>OX104065.1:78171784-78224581 GCA_944474145.2 Dicrocoelium dendriticum | reverse complement strand
GCCCTATACTCCAACGCTACAGTTCGCGTCAGCTTTTACGGTGTCCTATGGGATAGGTTTCCGACCACAACTGGTGTTCGCCAGGGTTGCCCGGTTTCACCGTTTTTGTTCATTTTCCTCGTGGATTCCATCGTTGAGCGTTCCCTCGCATAATCTCACGATGTAGGCGTGGAAGTGCTGCCTTGTTTATGGTTAGTTGATCAACATTATGCGGCCGACGTCGGCCTGCTTTTCGACGATGTTGGGGCAGCACAATAAACCCTGAATAGCCTGTCCAGGGTCGTCCCATTATTTGTTGCGCACTTCGCACCTTCAAAGTGCAAAATGTGTTTGGTATTGCCTTATCTGCAGGGGTATGGCTGATTATGACGCGTGTGATTGTTAGACGCAAGGAAGCTTTCTCGCCGATGCCGGCTTATGTTTGCACGCCAGCCAGCAGTTTATAACGGTAAGTTGTCTACACAATGTGTAGGCGCATTGCCTCCAAATGTTTGAGCACGGCATTGAGGTTTTCAGGTAAGTTCCCCTTCTGTCCCTCTTCTTATTGTTTATTTCCTAGATCCTCATGGTTGTACCGCAGCGAAGTAGCAGTTCAAATGACTGAGGTACTGCAGTTGCTGATGCTGATGATGCCGCACAATCGCAGGGCCTCGCTCCAGTAAAGTCGATAAGTCCAGGTTCAACAAAGCGCACGTAAGTTCATCCGTTTCCCTTTGGAGTCCTAGCGTCTCGCTAAGACTGGCATGCCTCAACTTGCGCACATTGCTGCAGATTGGCCAACAGGCAGCACTTGCCCGCACACTAGATAACCTGTCGGTCGATATTTGCTGTTTATCAGAAACACGTATTCAAGGTTTGAGCTCCGTGCTCACCCTGAGATCCCACAAATGCGACGCTGGCGGCGCATTCTCTTTGCGCCTCTCTAGAGATGATGCGCTTCAAATGCCGGTCAAGCTGGCGTCGTCCTGATTTTGGGTCCTCAGGCTGAAGCTGCCCTGATTGATTGGATCCTAGTAAACAGTAGAATGCGCGCCGTTTGATTAGCTAGTTTGTTCCGTGCTACGAAGTCGCGCGGGGACAAACGGTGCCTATTTGTCATTGCGGCCTACGCCCCTACAAACTGCAGCACTGATTCGGTAAAAGATGATTTCTATCTGCAACTTCACTGTTTCCTTTGTTACCGAAGAAGCACGGATACTGTTGTGTTGGCTGGGGATATAAACACCCAAGTCGGGTAATTGTCTTCCGATGAGCTTCATCTGGGAGGCCAACATGGTGTACGGTCCCGTAATGATAATGGTGTGCGATTGTTACAGCTGTGTGAAAATGCTCGCCTCTTTCTCGCGAGCCCTAACTTGCGACACAGCACCCGCAGAAGCGTGCCTTAACGGCCACCAGCCTGGGGCCAAACGTGGACGCAAATCGATCATATCGCGAATAGTTACCGCTGGAGTGGACGTGTCTAAAATAGTCGCTCGATTTGCCGCACCAGCGTGGACACTGCGCGCCCTTCTCACTGGGCCGTCTCCTCGGCTCCGCCCTCACGCGCAGAAGTGGTACATGAGATCAAGCTGTGGAAATCGCATAAGGCCGCAGGGGCAGATAGGATTCCCCCAGCCCTCTTCAAAATCAGGGGACCTGCTCTAGCAGATGATTTACGCGCTTTGCTAGTAAAACTTTGGAGACAGGTGACAGCCCCGACAGACTGGAACCGCTCCGTCATTGCCCCAACTTTCAAGGGAAGCTCCCGTTTGTACTGCCGCAATCATGGAGGGATCAGTCTTATTTCCATTGCCTCTAAAGTTCTTGCCTATGTCATTCACCACAGAATGACCAGCATTCGTGAAAGCCAGATTCTTGAAGAGCAAGCCAGATTTCGTCGAGGTCGGGACTGCATCGATCACGTCTTCACATTACGTCAAGTGTTGTAGCACCGCCATTTTTATTGGCGACCCACCGTTGTCTTGTTTCTTGGCATAAAAGGTGCCTTCGACTCAGTCGATCGATGTGCCCTTTGTGACTGTATGCTGAGGAAAGGTGTGCCCGATAAATATGTAAACCTCCTCAATGCGCTGTACGCGCATAGTGCGGGCAGCGTGAGGGTTTATGGCAAACTGTCGCTACCCTTCAGTATCACCAGCGGTGTGAGACAAGGATACCCGCTGTCACCTTCCATCTTCTGTTTGCTGCTGATACCTTGTCTGTTGCACCTCCGGCAAGTACATGCGCCGTTAACAAGTGGCTTTTAGAGCACCCGTACTTCTGCGCTGCCTATATGTTTAATCAGCCACTACTGGTCAGCCTCCACTTCACCCATGCAACTGCTTGCTTGTCCGTTGCACCTCCGGTACGTCTATCCGCTGTTAACAAATGACTTTTAGCACTGCTGTGTATCCATGCTGCCTATATGGGTGATACCCTCCTGCCGGTCCGCCTCCACGTCCCCTTTCCGTTGATAGCTAGTCAGTTGCACCTCAGGTAAGTCTGTCCGCTGTCGAAAATTGGCATTTAGAACCGATGTTTATCTATGCTGCTCATATGGGTGATCCGCCACTGCTGGTCCGCCTGCACCTCACCTTTGCCGCTGCTACCTTATCTGTTGCACCTCCGGTAAGTGTACCCGCTGTTAGCAAGTGGCTTTTAGAGAATCCGTCCATCTGCGCTGACTATATGGTACATCCGCCACTACTTGTCAGCCTCTACGTCACCTTTGCCGACGCTATTTAGTCCGTTGCACCTTCGGTACGTATGTGCGCTCTTAATAAGTAACTTTTACAACGGCTGTGTATCCATGCTGCGTATATGGGTGATGCGGCAGTGCAGGTCAGCCTCCACGTCACTTTTGCCGCCGCTATCAAGTCCGTTGCATGTCAGGTAATTGTGTCCGCTGTTAATAAGTATCTTTTAGAACTACTGTGTATCCATGCTGTATATATGGGTGATCCGGCGCTAGGTTTTGGACTCCACGTGTTCTTCATGTCCTCTGTACTCCGTTGCAACTCCGGCAGGTACATTGGCTCATCACTATTGTCTTTTAGGACTTTGTGGATGTATGACATATGCGGCATTAATAATATTCCTCCATGAAACTTTTCATGCTACCTAGATACTCCGTTGCACCTACGGTAAGTTTATTGGCTGTTAACGATCGGTTTTTCAACCCTGTGTATCCGAGCTGTCTGGATGACTGATCCGCCACTACTGGTCAGCAGCTACGTAACGGTTTCAGCCGCTATGCAATATCTTTCACCTACGGTAAATGCGTTGTGTGCTCTACTGCGGTTTTTAAAAGGCAGTCTATCCATGCTTCATAATGGTTGATGGTCAAATACTGGTCTGCCACCCCATCACATATGCCACCTCTATCTACCCTGTTGCACATCCCGTAAGTGTATGGGCTATAAATAGTTCGCTTTTAGAATGCCTATCTACGTGATATTTACTTGGGTGGTGCGACAATACCACTTTCCATGCAAGTAGCATGTGCTGCCGCGTATATACTCCGTTGCTCCTTTGGCATGTGCATTGTTTGCTCACTTTTCGCTTGACGAACACCTGTCTATCGGTGATGAGTGCTCCGCCAGTACTACTTTTCCTACGTGTAACGTGTGCTGCCGCAGATGTACTCTTCCGCCGCTGGTAAGCGCATTGCTTGTTAACTTTTCGATTTCAGAAAACCTGTCTATCCTTGGTGCCTAATTCGGTGATAAGCCACTACTTGTCCGCCTCCAGTTCACGTGTGCCACAGCAGAATTACTTATTAGCACATCAATTTAGAGTATGAATCTGTAACATGTGGCTATTAGAACGGGCGCATATTCTCTTCGTATGCAAGACTATTCCGATCGTCTCGTCGCTTCCTGAGTAATGCAGAAATCCATGCCTATATTCATTACCGCGTATTTTACACACGAGATGTTTTCATGTAAAGATTCCTTTTAACAATATTACATATTTATACTGCCATACCTGTTCTTTTATCTAGTGTTTGGTTTACATTGATTTCGAAATGTCACCCTGGCCTCTTATGAGGCTTGTGAAAGCATTTCTCAGGGTTCACCCCTGGTGGGTTCAAAGCTACCTACACGCTGACACACCTAGTGATGAATATTTCTGAATGGTCCAAACGTCCGTCACATTTATTGCATCTGCTTTCCCTATGTCCAGCACTATTTACATGCACCGCTGCTTATCACCTAGAACGTTACCCTGTATGGTTGTTGCCTTAGCAATTAGCCTTGCTACAAGACAACTACCAAGTGGGGTACTACATGTCTGCTGTGCAAAATAATGAGCGTAAATGCAGTAAACCGATACGCGTATGCATTGCATCTACTGCCTGTCCGCCAAGCTGTGCGCAGAGCCGTGCCAAATGGATAACTCTGCATTTTCAAAAAACTCGTGCAACACAGGTGAATTTTCCGTGAGCCCATTACCGCCGCATGCCATGTGCTGCTCTAGAACCGTGAACCCCGTCATTTTCACCCTTTCGTTTAACGGCTAACAGAAGTCCCGAAGAATGCATGCAGAAATCAACCGCTTATTCAAATGCTAACCTCTATTAAACATTTATGTCCCGGAATCGCTGCCCCTAATAACTACATGTGCACTGCGTAGATTATCTTAGATTTGTTTTGTATAACACACGTTGTCTTATGTACGCATATTGTTTTCCGATTGGTAATCTTGTTGCACATTTCATGGGAGGTATTTGTGGTAATTGACAACTGTTCATGGTCGCTCGTGCAGCCCAATGATATACGTTTCAGTCGCGTTAATAATAACTGCTACCTATCGGGGCATGGGCAACCTCATTACGCAGCTTGAGTTTCCGATGGTGAAAACATGCAATGCGTCACAGTTGCATAGTTGACGATGACGCATTTTACAGTGTTTAAAATCTGTTTCCATGCATAAAGGCAACGAAAACAATCCATGCGTCCGGTAAAGTATGTACATTAATGCCATACAATGACACATTAACATGACCATAAAACGCAACTGTCACTACAGGAATACACAATAATACGTACTAATGCGCAAACGTGCGGTTTACATACATTAAATAATTCCCATCCCTGTTCACAACTTCTATTAATTACTCATTTCCCACAGTGTGTTTGCATTTGCTTCATACAAGTGTTACATTTACACACCCTAAAACTTTCGGCTACAATTTATTTTGCGGATTAGCTGATTGCTGATTTTCCATGAATCGCGCATTCCAACGACGCTAATCACCATATTTCAACATGCAACACCACCTAGACCTGTTAATCAGTATAATTACTAGCTAGGTTTCCTCGAGTAAATTGCAATCCATTATCAACTGGAATATTATAAGATATACGTAAATGTAGGTTTCAATAAATATAATTCAGTGTGTTCACCCTTAACGCATGTGCCAATACATTAACATATATGTTACTTTTGCAATCATGTATATATATATATATATATACACCTGTACGTACAGCCTTTCATTTTATAGGAATACACACGTAGGTTCTTGCATCCGTAATTTCATGCAGCCTTCAATTCAATATGTAGAAAGCTATTTCCAGTGCCATTTACATTACCATTGTTAAAGGCACGTACATCTAAGGACAAGCGAAGAAGTGAGCAATCATAAATGCACTTGCCATCAATAAGTTCTTTTACCGTGCGCCAACAAACAGTCATACGCTTCCGTCCCGTTGCATGCATTGCTTTTTCATTTTCCAACTAAATTAATGCACCTCATTTGTATTCCATCTTTACTTTTACGAAAACACGAAATATTTTAGTCAGCCTACTACATCACACATATATGCGTTATGAGCATCTAGAGTTGCTGAAATATAACACCACCTTCATCTTGCACAATTGCACCATAGTATGCTAGATCCCTAGATCAGTTGTACCACGAGGCATTACCCCGATTTTGCAATCGCGCGTATCGTTAAGCGGCCCCACCCATGTTCTGGAAGCAGGTTCCAGCGCTCGATGACTCGACCTGGTAGCCGTGTCTCCGCTCTAATTCCATCGGACCACGGTTTGTCCAGCTTCATATAATGCCCGCGGAGACCAGCTAATCTAGCAGGACTAAATAGCATGGACAAATCATGGCCAAGCTTCCCAGTCAAAATACGGTAGGTTAGGATTAGGTCCCCTCTAATCCTTCGATGGTGCATTGACTGCATCCCCGAACTAAGTAGGCGTTTGGGGTACG
Source organism: Dicrocoelium dendriticum (assembly GCA_944474145.2). NCBI lineage: Eukaryota > Metazoa > Platyhelminthes > Trematoda > Plagiorchiida > Dicrocoeliidae > Dicrocoelium > Dicrocoelium dendriticum. The sequence continues at coordinate 78,218,370 of OX104065.1, read as the reverse complement.
TTTGCCCTCGTAATCCCTTTGACAACCTAGTACTGGTACGCAACACTTTTTTTGGTGCCATTTTGTCCCAGACAAGGCATGGTGAACACACCTGGACGCAATATTCTAGGTGGGGTCGCACAAACGCTGGGAAAAGCTTCACAAACACATCAGCGCTTACGGTCCCAAAAGAACGACGGATAAACCACAATATCCGGAACTTCTACTAGCTGTCTTCTTTCAGTTGTCGCCGTAGTGTAGTGTGGAACAGTGGACGACACCTAGATCAACCTGATGAGTCACGTGTGGAAGTTCACTCCCATCAGTGGAGGCCTTCAATTCTGGATATTTCGGTGGTCATGACCTCGAATGACCTGCGGATCATCCACAACATGTAAATAAATAAATAAATATTTTATTCTCGGCAAAGTGAGGCAGGCCTTTTGGGCATAATCAGCATATTGCAATATTGTACCTGGTAGCAGGAGTAGCAGCACCAAGAGCGGGAATAGTACATTTGGAGACAGTAGTGTCGGCCCACATGGCCCAAAGGTTGTACGCAGTCTACGTCCACAGAATGCGTGATGTTGAGATAAGAATCAGATCACTAATGTAGAGTATGTTGAGGAGGAACTCGTCCGATGAGGTTGTGTACACATGGTTGGTCAGGTGAGTGAAACGTGAGGAAAAAGCTGAAAAATACTTAAGAATAGTGGCATGTCATGACTCAAGTATGTAGGCATGTTCGTGCGAGAGCAGAAATATGCATTTGTAAATGTATCGGTCAACTTGCCAATATGTGTTAGGGGCGGTGACTTTATTGGGTGGCGAGTCACATCCGCCACATCGCAGTGTATTTAAGCAGACATTTGTGGCTTTTGTAGGGAAAGGCTTGCCAGACGAAGACTGATCACATCATAAAAACCCTGCCGGCTGGTGATATGATACGGAAAGCTCGTATCTGACCGATTACTCTCGAAGATATTCGCAGTCACATTTCGCCAATTTGTTTCCCATTGCTGTGTAGTCTCTTTCGGATTTGACCGCAAGTGGTTGGACATGTTGAAAGCAGACGACCCAGGTGACTTGTATTTATTCGATTAGGTTTCCGGGTTCCTTTATTGTGTCAGGCTTGCGAGATGCGGGTGTTTTCTTTGTTCTGTATTGAATCCGTGTCCTTTGGAGCGTCGCATATATGTCCTCAACGGTGTTCCGTGCAGGTAATGTTATCCTTTAGAACAAGGGAAAGAAGAAAACCCTTTGCGAGCAGCTGTCCTTTAATGTTCACTGGGCTGTAGGTTGGATGACAGCAAAACACCGAGGTCATATTGGAGTTGAACTCGCGGTGCCTCGTTGTCACGCTTTCCGGTGTTCGCAGACCTAGCAGGGTACTTTAAAGCTGGCGACGTTGGTTGATTGGTCAGACTGGAGTCAAACAATTGACCTCTAGTGTCTGTCCTTCTAATCTGGTATACCTTCAAAAATGTGTTTTATTGTGCTCAAAGGCTATCAACCGCTTGCTGCGGATTCGATTGCTTGTAAATGCGGTTAACGAAATGCTACATATTTATCAAATTAACTAGACAAACTAGTATCCACTCTCATGTGTCCACCCTTACACAGTGTGCGCTTTGTAATGTTAAAAGTCAAATTTAGGTCGTCTGTTTTCATGTATGCTGTATTTAACTAATTCGCGGTCTTGGAAGTCCGTTAAAAACATTGCATTTCCGCCAATTATACCCTAAAAGCTAACCGTTATGACAAGTTTGTCGGCACGTGCGTCGAATAATAGTCCGTCGTTATCTTGCATGCGTCCTCTCGGCGTCCTGTCTAGATGTTGTTACTCGCAAAACTAAACGCAGACGAGATGTGCAGCAAAACGGTTTTGAAATGAACGCAAACTAGTGCCCAGTCAACCAGTTGTGCACGCTGTGTCGCTAACGTGTTAATATTCAACTCGCGTTCCTATGTGTCTAGGTATCGATGGTGAAATATCCAAGTGTATAATGTATGCCTTAACCATGCGTAACACTAATGCAATATTGGTAACTAAATTGGAAAGTATTCACTACTAGTTATAAAATATAAGCATAAAATTTATGGGTCCATTTATTAAAAATACTTGCCATGTACTGATAGTCTCGTCCTGCACTACTTAATTAATCTCCTATTGTGCCGATAATTTTCGCCTCGGAATTTTAGGGTGAAACGCATTACTAAGCTTGTGAAATATGTAACACTAGGGGTTATGAGTTTCATAGCAGTTGATACATCATAGCAGACATATTTAAGTGGTTCTTTAACAGCGAACCATTTGTGTAATCATAAGAAACTTACGCGGCATTATAATACCTACAAATTTTCATATCATCCCTATATATGGACAGTGATCCCTTCCATTGAAGCTTGCTTTCGGCCATTCGCCGAGAACCAAAAGGAAATGAAGACAAATGTCTTTATATGTCCATGGATGTTGTTAACTAATTTTCGAAATCATTCCCAGCGCTGCTTAGCGCTTACCATCTTTCTTTCTAACCGTACTTTCTGTCAGCGCAGGTGATATTTCCAGCACCATGAGTGACGAGTACTTCCTCACTGTGGTAGTACGTACATCCAAGTTTGTAATCGATTACCGCGTAAGGTTGACGGAATATGCAGCCTTTCCGCGAGAGCGGCGAAACCGCGTACCGTCGAGTGCGTGTTGTAAAGCCCTACCTGACCAGATCTTTTACCCTCAGCAGTCAACATTTACACCTTATGGACCACATTTTGGTCACCCAAACAAGTCTCCTTTCTGTACTGGTTGACTTACGTCGTGCGCAGCGGACACATCGATAAAGCACCCTGTCTTACTTCACCCGTGACACGTTACACTTTCTGCTGCTGTAGCACACGAAATTGATGTAACGAAGAAGCATAAAGTCTGAAAACAAACTACTAAACTTATCAAAACTGTCGAAAGAACGCCCAAGGAAGCTACTCGGAAATCAGGCTCCATGGCGTTTTAACGACGTTCCTGGAGTGGGTATCGGCGGATGCTAGAAAACGGGCACGGAGCGAATCCACGGCGGTAGAGAGCACCACGGAGTCAATCACAGCGGACACACGACGCGTGAAGCACACGCAGCCACCGGGCACTCACTGAATCGCAATACGCAACCGTGACACTAGCAAAGGGAGCAGACACGGGGCAAGCATGTTTATCCACGACAGGAAAGCCAGACGCGTACAGGAAATTGAGAAAACAATCAAAACAAAAAGGAATGACAAAGAGTTTGGGTAGGTAAATTGGCTACACACGCTTCCACATATCTGTGGTTGCTCGCGAACCTGCAAATGAAAAGGAAAAGAAAGAGACCATATAAGTATTCTTTAAAACGACTCATGGCGGTTTCGGTTTCGTTACAGAGTACGGATATTTGGTTTCCGACACATTTAAACAATCGCAATATCACCTTTGCACAGAATTAAATGAAACTGCAGGCGCAGAAAGGTAGCCGGGAATAATGCTCTAAAATGACCATAAATTATTTATTGCGCACTAGTCTTTGCGGGGGAACGGTGCGTAGTTGGCTTCCGATGCATTTAATCAAATTTAAGTCAAAGTTGCACGGAATTAAATAAAACTGCAAAGGCAGAAAGCTAGCCGGGAATCATGCTATAAAATGACACTGAACTATTTATTGCACACTAGGTTTTGTGGGGTAACCGTGCTGCAACTACGTCGTGTACAACTGAATATTTTGCTAAATTAATGAGCAACTGCCACAAAAGTGACCAGTCCCAAAGTCCATACAGAGCCCACTGTAGGGTCAGTGGACCACGCGCATCGTCTACCGTGAACCAGAGTTTCAAGCCATCCGCAAACATTAGGGTTGTCACACCCAATTAATCATGTAGGCCATTACCGTATAAAGTGAAGAGGGCGCCAAGGGCCGAACCTTGTGGAACGCCAGTGAGAACACGTTGGCTAAAGTCCATGCTTAAAGCCACCCGCAAACACTTCCACTCTGATTAGGAAAGCTGAAATCTATCGTAAGACTGGTCCAGAAATACCATGGGAATTCAGCATGTACAAAAAGCGTGAATGTGGAACGGTTTCAAAAGCTTTTGAAAAATCAGAAGCAGCATGTCCATTGCCTACCCGCAACCAACGGCTTCGGCCGTGTCCACGAGCCTTTATCAAGTTCGCACGTATAGACCTTACGAATGCCGTGCTGAGAAGGATTACGTAATTCAAACGCTTTCAAGTGTCCTTCGCGAGTGTCTCTCACGCACTTTTCCAACAACTTGACAAGCTAGCTCGTTAAACTGTTTGGTCTATGTTTATCAGGGAGTTGTTTATCACCTTTCTTAAAATGGGACAAACAATAGCCTCCTTCCAGTCCTTGCTTAGAGAGCAGCCTCGTAGAGACTCCACAAAAAGTTGCGGAATCAGACGGCGAACTTCATCAGTCAACTCATACAAGAGTTTGCGATGGATAGCATCCCCACAGGCAGCTTAAGTGGGGTTTAATTGCTTCAGAAGCCGAAGCACTTGATCCTCCGTTATGGATACCTCCTCCAAGTGGGAGCCCTCAGGAACTTTTGCCTGGAGGCTGATATGCAGCAGCTGTGACTCTCGAATACAAACCCAGCAAATTGTCCTCCGAGCAAACAAGCTCTTCCTTGATAAGTGACAACAGCAGTGCTGGCAGGGCCAACCAACAATGGGATGCACGAGTATATGTTGCTTCGTCTTTTGACATAAGCGAAGAAGAATTTCGGGTTTGACGAGGTTATACGAGCAAGGTCTACTTCATGCTGTAGACAGGCATCTCGTAGATGCTGCCTGCAGACATTTCGGTTCTCAGGATGTAGCTTGACGGTGCATAATGAAGGCGCAGATTAGTAAGTACACCAACATCTGGCGAGGCTGTTAAGTTGTTTGCGTACAGTAGAATCAAACCAGAGTGGTTTTGCCCTAGTTTGATTCCTACCAGATAATGGTATATATTTCTGCCAGATAGTGGCAAGCGCATCCTCCGAGGGGAACCTGGAACTAAATTACAACAATTCTTCCACACAAGGTCACACAGGAAACTATTTAACCAAAGAAGACACAGAATTCGCATGGACCTCACCTATCCACTACAGTGGTGAATGATTAGAACAGCCTAACGAAAAAACTACAGACGCTCCATCCGAGGAATTTTCAAGCGGCTGCTAGACAAACCTTCGCTGAGAGTGCTGAAACCTTGCTGTTACTGCAATTGCTACGAACCATCGAGGTCTGGCGTTACGCAGCGACAACCATCAAACCCAGTATGCTACGGAATCGATGAGGCTGATAAGGGATTCGTAGTGTACTGGAGAACACTCTCAGTATGTTGCAACATTGGATTTTACGGTTGTTTTAACTTTTAAAACCTCGATTTGTTTTACTGACTAAACATCCGTTGACACAAACAGCTTTGGTGAGTACCTTGCCGCAGATTTCCCGCTCTGGCTGCTTCGCTTCTTATTTTTGTTGCCTGAACAATATACTTTGGATTCAGTCGCCTCCGACTTCTATACTGTCTTATTTGACACGTCTTACGTGTCATCGCTTGCCGACTAGTATCCTAGGCTCCGCCTAACAGATTTCCCTATTGCTCGCTACAATTCAGTGAACTCAATGAATAATGAACTCCCGTGGTATAAAATAAGAATGCTAGACCTGAACTTTGGTAAAGCACTATCCTCTATAGGCTGTCAGTTACTCGCGCAATCCGGTCGAAAGACAAAGGTTAGTAGGCACGAAAATTCGACGCTTTATATCCGGTGATCGATGAACGAGGCTAGCCGACCGACGCCGATTAACAGCACACGGGTAGCCGAAACCGCACCGGGCTACTAACCAATCTGTTATAGGCATATAGTGGTGAGGGTTGTATGGTGGAACGACTTGGAGGTTCCCCTGTATGACTATATCTACTAAAAGGTATTAAAATTATAGCCCTCTTAATTATTAGGGAATTAGGCAATTTGCCTGTTGAAACGTTGTTCCCGTCAGTTTGTAACACAAACGCGCTATTCGCCTTCGGCGCGCGCGACTTTACTGCGAACGACACTACGTCCACGTACTCGACGAACAACGCATCCTCCCTATCTACCGCTCTTCCTGTGCCCTACTTTAGCATTAGCTAACTCTCCTCCCGTCCAATAAAACTTTTCCCTAGCTTAATCTGTGTGTCCTACCCACTGCCTTTGGTTGGAAGTCTAGTCTCTTGCTGGCGGACCAGGATTTTAACTAATCTGTTATGGTCATATTTTGGTGAGGGTGGTATGATACGCTATGCTAAACGTGAACTATGTCACTTATTTACGTTAAGATGTGTATATAGAAAAGGTTCACGAGGATTTCGTGTATCTGGTTATATAAGTTTGTGAATGTTAACCCTGCTGTTGTTGTTAAAGTAGGTAAAGAAATGCAGTTACGAACCAGGGCGCGGCATTGGAAGCTGTCATCATGGTGGACGCTCCTCCTACGCATAATCGCTTTGTGGGGTTATATTCTCAAAACTTTGCGGACATGGAACAGGGTGTGAAGGAATTTTTGCAGGCTACTGTTGCTACCGTTTATAGGCGGTCAGTGGTTAACCGAAAGCGATACAAACGGATGAAGGGGAGGATTTGCTTGAAGGGTATCCATGCCACTTTGTGCATTACCAGTGTGTGAATGGGAGCCGGAGCAATGTTCGTGGTAAACGGTAAGTTTTGTATTGATAATGCTCTAAAATGACGAAATGGTTATAGGATGCTGGACTACAAAACAAGTTTTCCTTCGTTTTGAGAAGTGCTTATTACAAGCGTGGTGCAGTGGATCTGCGACATAAGCATGGTTTCCATTTGGGTACTCCAAGGCTGTGTTCGCAGAACCTTTGCTTGAAGGAAGCTGAGGGGCCAGAGTTCGTGAGCCTTATGTCAGTGTTTGAAAGTACTTACGAGCCTCGGAGGTACATGCACCGGTAGCATGGGCGAGTGTTGACGTCGAAGGACATAAAGACACTGACAAGGCGGCGTCGGAAGCAGCAGGCGGGGAGGTGTGCGAGGTGCCCGAGTTGCTGGAAAAGAATGGCACAGGTTGGGTAGTGAGGGTGGGAACCATAAATATGTATTTTTCGTGCCGCCTTGCATGAAACCCATAGCTGCGCCGTACTGTGAGGTGTTGTAGGCCGACGCAACCCACCAATTGAAATATGGCAGCTATATACTGGCACTGTATGTTACTATATGTAGCGGGCACTGCGTACTCAGTTTTTATACGTTGTTGCCAAATGAGACGGCGCACAGCTTTAGACTGACGGTGGTATCTATGAAAGAGATGTCGCCCTGCACATCGTCAGTGCAAACGCTTGTTATGGACAAGTGTATGACGAAAGATGGCGCGCTGACGTCCGCCTATCCCAACGCGGCGGTTGTATTTTGCCGTTTTCACATAAGGAGGGATATGTACAGACGGTGGGCACAACTTACTGGTCTAGGTCCCGGTTTGAGAAACCATCGGCAGTGGCTGAGGTGGTTGATTTACACACGTAATAGGGGACATTCCACCGCGATTCCGATGTGGCTTGCAGGCAAGCGTGCGGAATTTTACCGGACGTTCAGTGCACATGGCTACCATGAGCATCCTCATGGGCGGCTCATAATCAGCGTGCAGTATTTTTGTTCGATTGCGCATAAAGCAACAGAGTGGAGAATGAAATTAAACATCTGAAGAAACCGTTGGCAGAAAAATCGTTCCTGAGATCGCTATCCACTGTGATTATTGAGAGGCTTACTTAATAAATAAATAAATAAATAGGTATATTTCTAGGCCGGCTAGAGGCTGCACCCTTAAGGGTTCAGATCAAGCTGTACACTAATCCGATGCTCTTGCATGGAAGTAGGCAAAATACAAGTTTATGTTCCTCGTTTACAATTACAAATGCATTAGAATTGTTTGGTGCACAGCTGCTGGTTCGTATGCGCCCACCATGAAATCTTTCTGGTTCCTTCTGGCGATATTGAGGTCGTTGTTCTTTTGTTGCGAAAGCTGCGCAGAGGTGTACTTGTGCCTTTTTCCTTTGGAACAGGATCCAATACGGTACAAGTTCACGTTAAATTCATTGGACATCGGTTGGCCCGCTCAGTCGTCACAATTGGTGGTTCGCACATGGGAGAAATGAGTGGCGGCATTAGAAGGGATACGAAAGTTTAAAGATAATTTCAATAAATGCGAAAGAAAATAAAAAGGATTTGTTATGAGACATACTAAGGCGGCGCACTTCACTAATAAATACAAATTAACAAAAAAAGCAGCAAAGCGTTTCTTGCGCTGATATCGCTTTCCAGCGCGAAATTTAAAATTAAGTAAATCGCAAAATAAAAGAAAAACCTTTTCTAAGGATAGAATACTGCGTAAAGTATCAAAAAATATACCGATCTGGACAAGTTTTAACCGCTGAATACGCTGAAAGTAAAACCAATGCAATAAGTGCAGTAATTTGCGAGTTATTGGAAATTAAATGGTGGTCTACGAATAAAGCCATTATCAATTTTCGCTAAAAATGGCTTTCTGCATTGCAAGCAGATAGCAGGAAAAAAGAAAAGATAATGTAAAAAGTAGCGAAGCAGTATATGTTCTAAATAGGAATAGCTATCCAGCAATGCTATAATTAACCCGTAATACCCTACAACAATTTGAGACTGCGTAGGTGGCCGAAAAGTACACTTTGCAGGCATACATGGCAAATATAAGCAGATAAGCGATAATCTTGCGCGAAAACGCTAAATATTTTGTAAGGAATGTTATGTCTACATGGGAACGCAAGAGGGCTTATAATTAACCCACGGTTAGAATGCCTCAGCATACCATTTTCAGTGGATCCTGAGCCACATAAACAACCAGGAATGTTGAGTTTAGTATTTTTTAAGCCTCTAAGTGTTTCTAAAGCTTATATCAAGTCTGCATGAGCCGGGTCTACGTGAGTACCCCAGGAGACCTTTCGGATCCGTTGACACATTTTGGCCTGGAAAATACACATATTTCTTAGCTAAACATCGCAGGTAGTATCCCTTAGAGCCGATTTTCTATAGTAATGAGGCTATGTCGCTAACATCAGTGAGCCAGATGATCCTGTCACTAATAATAAAGCAATGGGTATGGAAAAATTTTGTAAAATTTGGCAAATTGCTTTTGGGCTTGAAATCCGTTTTGGTCTGCGTTGTTGGGCATTACCAACGCTACTTCTGGTGATTGAGCTTGCTCGAACTGGAGGGATTATTATGCCTCTGGTATTGAGGCACACTATTGTGCAGCTCTTTGATGAATTTCGAGTTATTTCTCTCAAATTTTAGGTTCCGAAGCAAGTGCGGGCGGTGTTTATCCAGGTGACAATGTTAACTAGTACTCCACTGCCATACCGGTTATTTCTTTTGTGGTTTTCCTGCCAAGAGCTGTTCTAGCGTCTAAAGCAGAGTGAGAAGGTAAATCAGGAGCGGAATTGTAACAAAGCCAGTGGGCGCTGGTCGTTCACCCGCCATTACGCATAACGCAGGGTAGGCTTTGGAGCCAGCTCCAAGATAAATGACACACGGGCGGTCGAGATAAGAAAAGTGGTGATGGAAAGTTTCTGGTGCTCCAGTTAGCCAGTGTGACAGGGGCCTCTCTGTCGTTGGTTAGCTTTCGTGCCCGTGAAGTGGAATCTGGAAATGCGGGCGTTTTACTAGCAGAAGCAGTTAAAGAAGAGGATCTGGTTTTCATTATGCCTGTCTTCTAGTGTTGCCAATAGTGAAAGGCATACATATACCAGATAAAGCTACGTATATGGGGCCAAGAACGGATAAGTGGAGAGCAAAATGTCTGAATCTTGGACCTAGGTCTTGTAAAGTGCACCCTGTCACCAATATGAAATATATATATTTTTGGTTGCATACTGATAGTGTTTGGAAACTGCGGAGTACAGTACCTAGTGCTCAGGCTTAATGAAAAAGCATCAGTAATAGCCAGCTAGCAAGCGCCATCTACGAAGACACGTAAAGCTTCATTTAAGCAGGCAGTTAGACGGTTTTGAACAATTCTAATGCCAAACTTAGGTGCATCAGCCGCAACAAACACTTTCAACATCTTATGCAAGTTATAGGTCTGGTAAATAAATAAATAAATAAATATTTTATTCTCGACAAAGCGAGACACGCCTTTTGGGCTTGATCAGCACATTGCATTATTGTACATGATAGCGGAATAAGCAGCACCAACAGTGGGAGTAGTACAGTTGGAAACAGTAGTGTGGGCCATAGAGCCCAAATGTTGTATGTAGTCTAGGTACACAGAATGCGAGAGGTAAAGATAGTACTCAGACCACTTATATGGTGTTGATGAGGAACTAGTCCGATGAAGTCCCGTAAGCAATGTAAGTCAGTGAGTGAGGTATGAGGAAACGGGTGAAAAATACTTAAGAATAGTGGTATGTCACTAATCAGATATGTAGGCGTGTTCGTGCGAGAGCCGATATATACACAGAACTTGTAAATATGGTGTCGGTCAACTTGCCAATGTTAGGGGCGGTGACTTTACTGAGTGGCGAGTCACATCCGCCACGTCGCAGTGTTGTTAAACAGACAGTTGTAGCATTTGTAGGGAAAACGCTTGCCGGGCCAAGACCCACCACGTCCTGGAACACTGCCGGCTGTTGATATCCATTGGCACGATGGTATCTGACCGATTACCCTCGCGGATATTCGCAGTCACGTAACGCCAATTTGTTTCCTATGACTGTGTAGTGGCCTTCGGAGTCCAGTAAAAGTGGTCGGAGCTGTTGAAGTCGGACGACTCAGGCGACTTGTATTGAATTGATCAGTTTCCTAGGTTCTTTGGTGTGTCATGCTTATGAAGTGCGGGTTTTTTCTTTGTTCTTTATTGAATCCGTGCCCATGGGAGCGTCGCAGGTACGTCTTCAGCGGTGTTCGGTGCAGGTAATGTTATCCTGTAGAACAAGGGTGAGAAGAAAAACGGGCGGTAGGATGCGTTTACTAAGAGTAACTTAAAGTTCATAAGCCTAAAATTTTTTGCACGTACCCAGTGGTCAAGAAGTTGGAAAGTGATAACTGTAAGGCTGAAGACAAGTAATGAAGATGTAGGTATATATAAGATGTAAGTATTGAAATTCGCCTGCACGGTTGGTTAAGTCATTTCTCTGCAATATCCTGTATGAGGAATAAGTACGGGTTTGCGAACCTGCCAGTCAGTAGGCTAGGCTGTACTCTCTGTTGAACTTTTTAAACATAGTCGAAGTGACCATATAAAGAGAGAAGCCGGAGCGTCGTGGATACCAATTGATCCATTCAGCCTTTGGATCAACGTGTCAGTGAAAGGTTCGAGGCACATCAGAAGCTACTCAGTAAGGGTTAAGTACCTCTAACGTTCAGAATTCTAATGTTAGTACCTGCAAGATGCGTGCGACTGAGCTGACTGAGATTTTCTGGGTCTTGTGTGCGGTAATGGATAAATTAAAAGTACAAGGGTCACTAATGGAGACAATTCATGGGATTTATCCCCTATCATCCCTTATGGGATGCTTTTGTGCTGGCGTCTACTCGTTCCGTAGTGCAGTCCTAAGGCGGACTTGTCCGTAGGAGAACTCAAGTAGGTTAAGAAGAGAATGTTGTAGAATAACATCATCGTGTACTCGGTTTGCTATTCTTAAACCCTAAAATATTGGTGCGACGGGTAACGCTAAAGTCTCTTAGGTGCTAGAACGGTAACAGCAATGAATGTGGATGAGTTGTGAGCTTAAGATGCTTAGATGTCATTCACTACCTCGTGGGCGTCCTCAAGCTACACCCGGGCCAGTATCGAAGAAGTGGTCTTGCGAATCGCAGTTATGGAAGATGCTTTGTATATTGCCAAAACATAGGAATCTTTGTATCTCCTTCCTGAATACCTGCAAGTTTTGGTTTTTCTTATTCTGGAAGGCGGCCTGTTCCATATGTTTACGTACACAACTAAGAAGAAACGAGATCGTAGTCTCTTCTTTGCCTTTGGCGGAGTAATGGAATGGCTCTTGTTTCGGAGTATTGATTCAGGTGCGCTCCTTAGTTTAAGACAAGTGATATTACTGTGCAGGTTTTTATGAACTAGCTTATGTAAGAAGCATAGGTTGAGGGTAATGCGTCTTTGCCATAGGGGCTGAATTTTAAGGTATTCACAAATTTGTCGGTACCTCAGCGCTTGCTGTGATGGAGTCAACGTCTTCGTAAAGCGTCGCTGGGCCTTTTCAAGCAGAACACGCTCCGACTTCCGTAGGTTGCTGCATATAAAAGAGCAATATTCCAGGTGTGACCTGACGTGGATGCAAGACCGGCAAATGGCGATCATGAGACACAGTGTGACACCATACGTTCTACCTGTAGAGCTGTCGCTTGCAAACCCATATTGACTCAGTTTCTTTCATACGCTGATAAGCAGATGTTGAGGCACTAGAGAAATGCGGGGATAAGCTCATTGCATGATGCCGGCACGCATTAAATGGTAGCATGCACCCGTTGCGCAAATAGGCCGCGGTATAAAGTGATTGATGACGCTTTGCGTGTGTGAATTTCACCTGCTATGGCCTATGCCACGTGCGCACATGTGCCACGTCACCGCCAGTAAGGGAATGCCTATGGCCAGTATTTTAGAAGATTGCATATGGAGTGCTCGTTGCAGTCGGCCGTCGGACTTCTCCCCGGAGGCTGCGGGAGTTAGCAAAGTGGCCCTCTTTGATGCTGCTGACGTCCTTGAGCTACACGCGGTGGACAGGTTGACTAAACTTTGCAAGGCGGTGAGGTGATGGCGGAATTGTGAACGCTGGTTTACAGCCTTGGATGGGCACGGTATGACCCAGTACTCAAGAGTCTGAGGAGGCTGACGGAGTTGATGAACGAGGATAGTGATGTATTCCTGTACTGCACTACGCGGCACGGTAGTTATTCTATTGTGCTGGATGTGGAGGACTGGCAGCATCGAGTAATGGGACACTCGTTTCACAGAACGGCGAGATGTGGAGGGCCAAATGATGCCGACAGCATGACGAGCACAAGCTCCGTGCAGCCTAAGGATGCTGTACGTGACGTGAAGGGGCTTTTTTCAAGGGACCACAGCAAGGGGAACGGAAAACCTGCGTCGGTTGGCTCCAGCAAACGGAAACTCCCATTCAACTATGAGTGACGGAGGCTCCTGCGCAATGCACCTAGGTACGTCCTTCGAAATTTCGGCGTCTCGGACCCACCATTTCCGTTGGTTCTAAAGCGGAAACAAGGAGGCAGAGGATACCGGAGCCGTCTGTATTTGACGTAGGCGCATTTTGTCTGAGGGCAGAGGACGATGCTAATGAAGTTCAGTGGGTTATGTGTGACGCATGCCAGCGTTACTTCCATCAAATTTGTGCGGCATGCAACGGCGAAGAGGGGTATACCTGCGTTTACGGTGATCGCTGAATGGAAGGCTGACGCGGTGTGTGAGAATCCTAGTGAATTTGAACCCATTGGTAAGGTGTATTTTAGCAGAAATTTCCCACTAGGCCCCAGTTCCAGTGATTAATTAGCGCAGTAACGCGCAGTCAGTGGAATAATATTCCCTCAACTGCACTTGCGGTACATATTGAGTAGATCACATATCATTGTTGAATGAGTTCCCCCGGGCGGAGTGTGTGCATGTCATCGTCACAGCTGCTGATTCAGTTACCCATCATGTAGTGTCAAGGCTCCTAGGATTACTCGTGGACACATATCCCTTGCAGGATGAAGGATGACCACTACAGGTGCCATTACATTGGGTAGAAAACACAGGTAACCATCGTACCTGTCTCTTTACACAGCTTTTCCCAGTTCAGCCATACAGAGTTAACAGCGGCATGTATGCATCGTTGGAATAGGGTTGCACACGTAAGGATATATTTTGCCCGTTCGGTTCTGAGGCTAGCGCCGTACGTCTGAGATCGCCGTATTTAACGGTAAACAGAGAATCACGTAGCGCAAATTACGTTGCAAGATGGTGCTGTCGCATGCTATGAATATATAGCGTGATTTACTCCGTTATGTGTATCGCATCTATTGGCACATGTTTGTAACGTTATCATGCTCCCTGGTCGAAGTGTGTTGTGTAAGATAAGTAATAAGGCAAGTAATGGTCTAAGCGCGGTATGTAAACATCAAAGACATTTGAGTCAATTCAAGCCGAACGTATCAAGCAGACAGCAAGCAGACCAGGTAATGCGACGATGAGCTAAGTGGCTAAGACGAATAAGTTTAGCATCAGATTAAAATGTCTTGAGGCAAACCTGTGGAGCGGCTACTGTCAAAGCAAAGGAAAATGAAGGCTCAGTGGAGGTGCAAAACATGAGTCAGTATACCTAAGTCGCCTAGCAGCTGCCAAAAAATAGGCAAGCGAGCTCAGACGAGACTAGATTAGGGAGAAAGAAGAGGCTATTTGGGCCAGCAGATGCGCGGGTTACTTGCGAGGAAGCAAGCAGCGGTTTAGCATGGATGTATGGCTGATGGAAGGTGCATGGTATCTGCCGAAACTGGAGCGAACGTAACTAAGGCGTCTGAATGCTCCCAGATAGTAGTAAGAGAGACAGCCTACACGGTGCTAGACCAAGATGGTAAGCAGAGATTCAGCTGTCTGGGTTAGGTGGGAGCAAGAATGGAATACGCACTCAGGTAAGCAAACTTACAGGATGGTATGCCTTTGAAGGGCAAAAAGGACAGGAAGCCAGGTTAAGGAAAAAATAGAAACTATTAACTGATGAGCCATGTTGACTTCACATCACTTGCCTATAAACCTTTTCTATCTCGAATCTGTCCTCCCCTTCTCGCGCTCGGTCTTTATTTCTCCCTCAGCTGGAGAGCCAGATAACAGTGGTCTTCCTTAGTCTAATTTGACCAGTCTGCTTCTCCTTGACTTCTTCGAGACTACCGAGATCCAAACGGTCTAGGATCTATAAAGTCAAAACCATGTCTTACTCAACTTGGCACTGGCTGGACTGGTTCACCCTTCATTAACATAGCCACTTCCCTCCCTAATTTGTCTATTTCCGGACCCATACCATCTGTCTTCCAACGTTAACGATACGACCCAATCTCAGTGCGCCGACTTATCCAGTTTTGTTTAACCAGTCTCTTGCTCTCCGACTACTGTGACATTACCTGCCAGGTTACTAAAGACTGCACGCTCTGCTTTCAATCCTTCTTCAATCGGACACCAACTCTCAGTGCTCTGCCTTAACCTAGTCTTATTTGACCATTACGATTTTCTTGGCCTACTTCCAAACTACCGAGATATACACGGCCTACGCACTGTAGACTCAGAGATAAATCCCCTCATGTTGACAGCCTGCTGAACTTGTTCACGCTTTATTAATAAAGACACTTCAATCTCTAACCTGTCAGCCTCTTTACTCACTCCATTTTAATCCAAAATCAGCAGGAAAACTCAACCTCACTGCGTCGACTAATCCAGTCTTCTCCGATCGATTGCTGCTAGCGAATTTTCCCAGAGCCTTTGGAATTACCGCCCATTGTTCGAAAGACTGAACGCTCAATACCCGTTCACACGGAAGCCTTGTTTGCTTCTCCACACCATAGCAGTAAACCTTTTCCATCCCGATCCTAGTGTTTCCTCGCTGCGGTCTCTGTGTTTGGTCCCTCTTTAATCTGACAGCCGAATTTCAGGGCCCTGCCCTAGCCTAAACTCTTCTGACTAGGCTGCTTATATGAGTTTTCCAGGCCACCGGGATTTTAACGGTCTAAGCTCTGTAGATTCAACGCAATGTCTCCATCACCTTGACAGCATGCTGAACTTGTTCATCCTACGTTAATATAGCCACTTCTATCTCTGACTTATCTAACCCTACTGTTTCCATTTAACTTCCCTACATGACTATACGACTCAGTCTAAATATGCCGACTTATCTAGTCTCTTATGATCGGTCTCCTTCTCTCCGACTTTCGTGACGTTGCCGGCCATTGTCGGGAAGACTAAACGCTCTGTCACCATTACCTCAAGAGCAACGTTGCCTGCCGCACTTCTTATCTGTAAGCGTTTACTATCGACGCTGTCCTCTCCTTATAGCGCTCCGACATTATTTCCTCTCCAACCGAAGAGCGAGCTCTCAGCGCCACGCCCTATTCTCCTCTTTGACTGCTTCCTGCTAATCGCACTGTAGTTTTAGGCTCTGCATAAGAGACACACAACTTCTCTCATATTGCGAGCCTGCCTGATTTGCATACCTTATATTCATATAGCCTCTGGCATCCCAAACCTGTCCATCCCTGCCGACTTCCATTTGTCTTCCCACCTTAACTGTAATACTTACTCTCAGTGTGCCGGTTATTCCAGTCTCGTCTGCTCGGTCCCCTTCTCTCCGAGTTCTCTCAGACTGATGTCACGTTACCGTCATTTGTTCGGAAGACCGAACGCTCTGTCCCCACTACGTCATGAGCTTCATCGACATTTTCACATCTTATAAGTAAAGTTCTTTCAATCCGGACCCTCTCCTCTCCTTATGACGCTCTCTGCTTTCATTTCTTCTTTACTCGGACTTCCAAATTTCAGTGCCGTGAAATAACTTAGTCTAGTCTGACCAGCCTGCTTCTTTGACTTTTTCCCGATCAGCAAGATTTAAACGGGCAAGCCTGCATAGACCCAAAGCTGTCTCCCTTACGTTGACAGCCTGTTAGCTTTGTTCACCCTTTATTAATAAAGACACTTCCATCTCCAACCTGTCAACCTCTTGACCCACTCCATTTGTCCTTCAAAATTAGCTGGGTGCCTCAATCTCACTGCGTCGACCAATCCAGTCTTGTCCGGTTGGTTTATGCACACCGAACTTTCTCAGCAACTGAGACACTACCGGCCATTGTTCGGAAGACTGAGCGATTCATACTCCTTTCTAGGAGAACATTGTTGGCTTCTCCACACTTTGGCAGTAAACCTTTTTCATCCTGACTGTCATCTCTCCTTGCTGCCCTCTTTGTATTCTGAACTTCAAACGGGCAGCAAAATCGCAGTTCACCTCCTTAACCTATCCTCGTCTAACTAGTCTGCATCTCAGTGACAGCATCCAGTCCATCGGGATGTTAACGGTCTAGATGCTGCAGTCTCAATGCTGTTTTTGTTACCACAAGAATCTGCTGAACTTGCTCATCCAATGTCAAAAGAGCCTCTTCCCTCTCTTTCCTTCGCTTTACTGCGGATGCTCTCCATTTTTTCCATTTTATCTGTAGGACTCAACTTCAATGTACCGATCAATCAAGTGTCCTCTGATCGGTTTCCCTCACTTCAGGAGGCTTGCTGCACATCATCATCCCTGTATAATATATCCTATTTGATAGCTAACCTGTCTATTTCCGCTGTCCCTCCCCACCGTAGCTCTCACCACAATTGTACGACCCAATCTCAGTGCGCAGACTAATCTATTCTTATCTGAACGGTCTTCTGCCTTCCTATTACTCCCAGTGGTCCGTGCAATTTCCGACTATGTTCCGGCAGCGACTTTGCGCTCTTCTGCTTGCGTTTAGACCCCAGTTGCTTTTATTTTCCTCTTAGCCATGACTTTCTCTGCTGTTGCACTCCATTTTTATTTCCATGGCTTACACTCATTGCACCGGACTAAGTTATCCCCGTGCGTATGGTCTCCTCCGCTCCGACCTCGCTCCCCATTACTAGCGTTCCTCGGACCATTGCTCACCTTCCCTTTTCTCAGAGGTCCGGAACTTCTTGGGGATCTGGGATTGGACGGAGAAAGCGTTTTTGACCTGGACAGGACATAACCCACAGGGATCTACAAAGAGCATGCCATTACAACAAATGGATACAACTGCACTCACTACAAGGACCGTTGTCCAGTAACGATAGTTGGACACGAGGCGTTCACACTCCTGAAAAGTATATATAAACCTGAGAGATACAGACACAAGAAACTGGCATTTTGCTCACCTAGACACTCACATAGACGGCTCCTCGTGAAGGTCTCACACTCCGTGGGCCTCAGCCATTATGGCCGCCTTAACCAAAGATACCTGATCAACTAACAGAGGAAATTGGAAGTCAGTCGACTGCGGATAATCGAGGGTGAAATCAGTCGGCAAGCTGCTCTGCCAGCTTTACCGTAGTGTACAAACGGATTTCTGACAGTGTTCCAAGACGTGGTGGGTTATCGCCTGGCAAGCGTTCTCCCTATAAAAAGACACCAACGTCCGCTTAACAACACTGCAACGTGGCGGATGTGACTCGCCATCGAATATAGTCACTGCCCACAACTACCTACTGTCAAGTCGACTAGAATCATAATTTAATATTTTCCTGACGCGTTCAAAAGTAAGGTACTCCCTCCCTACGTGTATCGTTTTCACTACACATATAATGCCCAGACCGTTTACACTACGCACGCCAGAACCCAACGTATCGTCACGCATTGACGACTTTATTCCTTATGATTAATTTTACAAATTCCAAAGCCTGTCCATCTTTCTGCTTACTGCCGATTACTTACATAGCAACGTGTTTGTCGCGAAAAGTAATTGCGTGTAAATGTTGATCATGCTTGGTTTGGTGTGTCTCGATAAATTCGAGAATATACTATTATTTATTCATTTAAGTGTTGCTTGCCTATTACTTTCACTAGTGTGCTAACCCTATTTCTCTTCATCTGCCCCCGCTCTTTACCGTAGTTTTGCATTTGTCAATTAGTGTTACCGTAAGTGGGATAACAACTCCCACTGCACGGCAGTTTTGGCCCTCTGTGACTTTTCTCGAGATGTTGACAACTTTTGGACGGTGGACTCATGAGCGCTTTAGTGTAATTACTCTCACGAATTACTCTTCGCACTACCGTCCGCATTCACCCGCTCCTTGCCGATTCTTTGAGCGTTCTTTTCTCTTGGAATGTTGCGTAACGTATGGTTGCTCCCGCATTCGGTCTTAACCTCGTTCGCCTTAGTTTCACCTAAGGTGCCTCACGCATTCGGACTGCTATCATCAGCATTGGCTTACTTGTTCCTCTCCAACAATCGTATTAGTCGTTCAATTCCGTAAACACGCTTTGTTATATCGACCCTGCGAGTGCAGGTAATTCTTCCTACGTAGTAGTTATAGCCTGAGCCACACCAGCGCGGTGATGTATAGGACGCGCTAGCAAACCATTTATACTAAGCAAAATTACATGGGTTTTAAGGTAGCATATGCGCTGGGGCGCGCCACCAGTCTTTCGATAGTGCACCTTGATTCATTGCTCCCGGTCTGTTTGGAAGCCACTTGTTCTTTACCCGTTTTATCTTCAGAGTTTCAGTTACCTCGACCAAAACAAGCAGAATTATCTACTGGGACTGGCCGACTCATCCTCAATAGCCAGCTGGCTTGAACACTTGATCCTTTCTTCGTGAGATAAAGAACCCATTTATTGTTCCAAACGGAGCTTTTACCGCCAGTCTGGAGACGCCACTTTCACGGGGTCTGAACAATTGGCTTTAGCTCGCTTTGTAATCACAGTATCACCCTGCTCTCACCTGGCATACCTAAAGGGATACCCTACTCCACAACGGGAGACAAACAATGCTGGTATGATTACCTCGGTTAGCTTTGCTTATTCTCACCGACATACAAAATATTGGTTTCGGTGCCATACATTTCCGAATGAACATTCCGATTCTCCATTCACCTGGAGCTTTACCGACGTCGTTCCACGGGCCGTTATACTCACGTATAATTGGCTTTCCGATTGCCTATCATGGAGTTCTCACTTGACCATGGGGAAAATTACACTCACGTATATTTGAAGGAATTCCGATTCTGGATGTCTGTGAGTAATGTAAACTTTGTAGAAAGTAGAAGTCACGATTAAACTTCACGCAAAATCATGTGACCCGACGGGGAATCGAACCCCGGTCCACGAATTTCCGGTCCGCGGCTCTACCACTGAGCTACCGTAGGCTGACGATTAGGTGCACAAATTTTAATACACGACTCCTGCTTGGAGCGCGACGTATTGCCAATGGGATCACAGTATCTCTCCTGGTGTTGCAGGTTGACTCACTCACCTGTCGCGCACCAAGCAGAAGTCATGTTTCAAAATTTGTGCACCTAATCGTCAGCCCTCGGTGGCTCAGTGGTAGAGCATCGGACCAGAAATTCGTGGACCGTTATTCCATTCCCCATCGAAACACATTATTGTGCATGAATTTTAATCGTGTCCTACTTTCTACAAAATTCCGATTCTATTTTGCAGAAATAAAAACCCGTACCGATCCCGCACTGGACATCGCAATGGCATTTTCACCTGTTATGGACGTATTTAGCCACAAGGAGCAACTATACTTACCATTCCCATGACAAGTCCAGCGTGGTTAGCTGGACACGGTTTGCGAATCAGACAAGTATGTAACGGAAAAAGCCAGCCTCTATTAACTACTATTTACTCACCTGCACCATTTATCATTCGGCTCTGCGAACCCTGCTTATCCTTGGCTGGTTTCAACGACTACGGCCGGTACACTGCTAAGACAATCGGTCAAACAAAGTAGAATGTTGGCTGTCAACAGACTGCGCATAAAAGAGTACAAAACCAGTCGGTAAGATGTATAGCTGGCTAGCACTACTGTTCAGAAGAAGCTACGGCAGTGTTCCAGGACGTGGTGGGTTACCGCCTGGCAAGCGTTCTCCCTATAAAAAGACAAAAATGTCCGCTTTACAACACTGCAACGTGGCGGATGTGACTGGCCACTGAATAGCGTCACAGCTGCACATTTCACATTGACGCAGTCCTCTATCCTACATATAACCTGTGCAGTTGCTTTCACTATGAAGTAAGTTTTGTTCGAGTAGGGAACATTCATATTTCCTAATGCTGATGGGTTGCACCAATACCTTGCTTGGGCTCTTGTGCTCATTACTTATTACATGGTGAAATCACGCCCAACTTGAATCTTGACACAACACTTTTGACAGCATTTTACGCGCCCCGGCGCCCTTAGGTTTCTTGGTCTGACTATTACCTGATCAAATGCTCACTCGTATGGACTGCATCTTTTCTATTATATCTTTCATTAGAAGGAAATGTTTTACTATTCCAAAGAAGCTACGCTTGTATGTATATTTGGTCCCGCCTTCACAGGTGTGCCTTGTTTTACCGAGAATATATCATTTATTTATTTACGTATGAAGGGGTCTGCTGTAAACCATTCTTTTAAGCCTCCGTCGTCTAAGTGACTTAACGAGACGTGCTGTGTCTGCAATACGTCAAACGTCTAGTCAGCTATGGTCACAGGGCGGTCACTAAGCGGGAGCGTTATACCAGGCAATAGGAACCGGTAAAGTCTGTCAAGTTTATAGAGAGCCGCCTCGTTTTGTAGTCTCGTGAGTGGTGGCGAGCCGTAGGCCGCCAAGTTTCATTACAGAAGCTGGGGAATGGGTAGCGACAGGTCACGCAGTTCAGTCATCTTTGGAAGCCTTGTAAGGCCGGGGGTTGAAATTCTGCAAACGAGGTTGGGGTTTAATGTTTCGGTACTTCGCAGGATGATCTGTAAACTGCAGGTTTGTAACAAGGTACCTGTCATTGATTATGTTTACGATCAGGTTGGTAGCACCGCGGAAATGGCGGCATTTGTCAGTGGGGTGTGGATTCGTCAACAGACAGTGTTAGATTGGACAGACTCAGGTTAACTTACTGGTTTGTCTGAGGGCTATGTAGTGGAGCAGTGGTGTCCTTCATCATGTTAGCCCCAGCGATTAGATTCCGCATGGGGCGGGTAGGATGCAGGTTCCGTCCGCGGCGGAGGATATTGCCTTTTAAATGGCGACCAGCTGGTTGCGGGGTTAGAAGCAAGCAGGGTAGTCTGGGGGCGGTACATGTTTATATTAGTCATAGTTCCCCACAGCGGTTCATGCTTGTTGCATATTGCCTTCAAAGGTGCAGTCAGTCGATTCCCAGGTGTGCAGTTGTTGGATAGCACGAAGGATGTCGGTGGCCTGGTTTCGTTGGGACGCTCACTATATGGATATATCGGCGCGTGGGAGTGGCAATACACAGACATTTTGATGCGCCTTCTTTTCGAGCGGTTGCAGGAGGGTTTCTTATTAGTCAGTGGGGTGTTTGTCATAAGGTTGTTGGATGTTCTGTTGATAGGTTTCTCCGTCAAACGTTCTGTATCAGTGTCGCGGTGGTCTGAAACCTTTGGTGTATTAGTATCAACCTCCTCTTGGCAGATAGCAGTTTCATCATCGAGCACCGATAGTTTCCTGAGACTGCGACGAGACTTACTGACCATGTTGGTTATTAAACATACCAAATGAGGTCTTTCCTGCTGTTAGTAAGGTCTAGGAAATATGAGGGCGTCAAGCTTTAATTGCATCGAGTGAGCTCTTGCTCAAGTCGCATGGCAGCGTACTTTGATAGGCATTCATAACAGTTGGCTTTGCCAGCTGGCTGGTGTCAATGCGCTTACAGTGTTTTCGTGGGCGTCTGCCAAAGCGCATCCGCATGTCCGCACCTACATGGGCATGGTCGGTGTCCACACCTTTGCTCCAAATGGTGCAACATTTTAGGGCGCAGCCTCTTCCTTGGTAACTTGTAGCAATGTGATCGATTTGCGTCCATAGCTGGATCGAGGCTGGTGGGCACCAAGTCACTCACCGGCGGGTGCTGTGTCAAAAAGTCGTGCTCACAAAAACAAGCGAGCATCTCACACGAATGAAGTAACCGCTCACCGTTATCCTTATGGGAGCCCACACCAGTTTGGCCGCCCAGCGGCAGCTCATCACTGGATAATTTTCTAACTTGTAGGTTCAGATCCTTAACCAACACAACAGTGTTCGAGCTTCTTCTGTGGCTAAGGTGCTCGTTCAGCTGACGACAAAAGCCGTCTTTTACCGAGTCTTCCTTAGCTTTTGTCGGTGCATTGCCATCGATAAGGAATAGACACCTGTTAGTTACACGCGACTTCCAAGCTTTGAACAAGCCAGCTAATCGGATCGCACACACTCGACTACTGATTCCATCCAATCAACCAGAGCAACTTCAACCCTGGGACTCAGGGCAATACGAACACCCGCTTTCTTGGTACTCGTAGCTGCATCGTCACTAGATAGGAGCAATTAGCAGGTGCTGCTAGTGTCGTGTGAAGGGATGGCACAGTGAGTACACTGGTTGGGCCTTGCAGGCAGGTCTCCGATAAGCAAAAGGTATAGCTCGACTGGGTCTATAATCTTCGGGCAAGTGCTGCCTTTTGACCGATCTGATGCGCTGTGCGAACATTGAGGCATGCCAAGCTGAAGAAGGATGTAGGGCTCCAAATGGAAGCCGATGAACTGTGCTTGACCGCAAGCTTGGACATGGGCCACTTGACGGGGCAGGAATTAGGCCGCGCGAGTTTGAAACTAAGACAAGCGATTATTGAATAAAGTGGTGGAGGGCCGGGAATTGGGGGTTGAAAACAGGGGGATAAAACTGAATTTGTAACAGGACGCTAAGGGTGCAAAAGCGTAAGAGAAGGAATAAGGAGACAGGAAGGCTTGTACAATAGTATCTAAACCCCTATGCATTCTGCTCCATGCGGCATATAGTGCACCGTCGACTATCCTCTGCGGTGGCCAGAGCAACAGAAATTTGCTTGAAGAGAGGTTCATTTTAGTGAATGGGCAGGACACTGGCAGGTTGACCAGGCCTAGGCAGGAGAACGATTAAGGTTCTCAACCGAAGCCTTTGGTTTCCAAAGCTGACCGCAAGGCAGCGGGTTTGGTGTTAAGCTATGAGTCCGTTTTAAGTAATAAGGAGGCACTCTTATTCTAACCCTCAACCTGGAGGACCAGGATGCTGCGCTGGTCTGCACCCTAACCGTTGACAATATGGTAGGAGTGGCTTTGAAGGTGCAAAAATGCATTATTCAGCATAGTGCAATGGACCACGGAGGCGCACAAACCATCGCACGACGGTAACTTCTATCCTCATTGCGATGGATAGCAGCTTCATACTGCACTACCGATAGGGCCATCGAGGTTACTGTGTATCATGAAGTTACGTCAGTGTTTTACGTTTTTGTTACTACTGGGTCCATATTCGGTTGTGGCATATGTAGATCTACTGGGATTACGGTGCCTATCGCATTCTCGGTGGCGGAAGGTTCCACCATTCCTTAGGTGCAAGTTTATTGGATGATGGGAACGCTCTTTGCAGATGCGTTTTGTCCAGCTTGAGCACAACAGTCCGCTGCAGTCAGTATTCGGGGCAAAGCTTGTATTAGTGCAGGGTGGCTTAGTTGGCATGGTCAATCTTTTAGCAGCTCTTAACACAGGCCAATTTGCACGCATAGTCTTAATAGAATCAAGATAGTATGACAAGCCAGATAGTTTGTTCCATCCAATGGTGGCATCGTGTGCGATAAGCAAAGGAAATACAAAAACTCACCTTATTTAACTGTCATTTTAATGAGAAGTTACAAGTGCACATCGTGTTAAATTATAATTTAGAGACAACCAAGGCCTTATATGATTAATATGTACCTTTCAGCACTATACCTCTCATCCGCCTATTGGCCACCAGTCCGCCGTCTATATGAAAGTCCATATGAGTCCATTTTGAAAACCGCGTCAGTAGGTGGTTATGTGGTTAACATTCACTCTGCAGAACCATGCCTCCTATCTGCCTCCTAGCTGCCAGTCCACCGCGTAAATGTATGTTCCCATGTGTCCAATTTGGAAACCGAGCCAGCACGTGGTTATATCATTAACATCACTTTAGCGCTATGCGTCCCCACCGCCTACTAGCCGCCAGTCCGTAGCTTATGTGAATGTTCACATACGTTCACTTAGGAAACCGCGTCAGTACGTGGGTGTGTGACTTACATTTACTTTTTAACACTGTGCCTCAACCCGCCTCCTAGAACCAGTCCACCGCGTATATGTATGTCCCCATGTGTCCAATTTGGAAACCTAGTCAGTAAGTGGTTTGTGATTAACCTTCACCTTTTAGCATTATGCGTTCCTTCCGCCTACCAGCAGCAAGTCCGTCGCCCAGGTGCATGTCCACATGAGTCCACTTGGAAAACCGCGTCAGTGAGTGGCTATGTGAATACGTTTTAGCTTTTAGCACTATAACGCCCATCCGCCTCCTACGCGGCAGTCCACCGCATAAATGTACGTCCACGTGAGTGCAATTTAGAAACGACATCAGTACATGGTTATGTGATTACCATTTATTATTCAGCAATATGCGTCCCCTCCGCCGCATAGCTGCCAGTCCACTGCGTTCACGAATGCCCGAATGAGTATGTTGTCCTACATCACGGCCGCATGTCAATCACCGTACCCCGTCCGCTCCATCGCTGTGCCTTTACTCCTTTCACGCAAGCTTCCCTACTCCAATGATTACTTTCGCAGTCCAATGATGCTTGCCCATGCTTCCGGGCTTTGTAACCCAACCCGCATGCAGCACCGCTGGTATTCAAGTTTCACAACTGCCCACAGCTAAGCCCTACTGCTCCTGGGGAGTCCGCAATGATAACGCAGTCAGCTTTACCATACCTTCGTGAACGACCCCGCGGCCCTTTTGTAAGTCCACCCTTTGTCCTATAGCTCAGTGTTGCCTCATTACAAGTCCAGGCATCGGCTGTCAAGCAACGCACAACTTCGTGGTTAGTTCAGTTGGTGGGTCCGTAACCTTCAACCAGAAGCACTACCGTCGTATTACACTGCAGGTTGCTTAACATATAACCTCACTCTCCACGCCCGTGATGTACTAACCTTGTTTCAGTGCTTTTCGTACGTCGGTTAGCAAGGATTGCAACGCTGAACAATTACACAACCATATTTGTCTTCGAATCCAAGGGTCTTTCTAGACATACACGAGAGAGCAGTCACAGTATTACATACCTGTTGCGTTTGTGTTAAACGCGCTTGCTCCTGCGCGTCGCACCTAGGTTACCGGACCATGTGCTTCCCACCAAACCTCTTGCCTTTTTTCTTTTACAGATAATCATCCAATGGACATTTATGTTGCACATATGCTGCCTAACCTCCCGCATTTGCGCAACATCCGTGTAACTTGAATCCGTAAGATAACTTTCAGTGAAGCGGACACGTATTTCTCGTTCCTGTCCGCTCTTCGCCCCACTTAACATACACCGTTCTTCAGTGCTTGCGTGTTGTGGTTCAACAGCGCGGAAACCGCTCCCCATAATTTTGTGAATATTTGGAATCGGTACAGACGTCCTCGTTGCATTTCAGGCCGGATTGCAGAGCTTTTACAGCCAAAAGGATGTAAAATTCTTATTCCATGGTCCACAAAAGAAAATTCCGTTTCACACGCGTATACCTTGCATCCATGTCATTTATACCACACATTCCGTGCATACATCTAGAAGCACCACGTTGGCCCAAGTCAGTGGCCTCCATCGTAGTGATGATGACGTTCGCTATGGAAGGTATATTCCCTCAAACGATATTACTGCTGGAGGCGCGAAATATCTATAGCGGATACTTTGACAATAATCATTTGTATGACGCAGGTTTAGGAGCCACGTGGGTCCGTCAGCATGGCGTGTGAAGCCAAAGGTTGCCATTTTCATAGTAGAGGTGCTGGTGCACCTGCCAAAGCACTTATATTGGCACAGTCAGCAACGTTCATGAAGCTGTGTGACGTGAAAGTATGCCGCATTAGCGGCCATACTAATGCCACTACTGTGCCAGCAACATAAGCTTGATAAACGCTGGTCAAGAGCATCTGTAAAGCCAACCATATACCACACTCTTGTCCCTATGGTGAAACAAATACAATGGGACCAATTTAGGATGCCTACGAATACATATTGAAGGCATGTGGAGGCAATATTTGAGACTTAATTGGTGGTAATATTAATGTCAGTGGCTTGGGACGTACATGGACTAGGTACCCTTCGTTCGTGGAGGCAGTTAGAGCTGTCAGCCGTATAAAGTTTCGCCGTTGCACACACCTACGCTTACGCTAGTGACGCCAAAATGGCTACCAGTTATTTGGTGGGCATGCCGCGTCCGTTATGCGATCTGTAATACTTCTGCGTGCAATGGTCTTGCGGGCGAGGTAACCAAGGGAGTCCGTTTGAGTGCCGACAGTCATGCCACATATGTGGCAGTTACGTAAGCTTACTACGCATGGCCCGCATTACTTGGCCGCCAGTTCGGGGGATGTGTCCTTTATCGTACAGCCCATTCACTACGGCTCTATTACACTTCCGGTTCATAAGCATAGCCAAGCTAAGCCTTGACGGAAAACAATATTCACATTTCAGCATTGTCGCTTGGCGGGTTATGAGAATTGGAACACTCCTAACTCAGACGACAGTAGTGGCATCTGTTTTCATTGTCTGTTCTCACATCCAACTGACCGTCCTAATAATGCATACGTCGTGCTTTACTGTGGAGGTATATCATCATGCGCAAAGCTTCCAATTCCACTGCATTCAGCAACACGAAATTAACGTCTGCGCCCCTGCTATCTTCGGAAACTTATCCATTGTGTTGCAAGCGCTTCATTTTCTCCTCATAAAAGTTCACCACACGGTGCTCCTGCGTGTATTAATAGGCCTAGCAATGCCAAATGAACCATTCGCTCCGTTAAACAATGAGCGTACATTAGCTTACAGCTTATTACGCGTTTACTTATTCAGTCTTCTTCTAGTGTGTCACCTTGAGCAAGTTTGCGTTTACATATTATACATGTTTACTTACCCGCTCATTAAACTTTGGAAAAGGTTTAGTGCATGTTGGTCATCCTAACTCCTTATACATGCTTGCGTTTCAATTCACAAGTGGACGTAGCAACCACCATGCACATGGCCTGTTATTGTGCGTAAGCCCCTCGGTCTCCGTAAGGCAACTAAGCTTTTTCAACCATTCATCGTTTCAGTCCCTAGAGGTCAGGAGTCCGTCTAACCATACACCGACGATATCCGAGCTGCCAGCGCTTCTGAAGAACAACACACAGAAAATGTCAAGGTTCTTTTAGATGGAGCTTCCGATAATGGCATCACTGTCAACCCTGACAAATGCGTATTCCAACAGCTTTGCGTCGAATTTCTCGGCCACCATATTGATCAGTACGGCATACGACCTCTGGACGATAGAGTCCGCACCATCAGGAACCTTCCGGTCCTGACTACTTTAGCCGCTGTCCGCAAGTTCAAGAATATGCGCAACTATTAGCGACGTTTCTTCCACACTGTGCCAATTTGCTAAGTACACTAACCGACCTTGTTGGTGGACGTACAAACGGTCACTTACATCTGACTACTGCTGCTGCCGAAGCACTCAAGTCCAGCAAAGAAGTCTTAGCCAAAGTGGTCATGTTTAATCCTTTTGCTCCAAACGTTGCGCATAGTGTAGATGTTGAAGCATCGGACACCACCACTGGCGCCGTCCTACAGCAGCATGCAATTGGATGCTAGAAACCACTTGTTTTCTACTCTAGACGCATAAAACCTGCTTACGTCAAGTACAGCACGTTTAGTTGCGATCTGCTGTCCGTTTACTCCATTGTTTGATGTATCCAACACTTCATTGTAAGTACCACCTTCATTATTTTCACTGATCACAAGCCACTCATCTACGCTTTCCGAAAGAAATCAGCTCGGCCCTCCCCAAGCGAGGTTCGTCAGCTGGAGTTCATTGCCCAATTTTCGACTGATATCCGACAGACTTTTGGTCAACAAAACGTCGTCGCTGATACTCCTTCAAGCGTAGCTGCGAATGGCTATGCTGGGTGGGCAACCGTTTTATGTGCTATGGCCGCCGCGCAATCAAACGACAACAGTTTTACGGAAATCCGTGATACATTTTTGAGAATATCCTCCCTTCTTTTACCGTCATATGACGGTATAATTTTACGTGACACATCTACCGCAGGAACTGGACCCGTCGTTCCAGAAGCATATCGCCGTGTCGTTTTTGACACCTTACACCATACCGCCCCCGGGCATGAAAGCTACTGCTAAGCTTGTCTCTAAGAAGAGCGTTTGGCCGGAGATGCAACGCGACCTTAAGCGCTAGGCGCACAGCTGTCTCACCTGTCAGGAAGTCAAGGGTCAGCGGCAAGTTCCCGCTCCGCTTGGTCGCTTTCCGTCCGTTTCAGATCGATTTGCCCCTGCCCTCTCGACATGGTAGGAATTCTGGCCCCATCCAAAGGAATGGACAACCTCTTGAGCATGATTGGTCGTTGCACCCGCTGGCTTGAAGCCCGTTTCTATTCCTGAGGTAACTGCGGAAACCGTAAAGCGCACCTTCCTCGAGCGCTCGGTCGCTTCACACGGCTGTCCAGCCGCAGTGATGATAGACCGCGGTCCGCAATTCAAATATTTCGCCTTTAACTATCTTCTTAAACCGTTTGGACGCTGACGCGTTCGCACGACCGCCTATTATCTGCAGACAAACGGCTTGGTGTATCGTAACACCGACAGATTAAAGCCTCACTAAGCGCCACTAATGCGCTGCTTTGGACTGAAATACTGTATATGATCCTCCTCGGGATCCGACCAGCCCTAAGGGCTGATGCACCTACGCCCAGCGCCTAGTTAGTATATGGACAACCACTGCGTTTACCTGGCGACTTCTTTTCCGATAGACCCAGAATTCTCTGGTAGGACGCGAAGTATGCACTTCAGCTAGCCACGATCATGCGTTACATCTACCTTCTTGATGTTAGAGGACAACGGCGTAAACATATTTCATTTATTTATCTTTCGTTCCACAGGACCTACTGCTTCGTCCATTCTTTATTCTCAGCCATGGTGGTCTTCGCAGACCACTGGAGCGACCTTACCAAAGTCGTTTCGTGGTTCTGCAGCGTACGGACCTTCCCGGTAAACGAGAAGCCGTTACGATTCACCGTCTCAAGTTTGCCCACGTGGAACCTGAGCACAATGAAGACCTTTGCTCGTCTTCTGACTAATCAACCCAGCCCACAATGGCAGAATTGCTTGTTTCCTACATCCATGTCCTTAAGCAGCACCTTCCATCCAAGCCTTCCATTTCATCTTCGCAGCATCCCATTGAACCAACCGCTACGTCTTTAGTAGTTCCTCCAATTTTGCGAGCCGATAGGAGGTCGAAGGCGACGCCTTCCTCTAAACGGCGGAACTCGACTAGGTCGGGTTGGCTCCACATTGGCCAGAGCGATTAGGGGCTAAGTGCTTCTTTCAACTTTCTTTTCGGGCTTTCTTCTTTCGTTTCGGCCATCAACGTACAATAACCTCCCAACAGTCGGCAACAGCTTTTGAAAACGCCAAAATGGCAAAGGCAATCGTAACCCAAAAGGAAAGCTAAACGTTTAGAAAACACAGAAAAGAAAACGTTTTGAAAATAATAGAAGGAGTCGCGTTTTACTTGACGGCTACCCCATCCGGTAAGTGTCCTTCTTACCTTTGCCATCACCTCTACCGTCATTTCTGTTGTTTCCGTTTGTCTTAATCATATGAACTGGAGAAGATAACGAGCCTTAAGCGAACATTTGACCCGCACTAACACTAGGCGCTCGCGAACTTCCCCTATTATGTTTTAGCAATTTTAGTGAGGACACGGGTGGGAAC
Source organism: Dicrocoelium dendriticum (assembly GCA_944474145.2). Lineage (NCBI taxonomy): Eukaryota > Metazoa > Platyhelminthes > Trematoda > Plagiorchiida > Dicrocoeliidae > Dicrocoelium > Dicrocoelium dendriticum. Next base: position 78,187,803 of record OX104065.1, on the reverse strand, counting down.
CCGCTAGGGTCCGCTGGCCTGGTTCTGCCACTGCAGCTGCATCCTGCTTTAGTGCCTGGTCTCGCAGAAGGCTGGCCCTCGACGGACGGTCCTCACGTAGATGGCAGGGTCACCCATGGTTTCTCCACTAGAAGGGGAGCCTGTGTATTGACTTGGAGATTCCGCGTATGACTGTACCCTACTCTAACACAAATTAAAATTATAGCTTTCTTATGTATTAGGGAAGTAGGTGGTTTGCCTGTGGGAACGTTTTCCGTTTGTTTGCAGCACAAACGCGCTATTCACCTTCGGCCGCAACACGAATGCGAACAACGTTACGTCCACGCACTGGACGCCTAGCTGCACCCTACTTAGCTGCCACTCTTCCTGTGCTCTATTTTAAGCATTAGCTAACTCTCCTCCCGTCCAATAATCTTTTTCCTTAGCGTAATTTGTGTGTTCTACCCATTGCTTTTGGTCGACCGTGTAATCTTTTGCCGGCTATATAGCGCATGAGCATCGCGCTATAAAGGTACGCTGCTCTGGAAGTCGCCTTTGTTGCTTTTTATTGTTGGAATTTAAATATGGAAGGCATGCAGGAGAAGTTAGCCTACGTGGTAATAAAATATGATGCGAATTTTAACACGGCTGTTTTTATTCAAGTGGATAACAAAGTGAAGTTATGAGCTGCGGCCTGTCATTGGAAGCTGTAATTATGGTAGACGATCCAGCTACGTTTAATCTTTTGGTCCGCTTATATTCTCGAAACTGACCACCGAAAGGTTCGTTACACTAGTTTTCGCTTTTGTAAGGCCGCTCTTAGAATACTGCGTCCAGGCTTGTCCTCCATTCTGGGTTAGTGAGTACAACGCGGTAACTCAAAATTTTGGCGTGCCTTACTGCTCAAAACATTTATCTACCATATCCTGGAAAACAGGTTATAAATAAACACTGAAAAGGGTGTTGGGTTATTGGCAAGTGCGCTCTGATCCAAAATATCTTGCATCGATTAAATCGTTTCTGGTCAAAGCAGCTTTGGCGCTTACAGATACTATTTCTGTTTGTTCCCAGTTTTACTCTCGTTTTGCATCGTTTTTGTCTTTCTACTGAAGTCGTTTAACTATTGTACACGTTATACTTCTACTCTGCTTTCCACTATCTCGGAGGTCTTCTGAGAGAAAGGACCAATCGCTCCGCAACATGACTTATCTGGTATTCCATTGACTCCCACCACCTCACCACTGAACGGCACCCAAGCATTATCATCAGGTAGGTTACACAGTAGGCAAACACACCTCACTGCCTCCAAAGGATGACGGTTTTGTCGATTCTTTTATCTTGTCATCCTCCAAAGTGGGTATGAATGGGAACTTAGTACCTGGAAGCCACTTCGAGTTCACCGCATTTCTGGTCCTTTAGTTGCAGGGCCAGACTGTCTCCATGGCGCACAACGTACAAGCTAGTCTCGCGCTGGTGACGCTTGGGTTTATCGGATATCGTTTCGCAGTTGACTTCCTTTATTATGTGTCGACACAGTAATGTAAATAGCACTTGCTTTTCAGCATCATGTCTCGTGCGCTACTTGTTCGCCAATGCATCGCGGTTTGATGTGTGCAGCCTTGCTATACCACATAAGTTATTGCGAACGTGAATCCCTTTTAGAAGTCGTGTAAGTACTTGGTTATCTGAATATGACTACCTTTTCAGCACTATATCACCTGCGCCTCCATGCCTCCAATCCACATGGTACATGAATATGAACATGAATCTCCAGTAGAAACCGAGGACGTCGGCGTTATTGTGATTCACATTTGCTTTACAGCACAGTATCCCCTGCGCCTCCTAGCCGCCCGTCAAGCGCCGTTTTTACTGGCTTTGCTTGATACATCTCCTTGATGAATAGTGACAGGATTCCCCTTTGGAAACTGAGTAAGTAGAAGGTTTGGTGATTAACGCTTCCCTTGTTGCAGCATGCCTACAGCGAATAGTTTTCACGCCTTGCCTGTAAGTCCCGCAACGCAAACGTCCGCTGAATCGCAGTGCCTTCCATGCTTACACGCAAGTTCCTCCGCTCCATTGTAGCACTTCGCAGTCAAAGGATGCTCGCACCTGCTTCCGTGCTTTATAACCCACTCCGCTGCAGCATAACCCTTACCCAGGTTGCACAACTGGCCGCGAAGAGGATCTCCAGACCCTGGTGAGTCCCCACTGATAACTATGCAAGCTTTTCCATAAGTTCGGGAACAACCCCAAGGCACTTTTTAGGGCCACCCCCTGTCCTCTAGCATTTCGGTGTCTCATTACAAGCCCGTGGTGCCCCCGCATCCGCTTACATGCGCCGCACCATGCGGCTGTTGGTTCCATGGGTGCGTTCGTAATCGTCGACCACATTCTCTAACACTGTATTACACTACAGTTCTTTTACCATATCACCACCCTATGATACCTGCTCATATGCCTCTCACCAAACCCATCGCCTTCTCTGGTTTCTGTTAATCATCTCCTGGATATGTATGTTGCGACGTATGCAGGCTGACTACCTGGAGTTGCGCAATCTGGGTACCGCTTTAATTCGTAAGTTAAAATCCTGTTAAACGTACGCATACTGCTTTCATGTCTGTTAGTGACACCATTTAGCATAAACCGTTCCACAATGCTTGCGCGTTGTAAATAAATAAATAAATAGTTTTTTTCGAATTTGTGGAGACACACCAAGTAAGGCATGATCAATATTCACATGCAATATTGCTTCGCAACAAACACGTTGCTATGAGTGTAGTCAGCAGTAAGCCGAAGGTTGTACAGGCTGCGGAAATTGTGTAAGTAGTCATGAGGGATAGAGTCATCAATGACTGACCAAACGTTGAATTCTAGAGTGTGTAGTGTAAACAGTCAGAGCACTACATGCGTAATGAATACGATACATATAGGCATGGTGTAAATTAGTATTGAAAGTGTCAGGGCACTATTGAATAATGATTCTGGTCGACTTGCCAGTAGGTAGTTCTGGGCAGTGACTTTATTCAGTGGAGAGTCACATCCGCCACGTTGCAGTGTGTTATGCGGACATTCGTAGCTTTTTATATGGAGAAAGCTTGCCAGGCGAAAACCCACCACGTCCTGGAACACTGACAGAAATTTGTTGGTGCACTAATATATAACTGGCAGACCAGGTTTCCGACTGTGTTCACCCTCAGATATCCGCAGTCAAATGACCTACAATTTTCTCTGTTATTTGGGCAGGTATCTTGGGCAAGGCCGCCATAATGGGTGAGGCGAGTCGAGGATAAAGGCTTCAAGAAGAATCCTATTTGTGGGTATCCAGGTGGGCGAAACGTCAATTACTTGCGTCTGGATTTTTCAGCAGTGTGAAGTTATCGAGTCCAGCTATATTATTAGAAAACCGTCATGGTAATGAGTGCAGTTGTATCCGTTTGTTGTACTGCCGTGTGCTCCATAGGTCCTTATTGGTTGTTCTGTCCCGGACAAATGCGGTTTCTCGGTCCAATCCCAGATCCCCAGGAAGTTCCGAACCTCGGAGAAAAGGGAAGGTGACAGACAACCAAGGCCGCAACGTACAGGCGTGGAACCAAACATACTTAAACTCCTATGTTATAACATTTAGAGTGAAGACAAATGATGTACAATGTGCAGCAACGATTGTGCTGAAAGTGTCTTTTGAATGTTTTTTCGAAAGCAGTGGCCCTATAAGTTGTTTGCTACTATCTACAAGGAATTAAGAGCGTTGCAACATGAAGCAGAGACGCAGTATCAGTTTACTATGATGCGACTATTGGGTGGAAAGATAGAAAGCAGAGTTCAGGGACCAGCGGCGTTTGAACGGTGGATAGACGTTTGGTGGTCAGCCTACATCGAAAGAGATGGTAAGTACGCGGATAGATAGGAATCAAGCGCTGAATAAAAATTATCGGGTGATCAAGACAGAAAGACGACACGACGGTACTGGGAGTATAGTGCTATGGCCTACTGAAATAGGAAAAGCCTATGAAAGCTAACCTCCTACAAAGGTAAGTGTCGAAACCTTTGCTGCAAAAACGGACCCAGATTACTAGATGAAAAAGGATTGATCGATAGAAGTGAAGTATTAAAGATCAGTTAAAGGAAAGCGAACGTGCGGAACAAATGTATATGTAGCGTCACGCAGAGAAACAAGTCATACTAGAGTACTACGAAAATGGTGAGAAATGTACACCTAGAAATGTAAAGCTAACGGGCGTCTGTGTGCTGACCAAGTGAGAGGAGGGAAGAACTAAGAGGCTAAGAAAGATTAATTGACGGAAGGGCAGGGAATAGCCGAAATGTAAGCGTAAAGTAAGGTTGCTTAGAGTATCAGAGCAGTGAGGCCTAACCGAGACCTAACTGAGGAAGCGGGCAGAAACGGCTCCCATAATAACGTGAAAATTTGGAATCGGTACAGACGTCCGCCTTGAATTTCATGGCTTGTTGCACTTTTATTAACATGTTGCAGTAAGTATGCCATATTTCAGCGATCATGCAGCGGAAAAGCTATCAAATATTTGCATTCCATAACGCAAACATGAAATCCAGTACGACTTGCGTATATCTTGTAGCGATGACGTTGACAAACCCATTCCATGCATGCTTCTTGAAGCACCACTTTAGCCCAAGTCAGTGGCTTCTCTCGTAGTGATAATGACGTCTACTACGGGATTTATATGCCCTTAGTCTATAATTCTGGTGGAGGCGCGCCGTGACTATGGTGGATAGTTTACCAGTAGCCAGCTTAATGCCGCTGGTTTAAGACCCACATGGACCCAGCAGGAAGGCATGTAAAGCCAACATCTGCTACTTCCAGAGTACCAACGTTGATGCAGCTGCCAAATGACTTACGTGGGCAGGGGAAACAACGTTCGTAGAGGTGTGTGAAGGCAAAAGTATGTTTGGTGAGCGTTGTGCCGTCAACATGGGCGAAATAAACGCTGGGCACTAAACTCCGTGGAGCAACCAGTGTCCCATACGCTGTAGCCATATTTAAACAGATACTACGGGAAAAGGTTGGATGACTACGAATAGGTCTTTAAGGCATGTGAAGCCAATATTTGGGGATGTGCTCGTCGTAATATTGATGGCCTTGTCAGGGGACGTCTTGGACTAAGTAACCACCGTTCCTGGATGCGCGTAGAGCTACCGGCAATATTACTGTTCCGCTGTTTTACATCCATAAGCTTACGCCAGTAAAGCCAACACGGATACCAGTAACTTTGCGAGCATGCTGCCCTTGTTAGGGGACCTACAAGACTTCTCCTTGTACTGCTCATGCGGGCGAGACAACCATGGCTGTCTCCTTGAGTGCCCACAATAAGGCCACATCCGTGGCAGTTATTTAGGCTTATATAGGCTTACTAAGCACCTGTCACCTTGGGATATATATAGCAAACTATACAGCACCACTTCCGAGCGCCACTTGCCCACCAGCTTACCTACCTGTTGGCCGCAACTTGCAATATACCGCGTTCCTGTACCCTATTCATGAATGCTCCAGTAAATGACTATAATGGAAAATGTAAGTGTGCTTGTACCTGATTCACGTTTTTTTGAGCACCTTGCCTACCACGTCCCTTGCCCACCTGCTTGCCCACATGATACACGCTGCCATTCCTCTACCGCACCGCAGTGCCACCCATGTTTACAGGTGAGATGTTTTGCACCAAACAATTACGTTTTAGATTAACCACGCTAAACCACGCTTCCGTGGTTTCAGCTAAATCCGCATATGGCATAAACGGTACGTAAATGTCACAACTGCCTGCTACGGCGTTCCCATGCCCCTGGTTAGTCCGTACTGTTAACCGCCACCGCCTTCCCATTACTTCGTGAACGACCCGACGCGCCTTTCCAGGGCCATCCTCTGCTCTATAGCCTTGTGGTTCATCCTTACATGCCAGTGTTTCCCATTCATATACGTGCATGCGCCGCATCACTTGGCCACTAGTTCGGTGTGTGGGTTCGTAATCTTGGACGTCATTCTCCACCGCCCTATTACACTTCCGGTGCTTAAGCAAAGCCCTTCTATGCCGTGGCCGAAAACCACGATACATATTTAAGTACGGCTGCTTTGCGGGTTATGAGCACTTCAACCACTCACTACTCAGAAGACAGTAGTCGCATATGGTTCTAATTTCTGTTCTCGCACCTAAGAATAACAGTCCCAGTAATACATACACCTCGCTTTGTTATGGACAATGTTAGTCATGCGCAACGCTTCCAACTCCATTCCATTGAGCATTCACATCGTGATAGTAATAAGTACGTGCCTGCTGTCTTCGATAAGTTACCAGTTGTGTTGCAATTGCTTCCTTTCCCCCAATAATCATTCAACACACGACGTTCATGCGTACTATGCCGAGCGATGATATATGGACCATAAGCCTCAATAAACTATGGGTGTACATTATAATAAAGATTATTACTCAGCAACGTATTCAATGTTTTTCCATTGGGACACCGTGAGAGGATTTCTGCTCTCATAGTATAAATGTTAAGGTACCTACTCATTAACTTTTGGATAAACTTCAGTGTACCTTGCCCATCCGAACTCAGAGCGTATGGCTACATTGCAGTTGGCTAGTGCACGGGTCATCAGTTAGGTGGATGTCCACTTGTTATGCCTTATGCTGGATACCAGTGCTGACATTCAACGGAAGTAAGATGCCTTCCTACATGCGGTAAACCCGCTTTGACTTATCGACCGATGCTTTAACAGATTTCCCAAGATTTGGCAAAGGTGCATACACCCATATACTATCCATTAAAATGTTAGTCGAAGTATATGTACGTGGTAGCATGGCTTTTCAAATATATATATCTCAGTTGGATGATATGGTGGGCGGCATCCGGTTTCGGATTTGCCTGTCAATGTGGTCAGCCACAGGACGCCTACGCCTACAGAGGGACCATGGATGGCTTGCGCTGCAACACCCACAGCTCCATCCACACACCCCATATCCAGTGTAAACCCGAAGGAATAAGACCGGGAGGCATGCGGATGGGAGCCACGTTTCATCAACGGAGCCAGCCCATACTCCTTCACAGACAAACACAAGCAAGCTGTATTTGGGGAATCAAATGCACACAAGGCGGTGGCTGGACCGTAGTCCGCTCCACACTGAATACATGGAACCACTCTTCGAGCCTAGCACGACCACAAGGACCGTGCACCTCGTCCCCTCCAGCAACGACCAACTGTCTCCTGGAGCCAGTATGGATGAGGTAGTGGGTAATAAACTGGTAGGCACCTTGTCAACATTCACATTAAGCACAGTCAAACTTGGGATCTCAAACAACAGCCAATCATTCGAAATGCCGATATCGATTACAGTAAACACATATGATGACATAAATACTCGCTAACTGAGCATATAGAAGAAATTGTTTATAAGTGAGTCCGTGATAAGTACAAAATGTCCGAAAGTTGTTTAAAAATACCACGCGATAAAATTACGCAAATTTACCACAATTTACGTGAGCGACGTGGGCAAGTAAGGAGAGGATTATGAATTACGCAGAACAAACCAAATAACATGCAATGAATTTTATCCACATTAAAAAGGTCTAGTTTAAGTGTAAGTTGGTTCAGCCCACTGCGGTGAAGAAGCCTCATGGATTCAACATCAGCCTCAGCAAGGGGCATGTCAGAGGATATACATATATCCATACTACCTAGCACACCTGGTATCTATTTTTACTTGCTGTTTCACATCAATAGATATACGCTTAAGTTTATGCATTATATAGCAGGTTATTTCTATTGATCCTTCCGTATGCATCGCCTTCGCGCAAAATACCTACCGAATGGCCGGCACCTTATTAATTCGAATCTACTTTCACGTCAATGGTTGGCTGGTACTTTAACACAGTACACAAATTTACACATCTTATGAGTCTACATTACGCTTGTCACTTCTGCAGCCGCTAATGCATGTCTATGATTATCTAGTGCTGTTTGCTTCTCCTACGGATTGTACAAGTTCATCCAGTTGATTGCACAATTCAAACCATATGGCTTCTCGATCTACTTCACAGGTTAACATACGACACTCAGTCATTTTCCTTTCATATTTCGGCATGATTGTATTTATTTCACGTCGTGGATATCCTGGGTTGCCCTTCGCAGTAAATGATATTTTATAAGCATTCAGCACCAGCGAAGCATTGCAGCACACCATGCGAGGTAAGCCTGAAGTAGACATTTCCCAGAACCATTCGGCACTTTTTCATTCATAGGATACTTGAAATAGGCCTAGGTTTATTGGACGACTAAGATCATTCACAGTTTAACGAACCTTTGCAACATCAGTATTTCGCTGCACCTGCGCCCTTGGAAGTTTCAAGGATATAGCATTATGGTTACGGTAAACTGCTTTACTACAAAAGTCACACTAATGTACCACTTTATAAACATACGCAGTGCATTCCTTTTATCGTCGAAACCTTAATAATTAATTCCTACGTTTCTCGATTGTTCTCTTGATGCCTACTGTTTTACTTCACCTTGACGTGCAACACAATTTTCGCCGTTGAGTGGAGCCCACTCCAAACGAAATCAGAAGATGAATCGAAACCCGAGTTTCTTTTTCACTGAAAGATGGTCGTTGAAAAAGAACCTGTAAAATGATAATGGAAATGATAATAGCAAGGTACGAATGAGAAGAGAGATATGAACAAGCGCTAAACCAACACTTTGGATGTCGTAGAAAGGAGAGTTAGCGGTTGTTAATTGGCCGGGTATTTGCGAGTACCGCCTTTGTCGATTGGTGTAATGGGCACATTTCCAATCCTCGGGAACATTGCCTTGCGAGAAGAAGTGGGTCAGCAGCTCAGCTAGGGGTAAAGCTATGTCTGCAACGCCCGCTCTCAAGGGTTTTGGGGAACCATCAGCGCCAGGAGAGGCCGGTAGAAGCAAGGACTTAGTCCCGCCAGGAACTACCCGGAGTGAACTGAACCTTCGTCAGGGAATTTGGGGGTGAGAACAAAGTAGGTACTACCGTTGTAGGTATTGATGGCACGAAGAAGGTGGATGCGTACTACTAACGCAGGACACCTTTGCCTAGTTTGCTGAGTTTGTGAGCCCGGTGGGGCTTGTTAGTGTGGTGACACTGTGCTTGACTTGTTGAAAACGGTTGACGTGACTATACAATGATTTGGAATAGGATAAAAATTTACGCATAAGCTGGCGCTGATACTCACATGCGGTGTTCATAGCTTTTTCATTTTTTCGCTTTAGATCACCTCGCTTTTCTATGCGTATTGTACCGTCGTTTTAATTGTCGGTTTTTAATATAAACAATTTTTGACCTCCAACGGCGCGTTCTGCCGTCCTGCGGCGGCGTGTCGAGGTTGTTTCGTTTGCGAGCCTGTTACGTCCGAGCTACAGAAAACCAACGCTGAAATATCATGTTGTGCCTGTTTGGTCAGGGAGCGAAATGTCAGTGGAGTTAGTCCAGCCGTCCTAACTGAAGGTCAGCGTATTGATACGTTCAGCTGACACTAAGCCTCCCTTCCGATGCGATAGTTTAAGACTGGTTTTTACTCCACTATATTGTTGGGACCCCTGTTTTTGCTGTTTTTCCTGCCAGCACCATTGCTTTTCGCCTGTGTAATGACTTTTAGTACCACTCCACAAGCTAAATATGCTGAACTTGGGTGGGTTTTGCTTAACCCGGTTTTGCCGTTAACAGTGCGCAGTCTGATCTTTACAGTTAGAAGCGCTTTTTCGTTGCCGTAGGATAACGTTCCAAAGTTCTGTTTTTATAAGTTGCTGCATATCTTTCCACGCAGCTAGCCGCCGCTGTGGTAGATCTACGTGACGCCGTTCCTACCGCTTTCCACTAGGAGAAGCTTAAGACTGCTGTTTTACAACGCCCCACAGATTCTGATGGGGACCAAACTTCGTCAACTTCTCTCCGGAGTTAAACTGGGTGTTCGTAGAACTTCACAGCTTCTCCATTATATGCGCTCTCTTATAGGTTACTTGAAGGTCGACGACAGCGTCTTACACCAGTTGTGGCTAAAATGCCTTGCTAATAAGGCTACGGCGACTCTCGCCGTATGCGCTGACGACAAACTAGCGGACACGGCCGACACAACTCATGAGTGTTTCTTTCAACTTCCAGGTTGTTACGTTGTTGTCTCCCTACCTGAGGCATTCTCGTCCTCAGATCCCATTAAGCCTATTTGTCAGAGACTGTTCATACTCGAACTCGCTGTTAAGAAAAGACGTCGCTCCCACAGTCGAAGTTTTAGCCCAATGTCGCATGGCAAATACAGACACTCGAGAAACACTAGACAGTAACTTTGCTATTAGCAGCGACATTTTGATGATGCCACTAAAACTTTTCGTCTTGGTTGCTCGCATCCGAAAATCTTCCTCAAGGCTAAGCAGGGACACGTCCCAACCAGTCAGTAATGGTGGCGACTTCGGCTGGCCGATCTTCGAATCGTCTGCTATTTGTCAGTGATTCCACAAACAACATTTCATTCTTGGTAGACACTGGAGCCGAGGTTAGCTTTCTGCCTCTGTACTGGACAAAAGCTACCTCATTCCCACAGGACCTGCTTTCCAGTCAGGTAATAACACGGGAACTCAGACCTACTGACAGAACTTGGTTACTCTCGAACTTGGTCTATAGCAAACACTTCCTTTCCTTTTCCTGATCACAGATGTACAACGCCTCATCCTTGTTGTCGATTTCGTCACCCAATTTGGTCTTATTGTCGATTTACGTAACAGGGAACTTCGAGATAGTAATATCTCCCTCACCACTACGGACACAGCCATTTTGGTCAGCTCTATCGGACTTCGCAGGTCTCTGTCTACTAACACTGTGTTCTCCGAAGTACCCCAACAGTTTCCGTCCTAAAAATACCCACGAGTTGATAAACCACATCGTTACTCGTGGACCACTGTTCAAGTCTCATCCTCATTGACTACCATCCGATAAACTCGCCAAAATGAAAGCCGAGTTTCAGCACATGCTCCGCCTTGATGTCGTCCGTCCTTCAAATAGCCAACGGTCTTCACCTTTGCACATGGTCCCCAAAAGATCTTATGGAGGTGAACGACCTAGTGGCGATTACCATCAGCTTAATAATTTCACTGTCCTGGACAGGCACCTGGCACTACAGATTCACGGCTTTTCTATTGGTCTAGCTAACAAAGCAATTTTCTCTAAAATTTACTGGGTCCGGGCGTAGTTCCAAATCTAAGTTGCTTTTGATGACGTCCCTAAGATAGCCATAACCGCCACCTTCGCTCGTTTTGAATTTGTGCGTATGCTTTTTTGATTAAGCAAGGCCGCAAAAGGGTTTCAATGATTCGTTGACAAGGTTCTCAGAATACTGGGTTTTGTTTTGGTTTATATCGGTAACGTTCTCGTGCCTAGCTTTAACCACGAATAGCATCTTGTTCCTCTTCGTCAAATGTTTGAGCGTTGTGAGCATTATGACGTCACCAACAACGTGGACAAAAGTATTTTTGGCCAGCCCGCTAGTGATTTTCGGAGTCATCAAATCAATCGCACCGGAATCAGACCGCCCTCGAAGAAAACAAAAGCAAGCACAGAGTATCTGATGCCGCAGTCCTACAAAAGCCTGTAGCGCTTCATCGATATGGTGCAGTAATAAAGACGCTTTATGCCTGATGGTCCTAAACTGCTTCAACCTTTAACCCACTAACTTAAAGGTAGGAATTAAAAATTCAAATCCATGAACGAAGTAGTAGACGCCTTCGACAAGCCTCAACATGCTTTGGCTAAAGTCAGCGTAGAGGCGTTTACATGATGACCGAGATCCCGTTCAACAAGAATTTAGCATCACTAGGAAAAGACCTAGAAAGTTCCGTACGCAGGTTGTTTTGGTAGGTTTGTCTGCTCGAGCGAGAAGAGGAATTCTCCTTGGACAATGGCAGGAAACGCTTGGTGCGCCTCCCGGGGAAATACATGGATAAACTACAGCGTGCGTAAGCGTGATCAGTATGAACGCTGGTATTTCAGTACTAGCCACAAAGCAGGATCGAACCAGGCCATCAACCTCCTTATTATACACTGTGGCTATTGGTGGGAAACACTTCAGCTACTGTGCTGCAATACATAACAGAAAAAGGGGGAAATGCAACAGGCGTAAGCCAGCTAAGCTGCCGGTAATGGATGAACATTTTCCAGTAAGTTAGCAGCTGCGTCCTACGGAGCAAAATATTAATATACAAACTTATATAAAGCTAAATAGTGAGCTCGTGATCGGAGACGTAGGCTAAGATGGATGGGGCGGGACAAAGTGGCTCACAGCACAAACGTCACAGAGGGAGACTCCGTGCCATATCAAGAAGTGTTTCCAGCCAAACGTGTTCATCGTCTTTCGGACCTCAACAAGGAAGCCCAGTCGCTCCAACCAAGGCCGGCTTCGACGTGAAGACGTTCATTCGTCTCAGCCAATTCATCGCTTGGCCACCATCTCTCTTCTTCCAACCACACCCCCGGAGCGCAAACAATGCACGTTGCGGGACTCGGTGGGCTGGCATTCGTAACACGTTGCCGAGCCTTCGAAGACGGGTGCGTGAACTGACGGTGCTGAACAGTTCATCCCTTTTTCCGGTTCCGTAAACAAAGTGTCGAACACGTTCCTTGCTTACCCGGTGTTCCCACCAGCTAGCAGCTGTTTCGAAAGCACCGGTGGGCAAACATAACTAACCGTTTTATGTCCACTGATCTAAGACACGACGTTTTCCGACCTTACAGTAGGATCGAAAGTGCGCTGCATCGTACACGCTACCCTTCATGGCGAGTGTGAAGTCACGCCGGCTCCATAAGCAAGGAATGTTGGCAAAAGAGCCTCGAGCTTTTGCTATCCGGTTCGCGGCCTCATTCAAAATTCCACGGATGCTGATGCAACTTTCCAGGTAGTTGCATATATGAACGACTTCTAGCTAATTCTCCCCAACGGTCAGTGTAGGAAGCTGTCCAGGTCAAACTTGGAGGAACGTTTTGTACTTCGGTGGTGCGAAGCAATGCCCAAAGTGACGAAGAGCCAGTGTTAATCCGTCTAGTGCCCCTTGACACGTTTGTGAGCTGTCGCGGATTACGAAAATATGGTTAGCAAACGCAAAGTCAAGAAGTCGTTCTCACTGGAGCAGGTCCACGTCTTTAAAGTCGTGTCCTGTAAAGGCGATTTCCCTGACTACGTCAATAGCGAACTTGAAGAGGAAAGGTGACAGCGGGCAGCCTTGTCTTACTCCACTGGAGATATTACAGAACGATGTGAGCTCTCTGTTATCTTTCGCTGTGACTGAGCATTGCGCGTATAATGCTCGGATAATATTTATATATTTCTCAAGTAACCATGGCAGTAAGAATTGGGTTGACAAATGATTCATAGTATTGCCAGGGTTAGATACTGTCAGTTGCCCAGGCCTAGACAAGTGTATGATGGAATGAGAATGAGGGAATGAGGTAATCTCAACCCGACACTTTGGTTTAAAAACCTGGTCCAAGTCAATGGGTTTGCCGTTGGACCACAAGAAATAAGGATCCACCCTCATTCCAACCATTCAACCGTCAGTTTTTCATGCAGTTTCAAGTTTCAGGCTGTCCACTAGACCTTCACCACAAGCCCTGACAAGCAACCGCAAACAAAAGACGACGAATGTAACGCTGGACGGGAATGCGCAACACGTGTCGCAGCCACCGCGCTCACGGCGAATCAAGCTCACCGACAATAGCTGAGCTAAGCAAAGTGGACAGCGAGGCTCCGGACCTGCTTAAAACGGCAGGGCTTTTTATAGCTGCGACTTCTGGTAAGTAGTGAGCCCGTTTAAGTGACCCTCTGAAACGTATGCAACTCAGCGCAAACCCTTCCGTGACCTGGTCTAGTTAGGTTGACCAGGACTATCGGCGATCCGTTACGCTTCCGCTCCATCTGTAGCTGATTGCTATGCGGCCAAGCTGGATGCATTCTTACGCTTTTGGGGGCGGGCAGCGGGTAGCAACGTGTCTCCTTGTGTGCCGAAAGTTAGTGTTAGAACGAAGCGTTGGTAAATGCAAAGAGCCAGCCGTCTGTCTCCATTTTCTGATCGACTGCACCGAGACCAAAACTACCCCAACGTATTGCTCACTTGGCGGAAGCGTTAATGTCGCCGGCAAGAATGACTATATCAGTCTTTCGAAGAAACGCATAAGTTCATGGATCTGCTGGCAAACGCCATCATTGACTACATACTGGGTGCAGTCTGTAGGGGCGTAGGCGACGACAAACAACGCAGACTTGAAGTCTCGACGCCCGTTTACATTACATGAACCACGTAGGCTGACTATACATAGCCGCCTGTTAACTGAAATGCAGACAAGCACAGCCGATTCATTCGTGGCACTCAGGGCAACTCCAAAACCAGCTTGGCCTTAGGAGGTAGATTCTGGGTCTCCAGAAAACCGCAAGTGGTATTTGGCGTCTGGGTATACCCAGGAGGCAAGTTGATGACGGTGCTAGCGCCCTGTAACCTGGCCTCTTAAAACCACCAGATATCCACCAAGAGCGTTTCTAGACTAGGAACCAGGCATGCTTGTCGCCCGGCCTGTATCAAAGTTCGAACATGAAAAGCTGTAAGGATGAATGGAGCGCCAGGTCGGAGAACAGCTGGTGCTTCGGTAGTGTGACAGAACTCTGCGATCGCAGGATATTAAAAACCGGGCGTTTGGCTGTTAGTTGCATCAGTTGCGAGACGTGGGTCATTTATAACGGTTACTGAAGTATACATAAGAATATAAAGGTGAAGGACGGGAGGTACGGTGATGTATGAGTGGAGATTTAGCAGTTGACTTAGTGTAAAAGCTAGGCTTAGCCAACGCTGTATTAAGCACTACGGTCCATGCTTCGTCAGTGAGCGTAATACTATCCTGTTGCCCAGTCCGAAGTGGAGGGTTTTCTTAGAAGCCCTACCCCGAGTCTTTGATCAAAGACCTAACTTACAGGACAGCACGGCGAGGTAAGGTCATCGCAACGCGTCGGGAGCCGGTTAATAAATAGAGGTGCATGCGCCTTTCCGTCCGTGAAAGACAGGGGCCCAACGCAAGTTTGTATTACAATGACTCACATGGAGAGGTAAGAGAGAGGGAAGTTATTTAGTGGCGGATCACTACCGCCACGTTGCATGGTAGTTAACCGGACATTTGTGGCCTTCTATGAGGAGAACGCTTGCCAGGCGAACACCCACCAGGTCCTGGAACACAGCCACCGAATCATTTACTGGAACGAGGAAAGCAGAATACCTCAGCTGGCCTCACGGGGAGATGGGTTTGCAATTCTGTAGAGCGGTAAGGTAATACGGTGGAACTCATGTCAAAAGTTGCATGGAAATGATGTTGCGCCACAGAAATACTTTTCAATACATTCCTTAAGGATATCTTTTTACAGCCCACAACATGTCATCACCGTTTTACTGATCGTGCGACATGCCCTGTTACCAAATTTTATCTACATAGTATTTAAGTTTACACTTCGTAATACCGCGGGTCTTCTTGGCCACAAGTGCACATGAAAGCAGATGAACCTTATGGTGTGGCGGACGATTTATTCCGATTACAGCCCATGTTCAACAAATGATATATCCATCCCAATGCCGCCGTGTTGCGTAGCATCCTCCGCCGAAATAGCCACCGGCCGGAACGTGCTGCAGCTTGATACCACGCAAGTATGCTTCTTTCATTCGCTTAGCCTTCCAGAAAACTGGTAAGAGCGTTGTTTCAATGATTGCAGCAACCATATCCAGCGTGCACCTTAATCCTGAAGCCCCCGAGGTTCACAGGCAAGTGAATAAAATGAATATACTCGGATTTTACGTACGTAACACACTGGCCCCTTCCTCCTGTATGCAGCGGAGTTGTGTAGCATCCTCTGGTGACATCGCCCCCAGCTGTAAAGTGCCGCAGCATGGTAACACTAAGTGTGCCTCATGCATTCACTTATCCATCCAGAGAAATGGTAAAAGTGCCCAGGTTTAACGATTGCAGCAG
>OX104065.1:78136576-78171684 GCA_944474145.2 Dicrocoelium dendriticum | reverse complement strand
CGCGCGCCTGCATGCTAAGTCGATTTATTTCAGGTGGTGGTTTTGCAATTTTGTCCTATGTTTTTATTCTGCAAGTATGTCTGCATTTACTCTCTTCTACGAACTAGCACACGTCGCTAAAGCCAATAGTAGTTAATTTCAATTTTGTGGCATTGCCGTAAAATAAACTTTCTGACCTCGCGAACTTAGCTGGTAAACGTTCGTTACCCAATTATTTCATACGCTCATTAATTTTAGATTTATGTCACCGTTTCCTTAAGCATTACTCGAGTTATTTGCTTTGTTATCTTTCTCTTCAATGATTAGCCGTTCCTTGATATCCCCGGTGTAACTGCTCTTGATGGGCATGTTGACAAGGGGCCTACCTGTCTGTTACCCACTACCTCGTCCATACTAGCTCTAGGAGACTGTTGGTTGTTAGTGGAAAGTATTTGGGTGCAGGTTCTTATGGCTGTGCTTGGATCAAAGAGGGGTTCCATGCACTCAGTGTGGTGCGAATTACGGTCCAGCCACCACCTTGTGTGCGCTTGCTTCTTATATACAACGTGCTTGGGTTTGCATGTGAAGGAGTGTGGGCCGGCTCCTTTGATGAAACGTGTCTCCAATTCATATGCCTCCCGGTCTTATTCCTTCAGGTTTACAAAGAATATGGAATGTGTGGATGGAACTGCGGGTGGTGCAGCGCGGGCCCCACATGGGACCCTTCCTAGGCGCAGGCGTCTTGTGCTGGGCAACATTAACATTTAAATTGGAAACCGGATGCCGCCATATATATATAGGCGGTGCAATATTCAATAATGCCGCGAAGCAGCTTTAGCGCTGAAGTATGGCAAACAAGCTACCACTTCTGATTCCACGGTGTTTGACGTCGACTAACCAGCAGCTACACAGTGAACTACGTAGCCCTTGTCCAAGGCAGCGGCGGCATTCGGGAAGCCGAAGTACCGATTGTAGAACAACCATCAGCTTACGGTTGCCACGAAGCTGATGGTGTACAAACACATGGTGCTGTCCGTTCTACTATACGGCAGTGAAACGTGGACAATGTACCGAGGTGAGTTGCGATATCTCTAGTGGTTAATTCAACTGGGTTTGCAGCGGATTATGCATATCGGATGAAGCGATATAGGTGCTTACATGGAAGTGTTGCATCTAAGTGGAATGTATGAATTTTTTCGCATATTTATGCTGAGAATCCTGAGGGGGTTTTCGCTCATCTGTGGCCTGTGCATTAGACGCAGGTAAAGAAACAACTCTAAAATGGTCAGCTGAGCATTAGGAAAAGGGGCGTGAGGAACTAAATGTACGTATTCAGGACATGACCAAATTATCCATTCACGTGCTAATCTTGTTTGCAGGTCATGGGAATGGAAGGAGGTTGAGCGGCGTTCATGGCGCTACCTGATCAGGAAGGCGGTTGGGGAAGTGCGGGAGAACGGCATCAGGAATGAAGTGACAAAGTATCAAGCGCGAAAGCGGCAAACGTCTGCGCCTACAGAAGGACCATGGATGACATACGCTGCACCCCCGCAGCTTCATCCACACACCCCATATCCAGTTAAACCAGAAGGAATAACACCGGGTGTATGTGGATGGCAGCCACTTTTCATCAACGCAGCCGGCCCATTCTCCATCACTGGCAAAGGGAACCCGCTCTATCAGTTAAACGAGAACAGATAAGGCGGTTGTTGGAACGCAGTCCACTCTACACTGTGTGCATGGAACGAGTCTTTGAGTTTAGCGCGTCCACATGGACCTGCATCCCGTCCCCAACAGCAACAGCCAACTGTTTGCCAGAGCCAGTATGGACCAGATAGTGGTAACAGACAGGTAGGCACTTTGTAAAACTTGCACAACAAGCGCAGCCACACCGATGATATCGGGCAGCAGCCAATCATTAAACCGACAAGACGAAATTACATAAATTTGATAACGCATACAAATAGGGCGACATAACCCTTTACTTAATGAACGTATAAATATTGATTACGAACGGATTCGCGATAAGCTCAAGTGGGCAGAAAATATGTTTTAAGCAGGCGCCAAGAAGACGAAAATGCTGTCGTAATTGGCTACAATTAGCTTCAATAAAGTGTGCAAGTTTATGGAAGGGAGCAAGGGTAAACAATAAAATGAGAAATAAGCGTTGCGCTAAAATTGAAAATCCGTCACCCGTGATAAATGAACTTATCATGCAAGCACAACGTTAGTAAACCAAATGGGGGCGCACATAGCACACGTGATTTGGCTGGCTCAGACACGCACTAACTCATGTGCTACAGCACCACGCGCTGAAAGTCAATGGAGTAAACCCCACTGGCGCTTTCGCTTCCTCACTTGCCTTCCTTCTCTGCATGTACGAAGACTTTCTCCCGAACTACCGCAACTGCCTTCCTGATCAGGTAGCGCCATGAACGCCGCTCAACCTCCTTCCATTCCCATGACCTGCAAACAAGATTAGCACGTGAATGGATAATTTGGTCATGTCCTGAATACGTACATTTAGTTCCTCACGCGCCGTTTCCTAATGCTCAGCTGACCATTTTAGAGTTGTTTCTTTACCTGCGTCTAATGCACACGCCACAGATGAGCGAACCCCCTCAGGATTCTCAGCATAAATATGCGAAAAAATTCATACATTCCACTTAGATGCAACACTTCCATGTAAGCACCTATATCGCTTCATCCGATATGCATAATCCGCTGCAAACCCAGTTGAATTAACCACTAGAGATATCGCAACTCACCTCGGTACATTGTCCACGTTTCACTGCCGTATAGTAGAACGGACAGCACCATGTGTTTGTACACCATCAGCTTCGTGGCAATCGTAAGCTGATGGTTGTTCTACAATCGGTACTTCGGCTTCCCGAATGCCGCCGCTGCCTTGGACAAGGGCTACGTAGTTCACTGTGTAGCTGCTGGTTAGTCGACGTCAAACACCGTGGAATCAGAAGTGGTAGCTTGTTTGCCATACTTCAGCGCTAAAGCTGCTTCGCGGCATTATTGAATATTGCACCGCCTATATATATATGGCGGCATCCGGTTTCCAATTTAAATGTTAATGTTGCCCAGCACAAGACGCCTGCGCCTAGGAAGGGTCCCATGTGGGGCCCGCGCTGCACCACCCGCAGTTCCATCCACACATTCCATATTCTTTGTAAACCTGAAGGAATAAGACCGGGAGGCATATGAATTGGAGACACGTTTCATCAAAGGAGCCGGCCCACACTCCTTCACATGCAAACCCAAGCACGTTGTATATGAGAAGCAAGCGCACACAAGGTGGTGGCTGGACCGTAATTCGCACCACACTGAGTGCATGGAACCCCTCTTTGATCCAAGCACAGCCATAAGAACCTGCACCGTAATACTTTCCACTAACAACCAACAGTCTCCTAGAGCTAGTATGGACGAGGTAGTGGGTAACAGACAGGTAGGCCCCTTGTCAACATGCCCATCAAGAGCAGTTACACCGGGGATATCAAGGAACGGCTAATCATTGAAGAGAAAGATAACAAAGCAAATAACTCGAGTAATGCTTAAGGAAACGGTGACATAAATCTAAAATTAATGAGCGTATGAAATAATTGGGTAACGAAAGTTTACCAGCTAAGTTCGCGAGGTCAGAAAGTTTATTTTACGGCAATGCCACAAAATTGAAATGAACTACTATTGGCTTTAGCGACGTGTGCTAGTTCGTAGAAGAGAGTAAATGCAGACATACTTGCAGAATAAAAACATAGGACAAAATTGCAAAACCACCACCTGAAATAAATCGACTTAGCATGCAGGCGCGCGGTTAGTAAATCGAGTGCATCTTACTTTCAAAAGCCGAGTCGGTCCTGCCTACGCCAACTGAAGGTCACCTCGCCGCTCCGTAAAAGTCCCGAATGGCCTCACTAATGGATCCCTCTGCATGCCTTACTCTGGCATTCACGACAGCATGCGCTCAGCACCAGTCGTTTGAAGTCGATGGAGTAAAACTCATTGGCGCTTTCGCTTCCTCACTTGCCTTCCTTCTCTGCATGTACGAAGACTTTCTCCCGAACTACCGCAACTGCCTTCCTGATCAGGTAGCGCCATGAATGTCGCTCAACCTCCAACCATTCCCATGACCTGCAAACAAGATTAGCAAGTAAATGGATCATTTTGATCATGTCCTGCTAACGTACCTTTAGTTCCTCGCGCGCCGTTTCCTAATGCTCAGCTGACCATTTTAGAGTTGTTTCCTTACCTGCGTCAAATGCACGCGCCACAGGTGAGCGAACCCCCTCAGGATTCTAAGCGTAAATATGCGATCCACTCCATACATTCCACGTCGACGCAACACTTCCATGTAAGCACCTATATCGCTTCATCCGATGTGCATAATCCGCTGCAAACCCAGTTGAATTAACCACTAGAGATATCGCAACTCACCTCGGTACATTGTCCACGTTTCACTGCCGTATAGTAGAACGGACAGCACCATGTGTTTGTACACCATCAGCTTCGTGGCAATCGTAAGCCGATGGTTGTTCTACAATCGGTACTTCGGCTTCCCGAACGCCGCCGCTGCCTTGGACAAGGGCTACGTAGTTCACTGTGTAGCTGCTGGTTAGTCGACGTCAAACACCATGGAAACAGAAGCGGGCGGTTGTTTCCTATATTTCGCACCAATGCTGCTTCGAGACACTACTGCAGGCTTCACATCCAGTGAATTGTGCAAGAGGCAGACAGATTTTTTTGTTTTCTTGAGCTCGTGTTTGGTCAATGTCGATAGCAGCGCACTGGTAATTTGCGGTAACTCCTCCGCGGTGGGTGCAAATAACGCACGGTCGTCAGCAACCAGCATCATGCGGATAGCTTTCTTCCAGGCTAGGTTCTCCCACCGAGGTGGCAGATTTTCAGCAAACAGCCATCAATACAGTGCTATACACGAACACCGTAAGCACAAGCGGCATCAAAAGCACAAGACAGCATTACATGAAGATAACTATTAAACAGGGTAGCCGCTAAAACGCAGCCCTTTTTCACACTATATACAACTGCAAATTTCTTTGAAATCTCTCCACTCAGATGAACTTTCGCTCGCATACCAGTGTGTGGACCTTCAATTAAGCTTGTAGCCTTACGCGTGCAACCAAACTTACCTAACCCCAAACACAAAACCTCACGTTAAACCGTAGCAAGTGCCTTAGTGAAACCAGTGAAAAGCGAATACAACAGCCGGTGCCGTTCTCTGTACTTCTCCTGCAACTGAGAAGCCTCAAACGCCAGGTAGATGGTGATGGGACTTGAGCGGAATCCGCACTGTTCTTCCGCCAAGTTAGTTTCCCTAACATGACTGACGAGGTGATTGAGCAGGATTCGGGCACATACCCTGCTTGCACAACTCAGCAATTTGATGAGTGGATAATTCGTGCAAAATCGCTTGCCCCGTTTGCCCTCGTACAGTGGCAACCAATGGGTATCCTTTGGCTCAGGAGGCTCCTTCTCTTAATTAACTCAAGTTACACCGAGTGGTGCAGCGCAGACACCATTGCTGGTCTGCCGTGTTTTAATGCTCCAGTGGTGCGCTTGTTGGCACTGGCACGCGTGCTGTATTGCAACTGAGCAATTGCTCTCGGTGTCACATACATTGTTACCGTGGCTGCCAGACTCGCCTTCACATCGTACTGCTTAAGGCCCCTCAAGTTAAACCGGTCGATCTTTAAAAGCTTTTTAAAAAACAGTCAAAGTGCATTTTCCAGAACGGCATCATGTCTGCAGTCTGTGTATAAGTAGCGCCTAAACTACTATCCATCAGCGTCATCAGCGGCTCCAACCTCCGTCTATACACCGCTTTCAAGATGTCAAAAATTCCTTGTATTTGCAGCGTGCGGCATAGCATTCCATCCGGTTCGTCTTCACCTTCCGTCCTGCAGTTTGATGCGACGAAGCTCGCGAGCCAGTCTCCGTCGATGGCTGCGAATCTGACACTTCTTCCCCAAGTCACTGGGTTTGCCACATGCGCAGCAAACGCTGAATGCTTCACACATACACACCAACGCGCCAATTTTAGCATTGCTCTCATCAAACCAAGCAGGACGCTTTTAGTTTGCGCGACCGATGATCTCCTCGGCAGCAGCGGTCACCTGATGGCGAATGGGGTGCCACCGATGGCCCACTGTGGCTATGCATTCCACATTACAGAGGCGTACGGTCATCAACTCCAGCCCAATACGCTTCTTCATAGTACGGAGGGAGATTGTTACGTTTGTGCGGATTCACGGCGGGAGTGCTATACCTAGATTTACAAAAATACATGTACAGTTTGGTCTGCATTAACTTTCCATCAGTGCCACACTCAGCTCCACGTAATACACGTGGCATACGCACTTCACGCATATCACGCTGACGTACGATGACATAGTCGAGCAAGTGAGCGTGACCAGTCCGTGGGTGCGTCCTGGTTGCTGTATCATTCGCACTCAGTGCATACCTAGTGTTCGTGATCGTCAGGCCGTGAATGCCACACAGTGAGAGCAGCCTGTCACCGTTCGCATTCGCTGAGCCAATGCCATGCGAACCGGTACCATCTGGTTACGCTGATGCATCACGCCTAACACGCGTGTTGAAAGCACCTAGCAGAAATAGTCGGTCCCTCCTCTGCACAGATCGTATCACGGAGGATAGCTGAGAGTAAAAGTGCTCACGCGTACCATCAGGCTAACACGTGGTCAGGCAGTGCGTTCTTAGAAAGATGTCAAACACATCGGTGACACTGCAAGAATCTAGGCTTACTCTATACAAAACCTGCGCCCGACCTATGCTAGAATAATGCTCCATTGTTTTTACCAACTCCAGAAAATGCGCTAGAGTAGCCATTGAAAAGGTTCAACGATCGTTTACCAAACTTTTTCTGGGCAACTCTACTCTCAACTATCGTGGTCGGTGCATCAAACTCGTGCTAGAACCTTTATGGTTTCGCAGGCTGAAAACCAACCTCATCTTCCTATATCAGTTAATCGATATTCCTCTTGCGAACTCACTAACTCCCTTCCTATCATCGGCCAAAGTTTCGTACCCTCTTCGTAATAGACCGCACTCCATTAGCCTGCCGAAAGCCCACAGTAGTACCTGTGCAAACTTCTATCTTTACAGATATGCGTATGTATGGAATAGGCTACCACATAATGTATGGGCATCTGATAATGTAATCCACTTCCGTACAGCACTTAATAGGTACCTCATAGTCAGTCAGGTTTTTTCTCTTTTAAGCAATAACAGCCTTGAAGACGAACTGTGGAAGAATGCTCCTGACCACATATAAGCGTTTTCCCCATCCTACCTCACTCAACTCCAATGTTGTCCACTACTCTCATCTGCTTTTTCCGGTCCAGCCTACCGTAGTACGCATTCCTTCCCTTTTTCTGTCCACTCTTCATTCAATCTTTTTTGTTCGCTTCAGGTGATGTGACTCACTCAGACAACTTACTGTATGCTTGCATTCTTCATGTCTGCTGTACTTTCTTCATTCAACCTTTTTAGTTCTCTTCTGGCGACCATCCTTATGTCTTCAGGTCAGCGCACAGCCGCTGCTTGGTAGATGCCTAGCTGTCACTTACCTGTCGGTAACACCTAAGTAATTGTGGTTCAGCTTCCTTATCGGCTTTTCCACAGCTCCAGCTACCTTTGTAATATCTCATTAGCACCCTAGCATAATTTGACTATCTGCGCGTCGCTGTGTCTTAGCCTCTAGGCTCTGAACTATTTAACAACCATATTGCATGCCTGCGCTTCTCCCGTTCACTGTCCTTTCATCATGTACCCTTAGCTCTCTTCTGTCCATCAAACAACTCAAGTAGTCCGCGGGCAACCGCTCCTTACTAAACGTTCATTTATCTATTCCTCACTACATCTATGACAACTACGTATACTGCAATTTAGCTCTCTTACCGGCAAATCCCAGCACGTGCTTTCTTGCCAGATGCACAGCTGTCACCTCTTCTGCGACACATAAATAATTGCAGTTTAGCTTTCTCACTGGCTTCTTCCGCCTCAGGCTTAATTAGTTATATACTATTATATCCTCGTCATGATTTGAATATCTGCCCCTTTGCTGCGTCTTATGTCCTTATGCACTGAACTATCTAAAAGCTGTATTGTATGCCCGCGCTCCTCCGTTCACTGTCCTCCCAATATGGAACCTTTCTTTTTTCGCTTCTACAGCTCAAATATAAATCAGCATAAGCCTCTCTATTCTACACTTTCATTTATTCATTACTCACTCCTTGCTTGATGCTCAGCCTTCACTTATTCGACTTTGACAGCCTATTACTTGTAGTTCGGCCCTCTCACCGGCTTCTGCCTGCTCAGGCTTCCCTACTTTTATCACATTAGCACCACGGCATGATTTCATCATCTGCGCGTCGCCGCCTCTTCGCCTTTTATGCTCTGAAATATTTAACAACCATATCGTAAGCTTGCGCTTTATCCGTTTGCTGTCCTCTCTTCATAAAACCTTTCTTAATTCTTTTCTGTGAAGCATACCTAATTCATGTGGCCTGCGCACAGTTTCTGCATTGCCTCTCCCTTCTATAGGTCCATTTATCCGTTGCTTGCTGCAATGTTCGTGACGCCTGCTCATGTAGGATTCAAGATCTTTCACTGGCATTTTCCAGCCCAGTCTACCTTAGCACTAAAAGCTTAGCACCACAACAGGACTCAGTATCTGCGCGCCACTGACTCAACTGCTGCAATGCCCCAGCAGACTTAATTTATGCATGCACTCCGACTGTTTGTTGTCCCTCCATATCAACTTTTCAGCTTCTTCTAGCACTCCTTCAAAATCTTCAAGTCGGCGCTCAGCCACTGCTTAGCCTCTCTATTTTAGACGTCCTCATATCTCTTAATTGTTGTAACGTCTTCGACTTTTTCACCCGTAATCGTCCAGCTATTGGACTAGCTTTCCCAGGCTCATTCCAAAGTAGTAGGATCCCAACACCATAGCATGAATTGTGAACTTATACATCGCCGTGGTTCAGAATTATATGATATGACTCCGTCAATGAACTCACTGTACGCTTGTATTCTTCTTGTCTGTTGTCCTTTCTTGATTCGGCCTTCTCAGCTCTCGTCTGGCAACCATCTTTACCTTATCCGGTCAGGGCACAGCTGCTCCTTGTTAGATGCAAAGCTGTCACTTGTCTGTGACAGCTAATTACTTGTAGTTCAGCTCTCTCACCGTCTTCTCCCTGCTCAGGCTTCCCTACTTTTATTACATTAGCACCACGGCAAGATCTCAACATCCGCGCGTAGCCGCGTCTTTTCTTTTTATGCTTTAACTATTTACCAACCTTATTGTAGGCCGGCACTCTAACCTTGCGCTGTCCGTTGTTCATAAAAACTTTCTTAGCTCTCTTCTGCGGAGCAAACATAACTCATGTGGTCTGCCCAAAGCCGCTCCTTAGCCTCTCTATTTTAGACGTCCTCATATCTCTTAATTGTTGTAATGTTTTCGACTTTTTCACCTGTAAACATCCAGCTATTGGACTAACTTTCCCAGGCGCATTCCAAAGTAGTAATATCCCAGCACCATAACATGAATTGTGGACGTATACACCGCCGTGGTTTAGAATTATATGATAGGACTCCGTGAATGAACTCACTGTACCCTTGTATTCTTCTTGGCTGTTGTCCTTTCTTTATTCGACCTTCTTAGCTCTCGTCTGGCGGCCTTCTTTACCTCATCCGGTCAGTGAACAGCTGCTCCTTGCTAGATGCACAGCTGTCATTCCTCTATGACCCCTAATTACTTGTAGTTCAGCATTCTCACCGGTTTCTCCCGGCTCAGTCTTCCCTAGTTTTATTCCGTTAGCACCACCGCATGATCTTATTATATGCGCATCGCCGCCTCTTCGCCTATTTTTGCTGTAATCTATTTAACAGCCTTAACTTATGCCTGGGATTCATCCGTTCGTTGTCCTTTCTTCATGAAGAGTTTGTTTGTTCTCCTCTGTCGTGCAGGCCTACCCATGTATTCAGCGCAAGCCGCCGTTTTGCCTCACCGTTCTTACTGTTCTTTTATCCCTTGCTTGCTGTATTGTCTTAGCACTTATTACCTGCAATCATCCAACTCTAGGGCTAGCATTCTCTGGCACAATCCAGCTTGGTACTATTAGCTTAGCACCCTAGCTGCTGCGGTTAGGTATCACTGCTCTGATACTCTAAGCAACCTTACTCTACGCTTGCATTTCGGCTATTCCCTGCCCTTCCGTCAATTAATGTTTCTTAGCCTCTTAGTTCTTCACTCCTCTCACTTGGCCTGCACAGACGAGCGTTAGCTTCACATTTCTAGGTTTTTCATTTCTCACCATTTTCTTAGCACCCTAGATGACTTGTTTCTCTGCGCAACGCTACATATACATTTGTTCCGCACGTTCGCTTCCTTTAACTGATCTTTAATACTTTATTTCTATCGATCAATCCTTTCTCACCTAGTAATCTGGGTCCGCTTTTGCAGCATAGGTTTCCACACTTACCTTTGTAGGAGGTTAGCTCTCATAGGCTTTTCCTATTTCAGTAGGCCATAGCACTATACTCCCAGTACCGTCGTGTCGTCTTTCTGTCTTGATCACCCGATAATTTTTATTCAGCGCTTGGATCCTATCTATCCGCTGACTTACCACCAATTTACCTTTAATCTTTTTCAATGTAGGCTCGCCACCAGCCGTCCATCCACTATTCAAACGCCGCTGGTCCCTGAACTGTGCTTTCGGTCTTTTCACGCAACAGTTGCATCATAGTACACTGATACTGCGTTTCTGCTTAATGGCGCAACGCTCTGTATTCCTTGTAGATAGTAGCACCAACTTATTGGGACACTGCTTCGAAAATTATTCAAAAGACACTTTCAGCACATCATTGCTGCACGTTTTACATCATTTGTCTTCCCTCTAAATGTTATAACATAGGATTTTAACAACGTTTGTTTCCAGGCCTGTTCGTTGCGGCCATGGTTGTCTCTCACCCACCCTTTTCTCCGAGGTCCGGAACTTCTTGGATCTATGATTAGACCGAGAAACCGATTCTGTCTGGGACAGGACAACCAATAAGGACCTATGAAGCACACGGCTGTACAACAAACGGAAACAACTGCACTCTCTATCATGACCGTTGTCCAGTGATGATAGCTGGACTCGAGAACTTCACCATCCTGAAAAGAATACATACTCCTGAGAAATTCAGACACAAGGAACTGACGTTTCGCCCACCCGGATACCCACAAATACCATGCTTCGTGAAGCCCCATCCTCGATTCGCCTCAGCCATTATGGCGGCCTTGCCCAAGATACTTGCCCAAATAACAGAGGAAATTGAAGGTTACTTGAATGCGGATACCTGAGTGTGAAATCGGTCGGGAACCTGGTCTGCCAGCTGTATATTAGTGCTGACAGTGTTCCAGGACTTGGAGGGTTTTCGCCTGGCAAGCGTTCTCCCTATAAAAAGCCACGAATGTCCGTGTAACAACACTGTGACGTGGCGGAGGTGACTCGCCACTGAATAAAGTCACTGCCCAGAACTACCTACTGGCAAGTCGACCAGAATCATTATTCAATAGTGCCCTGACACTTTCAATAATAAGTTACACTGTGCCCATATGTATCCTTTTTATTACACATGTTGTGCCCTAACTGTTTACACTACGCACGCTAGAATTCAACGTTTCGTCCTTCATTGAAGGCTCTATCCCACATGACTACTTACTCAAATTCCGCAGCCCGTACAACCTTCGGCTTGCTGCCGACTACACTCATAGCAACGTGTTGGTTGCGAAGCAATATTACATGTAAATATTGATCATGCTCTGCTTGGTGTGTCTCGACAAATTCGAGAATAACCTAGTTATTTATTTATCATCCGAATCGTAAGCGAACAGACATCAGTCGCGCTCTGATGCTTGTTAGTCCGCCCACGAGCTGGCTATGGAGGCGATCGGATATTGCAAACCTGACCCCATGATCGCGTGGTGCTGAGTCGGCGTAACACCTAGTAGAAGGTGTAGACAGTAACCGCTTAATGCAATACACCTTGCTCAGCGTGCCGGATTTAACTGAGGGCAGTAATAGCGATGTCATGAGCGCTCCAGTTCCATCGCGATTAGCGCAGTGCATCACTCGGAGTAATCACTTTAGTTCCAGTCAAGTACTGTGCACGTTCCAGAGCCCGATGCTAAGTGCTTTGCGCGCAGGCATGCAATTGCGCTAGTGCGCAACCGCACGCGAGGGGGCGGTTGTGCTTCAGAGGTTTGCTTGAGGGTCTCCACCCTGAACGTTTGTCCCAATAGACTGGCCCACTAGACAGTGGGGCGCAGGCCCAGCCCAGGAATGTGATTGGGGAAACAGATTGGGGTCTACTTGACGGCCGTCACACGCAGCCTTTGAGGTGCTGGAACGACTCATACATGTTTTGCGACCGTAGTAGTATACACTTGAGACCACGGCTAGATGCGAGAAGGTTTTGGCGGGTTTGCACCAATTTGACCAGGGGCTTAATTGCCTTGAGGCGGGCAGTAACAAACCATGGAACACTCGCGGGTGCCCTTCCATCGTCAGAGACAATGCGTGGCGCTCGTGCTCTACCACAATTGAGCTGTAAGCCCATGACCCGTAGAACTGTTGGCTTTAATGGCTGGAGGCCCAAGCATTACAGGAGAACAACTCGGTTCCTCAGCTAAAGCCTTCGATTAAAGGTACACCCGCAAGGCACCGTGGCTGGCGCGTCGGTTTACCAGCTCCTGCGGATTGGTGTCCTGGTTTTCAGCAGTGAGAAGTGCGTAAGCCAACTACCACTCAGCGGTCGCCACGAGGAGGCGTCCAGGACAGGAGCCGATGGCACAACGGTAGCAGCAGTGGGTAGACCATCTGTCCGGATATAGCCACCACCAGCTTCAGCGCACCATAGGCTCTCCCGCATATATATATGTGCGCAAATGAAGTTTGTAAGTGATAATTGGTTGCCCATAAGTAAGAAATATATTGGTTTATCTATGTTTGTATATATGTGCATTCAGTTCTGCTTGTGGAATGCGTAGTTTATGTAATAGTGCGTCTCGAAGCTTTTGGGACTGTTAGGTTGCTAGAAAGAGACATAGCCGTTTCAGTGTTAAAAGTATTTGTTGGCGCCGGGAAATGTTGTATTTATTAACGGTTACTGCAGTTACTTCTTATTGTACTCATTTGCCCCATTTCTGCTCGGTAACCTCAAGGTAATGTTATTGCTTATCGTAAAGGAAAATGACTATGCCAAAAGTGGTGGTATGCATGCACCAAATAGGGATAGGTAATCTGTGCGGAAGTGATAAGGTTTTGGGCGAAAAGGTGTTTATAGGCATTTTAAGATGTTTAAATAATATTGCTTCGAGAAGGGTAAATGCGTTACTGTGGGGGATGCCGTGAAGTGAGAAAAAGGGGAATCGGGATATGTTAAACTAATGGATAAATAAGCAGTAGTCCGCTCTGTCCATTGAGGTTAACTGAAGATCCCGCCACTTTTGGTCAATTGTAAGTGTGTCACAATATATTTATAGAGTAACGCGCTACTGGAAGTTTGACATGACATAACGAATAGCACGTGCATTATGGGAGTAAGGGAACGCCAGTGGAATGGGAACCCATGCACAGGACCAGGTGGTACGGATATACGGGTTATAGGGGGTGCAAGTTTTATCAGTTAGATAAATGCACGCTCAAGCCATATGCAAATATTCTCTTTTAAGTGGAGAGCTTTGCGAACGCTCGTCAACCTCCCCGCAAGTATAGTAAAAAATGGTTCACCATGTGCTTTCACAGGACGTAATACGTGCGCAACTGAGTAGCAGCAAAAGGCAGAGGGAGATGGAGTAACAAGCTTTACGAACAATGTACGGTTACAGCTGCACGTTCATGGTAAACTTAAATGCGTAACCGAAACGCAGCACGTTCGTTGTGGACAAGCATATTGTCCGCATTGCTTGCAGCCTTGCGTCACAATTCATCATAGAGCGTTGGACCCATATATCGGCCAAAGATTACGGAACCACCCCCAAAACCAGCAGCCTTGTTGTCCGCCGCAAGGAACCTACAAACATTGCATATTTTCGTTGCGAAGTGAAATTAACAGACACTGTGGCAGGAAGTGGCCCTGGAAAGTGTCTTTAGTCAGTCCTCTGAGGAATGTGTAATGTTGACGAACCCGAAAAGCCATAAACCACCAGACACGGTATTTTGGTAGGCGTCGTCGAATGTTTGTATGTGACAGGGAGGTGACAGGCGGCGGGCCAATTTCACAGTGGCAGCCATAATCAAGGCGTTGGAGGACGGCGCATGCGTATTAGGGCTCTGAAAGCAAAAAGATCATGGAATTGCAATCGTACCTGGGACTAAAAGTCATTTTGGCTTCTTATGGTAGTACCAAATCGACGGCAACCAAGGCAGCACGGGGTCAGGACGAGCTTGAACAAAGCGTTGTTAATATGCTTAATTGAAACTAAACTGTACCTGAACTGCAGTAAAAAGTGGAAGCGGGAAGTATAAATAGGTACCTTATTTACGGTCGTTACAGTACTCCTCCCCTAGAGCTAGCAACGGGAAGAAAAGCGCGACAAGGTGCCTACGGAAACTAATGAACAAGCTTGGGCGGAATAGACACACGACCGGGATGTGTGTGTAGATCTGCCCGAGGTCGGCATGCAAAGGGATTCCGAGGTTTGGGAATCCACCCTGAGTTTGTCAGTGGGTACCGGCCCAGGCACAGGAGGGTTGTGCGTAGTGGCGGTTGACTCTGAACTATCCAATGTTGAATCGACGTATGCGGGTTTAAAACGATCCATGCTCACGGACTCTTGGAAACATTCTTATCGAGAACGAAGTACTCCGGTTTTCACGATAATACCCTGAATGGATCTTCATAAGTTAGTGTCAAAGGTGTTCGAATGGCATCGATTTGGATAAAAACCAATGGACAAGTGTACAAGTCAGGCTGTATACGCTGCTTGCGCTTGCTTATTGAAGCAGTTGTCGGTCTACTGAAACGAAAAGGGAACTTCAGGCGTTCAGCGTGGGACGCAAGATTTAAATCGCATGTGTTTCGTGAGTCCAGCATCACCTGGCCCGGGCGTCTGAGGGTTATACCGAAAACACGCTTGGCTGGGCAGTAGCCGATAGCTTCATTGAGGTTATTGCGAATTCTAAGAGGCATAGTTGGAAGGTGTTCTGACCAACGGGCATCAGGCGAACTAGCTGTAATAGCAGTTTTCAGGTGCCGATGAAAGCGTTCGACAATACCATTGGCAGCGTCATAAGAGGCAGCCTTCTGAAAATGAGTACAACCGAGCAGCCAACTGAAGTCCCGGAAAAGTGTGAAACCGTATTGAGCTCTGCTGTCAGTGGTGACAATGGCTGGCACACCGAAGCATAAAATGCACGATTCAACAAAAGCAGGAGCAACATTTTCAAAGGATATACCACGTAGAGGAACAGCTGGCGGTCAACGGGTACAACGGTCAAAACATTTCAAAAGAAAGGAAACACTTAGAGGGAGGTAATGGCCCAACCGTATCCACGTGAACCTGTCTGACACGTGCGTCAGGGAGAGGAAAGTCACCTGGGGTAGTAACTATGTGGCGATGAAAGTTACTAGTCTGGCGATTACCACAATCTTTAGCCCACTGTCGAATATCTGAAAACAAATTGTGCCAGATGTGTCGTAGAGTAACGAACTTTACAGATGGTCGGATGCTAGGATATGATAGACCGCGAGGATGCGCAGAAATGGCTGGTCGAAACAAAAGTGGAAAAAAATGGTCTAGGCTCACAGGTTGCAACGGCACCATACACTTTTGTGTCGGAGTTAGGCACATGCAAACACATGAATTTTAAGTTGTTTGATCGGTTGGACAAGCTCGTACTCATTGGCTTATGCGAAGGAGATTCTTTCCAAGTCGATGATTGTCGAAGCCAAATGATGCAGCTGAGCACCCAAATGTGCCTCAGCAACAGTGTGGTTGGGACCGTCTATGTATCTGAGGTCTAAACGGAACCGTGAAGGTTAGTCCAAATGACACGTATCTCGGTGTGAAAAACGATCTGAGGCAAAACGAAAAGCGGAAGCCAAAGGTTTGTGATCCGTTGGGAGAATAAACCAGGGTCCCACAGAACGATGCCGGAAAGGTTTCAGAGTCAAGTACTCGGCAAGTAGTTCACGACCAAAGTCGGTTTACCTGACCTGAGCAGGTTGTAGCTTCCGCACAAAAGAACGACAGTGGTAAAAATTCATTATAGATTAATTGTTGCAAGGCTGCACCGACAGCGGAATTGAAGCCTTTTTAAGGACAAATATGACATGCTCGTTGGCGTTCAAATGCTGAAGAGACGTGACCTCACCAAACTTCTGTTTGACAGCAATGAAGGCAGCTTCAAATTCCGGAGGTATGGTGAACCTCTCCGAATTTCCATTCAGCAAATCGGCGAGCGGCTGAAGTAGGTCAACACAGTTAGATATGAATCTGCCTTAGTAGATGACCATGACAAGGAACCGGGGTAGGACTTTGCAGATTGTGGCACGGGTAACCTAGATTGGGTGGGTCTTACCCTGAGAGGTTTGGTGCCATCCGCCTCGATCTTGTGACCGAGAAACTCGTCGGTGGGCCTGTCGTGACTTGGTGCTTCCTTCGTATCACTGTGTAACTATTGTAAAATATATTAAATTTTAGCATTCTTATGTGTTATAGAATTAGTCGGTTTGCCAGTTGGAACGTTGTTTCCGTTTGTTTGAAACACGAACACAATATCCGTCTTCGGCGTGCGCGACTCGACTGCAAGCGACGCCAGGTCCGAGTCCTCGATGTCCAACTACATCCTTCCTAGCTAGCCCTATACTTGTGTCCCAGTTTTAGCATTAGCTAGCTCTTCTCCCGTTCACTAAGCGTTTTTCCTAGCTTAACTTTTCCGTCCTCTACCCATTGTTTTGGTTGGCGGGCTAGTCTTGTATTGGATAAATAGCGCAAGGCCATCGCGCTATAAATGGGGGCTCCGAAAATTTTGTGTTTGCTATTAATATTTTTTCAATACCGGTACCTTATTCTAGCTACGCCACCAATTTTACTTTTACTAGTTGTGCTCAATTTCATAAGCTCCGTAATAGTTTAACTATGAGGGTCATTCACCAAGCTTCTGATGATCAGGTTAGTGGGTCCCGTTTCCCTAACCCGCCTTTCCGAGAGACTAATGCTGACGCCTGGATTATTCATATAGAATCCATTGTTTCGTGACACGGCCTTAGGTCTGCCAGAGGCAAATTTTATTGCGTTGTCGCGACGCTTCCTCCGCAAGTCGTCGATGACCTCGACGACCTCTCTGAGCTTCACGAATAGCCAACGAGTTACAACAAACTTAAGGCCGTAGTCTTAAAGCAATTCAGCATAACAGACCATAGTCGCGTTACGCAGCTTCTTAACTAAACCGAGCTAGGTAAGCAGAAGCCTTCTCAGTTGCTGCACAAGGTTCAGGCTCTAGCTAAGCCTCACTACATTGGCAACCTTTTCCTTAAAGAGATATGTCTTCGTCGCCTGCAACGTGACATACGTAACCCTGTAGGCAAATGACGCGCCTCTTTCTAAGCTCGCCGACAGTGCAAACAGTATTTGAGAATCAAGCTCCTAAGTACCTGAGGTTTAGTCTACTTCGAGTACGGAGGCAGCAGGACTAAGGGTGCAAGTGGCGACACTTACCAACCGGCTAGGGAACCTAACACATTCCGGATCCAAACGCCGAAATAGCTCCGATAGTCACACTCGTATAGATCATGTTTGAAAGCACCTCTAGGTCAAGCTACGGTTGGTACCACGAGCGATTTGGTCAGCAGGCCAGACCGTGTCGCTCGCTTTGTTCCTTCAATCGCAACACGCAGTTAACGGGCTGGCCAGCACGTAGGGACGACTGACGTTGCTGGTTGCGGCAGTCGCTTTTTCTTCGTCACCAGTGGCCGTATGGGTGTGCACTAGCTCGTTGACACCGGCGCAGAATTCAGCGTTATTCCAGGATTATAATAGTGTTATTGGAGAGACGACTAGTTCCTTGTGCGCAGCAAACGGCACCACTATGTTCCTGTATGGTCAATACGCGCGCACGCCTAAGTTAAACCTGCGGTCTTCTTGTAACTGAAGCCTTCTCATGGCCGATGTCCAGGCACCACTTATTAGCCTTGGCTTCCTGTAGCATTTGGATTTGCTTTCTGACGCGCAGCATTGCCGCCTGATCGATCGTCAAACAAATCTTGCTGTGCGTTGACCGACGTTCAGTCAAGCAGTCTGGTATACGTCGACCAGTCAAGATCACCTATAAGTCATTTGCTTAATAGCAAGTATCCGCAAGTCTTCCGTGCGATGCCACTTTTGGCATTTGCCACTGATGCTTTAAAATGTTACATCGTTACCAACTTTCCGTCTATTTTCGCCAAAGCCAGGCGAATGACTCCTGACAAGCTAATGATTGCTCGCGCAGAATTAGAGCATGTGCATGAAATTTGCATCCTTCGTGCGCCTAAGGGAAATTGGGCAACACCGCTCCACCTGGTGCCCAAAGAGGCAGGTGACTGGCGTCGCTGTGGCGATTACCGCGCTCAATAAGGTTACCGTACCCGACCGCTAGCTTATTCCTCACTTTCAGGTCACCACGGCTAACCTGTGCGGCACCCGGCGGTTCTCGAAAATCAAGCTGGCTTGCGCGTATCCCCAGATCCCAGTCGCCGACGAAGATATACCGGAGACTGCCGTAACCAAGCCATTTGGGCTCCTCGAATATTGGCGTAAGCCCCTCGGTCTCCGTAAGGCAACTAAGCTTTTTCAACCATTCATCGTGTCAGTCCCTAGAGGTCAGGAGTCCGTCTAACCATACACCGACGATATCCGAACTGCTAGCGCTTCTGAAGAACAACACACAGAAAATGTCAAGGTTCTTTTCGATGGAGCTTCCGATAATAGCATCACTGTCAACCCTGACAAATGCGTATTCCAACAGCTTTGCGTCGAATTTCTCGGCCACCATATTGATCAGTACGGCATACGACCTCTGGACGATAGAGTCCGCACCATCAGGGACCTTCCGGTCCCGACTACTTAAGCCGTTTTTTGCAGGTTCAAGGACATGCCCAACTATTAGCGACGTTTCTTCCACACTGTGCCAATTTGCTAAGTCCACTAACCGATCTACTTTGTGGATGTAGCAACGGTCAGGTGGAAATAACAGTTGCTGCTGTCGAAGCTTTCAAGGCCAGCCAAGTAGCCTCTGGCAAATCCGTTATTTATTTTTTAATGCTTCATCCTCTTAATCCGAACGCTCCGCTCAGGGTTGCTGTTGAGGCATCGTACACCACCAATGCGCCGTCGTACATCAACATACCAATAGACTCTGGAAACCATTTGCTTGCTACTCTAGACGCCTACAACCGGCATACGTCAAGTACAGCACGATTAGTCACGGACTGCTGGAATTTTACGCTACCATTCTACGTTTCTGACACGTCCTTGAAGGTAGTGATGGGCGATAATAATGAAGGTAGGTAGTACCTTTATTATTATTGCCCATCACAAGCCGCTTACCTAAGCATTCCTAAACCCAGCGGCCTGATCCTCATCACGTGGGATTCGTCCGCTGGATTTTATTGCCCAAATCTCGACTGCTATCCGACAGACTTTTGGTCAACAAAACGTCGTCGCTGATGCTGCTTCAAGCGTATCTGCTACTGGACCTGCTGAGCAGGCCATGGCCGCCGCTCAAACCAACGACAAAGTTTCGCGGAACTCCGTGATTCTTTTTTGAGGATATCCTGACATCCTTTGCCGTCATCTAATGGTATAATTTTGCCCGACACATCTACCGAACAAACTCGAACCGTCGTCCAGAAGCTTATCGCCGTGTCTTTTTCGACACGTTACACGTAACCGCCCCGCGCACGAAAGCTGCCGCTAAGCTTGTCTCTGTAAGATACATTTAACCGGAGATGAAACGCGACTTTAAGCGCTTGGTGCACAGTTGTCTCACCCGTCCGCAAGTCAAGATTCAGCGGCAAGTTTCCGCTCCGCTTGGTCGCTTTCCGTCCGTTACAGATCGATTTGCCCATGTCCACCTCGACAATGTTGGAATTCTGGCCCCGTCCAAAGGAATGGTCAACCGCTTGAGCGTGAGCGCTCGTTGCACCCGTTCGCCCCAAGCCGTTCCCATTTCGGAGGAAACTGCGGAAACCAAAAAGCGCTCCTTCGTCGAACGCTCGTTCACTTTGCACGGCTGCCAAGTCACAATAAATACAGATCGCGGTCCGGATTTCTAAACTTGGACGTTTAAAGATTTTCTTAATCTCATTAGATGTCGACACCATTGCACGACTGCCTAACATCCGCAGGCGAACGGCAGGTTGATACATTTTCCCCAGCGGCTGATAGTATCACTTAGCGTCGCCAATGCGCTGAGTTGGACTGAGGTACTGCCTATAATACTCCTTGGATACGATCAACCCTAGGGGTGGATTTACGTACGTCCAGCGCCGAGTTAGTATATGGACAACCACTGCGTTTACCTGGCAATTTCGTTTTGATAGTCCCAGAATTCCCCGTTACGACGCGAACTATGCTTGTCAGCTAGCCGCGTGCATGCATCACCACACGTTTTCCGACGTTAGAGAACAAAGACGTAAAGCTTTGTTTCCATAAGACCTGCAGCATTTTCCGTCCGTTTTTCACCGCCTTTATGCTCTTCGCAGACCACTGGAGTGAACGTACCAAGGTCGCTTCCGGGTCCTTCAGCCAAAGGTCTGCGTCTTTTTCATCGACCGTTATGGTAACCGAGAAGCCGTTACCATTAACCGCCTCTCTACTTATTCTACTTTGGCCGCATATACTTAGCTTTAGCTGGCATACCTATGTCTTTCACTGTTGACAACACTAATAAAAAGGCAAAGTAAAAACCAAATCCTCTGTTTTAACTGTCTTTACCAGTAAAACACTTGCATTTCCAGATACCATTCCACTGGCATGAAACCTAACCAACGACAGAGAGACCCAGGCACACTGGTTGGCTGGACTACCAGCAACTTTCCAACACTACTTTCCACATCTTGGCCGCCCGTGTGTTATTTATCGTTTAGCTGGCTGTAAAGCTTACTATGCGGTATGTGTAATGGTGGGTGAACAACCAGCTCCCACCAAATTTTGTTATTATCCTACTCTTGATTTACCTCCTCACACGTAGTTTAGGGTGCCAGAACCACTTTTGCAGGAAAACCACAAAGAAAGCAGCCTGTGCGACAGTATAGCAGTAGTTAACATTGCCACTGGATGAACACCGCCGGAACTCGCTTCGGGGCTTAAACTTGGAGAGAACTAGCTCGAAAATAATCAAAGAACTGCATAATAGTGTGCATCAACCCATGAGGCATAAAACTTCCTCATATTCGAGCAAGCTCAATTCTGAGAAGTAGAGTTTGTAATGCCTCACCAACTCAGACCCAAATGCATTTCACGCCCCACAGCATCGTGCAAGATTTTACTATATTTTCTCAAAATCCTTTCTTTAGTTTTTGTGATAGGCTCCTCTAGCTCACTGGTGTTGGAGATATAGCTTCATGATTATAGCTAATGTGCTCTACGTGATAAAACATGTGACGTTTAGCTAAGAAATATGTATATTCTCCAGGCAAAAATGAGTCAACTGATCCAAAAGGTATCCTGTGTTTTCTAGGTTGCTCTGGCTCGTGTAGTCTTGCTATAAACTTCGTAACGAATTAGAGACTTGAAACCTACTAAACTCTATATTCTCAGTGGTTTATGTGGCTCAGTATCCCCTGAACATGTTATGCTAAGGCCTTCCAAACGTGGGTTAATTATAAACTCACCTGAATTCTTATGCACACATAATATTTCTTACTGGATTTCTCGTCTTTTCGCCCAAAATATTGTCATATTCCTCACGTTTGCTATATATGCATGCAAAGTGTGCTTTTCGGGCACATCAGATGTCCCTAGCGGTTGCAGATTATTACGGGCTAATAAAGCATACACAGATAGCCACGCCTATTTAGATCGTACACCGCTACGCTACATATTACATTTTTTTTATCTTTATGCCATCTGCTTGCAAAGCAGAAAACGCATTTTAGCGAAAAGCAATGATGGCATTATTCGTAGACCACCATTCAATGGCGAATAAGTCGTAAACTACTGCAGGTATTAAACTTCCTTACGTTCAACTTAATCAGTCGTTAAGATGTGTTCTGAGCAGTGTACATTTGCGTTGTTTGACTCAGTTTTCCAGCCTTTGAAATGGTTTTCTCTTATCCTGAGATTTACTCAAGTTGAAACCTGGCGCCAGAAATCAAAATCAGCGCAACAGGAGTTTGGCTATATTAATTTTAACTTATGTATTTCTAGTATAACGCTTCGCCTTAGTATGTCACACAACAATTCCTTTTTATTTTCATCTGCATTATTTGAAATTAGCATTTAACTTTTCCTATACCTTTTACTTCCGCCACTCGCATTTCTTCCATGTGCGCACCAATAATTGCGGCGACTGTGGGGACCATAAAAGTCTAATAAATATAAAGTAGGTTGTGGTGAATTGAATCCAGTTCCTAAGAAAAACGGCACAACTAAGGTTCCGCGTAACTTTCACAACACGAGAACAAGGAGTTCAATATTGCTCGAAGGAACCAGAAGAAATTTTAAAGTGAACGCCTTCAACCCCATCAGCTGTACATCAAACGACGCCCATTCATTTGTAATTGCCATCTAGGGACATATACTCGTATTGTGCCTTCTTCCATGCAACAGCATAGGATTAATTTAAAGGTTCATCTGGACCCTTATGTGTGCAGCCTCAAGCCAGTATAGAATTATACCCATTTATTTATTTATTTATTCAAGATTGCCCACGTGGAATCTGAGCTCCATGAAGACCCTTGCTCGTCTTCTGTCGAATCAACCCTGCCTATGAT
This sequence comes from Dicrocoelium dendriticum, assembly GCA_944474145.2. Taxonomy (NCBI): domain Eukaryota; kingdom Metazoa; phylum Platyhelminthes; class Trematoda; order Plagiorchiida; family Dicrocoeliidae; genus Dicrocoelium; species Dicrocoelium dendriticum. The sequence goes on along the minus strand of OX104065.1, from coordinate 78,148,692 downwards.
GGCAGACTAGCTTGCTTCCAAATTCCCTGACCTTAAGGATCACCCTCCATCCAAGCCTCCCACTTCAGCTCGCAAGCTTCCTATCGAACCAACCGCCACGTCTTTAGCAGTTCTTCCAAATTTGCGACCTGATAGAACGTCCAAGTCAACGCCTTTCTCTCAGCAGCACAAATAAGCTAGGTGGGGTAGGCGCGTTCATTGGCCCGCGAGGTTCAGTGGTTGGTATCCCATCTACCTTTCTGTTTCGCTTTCCTTTTCCGTTTTGCCCAACGACGTACGAAAACGAAAATATCGGCAAAAGCTTTGAACACGCAAATCAACAGACAGAAGTTTTCGAAATTTTAAATTAACGCCAAACGCTTTAAAAACCAAAAAGAAGACAAAGGTTTGAAAACACGTAAAAATAGTTGCGTTTTACTTGACACTTAATACATCCAGTAAGTATTACTTGCATTTGCTATCGCCAACACTGTCACTGTTATTGTTTCCGGTTAGTTTTATTGTATGAACCGGAGGAGATGGCGACCTTGAATCGGACATTAGAATTTTACGAATTTGCAAACATTGGACGCTTACGAACTTCCCCTTTTGCTTTTGGCAACTTTAGAGTGGACACGGGTGGGAGCCTGCTAGGGTCCGATGCCTTGGTTCTCCCAAGCGGCTGCACGAGGTTTAACTACCTGGTCTCGCAGAAGGCTGGTGTGCGACGAACAGTCCTCAGGTAGCTGGAAGTGTCACCCACGGTTTCCCTTCTAGGAGGAGGGCTTGTAGTGAGCTGGAGCTTCCTCCGTATCACTGTGTAAACTATTGTAAAGTATATTAAATTTTAACTTTCTTATGTATTAGGGAACTAGTCGGTTTGCTTGTTGTACCGTTGTTCCCGTTTGTTTGAAACACGAACACATTATCCGTCTTCGGAGTGCGCGACTCGATTGCAAGCGACGCCAGGTCCGAGTCCTCGATGTCCAACTACATCCTTCCTAGCTATCCCTATACTTGTGTCCTATTAGCTAGCTCTTCTCCCGTTCACTAAGCGTTTTTCCTAGCTTAACTTTTGCGTCCTTTACCCATTGTTTTGGTTGGCGGGCTAGTCTCGTATTGGATAAATAGCGCACGATCAGCGCGGTATAGGCTGACCAAACGTACAGTAGTCAGTTACGGTTATACAGTTATGTTTAAAACCTTCAAAAATCAGTTGAAGTTGTGAGCGGGTTTTGGCATGGTTCGCGCTTACCACAAAAACACTCTTTTTTGAACGTACGCAAAACCAGTGCTGCGGACGACTTGAGCAATAGCGGGTTGGAAAGCCTGCTGCGTTATTTATGCCGAATGGCATAGCAGAATTACTAATAGGTCAAATGTAGTAATCACAGCAGTTTTCGCCATGGGAATTTGATGATAGGACCTTAATAGGTCAAGTTTGACGAGTACTGAATTTCCGACTAGTCCAAACCAGATATCTTGGATAAGGGGATAGGAGACTTATTCGGAACAGTAGCGCGGTTACGAACTCGGTATTCGCTGCATGGTCGACAATCACCGGACGTTTTAGACACCAGATGCCAAAGTGCTGCGCAGCAGCCTTTCCGAGGGCAAACGATTCAGCGAGCAAGCATGTGTTCGAATGCCTTTTTGGTTGCTTGAGACTTTTCTGGGCGTAAGCGTATGGGCTAAGCAGTTACTGACGGACTGGTTGTAACGATGTGAAGGTGCACTTCATTTATAGGTACAGATGTGCCGTTGCTTGCTTGCGTTAGCAACGGAAACTGCGGGAGCAGCGAAGAGAATTGCGAACAGGTAGTTATTAAAATACGGAGGCTGAGCGAATTTAAAAAGCTTTTTTCCGGTTACATGTAAAGACGAGGTATTATCTATAAATTAATAAATAAGTAAATAAATAGTCTATTGTCAGTCATAGAGACACACCAAATCAGGCATAATCAAGGTTTAAAAGCAGATGTATATCACGACGATACTTTGGGTTCAATCGTGTGTAGTTGAAACGGTCAAGGAACTATAAGTGCAATGAAACGTTGCATATAGATGGAGAGTATCACATACTTGCATGTGTCGGGAAGAGTTGAAATATTAGTCGACTTGCCAGTATGTAGTTGTGAGCAGTGACTTTATTCAATGGCAAGTCACATCCGCCACGTCGCAATGTTGTTAAGCGGACATTTGTGGCTTTTTATAAGAACGCTGGCCAGGCGAAAACCCACCACGTCCTGCAACACTGCCGTAAAGCGTTTTGAACATTAATGTTTAACTGGCAAAGCCGCTTGACGGCTAGTTGTATATTCAGTTACTCGCAGACAAATAGCTTCTAATTTCCTCTGTTAGTACTGCCCGGTAGCCGCAGGCCTAGCATGGTACTTTAAAGATGGTGACGTTTGTTGATTGGTCGGACGGGAGTGAAACAATTGACCTCTGGATTCTGACGTTCTAATCTGGTGTAACCATACAACTGTGTTTTAGTGTGCGAAAAAGCTATCAACCGTTTGCCGTCGATTCGAACGCATAGCAATACGGTTAACCAAATGCTGTAAATTTGGTAAATTAATTAGACAAAGAAATTTCCACATCCTTATGTCCAATATTGCACGGTGAGCGCATTGTAATGCTAAAAGTCAAAATTAGGTCGCCTGTTTTCATGGATGCTGTATTTAACTAATTCGCAGTCTTGGACGTCCTTTAAAAACATTGGATTTCCGCAACGTATACCGTAAAAGCTTTCCTTTGAGACAGACTCGTTGGCACGAGCGTCCGTTAATAGTTCGTGGGTTTTCTTTTATGCGTCTTCTCGGCGTCCTGTCTAGATGTCGTTAGACGCAAAACAGAACACAGACGAGATGCGCAGCAAAACGGTTTTAAAATGAATGCAAACTGGTGTCCACTCAATCAGCTGGGCACCAGTGTTGCAAAATTGCTAACATCTAACTGGCGTTACTATGCGTCTACATATCGATGGGAAAATATCGAAGCGTGTAATGCACGCAGCTATATTTGTCTTAAATATGGGTAACCCTAACGATATATTGGTAACCAAAGTAGAAATTATTCACTACAAGGTAGAAAAGATAAGCCTACCGTTTCGGAGCCCATTTATTAAAAATTCCTGCCATCCACCTTTAGTTCCGTCCTGGACTATTTAATTAGCCTCCTATTGTGCCGATATTTTTAGCCTCGGAATTTTAATGTGAAACGCATTACTAATATAATGAAATAAGTAACACTTGGGGTTGTGAGTTTCATAGCAGTGTATACATCATAGCAGACATAATTCTGTGGCTTCTTTAACAGCGAAGATTTTGTAAAATCATAGGAATCTTATGCAGCATTATCGTAACTATGAATTATCATTTTATCCAAACATATGTACAGCGAGCCCACCCAATGAAGTGTGCTTTTGGCCACTCGCGGAGAAGCAAAACAAGATGAAGATAAGTGTCTTTATAAATAAATAAATAAATAACTGAATAAGTTATTCTCGTCACCGCGAGGCACGCCGTCAAGGGCGTGATCATGGTATTACAGATAGGTTTGATTAGCAATTGCACAAATTAGTACATTTTGACCAATAGCATAGGAATGTATGTGTGTGTTTAGATTTAAATCTGTTTAACTGTGTATTTGGAAGTGGACATGGTGTGTGAATAGGTAAATGTGACTGTGTGTGCTTTTGTTCTTTGTGTTCGCCAGCAAAGGAGGAATCAATGGAACACTTTGAATCAGATGACGTTCGTGATGTGTGAATGATCCTCCGTAAAAGGGAAGAGACGGTGACTTTATTTAGTGGTGAGTCACATCCGCCACGTTACAGTGTTGTTAAACGGATACTTGTGACTTTTTATAGGGAGAAAGCTTGCCAGGCGAACTCCCACCACATCCTAGGACACTGCCGCCGAACCATTTGCTGGAACGGGATTTACCCGGAGCACCCAGCTGGCACCACGAGGAGGTTGTCCGGCCAGCCATGGATATGGTTAACTAATTTTCTAAGTAATTATCGGCGCTGTTTAGTGCGTTAAATCCTTCTTTTTAACTGTACTTTCTGTCAGCGCAAGTGGCTTTTGGCGCTTCATGGGTGACGAATAATTCGTCACTGTGGTATTACGTACTTACCAGTCTGTACTCGATTACCGCGTAACGTTGACGGAATATGCATCCCTTCAGCGCAAGCAGCGAAAGCATGTGCCCTCCTGTGATTGTTGTAACTCCCTACATGACCAGACTTGGCCCTCAGCAGTGCAAATGTACACCTTATGGACGACCTTTTGGTCACCCGATATACCTTCCATCGCCCCTTGAACTTCAGCAACGAGAGCTTTATGGTAGAAATATCGTAGACATGAAGCGGAAAGCCACATATTAATTATACTTACACAATGCAATAGCCGCAAACCCAAACCATAAATTGATTTTGGATTACCAAACCTCGTCCCAACGAAACTTAATTAAGATGACTTTCAGCCAACAGTATGCATTACCTGATGCTACCACAGCATTATCTTGAGTACGCTACTGTCGGAGCCGGTATACTACAAGCCCAACCCTCGGAGTCAAATGATATTACAACGCACTTGGGCCCTAATACATCGGCACCAAATGTGCCAGTGTTGGAGCCTATATACGACGACCACGAGACTTGGAGCGGTGTGCTATTACAACCCACTTGCGTCCTAGTACATCGGCACCAAATGTGCCACGGATGGAGCCTATATACAACGAGCACGATACTTCGAGCCGTATGCTATTACCACTTATCTGGGTCCTATTACGTTGACACCAAATGTGCCACTGTTGGAGCCTATGTACAACGAGCACGAGGATTCGAGCCGTGTACTGTGACAACCCACCTGGGTCCTATTACACTGACAGCAAACATGCCTCTAGTCCAGTTCATTGCTTAAAATGCTGTAATCCCGAATTAGCGCAGAAACCGATATAAAATCTGTGCATTGTACTTAACAAAAGGCAGCGAGAGAAGGTTCAGCGTTGTTCACTATCTTCGAGCCTTAGACGCGCATGTCGAGTGCAGGGTATCATTACACAAAGTCGTATTCATCGGCTAAAATATAATAGTAGAGCGAACATGTGGCCTACTGTCGGGTAATTGAATGCGTTTTTACCGGAACAAGCTATTTCCTTCTTTGCTTTCTCTTCACTGGGCTGGCATCCATGTCGACGCCACAAGGAAGTGAAAAGGTGAGCTTAAATCGCAACGAATAGCTTACTTTGGCACCCTATACTGCACAATACCGCTGTGTAAGAGGAACTCCACGGCTCCCTTTCGACAACCTAACGATGAAAGGTAAGGAAATAGATCACCAGTACCAAGTGCACGTGCAATATGGGTTACGGGTTGTTGACTTGTACTTTGATCGGCGGTAAGCTCATCCTGACCGCCTGCGCAGGAAATAGTTATACTAAGCTGTCGCTTACCGTCGTAAGCGGGGCAGGTTGATGGGGTAGAAACGACCGTGAAATTTGGTGATATTGAAGGGCCAACAGCTAAATACCGAAGTAAAATGTTGTTTTCTTACCGGTAGTACAGCATTGCACTGTCATCATTGGCACAGATACCGTTTGTGGAGCATTTACAAACTGTACAACGGGCTCCTGCTTGCCCACGCAAACACTTTCGATGGTAGCGCAACCGATTGGGTGCACAGCGAACTGCGTCAACCACAACAGGCTTGTTGCATGTGAAACACAAATCTGTGGGCGCCATAATTTTCGGCCACCGCGGTTGTCATATTGCACGTTGAAAGTCTGATTACTCACCAAGTACTTCGTTAGTCCTTCGCAACAGCCCTTGATGCAGTTCCGATAATCCGGATGGATTAACCTCTTCAGCACTTCTCAGACGATGTACAAGATGTGAAATTTTAAACGTGGATGGTTCCGCAACGGGTACTTTCAACCTCAGCAACGGCATTGACTCTGTGTGTAGGTTTTAGTCCGCCAGCCAGCGGATGCAAATAGGTATTTGGCCTGTAAATGGATGCACATATCAGAAACCGCTTACTTGTCGGGTAGGCGTGCTGCTTGTATGCCGTCATTAAACGCATACATGGAAGCCACATGGTTTCATAAAAAGGACAGGTACATGTTCCCAAGGAGCAATCGATGGTGAAGCGGTTTCCCTGTTGCGATGTCTAAAACTATGGAAGGGTCAGAAAGGTTTATTCACATACCACTCCCTCTCCAAGGTCCGAGTAAACTGCTTGTAACATGGGTTGTGCTAAATGGCGCATCACTAAGTTGCATGCGTACGTGGTTAAGAGGCAAACTACGAGATGAACATATGCGCTGCCTTATGGTAGCTGACGCCAGTCACAGCAAAAGGCGGCATGCATCTGAGACGCTTTCAGGAGAACTACCGTATGCGCCCAGACTTTGTGAACAGATGCAACAAGGCCATCCGATGGATGGGTACTTTTCTTCAATCGCAAGTTGGCATCCTCAACTCGGTTGTTCGTAGTATTGCCAAAATGCACCAGTCCAGCTTCAGTGTGTTTCGCCCACGTGCGTTTTATGTACAACCCGTACAACGTACGGAAGCGCACAAACCGGGGGTCTGTTCTTTGAAGGAGCTTCAAAAATTTTTGAAATGTAAAACAAGAATATTACATATAGAAAGAGCTTATACTCCGTCTCCGTGTTAGAAGTTGCCACGCGATGAAACAGATAATGCAACCGGTTAATGTTTTTCTACAGAATGTAACGGATTTACCACTTACATGCCTCCTGATGGCTTGGCGGATATGGAAGTAACACAAAAAGTGTCGCAATGAAAAACCGCGCGCACCGCACGTAGTTGAGTGGCCATTTTGTCCATCACTATTTTGCGGACGGGAATATCATGTCCCATGCTAACCCGAAACGCTTCGAACAACCTAAGCAATGATGCGTAATCTTCCCGACGCAGAAACGCATAAAACATTGGCCGGCCGTACCTCATGCCGTCCGTTATTAAGACTGGTATAGTTTGAAGCTGAAAGCAACAAGTAAGGCCACCGTCAACTCTTACTTTAAACGGTTTATACCATGAGTAGTCTACACAAACGACATGCGAGAATCGGCGGAATAGTTTTATTTGTTCATGCCGAGCGAATAATACGTGTGTGCACTAGCCTTGCTCAGAATTAATGCGGACATCTCCGTCTTCTTTCATAGACTTCATAACCTGCCACTATGTTACAGCAGGAAGTAAAAATTATCAAAATATGCTTACACTCAACGAAAGGTCTCAGTTTACAACGAACGTTGCAGATATTATTGCTGGTAATATGCCTTCCGAATCAAACCTCGACGAACTGCTTGATGTCACTTGTCGGGTTGTTGTAGCGGAAAAGGTCCACGGACTGAGTGAACTCATCGTCCGTCAGACGGCGATTGACGGGTGTCGCACACAAAGTAGGCGAGTAACTGAATGATTGTGAGACAGATCGAACGTTGTGCATTTCAGCTTGCTTCTCGTTCTAGTGAGGTTACCGTGAGCTTGGCAGTTAGTATCACGTGAGCTGAAAGGGTTAGAATAATAGAAGAGGGATCCTACTAAATATGTCGCACTCCTGTCTTTTTTGACCTCGACGTGCGCAGCGGACACATCGATAAATGACCCTGTCATACTTCACCCGTGACAGGTTACACTTTCTGCTGCTGTAGCATAAGAAATTGACGTAATGAAGAAGCGTAAATTCTGAAAACCAAGTACTAACCTCGTCAAAACTGTCAAAAGAACGCCCAAGGAAGATTCTCCGGAAATCAGACGCCATGGCGTACGGATTGGAAAATACTCTTCGTACCGCGTATCGGGTTTCCGACACATTCAAACAATTGCAAAATCACATTTGCACAGCTTTAACTAAAACTGCAAAGGCAGAAAGATGGCCGGGAATAGTGCTATAAAATGAACATAAACTATTTATGGCGCACTAGGCTTTGCGGGGTAACAGTGCATGTCTGGCTGCTGACACATTTAAACAAATACAATATCACACTTGCACAGAATAGAATAAAACTGCAAAACCAGGAGGACAGCTGGGAACCATGCCACAAAATGGCACGGAACTACTTATTGCGCACTAGGTTTTGCGGAGCAACGGTGCTGCGACAACGTCGCAGCTTTGTTAGTTGGACAGGTAACTTGCTCGGGGTCGCCATGATTCTTGAAATCGCTTGAGGAGAGGAACATCGCGAATAGGCGTCTTGTTGTGTGTCCAGGTGAGCAAAAGTTCAAATTTTCTGCTGTCTGGAGTTTTCAGCTGCATAATGTATAGCAGATTTGTCCAGTTCTCCATATTGGATAAGGGTTGTGGTGATTGTAGTTGGGTCTTTTCTGTTTTCAACCATGCTCCATGTAAGTCCTTGTTGGTTGTCACGTTAGCCTTGGGTAAAAACTGTTCCTCAGTCCAATCCCAGATCTCCAAGAAGTTCCGGACCTCCGAGAAAAGGGAAAGTGAGGGACAACCAAGAGAAGGCCGCAAGGACAGGCATGGAGTTAAACACTGTTAAAGTCCTATGTTATACCGTTTGGAACAGAGACAAAAGCATGTACACTGCGCAGCAATAATTAATCTGAAAGTGCCTTTTCAATATCTTATAGAATCATTAGCCTTATGGGTGGGTTGCTAACACCTGCGTAGAGAGCAGAGCGTTGTACCAGTAAGTAAACTACGAAGTATCGGTTTATTATGAGCCAAATTTGCGTGGGGAAAGAGCAAAGAGAGTTAGGATGTTGGTGGTGATTGCAAGGTGCATGAACAGCAAGTAGCTTGCGTAATACGATAGGGAGCGCTGATTAAGTGAAAATAAATAGGTTGCCGCAAGAGAGATCTAAGTGTCAATTTGCAGTAGGGCAGCGGAAAGATTGGATGCAGTTACTCTAAAGGAATGCAGGTTATTGAGATAAGGAGTGGCTCTTAACAAGCACTGGGTAATTGCATATGCGTGAGGCCGATGACCACTAGCTACTTCCAAACAGATGTGTCAAAGTTAATTCGACCGACAGATGGTGGCGCCAGGCAAGACTCTCAGTGGACAGATGTAGCCATTTCAATCAGACGCTTGGTCACTAGTGTATGCCTATAGGGTCACTGCATGCATCAACAAGCCATCGGAGGTAAGTGATAAAGACATTCCGGGAGAACGTATGATGGAGGGCCAAGTAATGTATCTTAGCAAACTCAAGATCTGCGCAGAAGGAACATGGAGCATACGGCGAATTGCTGCGGTAGTAAGGAAGATGAGAGGAGTGACATACCTAGTAATTTCCCGTAACGCTGGTCGGCAACACACTAAGTCGGATAAACCAATTTCTTCCGGTGCTCAGTTTTCGCACATCAGCGATGATGAAAATAAAAGGAATGTTACGTCGTAGTCTACGGCCTAAAGTAAGTAGTTGCTGGCCGTAGGTCGCGATTTTGTTTTATTTACTTGCCTGCAGCATTAAAACGGCTGGTTGCAGGGGGTCTTTTAACAGCAATCTTGGTAGAACACAGAGTTATGCGACCTGGCTTCAGTTTGCTGACTTACTTGGTTTTGTCTGCACGGTCTCCTGTTTTCTGACCTCTCTCAGACTTCCTTGATCTAATGACCTAGACCCTGCTGACGAAAGCCTGTTACCCCCACCGCAAAAGCATTGTTGGTCACGATTCAACCTTATTATCATGTCTCTTGCTTCCTTATGGTGCCCATTTCTGTTGATGCTCACCGTCAGCCTTCAGGCTGTACTAATACGACCTTCACCCTATGAGCTGACATTCTAGTCTCTTCTCAATGATCTCCTACCTTCCGACTTCTGTGACCCTAATGATCAGGAATCGGCCGACCCAACGGTCTGTGCACCTCACATGGAGCATATCGTTGGTTTTTCCTTTTCATCTCATCCAGAGAGCTTTTTCGCACTCTATGTCTGACTTATCTGGTTCTCCCTGTACTGTCTCCTGCCTTCCGATCTCTATCGGACTGCTGCGACCTTAATACACTAGTCTTTGCAAAAGCAACGCTCTGTCTCTCCCGACTCCAGAGCACCGCTGCTCGTGCTTCATCCTTATTATATCCCCTTTATCCTAAGCAATACTATTTTGTTGATGCTCCGTTAGCATTCCGGCGATTATAATACGGCTTTCTCTTCGTGAGCCGATCTCCTCCTCCCATCACCATGGTCTCCTGCTGTCCGACTACTGAACCCATACTTTTGAACCATTGGCAAGTCCAAAGGTCTGTTCGCAACACTTCTCGATCTTCGTAGATTTTCTCACCTCTCCTTGATGCTCTCCTCGTTCCCGACCACATTCTTTCATTTTTGCACTCTGTTTGCATTCCTTTATCAATTGGGAGGATAACTCGTCGGGCCTGGTTCTACTCTAGCCTCGTCTGTCCAGTCTTCTATTTTCTGTCTGTTTCCAGACATCCGAGACGCAAAGATTCTAGGCTGTGCAGTCAAAATGCACCCTGTGTCTCGGTCTTATGGCTTCGTTTGACATGCCAACTGGCTTTTTATATAGTCCCTGTCGTTCCGCAATGTTTCTTTTCTTATGACACTCCCTACCGTTATTCTCACTTCAAGTTGGCGGTCTAGCCTCATCTTGCTGGCTTATTCGGTCTCATCTAAACGGTCTCCTGCTTTCTGCTCCCTCTCGGACGTCTGAGAGCTAAATGGTCTAGGCTCTGCCCACGCAACGCTTTTGACTCTCCTCATTTGAGCATTACTGGTTGTGCCATATCTTTTTTATTCTATTCCCCTTACAAGCTTAACCTTTCTATTTCTGCCGACTCTATTTGGTAACATTCTGGCAATAATAATATGGCTTTATCTATGATCCGACATGCTGGTCTCGTCTCAGTGGACTCCTCTCTGACTGCTGAGGCCTTACCGATGGATCAGCGACAGATCCAATAGTCTGTTCACAACACCTCGATACCATTGTACGCTTTCCACCTCTCCGCAATAGTTACTTACCTTCCAGACCTCATTCTTTCCTTTTCGTGCTCTCTGTTTACATTCCTATTTCAATTGCACGGAGAACTCTTCGGGCTTGGCTCTAATCTATGCTTGTCAGCCCAGTCTCCTTCTTCCTACATGCTTCCAGACATCCGAGACAAAAACCGCTTGGGCTCTGTAGTCCCAACAATCAGGGCCCCTCCTCCTTTTTGCTTTGCCCACCGTACTAGCAACCTATTCCGGCGCAACGCTCTGCCACTCTTAACTTAATTACATCACTGGGCATTATTCATCCTTTTTTCTTAACAAGGATTTAACATTACCTAAAGAACGTCTGCGGTTTTTTACTTCTCAATAGCACCTGTATTACCGACCATTATCTTTCCTTCCTGTGCTTTTTGTTGCGGTCCTTCTGCACTCGACGCTAACTTGCATGCGCTTCTCCCCAACTTCTTATATTCCTACCCATTTAAGCCTGAGGCAACGCGTCCATGTCGCTTCTTCTGAGTGCTATTCTTCCCAAAACTTACGCCCCTCGGCATCCTCTCTTTGTTTCCCGCCGATTGGGCAAATGCGCATCAGGACCCCTCAGACTCTCTTTGCTTCAACTTGATTCCTAGTTTGGAACAATCTTTCCTTCTCTACCATCGGTGTTCTGCTCGCTTCCCATCGAATTTCAACACTTATTATACACGTGTATATGTGATATTCAAATAACAGTTACATGTATAGGGGTCCAATATTTCAGTCATCGTCTCAATTGATCAACTGCATTCAAGATGCTTTTCTTTATTCTGTCTTTGTGACTGTCTCGGTTGGTTGCAGTTATTTCCTGAATTTGTCACAGGTACGGTGACACTCATCTAAGGAATTTTTCACTGTTTTGACAACCATACAAGCCACACAGTTCCTTTATCTGGACATGGGCGGAGGATTACCCACTCTTTTACAACTTACTAACCGGACAAATCCTTCGTTAACTTGCACGGATACAATTTTCCTGAGTCTTGAACCCTTGGGTTTATTTTGCCTAACGCTATCTCTTACACAACCCACTCATCTGAAGAAATCGTATTGAATTCGGTTGGCGCATTCTCCTGCCGATTCAAAGGCAGAACAATTGGTCATTCTGAGCTCTTCAGTCCGCTTTGGCCGCTCAAGTGGC
>OX104065.1:78057378-78136118 GCA_944474145.2 Dicrocoelium dendriticum | reverse complement strand
ACAATTACTGACTAACGCTAATCAGAATGCCGACTTGAAAGACCCAGCCTTATGGCTGATACAGTAATGGAAATACAAGTGCCCACGATCTTAATTTCTTTGCCTCCTATGACTGACGACGCGCTTGTAAAAGCTGTGCACTCACTGCAGCAGCAACTGGCTTCCATTTCCAAAACCCGCGGAAACCGCAATTCTCGGTTAGGCCTGCGGTGCATTTGCAGCGCTAGTCGTTAACATGGCGCTTGTAAGTATAACCGAAGGTTCCTCAACAAAGCTCGAAATGCATAAAGCCGTGTCGATTTTCCATTTCGGGAAACGAATACGCAAGCTCTTAATGGCGAATACACAAGCTGGATTATGCGAGCCAGGTCGCCGCTTTTATCTGCGGAACGTAAGTTCTGGCATGGAATTCCTCGTAGACACTGGTGCCTAAGTCCATGTGGTTCCTCCAAGTCCTGAGGACTTAAGGCACTGCTCTGTATACAGCCTGCACACAGTAAACGGCACACCTATCCAAAACTATGGAGAACGATCTATCACGCTGAATTTTGGTCTCCGTAGGCCTTTTCCTTGGATTTTCATTGCAGCCAAAGTGCCCACTGTTATTCTAGGCCTCGATTTCCTCCAGCATCATGGCATTATTGTCGATTCCAAGCACTGCCAAATCATCGATGACCTAACGCAAATATCTCGGGCTGGTTTTAAAGGGTCCATTATGTCTATGCGCCCGCAGCTTGCCCCACCAGTAGCCACTCCAAAGTACTTGGATTTGTTACTGGAGTTTAGCAGCTTAACAAAGCCTGGATACTAACCTGGTGATGTCAAACATGAGATCGACCATAGGATAACGACTACTGGTAGTCCAATCTACCATCGGCTGCGGCGTTTAGCGCCCGATAAGCTTTCCGCAGCGAAGGCTGCTTTCTACTATATGCTACAGTTTTGCATAATACCTCGATGCTGCAGTACATAGACATTGCCCCTACATATGGTCCCAATAAACAAGCCTGGGGATTGGAGACCTTGTGGGGATTACCGGGGATTAAACGCTATCACCGTCCCAGACAGGTCTCCCATTCGGTATCTCCAGGATTTTCCCCTCTTCGCTACATGGAAAACGCTTGCTCAGTAAGGTGGATTTAGCACGAGCATATTACCAAATCCCTGTAAATCCTCAAGATGTTCATAAGACTGCCGTTAGCACAACTTTTGGCATATTTGTGTTCTTGCGAATGCCATTTGGTCTCCGCAATGCATCTCAAACCTTTCAGCTTTTTATGGATCAGGTTATTTGTGAGCTGGAGTTTGTTTTCGTCTGCATTGACGATGTCTTGGCTGCAAGTTATAACCATGGTGAACACTTGCGTCGTCTGCGACAACTGTTCGAGCTCCTTGCGTATTACGTGGTGGTTATTATTGCCTCCAAGAATCAGATTGTGTTAATACCGTAGACTTTTTTGGTCGCGTTTCATCCCACACTGTTCTGAGTTAGCTCAGCTACTTACTGAGCTAACCAAATTAGTTGCCAAATCATTCAGCTTCACGGAATCAGCGAAGCGGGCATGCAGTGAACTAAAACATCAGCTAATCACTGCCACTCACCTCGTGCATCTTGATCCTAAGGCTCCGTTACAGTTGGCGGTGGACACTGCAGATGCAGCAGTAGGTGATGTGCTCCAACAGCTACAGGGAGGTGAATTGTATCCAACTGCTATTTTCTCCAAGAAATTGTAGCCTGCCGAACGACGTTTTTAGTCGGTTCAGCAGAGAACTCCTAGCTTTTTCCTCAATGTGCGTCATTTCCGACATTACTTGGACGGGCGTACATTCACTATATTCACCGATCACAAGCCGTTAACGTATGTACTGAGTTCTGCTTCTGATCGAACTTCCCCACGAGAAACTAGACAACTAGATTATATCCCCCAATTAATCTCCGACATTCGGCATTTGTCCGGTGTGAACAACACCGTAGCAGATGCGTTAGCACGGGCGGAAATAAATACCCTCCCTGATCATTCCCCCATTGATCTTCAAGAACTAGCCAAAACACAGCATAAGGATAAGCAGATTCTTCAACAACTGCGCGGAACTAGTCTACAGGTGAAACCCATCCAGCTGCCTGATATTTCGGATGTTCTAATGTGTGACGTTTCTACAGGAAAGCCACGACCTGTAGTTCCACCGACCCATCGACGAAGCATTTTTGTTTCACTACATGGTCTATCACATCGAGGCATCCGTGCAACGCACAAACTAAGTTCTGACCGTTTTGTGTGGCCGGCACCGAACAAAGACGAGCAGACCATGGTGGAGAATTGTCTCCCATGTCAAAGTTTAAAAGCGCACCGCCACGCACCGGCACCTCTTGGCGAGTTCACCGTTCCTGATGCTCGTTTCAGTCACGTGCACACTGACACCGTCGGTCCGCTGCCGCTGTCGAGGGTATTTAAGTAGCTACTTACTTATATCGATCGTTACACACGTGGACACGTAGCAGTACCCATTGCGGACATTTCCGCAGACGGTAGCACGTAACTTTGTGGCAAATTGGATCGTACATTATGATGTCCCATCCACCATAACCACAGATCGCGGTGCGCAATTTGAAGCAACCCTATTTCGAGAACTCATTACTATCCTCGGAGCTAAACGAATAAGAGCAACTGCACACCATCAAACAGCGAACGGGTTAGTCGAAGATTTTCACCGCCAACTCAAAACATCTTCGCTGGCATGTTCTGACACTACCCGTTGGACCGAAAACTTACCGTTGGTTCTGGTAGGTCTACGAACGACGTTTAAAGCTGAGTTAGGTTGCTCTGCCGCGGTGCTGGTATACGGTACCACGCAAAAGCTCCAGGCTGACCTCGTTCAACCAAGCGAAGTCAGCGCTCTAGCTCCCTCAAACTTTGTTCCTCGCTTACGTTCATCCATGCGTGAACTGCATTTTACCGCTACACGTGCACAAACTAACAAGTGTTACAAATCAAACTATCCGATAACTTATTCACATGTGTGGCTACGAGATGATGCAGTCCGCAGGCCTCTACAGCCACCGTACGAAGGGCCATTCCAGTTGATCGCTAGAACAGCGAAACATCATTTGTTCAACAAGAATGGTAAAATCGATGTGGTTTCGCTAGGCCGACTCAAGCCAGCGTATATCGAACAACCTTGTGAACAACAATCGACAGGTTCTAAAGACACCATATCTAGGCAGGCGTCATTAAAGCACTTTGAAAATGATCCCAAACCATCAACATTTAAAGCTAAGCCGAAAGCGACTAGTACGCGGCAAACACGGTCAGGTAGAAAAGTTCATTTTCCAGACCGTCTAGCGTATTAGACATCTTGAGAATAATAACCTGATGTGCTGTCTATTGTGTTATACTACCAGCTGCTAGTTTTCTTTCCTGTTTGTTGCTTTCCCTTGTGTGCCAGGAGAGGAAAGAACACTCTTAACACGAAAAAGAACATTCTCATGTAGACAAAGGACAGAAGGATTGCGTCGGATAACACCTGCAACTTAAACGTCCTTGTTGCACTACAACATTCTGCTCCCACGTTTTCATTGTATTTTAGCCAACAACTTTACCTGCATGCCTCATGTGCCGCAGCCTCGAGCATTTTAAGCAACAATGTAGCAAGTAGAGGTCAGTTTTCCCGGCAATTGCCACCGGTATTTTACTCCTGGTAGCTTATCACCGTGCGGCTACAGCACCGGTGGGAGGTATGTAGGAGTTTTAACCTAATCGGCATTTTTAGCTTGTTTCTCGTCGCACAGGGAGGATACTAGCCACAACCATGTGACTCTGTAACTGTCGGCACCCTTCAGTATCACCCGTGATTAGGGGCTTCATGACTTGGAGTAGGCGGAAGATATTGCCGTACTCTGTGACAGCTACCAAACCTGCGAAACAGCAGTGCACCGATTAGCACCGACTGTCAATCGTTTCGTGCTATGCTTCGCGCAGTCGAAATACGAAGTACTTCTACAACATTGGCAGTGGCCCAACCCCGCGCTAACAGTTGTTGGTGATCTGTTCGAAGTCGTTCAGTAAATGAAGTACCTGGGCAGCAACAAATGCGCCCGTGGGATTGAAGATGAGGTTACGAACCGTATAGGAAAAGCTGGAGGTGCTTTCGCCCCTCTCCGCCACCTGTGGCGCAGATGCGTTATTACTGTCGCCTGGAAAGGCGTAGTTTACAACGCAGCCGTCCGTTCAGCTGTCCTAAACGGTTGTGAATCCTTGCTTACCAGATCGACAGACATAAAGCGGCTCGTGATATTCCATCATCGCTGCCTTTGCAGCGTAGCTCATGTCTGTTGGGAGCACAACGTGAGCAATGAGCGAGTTCGACGTCCCGTATTGGGTGCAGGAAGAGCGAGTAAACCGCTGAGCCCCATTATCTCACCCACCGAGCTCCGACGGCTGGGCCACTTTTTGTGCATGACTCTACACTGAGTCACGCGCCGTGCATTGTTTGCGAGTTGTGAGTGCGGTTGCAAGAGGAGGAGGGGAGGGCACGTGTTGACTTGGTCTAGAGAAAAGAGCACCCTCACTTCGAAGTGGGCGTCAGTAGTTGCATCCCGACTGCCTGCCTGTGGTCCTAAGGACGGTGAACACTTTTGGTTGGACACACTCGCTGATATGGATTAGAGCCGGCCGAAATGCGGGATGTGTTGTTAGTTCCTTTGTCCATCTTCCTCCTGCTTAGCATCTCCCTGCAAGCACAATCACACTTCTTAGGCATAATATTACTCTCTTTTACGGCAGCCAGCTGTTAGCTCTTCGGAACGATCTCCATCTTTTAGGGGGAATCAGCGGGCGTGCCACCGTTCGTCATCCTTAGCTTGTCTTTTGTAGTGCGGCAAAATAGCTGAGGTTTTCTTCACCTCCAGCTAACGTGTAAGGAGGATGATGTGGAAGTTGTCTTACACACAAGAAACAACGCCACAAAGCGGTGTAGATGTTTGCACACTTACCGAGATGCTACTTCCACGTAAACAGATAACAGGGCTAGTTGGCAAGAGCCACTAGCAGTCATGGGTTTGATCCTCCGCGGAGGACCGAGGGATGCGCACCACTGATGAGCCCCAATAGGGCAAAACGGCCGTCTGGTTCTTTTCCGGACAACGGGTCGACATATCTGAATTGTCGGCTGATTTCGACGAACAAAATACAGGTACCTTAAGCCTACCTTACGTGTAAGCAACACTTAAGGGATGCTGGACTGAATTTCAAGGAGTTAGCGGCCAAAGCTTCAGAGAATGCAAAACGATTCTTCGATTACGTGAAAAGGCGCTGCGGTTCGAACATGTCAACTTCAGCATTCATGCGTGCTGACGGTAGTCATCCACATAAACACCATAACACGGTTTGTGTACTTAGTGCGGAATATGCGACAGCGTTTGTGATGGAAACCTCTTTCACATGCGTCGACCTAGTTTGTAAGGTCCCAGTTGGTTCTGCACTAACGGAATTTATTTAAGAGGATACGGAAGTTAGTAGGCTGTTACATGGGCTGAACCGTATTAACGCCTCTGAGAATGATTTTATTCGCCCCAAGAGGTTAGATGCGTTGGCTGCGGAACTACGTGGACAGCCGGCTACGGTGTTTCATAAGTCGCTTGACAGCAGTGCATTAACTTCCTAATAGAAGAAAGCTGTCATCTGTCACATCTTCAGACATGGGATAAGCAGTCCGTCTGCAAATTGCAGGCTTGTTAGTCTGAGGAGTGTAATAGTCATACTCCTCGTGAAACTGATAATAGCTTCATTGGAGAGACATCTGCGTAGGTTTACTCTACTTACCGATGTACCACACGGATTGCGAAAGCGAGTTACGTGTCTGCCCATTCAACTGATGGCTCGGAACAGTTGGGGTGATGCTGTGGATAACGGCCATGCACTGGATGAGCTCTTGCTCGATTTTTCGAAGGCATTTGACAATGTACCCCATTTGAGGCTGCCGCAAGAGCGGAGCTCCTACGGAGTATCTGGCCTCGCCAGATATTGGGTGACTGCCTTCCTCGAGGGTAGAGAACAGTGTGTACGGGTAGGACGGGGCCTATCGTTTATGCAGTCTGTCCTCCGTGGCGCGCCGCAGGGCTCGTTTCTTGTACCGCTGATATCTCCATCTATGTGAATGACCTACCCGCGGAGCTTGAGATACCACCTCTGATAGTTGCTGACGACCAGAAGCAGTGGGACATTGTACTTGTTACGGGTGGCTCCTAAAGTATTCAGCGAGCATTGGATAAGCTTCGGGACTGGTCTACTTCATGGTTACTGGCCATAAAACAAGCAGCATCGTCAGTTTTTGGAATTGGACGAGTTTGACCGCCTACGAAGTACTTCATCTGTGGGGTCGAACTCCGCCGTGGGT
Organism: Dicrocoelium dendriticum; assembly: GCA_944474145.2. Taxonomy (NCBI): domain Eukaryota; kingdom Metazoa; phylum Platyhelminthes; class Trematoda; order Plagiorchiida; family Dicrocoeliidae; genus Dicrocoelium; species Dicrocoelium dendriticum. Next base: position 78,129,725 of record OX104065.1, on the reverse strand, counting down.
CTAGCGAAGTTGATGTAGGCTTTACACTCCGGAGACAATTGGTAGAAGGCGGTAAGCAGAGTTTTCCCCGTGTAGTGTTTAATACGACCTTCGTTCTGAGTCTTGACACGCGGCATCTTTACGACACTGTTCTCCGCTTCCGTTCGGCCACCTCTGCAATAATGCGTCCAGGCTTGTCCGCGGTTTCTTCCGGGCATAATGGAGCTACAGAGGGCTTTACGAGTGGGTACTAGGTTAGTCCATGGATTACGGGGACGGACGTAACCCGAGCTTCTACTTAGTTTGGGAATGGATTCAATGCACTAAGGAATGCTTAGAGGAGACCTAATCCTAACCTACCGTATATTAACTGGGAAGGTTGGTGCAGATTGATCTGATCTCTTCACGCCGGCTAGATTGCCTGTTCTCCGCGGTCATTCCTTGCATGTGAACAAATCACGGTCGGATTACGGCGGAAATCCGGATTCCACCAGGGTAATGGAACGCTGCAACATGCTTCCGGAAAATATTCTCAGGGAACCTACGGTTACGAGGCCTGAGCGGCAACTTGACGCTGTTGGGTAGCAAAATTAAACCTTCCATTTCCCTGAGTAACTGGCAGATTAGCACTTCCATTTTCTTTTCTCTACTTCTGTTTGTGCATTGGTATTATTTTCTTATATACAGTGCACTTCCTTATCCTGTACATTCCATTTCTCTTCCTACCTTTGGCTTACTTCACGAAACTGACACAGCAGGAACAGCTACGACAGGACCAATGGGCATTAACTTGTTGGGCATTGTGCCAGACGGCTGTTCCGCTTTAGATCCATCAATAACTGAGCACTTCATGAATTCCTGGCGCAACGATTTACTGGAAATGGAGCTCCAACGGGATTATGCTATCGTTCCAGTCTCATCTGAACCTTAACTAACATTTTTGCGGTATAGTGACTGGATGATAGCGCACCGAAACCGTGCTCTTACGTTAACGGTAACTAAGCTGGTTTGCACCTGTGTACTTTCATCTCTCCCTTTTTATTAAACGTTTTGTGACACCGCTACCTTTTTCCATCCAACTAACATGTTTCATGATGATGATAACGCTTTCACCTGTACAGAACATAAGGCGTCAGCAAGATGAAAATGCGCACAGCATGCCGTTCTGTTACCATAAGCGGACATGCTGTTCCACCCGCTGCATTATGGCACCTACGCAAGGGAAAGTCAACATAAACCAAAGTAACATAAAATGATTGCTTTTATAGAAAAATGAAACTTACCGACAATGTCATGGACATTCGGGAATACAATGTAACGCGTTTACTTCTGTAAATGGCTTTCAATTGCAACGCCGCTGAGGTTCTCTCCTGTTCATCCGTAATGTGTATAATCGTTACACAGAATACCGGGAACTAACATTCTGCAGAAGACGCATTCATAATTATCCTCACCATGGTATGACGCGCAAGTTTGATGGAACCACCTTGAGCACCTGTCAAACATCACCCAGGAGACACCGCTACCACGCGTTACAAAGTCCTCTTCCTGCAGATACCGTACACAAGCAGTTGTTGGAACCTGACCATTTGCACTCCCATCTGCACCAGGTTTGCTCTGCCTTCTGCATCTCCCGGTGGTAGTCGTTGGCAGCCGACGAAATTGCGTAGCGCACATTGCGCTGGTACCTGGAGACGGATACACAATACGATGGATCAAGGGTTCCTTGCGCGCACGTTTCCGATGCTCCGGATTCCCCACTGAGACCACCGTAGCAGAAGTTGACGGGCCTGGAATGGTTTCCTGACTGCCATCCATCAGAAGGTTGTCCTCAACATTCGCCGACATTTCAAGGGAGTCCGCGGTAATTACTTGCACCTCATTTTCACGTGTACCTCCCAATAAATGTGGTACTTTTGCCGTGCACAGCGGTATATTTTCTGAACACTTTGACGTGTCGCAGCAAACGTTGTGATCCAACTTCGTTGAGATAACATTCCCGAAATCAAGCAAAATATCCAGGGCTTTCAGATATCCCTCTGAGCTCAGACTTTGGACGTTCACATCGATTTCCCCTAGAACCTCTTGCAAGCCTCGAATTTTTATACGCCTGTGAATCACAACGTGTGCATGTGTAGCTGCGGAGACAGTTTCACCTTGATGGCAATCCAAGTTCTCCGCCGTTTCAAATTGTACCGCTGGATCAATCGACCAGCGACATCCTTGAAGGACATCGTAGGCATTCCGATTCTCCTCAGACGCTACATGCAATTTGTGACCGCAGGGCATATGCCAAGGACGATTAAAAGAACAGTGACAGTTACTGCGGTAGACAGTGGACCGGGATCCTGACACCACTCGGAACGGTCCATCCGGCAGGACTCCGCTAATAGTCCTGCCCTGAAAAGGCCTCATCAACCTTTCGCGAGCATATGCCGTCAATCTGCTAACAAGTTCCGATACCACAAATACATCACCGCCCCTGCATTACTTTGCATGCAATCCGTCGCTAACTGAGTGCTATGACCATCAGCCGTACCTTTCGCACGATAAATGATCACCTCAAAAAGCGCCCGTAAGGAGGAACGCTAGCTTAAAGTCCGTTTAAGGTACATATGTTCATTCTCCACTTGATTAGTAGAATTGCATCCGAACATCATGACATGCCGTAATTGATGCGCCGCCCAACCTCTCCAATATGTCCTCCACATTCTACGGAAATACTAAAAGCATTCCGCATTTCTCAGTCAAATGGTTTCTAAAATTCCGTGATAACGCGTCTTCTCAGGCGTAAATATCAGGTTCCTCAACAAACGGATCAGAAAAGCCTTTTCCGCTTGGTCCGCAACTGCTTGCTGACTGCACCGTCGGTTTATGTCCCGTAATATGTGGACACGGCACAAAACCATGCACGCCTCCGGATACACCTCCCTGAAAGCGTTCATATTTTGCGCGCATTGGTCTACCAAAATAGTCCCCACGGATGCCGTGCTAGGAACCACTGCATGCATAGCTGTTACCGCTTCCAACTAACTCTCCGTAGTCTCATTTGGTAACAAGGCTTAAAATAAAGAAATCCCCACCCCCGTGGCATCAACGAACATACAATGCCATAGAATGTAGCCACCGTAAGTAATCAGATGCGTCGAATCCGCCGATATAACTTCCCCGCATCGTGCAGCCCAACGCCGAATGCACGCAGGTACGAAGAACTGGAATCGCCACTCCAACCGTTCCCTCGCAACGGTACATGAACCTTCGCTTTCCAGCATGGTGATTACAAGTTCCAACGAACTAACTTGCTCCGTCTGACTCCGATGCCTCAGATCATATAAATCACGGCTGGTAATGCGGATGCCGTATTCCGTGAACACGAAACTCCTGCTTTCACGTGTTTGACGAAAAGAATTCATCAAGTTTAATACCGCCGCTTCTAGTACCGCATTAAGCCGCCGATTAGCAGGATAAAACCAAAGTTTACCCAACTGGAACACATGCGAATGCTTCAACTAGGAGGGGTCAAATCCCGTAATACCTGCATTTCAACACCAAAGAAACTCGGGACTCGCAGTTGCAGCACCTATAACTAAAGGAATTAACAGCAGTCAATTTATCATGCACCTTACCGCTTCCGTTTCACATTCTTACACTTGCAATGCACACATCGATATTGAATGATTCGATAACTATAACCATCAGGGCGATCCTTTCCGGTCCTTTGCTTATGAGCCTCCGCAGTAATCACCACGCATCTATAAAACGAACTTGCAGGTTCTCTTTGGAACCGCATCAAATCACTTTGGAACTCTTCCATGGCCTCGTAACCACCAGTTATCATGCAACGGAAAGCTGTGGTATCACACTGCATTGCGGGCGACAGGAAACGCGCGAAATGTAGAAGCTAAATAACTCATATAAACAAACCACTTACACAGCCTTCATACCTTAACCTTAAGGTATATAGAAATTAACCTTAACTTGCCTTTACCATTTAAATGACCATACAACTTCTAAACTACCAGAGAATGTTTACGTTGGCTGTACCATGCATCCGTCACGGGCAACACTTTAATCGCTTATCGTTGGAAGGTCGTTCCGCCAGAACATGTTGTCAAGGAAGCTACGGTTAAGGGGTTTGAGCGTCAACTACACGCTCTTGGGTGGCAACACGAAATCTTTCCTTTTTCCTGACTAATTCCCTTCTTCATACTTCGATTCTATTTTCTTTACTTTTCCTCGCCATTGTTACTATTCGCAGCTTTTAACTGATTTCCCCTACTCTCACCTTCGCTTTTTTTTCCTCTTACTTACTTCACGTAAGTGACATAGCTGGGACAGCTTATGTAAGGAACGTGGGCATTAAATTGATGGACCAGGGTGTTTTATCAGGTGTTTTCATTTTAGAACCATCAAAAAGTCGGAGCACCCCTATCAACTCCTGGATAGATGATCCGCTCAAGACGGAAAACTTACGGGATTCATCCAATTGTGCCAGTCTCCCTTGCACTTGAACACTGAAACCTGGCTATTCTCAGATATCACGGAATCGAAGTGTCTATCCCTGGATATCACCACTCCCGGTCCGATCGCCACGGGGTGAGGTCAGGTGGTGGAGTAATTCTCTACTGTAAGACAGATACCAAAGTACATTTAGTTAATGCTATCAGTGGCCAGGATAACAATTTCGAAGCCCTCTGGTGCCGTGTTCATGCCATATGCAGATCTTGCTTGGCCGGTGTCGTCTACAGAGCGCCATCGTCTCCCGGAGCGCGCTTGTTGGGCTCGGTAAGGATGTATGGTGGGTACAAGGACTGGCTAATCTTGGGGGATTTCAGTGCACCGGATATCAATTGGGACCTACTTCTTTGTGATTGTCGATCTGACTCCTTCGATGCCACATCGCTTAAAACCGCTCTCGACTTCAGCCTCTTTCAACTTGTCTTGACGCGTACTCGTATTTTCCCAGACCGGACCCCGCACATCCTAGACCTCGTGCTCTCCCGGGCTGATTGAGATGTCTCGAACCTAACCGTTTTTCAACCCATAGGCAAGAGCGATCATTGTGTTGTTTCATTCCACTGAACTCGCCGACTCCCGATCCATAACCACGGTGGTCACCATCGGAATTTTTGGCTTGCTGACCCACTCCGTCTGAAAACGGCCGCAAGCTCTAAGGATTGGGGTATCCCTGAACACATTCGCTTCGACGACGCGTGGAACCTTGTACTCTCCAAAATGACGCCGTTAATTGAGCAGGTCGTTCCTTCCTCTCATCGAAAGCTCTGCTAGAGGTCCACCTTGGATGGATCGAGAGTTGAGGTCAACTATAAATAGAAGGCGCAAGTCGTGGGACCGCTGTAGGTAATCTCATTCAGAACCCGACTTCTCTCACTACAAGACTGTCAGAAATGTTTGTGTCGCAATGAAGCGACAGAAACGCCAACAATATGAACTATCCTTGGCAAAACATTCCAGAGTCGCGCCTAAAATGCTCTACTGTTATTTGAATAGAAGCACTAGAGCTGGTAACGGCATCCCTGCTTTGTGTTCCTGTGATCATCAAGCTATACTTCACGAGGATGCTGAGAAAGCTAGTCACTTGGCTAAACAATACGCTTCTGTTTACGAGAAAGAAACACCATTTAGTGACAGAGCCATATCCACTTTTCCAACTTCGTTGGCCCATGTAGATATTAACACTGATGTAGTGACCTGGAGATTCCCCTGTTTGGCTGCCGCATGCTGCGTAAAATATTACAAAATCACAAAATTATATTTTCTCGATGTACATAGCAAAATAGCCGCTCGCCTGTTTGAACGTTGCTCGCGTTTGTTTGAGTCAACATAGCATCCGCCTTCGAACGGCGCGACGCTCCTCGGCTCCGCGGCCATCTTTGCTCTCCGCGCACGCGACCACACCTTTCCCTAGCTAGCTATCTTTCGGTGCCTTATTTTTAGCACTAGATAGCCTTTCGCCCACTTAATAAATTTTTCCTAGCGTTACTTTTGGTGTTCTCCACTCATCGGAGGTTGGCCTTATTTTCGCGTATTGGTTTTAAAGCGTACCGATCCCGCTTCGCGCTTTATTGGTGACCCCGAATTTTGGTCATTATCCGGTGAGTTTTCGCTAACCTTTCTTTTCAGATTTGGCCACATTTTTTCGCTAACCCGTCTGATTTTCACTTTTCATTTTCCGGTTTAATCTCGCTGGCTCGCTATTTCGCTCGCTATGGCAACTGATCGCGTAGATTCTGACGTTCAGATCGGCACAGTTACGCTTCCTATCGCACCTTTTCGCGAGACTAATCCTAAGTCTTGGTTTGGTCAGCTAGAATCGCAATTTTCTTTGCGTGGTATTAGGTCCGAAAAGACCAAGTTCCACCTTGTCGTTTCCGCGCTTCCGCTAAATGTCATCGATGACATTGATGACATTCTAGATCTTCCTGACGACCAAAAGACTTACGATGCAGTCAAGACAGCTGTTCTGAGAAGAACGGGTTTATCCGATCGACAACGAGTTACGAAACTCCTGAACGAAACCGATCTTGGCGATCTTAAGCCTTCCCAGCTGCTTCGAAAAATGCAGAGCCTAGCTAAACCCACTTCGATAGATGATTCTTTTCTTCGGGAAATGTGGTTGCAACGACTTCCGCGCGAGATGCTACACATCCTCTGCGCTAGTGAGGATGCACCTTTACCCAAACTGGCCGATACAGCCGACCGAATTTGGGAGTCGTACGGCCAGGTTTCGCAGGTCCACACGAAACCGGACAACGATATCGCTACGCTTAAATCCCAGATGGCAACGTTGACTCGACAATTCGCAGACTTTTCGGCCTCCAGACATAACCGCTGTAAATGCTCTAGGAGCCGTTCGCGTTCACGTTCGAAGTCTCCTTCGCGATCACCGAATAGAAACGGTTACTGCTGGTACCACGAACGCTTCGGCCAGCAAGCTAAATCATGTCGCCCGCCCTGTTCCTTCAAACGACAGCAGCAGGGAAACGGGCGGACCAGCACGTAGGGGCGACGGACGTAGCTGGTCAACGCAGTCGCCTTTTCTTCGTCACCGATCGTAGAACCGGAGTTCGCTATCTCGTCGATACTGGCGCAGAAGTCAGCGTTCTCCCGCGTGATCCAAATGACCCGACCGAAAAGGTGACTAGCTCATTGCGCGCAGCTAACGGAACCATTATCCGCGTATATGGTCAACGCTCGCGCACGCTAAATCTCAGCCTCCGACGCGCTTTCAAATGGATATTCCTCGTTGCCGATGTTCAAACGCCTATCCTTGGTCTCGACTTCCTACGTCATTACGACCTACTCGTCGACGTTAAGCGACACCGTCTAGTCGACCGCCTTACGAATCTCGCAGTCATTGGGACTTTGACCGACACCGCGTCAATCAGTCCCGTGTACGCGACTCAACTTACTTCACCCGTCGGGCAAACGCTGCTCGATAGTTTTCCGCAGACCTTCCGTCCTGCCGTCCCGTTGCCTTCCGCAACCGACGCCGCGACACATCACATCGTTACGAAAGGTCCGCCTGTGTTCGCAAAAGCCAGGCGCATGACCCCCGACAAGCTCAAAATTGCACGCTCCGAATTCGAGCACATGCTAGACCTAGGCATTATTCGCCCGTCTAAGAGCCCGTGGGCGTCGCCTCTACACATGGTGCCTAAAAAGTCAGGAGACTGGCGTCCATGTGGCGACTATCGCGCTCTTAATAACGCTACCGTCCCCGACCGCTATCCCATTCCGCACATTCAGGACATCACGGCTAGCCTACGTGGCGCCCGTGTGTTCTCGAAGATCGATCTGGTTCGCGCTTACCACCAGATCCCTGTAGCCGAGGATGACATTCCGAAAACCGCAGTCATCACGCCTTTCGGACTTTTTGAATTCTTGCGAATGCCCTTCGGTCTTCGTAACGCAGCTCAAACTTTTCAACGCTTCATAGACTCTGTCACCAGAGGTCTCGACTTTGTTTATCCTTATATAGACGACATCTTGGTAGCTAGTTCTTCCGAAGAACAGCACGCGGAGCACCTCAAGATGCTTTTCGAGAGGTTAGCTTCTAATAGCATTACTGTCAACGCTGACAAATGCATCTTTCAGCAACCATCTATCGAATTTCTTGGTCATCGAATTGACCAGCATGGCATACGGCCGCTCGAAGACCGAGTCAGCGCTATTAAGGACTTTCCCGTTCCGACTACTTTGGCCGCCATCCGCCGTTTTAGTGGGATGATTAACTACTACCGTCGATTTCTGCCACGTTGTGCCGACTTGCTCAGTCCATTGACCGACTTACTTCGTGGACGCAAGAACGGCAATGTCGAATTGACGCCCGCTGCAACCGAAGCCTTCAAAGCCTGCAAAGAGGCCTTGGCCGAAGCCGTTATGCTTCACCATTTCGACCCGAAGGCTCCACTCAGCGTTGCAGTCGATGCATCGGACACCGCCATTGGCGCCGTCCTGCAGCAATTCACTGAGGGATGCTGGAAGCCACTCGCTTTCTACTCCCGACGCTTACAACCGGCAGAAGTCAAGTACAGCACGTTCAGCCGCGAACTGCTGGCAGTTTATTCTACCGTCCGACATTTCAGGCACGTCTTAGAAGGTAATTCGTTCGTTATCTTCACCGATCATAAGCCGCTTATTTACGCCTTTCGAAATCAATCAGCTCGACACTCACCACGTGAGGTTCGTCAGCTGGATTTCGTGGCTCAATTTTCTACTGACCTCCGACACATTTCTGGTCAGAATAACGTCGTTGCTGACGCCCTTTCGCGCGTCTCCGCAATCCACACCGCTGGCCAGGCAATCGACTTATCTGCCATGGCTACCGCGCAACTAAACGACACTGACTGTCAGAACGTCAAACAAGATTCTTCGCTACGAATCACACCGCATCCACTGCCGTCATCTGATGGCACAATCTTGTGCGATACTTCTACTGGACGACCTCGACCCGTCGTTCCAGAAACCTTTCGACGTCTAGTTTTCGACACACTTCATAACATCGCTCATCCAGGCATCCGAGCCACGATCAAGCTCATATCCGAGAGATACGTTTGGCCCGGAATGCAACGCGATCTTAAGCGCTGGGCACGCGGTTGTCTAACGTGTCAGCAGGCCAAGATACAGCGGCACGTGTCCGCTCCGCTTGGTCGTTTTCCGCAAGTCTCAGCTCGCTTCGCCCATGTCCATCTCGACATAGTTGGACCCTTGGCACCATCCAGAGGAATGGTCTACATTCTGACCATGATCGACCGATACACCCGTTGGCCCGAGGCCGTACCTATACCCGACGTATCCGCGGACACCGTAACGCGCGCTTTTGTTGAGCGCTGGGTCGCTTCACATGGCTGTCCAGCCACCGTGACTACCGACCGCGGTCCGCAGTTCGAATCCTCGACTTTCAACGATCTTCTCAAAGTCCTCGGATGTCAACGCATCCGGACTACCGCCTATCACCCGCAATCCAACGGCATGGTGGAACGTTTCCACCGACAGCTGAAGGCCTCACTTAGTGCCGCTAATGCACTAAGCTGGACCGAAGCACTGCCCATGATACTACTTGGTATCCGATCAGCTCTTAAAGCTGATTTGCACACGTCCAGCGCCGAATTGGTATATGGACAACCTCTTCGACTACCTGGGGACTTCTTTTCTGAAAACCCTAGAACACCTCGCTACGACGCGAATTACGCTCGGCAGTTAGCCACGAGCATGCGCCATATCAAAGCAACCGACGTGCGAGAACAACGACGTAAATCGTTCGTTCCACAAGATCTACTGCATTGCGCTTACGTTTTCCTTCGAGTCGATGGTCTACGCAGACCACTCGAACGACCCTACGAAGGTCCATTTAAGGTTCTTAAACGTAAGGACCGCGTATTCGTTATCGACCGCCACGGTAAACGTGAAACCGTCTCTATCGACCGTCTCAAGGTTGCCCATGTGGAACCTGAGATCGACGATGACTCCTGTCCACCTTCGGACGAGTCAACGCAGCCCATGATCGACGATACGCCTACTTCCGATGCTACGAAGCATTCTCCGACCAACCCTTCCGACTCAGTTCCTTACGTTTCTATCGAGCCGAAAGCGTCCTCATCCGACAAAACTGCTGGATCGACAACGCCTCCGACCGAACGTCCGAAATCGACTAGGTCAGGTAGGCGGGTTCATTGGCCAGCGCGATTAAAAGATTAGTCTTCTTTTCATTCTTCTTTTCCCGCTTCCTTTTTGCTTGTGGCCTAACCCGCCCAACAAAAACGTTTTGAAAACCCAAAAAAATTTGCAAAGCGTTTTGAAAACCCCAAAAACCGCAAAGACGTTTTGAAAACCCAAAAAAGGAGAAAATCGTTTTGAAAACACAAAATGGTTCTCGCTTTATTCGCTTATCGCACTCGGTAAGTGCTATCGCCTTTTGTTAGCTCTGTCGCTCGCACTTGTTTGACACTCCGCGTTTCCGCTTCTTTTTCATATCCCCGACACGCGGACGTTCAACGACAATCGAACGTTACGTTTTCGGACACTACGTGCTCAAACATCATGTGCTGTGACACTACGCACTCGAACGCTACGAACATTTCCCCCCATTTTGTGTTTTTGGCACCTGTAGGGAGGACACGGGTGGGAGCCCCCCTAGCGTCCGATCGCATTGGTTCTCCCCCAGCAGCTGCATCAGGTTTCACCGCCTGGTCTCGCAGAAGGCTGGCCGGCGACGGACAGTCCTCACGTAGATCGAAGGGTCACCTACGGTTCCCTTCTAAGAGGGGGGCTGTGTAGTGACCTGGAGATTCCCCTGTTTGGCTGCCGCATGCTGCGTAAAATATTACAAAATCACAAAATTATATTTTCTCGATGTACATAGCAAAATAGCCGCTCGCCTGTTTGAACGTTGCTCGCGTTTGTTTGAGTCAACATAGCATCCGCCTTCGAACGGCGCGACGCTCCTCGGCTCCGCGGCCATCTTTGCTCTCCGCGCACGCGACCACACCTTTCCCTAGCTAGCTATCTTTCGGTGCCTTATTTTTAGCACTAGATAGCCTTTCGCCCACTTAATAAATTTTTCCTAGCGTTACTTTTGGTGTTCTCCACTCATCGGAGGTTGGCCTTATTTTCGCGTATTGGTTTTAAAGCGTACCGATCCCGCTTCGCGCTTTACTGATTCTGATATGAAACTTCTTCAGTTAGATCCGGGTAGCTCACCCGCCGCCGATGGATTGCATCATTCTGTTATAATCTTCTCACTAGACGCAACTCTAAAAATGACGATTCACCTCCACAAAACTTTTAGCCCAACCGAAGCAAAAAAACAAAACGCCAATGACCTTGCAGAAATAGCGTATCAATCGCAGCTAATCCCAATAAGTTTTTTGCTTACGTTAAAAGACGCAGCGGGGCAAAATTGTCTATACCAGCTTTATTGCGAGCAGACGGGACCCCTGCGCAAACTGACTATGACAAGGCTTGTATACTGAGTGATCAGTATACTGCAGTCTTTGCTCGGGAGACCTCTTTACCGCAGGTTGAATTGGTTTCAAGAGTTCCAGAGGATTCTTGCTTAGCTGAATTTAGCATAACGGAGACTCAGGTCTTCGAGCTACTGCAAGGCATTAATCCTTCTAAAGCTTCCGGTCCTGATTCAATTCATCCGAAGCTGTTGCATGAACTGGCCACTGAGCTGAGTGGTCCGCTCACGTGCGTATTTTCAATATCGCTGGACAGCTGCAGCCTACCTTCGGAATGGAAGGAGGCAATCATCTCTTTGATTTTTAAGGGCGGTGACGGCGCTCTACCCGCGAACTACCGGCCTGTCAGTTTGACAAGCGTAGTAGTCAAGTTGTTCGAGAAGCTAATAAGGGATTCATTGGAGAACCACCTGAATCGATTCAACCTTCTCAGTGTTGCACAACATGGATTCCGCAAAGGATTTTCATGTCAGACTAATTTACTTGTAGCTCGTGAAAGCTGGGCCGAAGCGGTAGACAGTGGCCACGCTGTAGACGTGCTATTCGTAGATTTTTCGAAAGCTTTTGACACTGTTCCACATCTTCGGCTCTCACTAAAGTTGAGATCTTACGGGATATCTGGTCGCGCCCTTCAATGGGTGTCTGCCTTCCTTGAGGGGAGGGAACAGTGCGTACGGGTGGGGCGTAGCCTTTCGCTCAGGCAAGCTGTCCTTAGTGGCGTTCCGCAGGGCTCGGTATTGGGGCCATTGTTGTTCGCGATCTATGTAAATGACTTGCCGGGAGAGCTAGGGGTGTCATCATTCATGTTTGCTGACGACCTTAAGCTCTGGAATATTGTGGATATCCCGGGGGGTCCTGAGGCAATTCAGCGTGCCTTGGATAGACTCTGGGAATGGTCTATCTTATGGTTGATGCCCATAAATAGGGCCAAGTGCTCTGTTCTCCGAATCGGAGCTGCTAATCCTCCCACCCGATATGTTCTCGGCGGTGGTGAACTCTCTGTTGTCACTCAGCAGGTTGATTTAGGAGTCGTACACGCATCAGCACTTCATTCTGGAGACAACTGGAAGAAGGCTGCTTGTCGAGGGTTTCGTATGATGTGGTTTATCCGCCGCTCTTTCGGAATCTTAACGGCCAAGTTGTTTGTGAAGCTATTTTCGGCATTCGTCCGACCCCACCTGGAATACTGTATTCAGGCTTATCCACCATGTCTTAACCGAGACAAAATGGACTTGGAGAGGGTGTTACGAGTGGGCACTCGGTTAGTGCAGGGTCTACGGGGACAGACGTATCCTGAACGCTTGCTCAGTTTGGGGATGTACTCCATGCACTACCGAAGGATAAGAGGGGACCTGATTCTCACTTATCGTATTTTGACGGGTAAGATTGGCCCGGACTTGTCAGGGCTTTTTAGTCCCGCTACGTTACCTCGTCTCCGCGGTCACCCACTGAAACTGCATAAACCACGGTCTGATAGGATTAGGACGGAAACTCGTCTATCGCGCCGAGTTATAGATCGCTGGAATTCTCTTCCAGATCACGTAGTTAGGGAACCTACGGTTAAGGGTTTTGCGCGCCAGCTCGATGCTCTTGGGTGGCAACAGCAAACCTTTCCTTTTTCCTAGCTGACTCACCATTTTTCAATTCTTTATTTAATGACTCAAATATCTTGGTATTCCACTTGCTTAGCTCTTACCACTTTCTCTTTTGCCTCCTGCGTTTACTTTTTTCTCTTTCTTACTTCACGTAACCGACCCAGCAGGGACTGCTAGGGCAGGATACGTGGGCATTAATTGGTTGGACAGGGTGTGATGCGGTCCTTGTTTTAGGTCCATCAGTATTTTAAAGTTCGCCAACTCCTGGTTCAACGACCCGCCGAAGAAGGAACACTCACGGGATCTATCCTATCGTTCCAGTCCCGCTTGAACTTGAACTTGTCAACGGACACTGTACAACCACTGTGGACCTTGGCTGAATTTATGGGATTAGGATTATTTTCCTTGGAACGGCGTAGGTTGAGAGGGGATTTAATAGAGACGTTTCAGATCATTAAGGGACTTAGTGGTATTAGTTCCACCCATCTGTTTGAGTTGGTTGTCAGACCATCTGCGCGGGCGTCGCCTGAAGCTCTAACACCACAGAGCTCGTTTGGATATCAGGGCAAACTTTTTTACGAACCGAGTAGTTAACTTCTGGAATAAACTCCCTTCTGATTTAGTGGAGTCTAAGACCGTAGAAGCATTCAAAATGGGCTTAGATGATTGTTGGTCCATTCTTTTTCCGGAGATATTGTAGTTATACTGAACTATGAAGTGTATTTTGATACTGGCATATGAAAGTGCAAAGATTGCTCTTGTTCTTGCTTCATTTCATTGCAGAAGCAAGAAGAGACAATCCAAAGTCGAAGTGCCGGGGGCCGCCTCACTTACCGGTACAAGAACTGGACGCTCGTTAGGCGGAAGCCTCTATCGTCCGTCTGACCTGACCTGTCTCTACTGACCTTCGACTTCTAGAATTGGAGGGTCAGCTACCAAGGTTAGTGGATCCCCATATTTTTTGCTGAGGGGTCAGGTGGATTTTGATCACGTGCAGAAGAAGAACATTCCGGAACGTTCGAAATCGATGCAATAATCGTTACTAATCGATTAATCGCTAAAATAGTGGATTTCCAAGGCAATTCTTACTTTCTCCCGGACACCTCCCCTCCTGAGATATCGTCCGAGATATAAGACGAAAGCCTAGGATTAACTTGCAGTCTTCGGGACGGTGTCCTCTGCCTGTCGGTCCACCTCCTTTGCAGAAGCGCCCGAGAACTTTGTTCCGATGTTCTTGTTCTGGGTTCTTTGCTCGATTGTGTGCAATTGTCCACTGCTTCCTTCGGCAAGTTGAAACTTTCCACCAGTAAATTGAACAAGAGATCAGTAGGCCTTGCTTGTTCCGGTTGGCACAATGTGGGCCGTAACTGGTTTGCATGCCGTGGCCAGATCTGTGCGCCCACCATCACGTCATACATGACGTTTCCGCGCTTGCGTTTGACCGTCCCTGGCGTCCATTTCGCATGACCCTCCCGGTAGTCACGTACTAGCACCTTCTGTCCAAGCGTAAAAGATCGCCTCTTTGCTCCATGCCTCCGATTAAACTCCTGTTCCATACTGCGGTTCCTTTCACCAACAGATGACTCCGAGCAAGGTCGGATGGCGTCAAAGGCATGCGGAGCTTCCGGTTCATCATGGCCTGTGCTGGAGAGACTCCGTCTGGCGCTTGTGGATTCGGTGTTGATCGGTAGAGGAAAAGGAACCGGTCAACCACCTCCTCTATACGTCCCTCCCCTTTGGATTTTTGGAGAGCTCGCTTGAATGTATCGACAAACCTTTCTGCTCGGCCATCCGACTGTGGGTGAAACGGCGGCGAGCGCACCTGCTGTACGGCGCATTGCTTGCAAAACTCCCTAAACGTTGCTGAAGTAAATTGTGAACCATTGTCGGTGACAAATGTCCCAGGACAGCCGGATCTGCTAAAGGTTTGGCGCAGTTTCGTTATGGTGGCATTTGTGGTTGTATTCTCCATAAGAAATACTTCAGGCCACTTGCTGTCTGAATCGACAATAATGAGAAAACTTCGGCCGTTGATCGGTCCCGCAAAGTCGACATGGATGCGACACCATGGCTTAGTAACTCTTGGCCATGAATAGAGCACTGATTTTTGTGGCGCTTTCAGGACATTGACACACTGTTGGCAGCGTTTGGCTCTTTCTTCCAGCAGTTTGTCCATGAACGGCCAGTATACATAACTGCGGGCGAGCGCCTTCATCCGGTTGATTCCAGGATGCCCGGCATGGAACTGCCGAATAATACGCTCCTGAAGTGCCTTGGGGATGACCACTCTTTCCGAAAATAGTATGCAGTCGTTTACAATAGAGAGCGAGTGTCGCCTCTGAAAGTACTGTTGCAACTCGGCAGATGGACATGAACGTGGCCAACTGTTTTTGTGAAATCGTGTAACCTTGAGTATTGGGTCCCGAAGCGTTTCGGTTCGTACAGCTTCTGCGATAACCGGTAGACGGTGCAATACCTCAGTTACCAGAAAGTTGACGTCATGTTCAACCTCGACCGAGGCAATGATTGTGTCCTCATGTTCTTGCTGGCGGGCATCAATAAGGCGTGACAGTGCATCCGCTTGGCCAATGGAAACTGTGGACTGGTATTGGATCTCAAAATCATATCCTATTAAGGTAAGAGCCCAACGTTGTAGCCGGTTGGCTGTGTAGGCCGGAATGCCCCTTTTCGAACCAAAGATAGCCAGCAAGGGCTTGTGATCTGTCAGCAGCTTGAAGCGGCGGCCATATAGCATTTTGTGGAAATTCTTGACGGCGTACACTATGGCCAATGCTTCTTTCTCGGCCTACGTAAGGGTTCTGGCGGCATGGGCGATTGTCTTCTGAGATCCATCGGCGTAGGTGTGTGATATGACTGCACCATTCCCATGGCTTGATGCATCTGTGGCCAAGACAATCTCTTTGGAGGGGTCAAAGTGAGTCAAAAGCAGGTTTGAGGACAGCAGTGACTTGACGCGTTCGAAGACATTCTGGCATTCGGATGTCCAGTTCCATATTTAGCCTTTGGCTAGTAGCTTGTTTAACGGGGCACGCAGGCGGCGCATCTCTGGCAAGAATGTGCTGTAGTGGCTGATGAGCCCACAAAAGGAACGCAAGGACTGTAGATCTCTTGGTAGAGGCATGTTTCCAATGGCTTCTATATTTTCCGGGTCTGGTCGACGTCCATCGTTTTCGAGGATAAAACTGAGGTATTTGATGATCGGCGTGAAAAATGTGCGTTTATCCTCACGGATCCGGAAAATCTACGACTGTATGTAACCAAGCACTTCATCCAGTCGGTTAAACAGTTCTTCCGGTGGTCGGCCCATCACCATGATATCCTCCAGATATGCAGCGGTTCCAGAAACGCCCGCTAGCATGGTATCCATCAACTGTTGGAAAATGGCTGGCGCCGTTTTTACACCAAATGGCAAGCGGTTGTATTGGAATAGCCCACGATGAGTGTTGATCGTCATTAACTCCCTCGAGACTTCGTCAACATCCACTTGCAGATAAGCATCGGATAGATCAAGCTTAGCAAAGTACTTACCACCATTCAACTTTGCAAAGATATCCTCCGGTACAGGTAAGGGGTACTGGTGGTCGTCCAGCGCGGCGTTGAGGCCAATTGAAAAGTCAGCGCAAACGCGTACCTTGCCATTTGCTTTCTTCACTGCGAAAATAGGTGCAGACCGTGATGAGTAGTTGACGGCTGTGATGACTCCGGCATATTCCAGTCGATCGAGCTCTTGCTCAACGGTTGAGATGGCTGCATATGGTACCGGTCTTTTGGCTTTGAACAATGGTCTAGAACCTGGTCGCAAGTTCAGTGTAGCTTTGAATTTTGTACAATGGCCCAATCCATCCTGAGAGAGAGGCAAATTTGCACTTGAGGCTACCAAGATTAGTGGTTCCCCATATCTTTTGCTGAGGGGTCAGGTGAATTTTGATCACGTGCAGAAGAAGGACATTCCGGAACGTTCGAAATCGATGCAATAATCGTTACTAATCGATTAATCGCTAAAATAGTGGGTTTCCAAGGCAATTCTTACTTTCTCCCGGACACCTTTGTTCTTCAGGACTGTGGCGGAGTACATAGCTTCACCCATATGTCAAAACTTTCATCGTTCTCTAGAAGCTGGCCGTCTTCCTTCAGTTTGGCAAGTGGGTATCGTCAAACCCATTTACAAAGGAGGAAGTCGACATGATCCGGCCAATTATCGTCCAATCTGTTTGACGTCAATAGTGTGTAAAGTTATGGAACGGATCCTAAAACAATCCGTTACTCTTCATCTTGGGGGACAGAATGTCATTTCTTATGCCAAGCATAGGTTCCGAAAAGCACGCTCCTGTACCTCGAATTTGCTTGTTGGTAAGGAGGCCTGGGCAAGGTCGCTAGACTCCGGCAAACGCTTGGACTTTGTGTTTGTTGACTTCAGCAAAGCTTTTGACAAAGTCCCGCATGAACGGCTCCTGTTTAAGCTCCAAGCAATCGGAACCTCCTGTGTTGGATCTCCGACTCCCTAAACGACCGCTTTATGCAAGTGAAGGTGAATGACAAATTTTCTGCTCCTTTTCTCATGACGAGTGGGGTCCCACAGGGATGTGTCCTCGTTCCCGTACTTTTCAATATCTTCATCAACTACTTACCATCCACTCTTCAGACGGATTGCCTAATCTACGCTGACGACCTAAAGCTATGGATGGAAGTATCCAGCCTTGAAAACGCCGACAGATTACAAACTACGCTCAATCTACTCCATGACTAGTCGATTAAGTTGCAGTTGCCCGTGAATCGTGGTAAATGCTCCGTTCTCCCCGTTGGCTCACCAAACCCATTTGGAACTTACCACATTGGTGGTTCCTTGCTCAAAAGCGCAACCCAAAGCGAGGGACCTTGGAGTGATAGTTTCATCAGATCTCAATTCTATTCAAGACACCCAGAAGAGGGTCGCCGCGGCCTACGGGATGTTCCATTCTATACGTAGATGGTTTTCTCTCCTGACCCCGGGACTTTTCCGACTCCTCTTTGACTCGCATGTACGTACGATTCTCTAATACGGGCTACCCGCTGCCTACCCTCTCACCTAATCCGTATGTGATATGATAGAGAAGGTTCAACGGCCTGGATCCAAATCCGTCCCTGAGTTGCGAGACCTGTCGTATCCACACCGACTTCAGCGACTGAACTTGTTCTCTCTAGATTACCGCCGTCACCGAGGAGATTTGATATTCACTCGACGTATTCTCAGAGAACTGGGTTGCGAGTTACAGAACTTCTTTCAACTCAACACTGAGAGTTCGACACGAGGCCGCCGCATGAAGCTGTTCAAACCGAGAAATCTCCGTGCGCGGCTCAATTTGGTCTTATCAACTCGCGTGGTGAATGGTTGGAACCGGTTGCCGGATCCTGTTGTTGATGCTGAGACAGAGGAACGTTTCAGACAACTGTTAGATTCTCACCTGAGCGCGCTGGGATTCAGCTGCCTCTAAGACAGCTACAGTGGTGCACTGCGGAACCTTCTGCCGCAATGACCCACGCCATCTCCGCAATGAGCGGGAAGTGAAGGAGCTGACAAAGGATCTTCCTTCTGCTCTCTATCATCCAATGAAATGTTCGTTAGACTATTTTCGTAAGGCCGCACTTGTAATACTGCTTTCGGGCTTGTCTTCCGTGCCTGGTTTGTAATAAGATGACAGTTGAACGAATCCTGCAGTCCGGGACGAAAATGGTGCACGGATTAAAGTAGATGAGGTACCCGGATAGGCTACGTAAGTTAAATAGGTTTTCCATGTATTACAGGCAGCTTCGGAGCGACTTGGTCCTCATATATCGTATATCTATGGGTCAGATTGGTTCTGATTTGACTGGACTGTTTCGCCCAACCCGAGTGCCAAGCCTTCGTGGCCACCCAGTAAAGTTACACAAACCCCGGTCTGACCGGATTTGGGCAGCTTTTCGGTTATCGCGTAGGGTCATAGCTTATTGGAACGCATTGCCAGCAGATGTCGTGATGGCACCGACGGCGAAAGAGTTCGAGCATCGACTTGAAGCTCTCGGCGTGCAGTTTAAAGTCTTCCCCTTCATGTCTTAAACTTTCCTCGTCTCTTACGGCCTAGGCTTCTTTAACTCATTTTCCCTTACATCTTAAAATTGCCTACGAAATTCGATAAGCTTGTCTTCTCCTCTGTTTCCTTTTATTTACTGACACTACTGCTTTCTTTTATCCTTCACGTGGATCGTCAGATCAAGGACGTCAGATGGGATCGGAGTGAGCACCAGGTCTAGAATGTGAGATGTTTGGCCTGGGAGCGTCCGTGAGGTTACATTCGAGGATGGTGTCTAGTAGACGAGCTTCAAAGGACTCCGTGGGTAGATCAACATAAAGTAGATCCTAGTTCATACCGGGGATATTGAATTCCCCCCGTTCCCTTCGCATTGTTCTTATTATTACCATTATTATCGTTACTATTATTATTATTGTTACTATTATTATTATTATTGTTATTATTTATTCTTATTCAATACTTGTCCAATGTACACTTGGCGGTGCCACAACACAGTTACCAACAACAAAAGGGGAAAACAGGTAGTCAGTTAAAGGATGTGGAAACTTTAGTATGCTAATGTGTTGTGTGGATAGAGATCTTCCCGGTTGCCCAAGCCGAGGAAGTGCGTTGACTTAAGGGACCTCACTCCGAGCCTTTGGTCTTAAGACCTAACCCGCAAGTCAGCGGGCGATTAATGAGGACCGTTGACATCCGTATGACTCCGCCTTTGTGTTCAGTAGCAGTCCAGGAGAAGCCGGTGGCCAGCAACGTTGTTCATCCGATCTCCGTTATATACTGACCTCTGGTTACCGAAATGAGTTGTCAGTGACCCTATAGCCGGTCACATTGGCTTTACCACAGCGCCGTACGAGCTCTTGTAGTATTTGATCGAGAACCAGGTGACCAACCCAGAAATCCCTACGCGCTGAGACGCTGCCGCTGACTGTTCGTGACTGCTTATTCATCTCGCCTGCAAGGCAAACGAGACTTATTCGCAGTTACCTCCACGAGGATAGCATTCCCCAATCCCCAACTTGGGCACGCACCCGATAGCCTACAGCCCCACTCTTCGCATTATTTCTCACTGAGTTCAGAGGTAGGAGCAAGATGTTGATGGGAATCTGTAGACTACTCCGACCGTCAACGACTGGAAGCCATCGTGAATTCGACCCCAGAATACTTCTGACGCATCATCGTTGTCGCGGTCTTTTAGGAACTTTAACTTCTAGGTAGGTATTGGAATAGAGGATTACCCCACCTCCAGGTCTTCGACAGGAGCGATCAGATCGAAAGAGCTGATAACCTGGAAGTTGAGCCTCTGAGTCCGACATGTCTGATGACAGCCAAGTCTCTGTGAACGCCATTAGATCCGGTCGCTGCTCTGAAATAAGGAGTTGAATCTCATCTAGCTTGTCTCTGAGACTGCGTACGTTCGCAAGTATCACACGTAATCCAGCGTTTACGCGTGGAATCCTGGGAGAAGAAGGATGGGCCTCCATCGATCTTTCGGTGTTTTCTACATTACGCGAAAATCCACGTTGAGGAGGTCGGTTTCGCTATTTGCTCGACGAGTTCGAAGCTCAGTAACGGCTTGTCTCATTTTGACTCGGTCCTCTGGGGAGAGGTCTTTCAAGACGCGAAAGGTTTACCCTTTGAGGCGTGAAGCCCGTCTCAGAATGCGCCGGCATGCTTTCTCGCTTTGACAAACGATTTTCAGTGGGCGCAACTTAGACGGGTCATCTGTTTTTGTACCAAGGCGAAAAGCAGAGATGATATTAATCCCCTGCTCGTCCTCATCGAACAGTTTTGATACCATTCTCTTGAGGAAGGCTTGATCATCGAGTATCATCTCAGCAGCGGTGTTTTTGTTGGATTCAGGAACGCTAGTGTTGATCAGGCAGCGGTCGTAGGGCGGAGTGTTGTTTCTACCCGGAGACGATGGACTTTGTGTGTAAGTCTATTTCTTGAGCTATTGTTTCAATTGCGTTACTCTCTCAAGTACGAATTTTGTCTCCGAGTGTACCGTGTTAGGCTTAACCTTGGGCTTTGAGGCGAGTTTCCGTGAGGGCTTGGTTGCAGCTGGGTTCAGGATGGATGTTATTGGTGCGATGGCGCTCGCCACCGCAGCATAAGTCTTGGGCTTGTGTTCCGGTCTTCACTTCATCTCACTGGGAGGTAGTGGTCCTACCGACGTAGCAGAAGGAGTGCCGCATCGCTTTTGTCTTGGTGTGACAGATCTGGATGCAGGTAGGAATACCGTTGCGGTGTGTGGCTTATCTTCGATGTTAGACACAGGCAGGGCGGCAGCGCTAGATATATTAAGAAGCTGAGGGTTGGCCAGAAGACTTATGTCATTTACTAATGTTCGGCACGAGTCACTATGAGAGCTTACGACCTGAGAGACAAAACGTTGTAGGCATTCGTATAAGGCGTCATCGATGTTACAACGGCTTGTGTGCAGCCATCCTTCGCACAGGGCGCACTGAACAGCCTTTGAGCGGAAAGTGACGCGTTTGGCACAATCTTTGCACTTCGATGCCATAGCACTTTGCTGTTTTGAGATAGAAACTTCGAAAAATTAGGAGCCAAGGATTAGACACGTCGCAGCTCTGCAGTCAGGAAACACCAACCGACGCCAAGTTCGAAGTAAGAATTTTGCATTTTTTAAAACCCAGTCATTGCTTGGCCTCCCCTTTTCTACCTACACCTCGGTCATAAGAGCCTACTGCTTGGAATCTAAACTGGTGCAGGCATCATGTGGTCAACCAATGCAAAACGTCGCATTGCATTCCACGTTACTGGTTTGGTAACTGAGTGCACTTTATTTTATCTTTTACTCAAATGGAGGATCAACACGACAGTTTCTTTACACCATCGCCATAATGATAATAAAGCTGGGAGCATGGTATCTTCCAGGACAACTGAGAAAATCTCCACCTCACGCATATGAAAACAATCCCACTTCCCTGGATCAAACTGGGATTCGCGAAGCTTGAAATCCTTGACAGGGAAATGTTCAAACACCGGCTCCTGCAAGTCACATTGGTTGGGTATCCGCCAAGTAAACCCTGCCGGAGGTGAAGTAGAGAACTAACGGAAGGAGTTTGTAGACTTGAGATTCTGACTTATTCTGGCCTTCCAAACCCTTTTGGAACCGATGAAAACTGATGTAGTCAAATTTTCTGTGCGGTACTCTCCAAACACTGATTTTACTACTGTCTCAAACTCATTTTCTCTTATGCACTCCACCATCGCGACCCCCACCGTATTCTGTCTAAAGGATGCCCATCCTCTTTCATGTTTGCTTGTTTTCTACAAGGCAATTTTTGCCAGCACAGGATGTGTGCATTACTTGTTTGACCGAATTATGTTTCATGTGCGTTGTTTTAGATTCACCATGATTTACTCAAGAAGGATTTCTCACCGGCGTCAATCATTCGAGTTTCATTTTAACTTGAGCTTTGTGTCACTGTCATTCGTGACGAGTCTGTGAAAACGCCCCACCTTACTTCGGCACTCTCGTTACAGTGGATGAGTTGAGCTGGGTTCCCGTTGCGCTACATATTGATCTTTAGACTTGTTATCAAGTCATAGATGCTAACCGGATGTCTAGACTGACCCCTTCCCTACCTAGCCAGTACCCCTTCGGTTCCAACAACATAATCAGTCAGTCTTACGCCACATGGATGTCCTCTTGTTATTGCCCAGTTGAATTCGCGTCAGGTGAACCAATGTCCACGAGAGTTTCAGGTTAGTCCGAACGTTAGCGTTCATCACATGCTTGTTTTCAAATGTACTTTTTTGTTCACACCCGGCTGAGCGGAGTCCTGGGATGCTGAAATTTTGTTTGGTCTTACCATCATCATCGATCTTTGTTTAATAACTACTGGCCACAATACGGTAATTGTCTCACTTTTCTCATTGTTTTCCAACGTCAGTTCAGTTCAGTACAATTTGTCATCAATATTCGTGCACCGAAGTGCGCCGGATCAAGTTGCCTTAACGCACGTCGCAATACTCACGATAATTATGATAATATAACTAATACTTCAGGTGGATTGAGAAAGAAATAAAATCACTAAATGGAACAGTTGGTTATTGGAACCAAAAGAACGACCGCAAGTACAAAGTTCCCAATGATTGGAAATGTGGGACTATTGCACCAATCTACAAAGGCCGTACTCCCAAAGACCCGGCCAATTACCGACCGGTAACTCTCCTCTCTACGATCTCCAAACTGATGCAATAGATCGTCGTAGACACTTGAATGGACCACATGGAGGCCCAAAAACTGCTCTCCGATTGCCAGCACGGCTTCCGGCGGCAACGGTCGTGCCTGAGTAACCTGCTACTCTCCAGGGATAGCTGGACGACTGCTGCTGACTCTGGCCTAGAAACGCACGTTATCTTGGATTTCGCCAAAGCCTTCGACAAGGTCGACCATAACATTCTACTACAGAAACTGCTGTTTTACGGCGTTTCAGGTGCCTTGATGGACTGGATCCGGAACTACCTTCAAAACCGTACCGTCCAACTACGCATCGACGGAGTCTTGTCTCCCCGCATCCTTGCCACAGGGTTCTGTTCTCGGACCGGACCTCTTCCTAGCCTTCATTGGTGACGTCACACCGCAAGTTGAGTCTTCACTGCTGCTGTATGCGGATGACGCGAAGCTGTGGCGCACACTTAACCTTCCGGACGATGCCCACGCACTTCAGATGGACCTCGACCGTCTACATCAGTGGTCCATAGAAAATAATCTTCCAGTTAACGCTCTGAAATGTCGTGTCCTTTCTACCCGCCCTTCCGCTTTTTCACCTATATATTACCTGGGAGCGTCTATCCCCCATATCTCTACAGCCGAAAGAGACTTGGGTATCATTACCCAGACGAGTCATTTCGTATCCGCTTCCTGCCGGGAAGCAGCAGCTGCTGCTAATCGCATGGTGGGATTGCTGTAACGAACCTTCGGTCAAATTGACTCTTGCAATTTCCCTCTCCTCCTCAACGCTATACTTCGACCGCACTTAGAATTTGCTATTCAGGCTTGGAGCCCCTGGTTGTTGAAGGACCAACGTGTATTCGAAGCCCCACAGCGTTGAGCAACAAAAGTAGCCCGAGGTCTCAAGCATCTAGATTATCCACAACGACTTCACTGCCTGGGCCTCTACTCGCTTAACTACCGACGTCTGCGGTGTGACCTGATCCTTGTATTTATGATATTATCCAACCCTGGACATCCCTGTCGCCACCTACTCACACTGCACCAATCGTGCCCCGACTTACATGGCCATCCACTGAGGCTCACACATCAGCACAGTCGGCTGAACTGCAGACGACACTACTTCGCTTTGCGAATCTGCCGACCGTGGAATGCTCTGCTTTTCGATTTAGCCTTGGCACCCACTGTGGCGGATTTTAAGACCCGCCTGGACTGTCATCTGGCCGAGCTACACCGCGATATTCCCTGATATAATTACCTTCTACTTGATGGAGTTCCTTTCTTTTTTTTCTACCTACTTCCTTTTCATGGCCGTTTCGGAGGGCGTGGTGGGATGTCACGCCGTGCTCCGGCGTGCGTTCTGTTTAAATGTCGTATAAGCCTGATGAAAATATGGCTAACACGTGAGTCCAACCAGCTATAAGATTGCTTGGCCTTTCATCAGTCCCGACCCGAACTTTTTTTACCCTATGGGTCATGTCAAACTCTAGCTTTTATTCCCGTTAAATACAATGTTCAAATGTTCCAATGTGCATCATATAGCCACGCACCCATATCATGTGGCATATATTAGCACTAATTTGGCAAATTGAGACGTTCTCATGCAGGTTGCATACAACAATCCAACTCAACCTTTCTATGGGTTTCTGCATGCTTTTTACTGCCTCAAGGTTTTACCAACCTGGTTTCGCTTTTGGTATAAAACCCATGATCAAATAGCCTATTTTCATGTGCTTTGTGCATGTGGTCAAGCTATCAGGAGACGTTCATTTTCAATAGGTATTTGCATGAATCATCCGGAATCTGTTACCAAACACGATATGATGAAGAGTGTTTCCCGAGCTGTATACTTTAGCTGTTTACCTTCCGTTACCAGGCTAAACAGCCTTCTCAATGCGATTTTCATTAAGTCTGATTTTACTCATCCTGCCAATGGACCTTGTATGACCCAGGCACCTGGCTTGAGAAAAACCTAACACCCTCATGCACGCCCCGGTCTGCAGTTATTTTTAATAAGTACCAACCATATGACAGCCATCAGCATTATTCATTTGGCTCTCCCCCAGGCGTCTGACATCATACCCAATCAGTCTCGTAATAATTTCAGCGCTAAATTCAATCGGGTATGTCGATGGGCTATTCCATGATTGTGAAAACCACTGACCTATTGGTGTAACTGCAGAAGATATCATCAATACCGACGCTTTGCTACTATGCGATCACCACCAGTCTTGCGAGGAGCTGGCATACTTAGGTCGGCCGCCCCTACGTGCATTCGAATCGGCAACCTCAGGATTACAACACAGGCGCGCACTCCGGCGTAGTCCTTCCGCAGCACTAATTTGACGAGGGGAGGATGCAATGATGTACATATGTCTATTCAGTAGCGCTTGCATGGGAGCTGGCCCTGCATAACCTAGGCTTGATAACTGGTCAACATTCAGAACCTCTATACCAGAAGCAGTGGAAGGATGCAAGAGACAGTCATCCATCGTCATTACGATCACAAATTTGGAGAGAAAGGTAGCTAGGATAGCCCTGAACTACTGCTCTTACTACAAACCTAGGAGAGAGCTGTCCATAGCCTTTTAGACGTTTGTAGAAGTCGTGGGCTAGGAATATTTAAATTTACGACAGGCTGTACAAAAATAGTCCCCGCCCAAACAGGTGCGATCAACAGCACCAAAGGCACCTCTCAAGTCGAGGAGGACCACCGTGATAGGCTATTTTTGGGTTTGATGCCTTTGATGTAATGATCGTCGAGAAGAGTACCTCACTAATTTGAACTGATGCCTCGCAGCCGTACATCCACAACAACGTAAGGAACCGAGAATATTAAGAGGGGAAGTAGGGAAACAGCCTAAATGCCATAGGCGTTTCCGGCAGTAAACCGACCGCCGGAGGTTAACCGATCACTGGTTGGTTCGGCGGAGCTGTGTGCTACCGGGCGCGTCCCAAGATTGCGGATCGGGAAGCGTCTTCCTTGCGAAGGTAACTGAATAAGTCAACTGTTCGCAGACGGGGTGAATAAACAGTCACGGAAAATCACTGGCAACTTTCTAGAAATGGGGTTTTTAGTCTAGTCATCTGGCTCCACAAGTGCTCGTAAGACGCTGTCAATGAAAATGTAACCGGCCATAGGGTCACTGACCATGCACTTTTGTGACTAGAAATGAGCATCCAACGGAGGGCGGATGAACAATCTCGATGGCCACTGGCTCCTACGAAGGCGTATGAACCACCTATCTGTCAACGGCCTTCGTGTTCTCCGGCGAGTTCAGTGGTCCAGGAAATTTTTCCTGGCGTTCATGCTGTGTCATGCAAGCTCTTTGGACATCCTGAGTAGTTTATTCCTACTCGAAAGCCGTATTAACTTTACTGTGTTAGCCGGCTCTCAATGTTCTGCGGTATAAGTTAGTTGCCCCGCTGCCTTTCGGGTTAGGTTTTTATGATTCAAAGCTTCGGGCCGGGTTTCCTAAGTCAACCCACTTCCTCTGCCTGGGCAACCGGGAAGCTCCATGTCCACGCAGTTTATGGACCAATGTTTCAGCGACTCTCCAGCTATGCTACCCTCGGCCTAACTGCTGGTGGTCGAACTTGCTGTATCACGCTCTACCACACCACCTTTCTTCATCTGCCCCCATCCTTGGTAATCCCCATCTGTTTCGAAGTCCACACCACCGTACCGCCTTTGGCGAGAGTTCTCGCCATACGGATCAGGAACTTGGGTCCGAGGGTGCGCAGCCAAATAGTATTGACAAGCATCTACAACGCACACAAACGATAAGTCATCACCGTTTTACTGTGCCACTTATTTTTGTATCAGTCCACCTGGTCACTCTATTGATGGCATTTGCTTCCCTATTTCTGTATCTGCCTCTACTGTTGGTGCCCACGCTTTTGACTAGATTTAAGACTGTCATTTAGATTCACGTCTAAACGTTAAGTAACTAGTGACTGTTCGTATTGGTTACTTAGTCTCGTACGTGCGATTTCCCTTAACTTGGCGAATATAGCTCTTTGTCTCCTCCAATCCAAACCGATGCACATTCGTGGTACTATTTTCCACGAATGTTGATGTTTGCCCATTCAGTTTGTAATGGCTAATACACGAGTGTGGACAAGTGCATGTGCTTGTGCGTGGTTATGCTGCATTCAAACTGCCCTCGTGCAGTTGCCAACATCGAGGCTGGTGAAGCATACGATGTGCTCTGTCGTCTCAGTCGGGCTACACTCGACTGACTGTCTGTCGGACGTGCGCTTGACACATAAAACCTCCCCTGCGAGTACTGAATACTGGAACTAACGAATAGATAAAAATATGTTGCTGCATCATAGGTGAATTGGGCGCATGCGCGGAATCACGTCCCTGATTCCTGCGCAGTGGCAACGTATTTCAGCTGAACTAAATCTTATCCGGGTGCGATGTGCTCCCTATACTTGTAGTCGGCAAAGTGGGCGTCAAGGAATCTCTTAAATTCCGACACCGATTTCGTCTCAGATAGCGTCTTGCCTGGTACAATGCCTGGCTGCGCTTGACGTTAACAAGGTGCCTACTTATCCAATATCCTCCACCTCGATTATATTGTCTGCAGGGTATTGTGGTTCGTTGATGGGGTGACGGTGCACCGTCCTCGTGACGGTGCTGGGTACAAAGAGTAGGATGATCTCCGGCATAGCTACCGCCTTGTACACCCCTGGTACGCATCGTTTCCCAACTAGACGGACTAGAATGCTGCTGTGCATGTTGTAGAAGTGTGGGCCGACTCCGTTGATGAAACATGGCTCCCATCCACATGCCTCCCAGTCCTATTCCTTTGGGTTTACACTGGATATGGCGTATGTGGTTGGAACTGCGTGGTGCAGTGCATCACCTATGGTCCCTCTGTAGGGGCAGGCACCCTGTGGCTGTCCTATGGAGGCCGCAGTGACAAGCAAATCCGGATGCATGCCGCCAATCCATTTATAGGAGAACAGTAGGAATCAATGTGCCTGAACTTTACCAGCAGCACGGTCACAAACAGCTGGCTATCTTGCGAAGACAAGACATCGTCGATAAGATAGGTTCCTTACAACTCACTATCACGCGTCACAATCAGACTTAATCCACAGATGATTAAGCACTGGTAGAAATCGGTCACCTCTAGTTTCATTCAAACAGCCCTCACATACCCGAAAATGCATTTTTTAGCCGTTTCATCCATTCGGGAATCGCATTGCGCATTCCATCTGACACCCATGGAGCTCGAACCCGAAACTCGACTGTCGCCAGTTTGTGGTTGAGACCACTTAGCCACGGGGGATGGTAACAACCATCGTGACTAAGTTATTAATAGTGATGTACTGCCGCTCACTATCCCGTAGCTCGTTGGTCTCAACCACAGGCTTGCGATAATCGTGTTGCTAGTTCGAGTCCCATAAGGCTCATATGGAATGCACACTGCTGACGATTCCCAAAAGGATGAAACTGTCGTACAGTGCTTTTCCGGGCATCTGTTTGACCTCTAGATGAGATGAATTTATACATCCACATTCAGCTTCTCCTCCTACTCCATTGTAGATGTTTACGTATTAGACAATTAAAACACGGAGTCTAACTGGAGACGACAACAAGTGCGCCGCTCGTGGCAGCTGCGAATCTTATCTGTAGACAATCACGAATTTGTTAGAAGGGACTTCGGTCTGTAAGACGCGATAGACGAAGAGCATTCAGTTTGGCCTTCAGTGCCTCCATGCTCGTTGATGATACAACTTTGCTTTTTTCAAACCTTGCATTACCCACTTCAGGCAAACAAAACAATTCGATTTTAAAAAGCAAGGACCGAGTATGTATAAACTTGCCCCAACCAACTAAACTGTTGATATAAAGAGGTAGCTTTGTTACCACCGCCCAGTATTCGTCTGTGCTATTGCCATACGGCTCCACAGACAACGATGATCAAATGCTCAGATTGAGAAGACAACGTTTCTCTCCACTGTGGAACAAGATGATCCTCACTTTTGCCTTGTATATACGGTCTTTCAGACGAATTGAAATCCCCTTCTGACGCAGCTGATGTCGCACGTTCAAGAAGGCGTTTCTAGTTTCCGTAATACTTTAATCACTTTGAGTTACAACTCCTCCATTGTTCTGGGATTTGTGCGTCGACCCTGATCATGCCCACTTGGCGCATTCTTGGTTTGGCAACTGAGAAGTTATCCATCGGTCAGGCAAGCGTACTAGGATGTCCTGTTTAACGGATTTTTCGATATCTCTCGCCTTATTGACGTTGGACTTCAGTGGAATAGAATCCAAGTTGCCATGCACGAAGCCTCTGCTTGCGACGCTATCAATCTTCACCGCACCAGTCACTGGATATCAGTGGCTCATGAATCTTTTGAAATCCTGAAGAAAACTCCCTGCCTTCTATGAGCACAATGTAGCCAGATGGCCTATTAAGCAGGAATTAAAACGGGTCTCTCGACCGGTGGCCGAGTAGTCTGAACGCCTGGCTTGCATTCATGAGATCACCGGTTCGAATCCACGTAGGGGCGCGTGTTCTCGCAGTATACTTAGCCCACGCGCGGCTGGAGGTGGTCGCACGCCAACGAAACGCCGTTACGGTAGTTGACGATTTATTTGCTTATCTATGCAGCGGAGCCTACGTGCTGCTGGGAAAGCCTGGTGGACAAGTAAGGTTCAGTGATCTATTTCAGCTGATCCGCCTCACTGGTTCCAAAAAACCAAGCGTCGGTGGGACAATCAAAGACAGTGGATGTGTTATGGTCCCCAAGGTCGTTCCGGTCGCTCTGCTTGTTTGATAAGTCGGTCTTCAAGTGCCAGTTTATTCGCCAGAAGAGACAAGGCGACTACATGGTGCATGCTAGTGGTACCTCTGTGGCGTGGTTGGCCTTCCTGGACTCCCTCTGTTCTTCTTCATCCTTACTTATTACTGAAAGTAACAAACTGTTGTGGAACACTTTTAATACACCAATGAAATTTTATTGAGGATTTCTAAGTTAGGTATCCGATTTTAAGGATGTGTGTTACCCTGTTCGATACCTTAGTAGGTCCTCACCATAACAGCGGGTGCCCTGATTCATAATTAGAAGCGCCTGCTGGCTCGTTGGGCGGACGAATTTTGAGAACGCTTCAGTTGGCCCTCTGCTCTCAGACCTCATCCTACTCAGGTGATAGAGGACGAGCCAAAGCCTCCATCGGAGACTGAGGCCAGAAACGCGATCCCTGCCCTTAATCATTTTCAAGCTGCTAGTCCAGACTCTCGGACTCGCAATGCTTGCATACTACTGACCATTTCAAACCTGTCTGAAAGAAAGCGACCCATCGCGACGAGACTGAACCTTGCTGTTTTGCGATGGTTTGCATATCTCAACGATCCATTTAGCTATGCTGGGTTGTACTTTTTGCACCCTCAGTTTGGAAGATTTTCGCTTGGTGTGTTCAATGCTCAACCTTTCACTTTTACCACAGCTTTATCGAACGTACTGAAATCACCCATACTTATTATGACGTTCCGTTATCTCGGTAGAGCTGAAAGTACGTGGGCACTTGTTCCAGGCTTAAACGCAATTATCGAGAGTTATATAGTGAGCTTACTACGTTCCACGCCAAATTGACATAAGCCCTTTGATGGCGATGGTGGTGATGGGGACGATCTTTAAACAACTCAACTCCGTTTGTTGCTCTGTCTTTTCTTCACCCCAGGAATTTTCTCTACGCTTCGATGTTTTACTTGTGACTTTCCTAGCACATAAATACCAGTAATCCTAATTAAGGAGACTCTTGAAGTTTTCATTTAGAATATGCCGTTTATTCACGACGAACACAAATGCAGTGAACCCGCATACGATATACCAGATATTACTGTTGATTGGAGCAGGATCACATTAAGGTCCACACAAATCAGAAGGCCCTGAATATCTCGGCGGCCAAACCCCACTTACTGTCCTAAGCTTCAACCTCTCTCCACTGGCCAGTCAAGATTTATTTTTACTTTCCTTTCTTGACGTAGCGAGTCCACTTGACACATGATTGGTGACATCCGATTCCGGATATGCCTCACTGTCGCCTCCACGGGTATAGCCACAGGATGCCTGTGCCTACAGAGGGAACATGGGTGGCTTGCGCTGCACCACTCACAGCTCCATCCACACACCCTATGTCTAGTGTAAAACCGAAGGAATACGCGGGAGGCATGTGGATGAGAGCCACGTTTCATCAACGGAGTCGGTCCACACTTCTTCACAGGCAAACAGGCACGCTGTATTTGGGAATCAAGCGCACACTAGGCGGTGGGTGGACCGTAGTCCGCTCCACACTCAGTGCATAGAACTACCAAAAGAACCGTGCACCCTGTCCCCTCCAACAACGATTCAGTCTCCTGGAGCCAGTATAGACGAGGTAGTGGGTAATAGACAGATAGGCACCTTATCAATATGCACCTGAAGCGCAGCCACACAACAGCCGATCACTTGAAATGAGAATAACAACTAATATATATCAAATAAAGCATACGGAAATGCTGACACAAGTCTACGCTAAATGTGCATATGTACTAACTTGGGTAACAACAAATCCACGATAAGTCCAAGATGGTTGAAAATGAATTTTTTTTAAATTGCCACAAACGCGAATATATTTAGCGAACTTAACCACAATTAACTTAAGCAACGTATATAAGTTCAGGTAAACGTTGAGATGGGGTAAAAGATGATATGCACTGAGAGACAATAGCAAGCTCACCATTTGAAATAAAGATACTCAGCAAGCAAGCACGTGGTTAGTAAAGTGGATGCAGTGTACCTACCAACGCTGCACGGGTTCTGCTTACGTTTACGGCAGGATTCGTCGTCATTTCGGTGCTGGTCCCGAGTGGCCTCGTTCGTGGCTTACTAGGCTTGGCTGACTCAGGCACTCGCGACCGCATTTGCTACATCACCATGCGCTCGATGTCGACAGAGTACAGCCCATCGACGACTGTCGCTTCCGCACTTGTTGCTTCTTTGCATGCACGAGGGCTTTCTCTTGCACCTCGGAAACTGCCTTCTTGACCAGTTCGCGCCATGCACGCAGATCAAGCGCCTTCGATTCCCATCACCTGCAATCAAGAGTAGAACGTGATAGGCTCACTTTGATCATGTCTTGGTAACGAAACTTCAGTTTCTCCACATGCCACTCCCGCACACTCAGCTGACCATATAATAGCTGCTTCAGTATCCGCGTCGAATCCATACGCCACACATGCATTCCAACGCATACACCCCACTACGGCGCAACACTTCCGTGTCTACTACCATGTCGCACCAAGCGATGCGCAGAATCCGTCGCAGACACTCTTGATGAAACCGCTCGAGATATCGCACATCCTGCCGCTAGTTTGTCCTCGATTCGCTGCAGTATAGAAGAACGGACAGCACTATGGATTTGAATAGCATCAGCTTCGTGCCAATGGTAAGCTGACGGTTCTTCCACACTCGGTACTCAAGCTTCCCGATTGCCGCCGCTACCATAGAGAGGCGGATATGCAGCTCAGTGTGCAGCTGCTGATCAGTCAACATCACACTCCTAAGGTAAACAGAAGCGGCAGGTGATGTCCAATACTTCGTCACCAATGCTGATTTGCGACAATGTTGCAAATCGCACCTCCGGTGAAGGCTGAAAGAGACAGACAGTTTTGCTTGTGTTGATGGTGCGCCCACATTTGGCCGGTGCCGAAGCCATCGCACTAGTCATGTGCTGCAACACATCTGCACTGTGTGCAAACAACACACAGTCGTCAGCGAACAGCAGTATTCGGGTAGTTGTTTTACTGACTAGAGTTCTTACACCGAAACGACGGATGTTCAACAACCCACCATTAATACGGTGCTCCACGCGAACACCGTAAGCACAAGCGGTATCAAAGGCACAAAACATCTTGGCATGTAGATAGATGTTAGACAGAGCAGGAGCTAAGACACAGCCTTGCTTCACACCAGAGACAATTGTAAAGTCATCCGAGGTCTGTCTACTCAGTTGCACCCTCGCCCGCATACCACTGTGCGGTCATTTGATTAAACTTTACAACTTACTCGGACAGCCAAACTTAGCCAACGCCAGCCACAATGCCTCGCGGTTCACCGTATCAAATGCCATAGTGAAATCAACAAAACGTGAGTACAACGGCTGGTGTCGTTCTCTGCACTTCTCCTGCAACTGACGAGCCGCAAACACCATAAAGCATCGCGCTGCGGCCCGAACGGAATCCACATTACTCTTCCGGTACGTTAGGTTCCACAACCTGACTGACGAGGCGGTTGGGCAGGATTCGGGCAATCACCTTGCCCACACAACTCAGCAAGTTGATGCCACGATTATTCGTGCAACATTACTTGCTCCCTTTACCTTCTGTAAAGTGGTAGCACAAGGGCACTTCGTCCTCAATCCACACGCACTGCACCAACTCGGGTCCGCCGTGTTTCAATACTTCAGGCGGGATCCCGTCGGCCCCAGCACACTTGCCGTTTCGCAACCGAGCAAGGGCTCTCTGTGTCGCATCCAGTGTCCGCTTGTCCACCAAACTCACCTTCATCTCGCGCTGCTTCAGGCCGTTCAAAGTGGGCCAATCAATCTGAACGGTTGTTCAAGTTACAGTCAAAATGATTTCGCCAGATATGCATATGTCTGCAGTCTGTGCGCAGGTGGTGCCTGAAGCACTATCGATTAACGTCATCAGTGGCTGTAACCTTGGTTCATACACCGCCTACAAGGAGTCGAAGAATTCCTTGTGTTGGCGGATGGCGGCATAGCATTCCATCTGATTCGCCTTATCCGTACACCATGCATTTTTAATGCGATGGAGCTCTCGGGTCAGTCGCCGTCGAATTTTGCGAAACTGACTCTTCTTCTCAAAGTCACTGGGGTTTGCCACATGCGCAGCAAATGCTGCATTCTTCTCCTACACCATTGCGCAAATCGTCGCACTCATTAATTCGATCGGGCCGCTTACAGTTTTGCGGTCTCCTCGGCGGCAGCTGTCACCTGATCACGAATGTGGTGCCACAGATCGCCCACTGTGGCTATGCATTCCACATTACGCAAGCTTGCAGCCATCACCTCCAGCTCAGTACGCTACTTCATAGTACCGAAGGAGAATGTTAACTTTACACTGGTTCACGGCGGGAGTGTAATACATACATTTAAAGTAATAAACAAATAACCGATTTATTTTCGACTGTGCGAGATGCCTTCAAAGGAACTGTCACGTTTCTGTAAACATGTAACACTGGTAATGGTACTGAAATGCTGTGATTTAACCAGTTCATACTGGATATTTGTGTGTATGGTTGTGTAATATGTACGCTGATGCATGTGTTAGTAAACGTGTTGGGTGAATTTGTTATTATTACTGTGTGTTTGTTCAGTGGCTGCGCCAAAATAGGAAGGGATCGAATGAAACCTTTGAACTAGTTGACGTTCGCGAAATGTGTAAGATCCTCCGGTATGTCAGGGCAGTGCCTTCATTTAGTGGCGAGTCCTATACGCCACCTCACAGTTTTTTAAGCAGACATTTGTGGCGTTTTTAGGGAGAACGCTTGCCAGGCGAATCCCCATCACGTCCTGGAACCACTGCCACCGAACTATTAGCTGGACTAGGATTAACCCGAATCACCCAGCTGACACCACGTGTTGTTTGGCCAGCCTGTACATTTTAAACCGCACGCAATATATATATATATATATGTATATATATATATATGTATATATAAAAGCCTCTTTCTCATATAAATGTCTAGTGGGCCATGCGCTGTGCCATTTGGGGCCACTACAGAAGCGACGACGAGTCCTGCAGAGAATTACGACGAGCCGGCGCAGCGTTTGTAGGCACGCTGAATTCGATTTACTGACCGCGTGCTTGCATGCTAAGTCTCTTTATTTCAGGTGGTAGGTTTACAGTTTTTACCTTAATGCTTTTCTTTCTCATATAAATATCTCCCTGTACTCTATTCCGTTAACTTGCACATCTCGCCTAAGCCAATTGTATTCGATTTCCATAACATTTTTGTGTTCGTGGCATTCCGTGAACTATACTTCCTGACCTCGTGCACTTAGCTAGGATTTGTTTGTAAACAACTTATTACGTATGCTATTTAATTAAGGTTTATGTCACCGTTTCCTTATGCATTAATCGAGTTTTTCTCTTTTTCTTTCTCTCTCTCTCTCTCTTAAGTGTTTGGCTGTTGTTTGATATCCCCGGTGTGGCTGCGCTTGATGTGCATGTTGACAAGGTGCCTACCTGTCTCTTACCCACTACCTCGTCCATACTGGCTCCAGGAGACAGTTGGTCGTTACTGGAGGGGACGGGGTGCACGGTCCTTGTGGCCGTGTTAGGCTCGAAGAGTGGTTCCATGCACTCAGTATGGAGCGGACTACGGTCCAGCCACCGCCTTGTGTGCGCTTGATTCCCCAAGTACAGTGTGCTTGTGTTTGTCTGTGAAGGAGTGTGGGCCGGCTCCGTTGATGAAACGTGGCTCCCATCCGCATGCCTCCCGGTCTTATTCCTTCGGGTTTACACTGGATATGGGGTGTGTGGTTGGAGCTGTGGGTGGTGCAGCGCAAGCCATCCATGGTCCCTCTGTAGGCGCAGGCGTCCTGTGGCTTGTCACAGTGACAGGCAAATCCGAAACCGGATGCAGCCAACCATATATAAAAGCCCCAGTTGGGCTAAACCAACTTACACTTAAACTAGGTCTTATTAAGCTGGATAAATTTCCTTCCACTTTATTTGGTTTGTTTTGCCTACCTGAATAATGTTCTATTAACTGGCCAACTTGCTTACGCTAATTGCGCTTATTTTCGGTAATTTTGTTGCGTTTGTAGCATTTTTAAGTAACTTGTGGACATTTTGTACTTGTCGTGGATTCGTTGCTAACCAACTTACTTCATATGGTAATTTAGCGAAGAATTATGCCACCGTGTCTGTATGCATTATTGGATTTATTTTATTTCAGCTTGTCTAAAGTGAATGGTTGTTGTTTGATATCCCCGGTGTGGCTGCGCTTGATGTGTATGTTGACAAGGTGTCTACCTGTCTATTACCCACTACCTCGTTCATACTGACTCTAGGAGACAGTTGGTCGTTGCTGGAGGGGACGGGGTGCACGGTTCTTGTGGCCGTACTAGGCTCAAAGAGCGGTTCCATGCACTCAGTGTGGAGCGGATTACGGACCAGCCACCGCCTTGTGTTCGCTTGATTCCCCAAATACAGCGTGCTTGTGTTTGCGTGTGAAGGAGTGTAGGCCGGCTCCGTTGATGAAACGTGTCTCCCATCCACATGCCTCCCGGCCTTTCGGGTTTGCACTGGATATGGATGTGTGGATGTAGCTATGTGTGGTGCAGCGCGACCCACCCTTGGTCATTCTGTAAGTGCAGGCGTCCTGTAGTTGTCCTATGAAGGCCGCAGCCATATAGCGCCTGCGACTACACATGGACCATGGGTAGTTTGTACTGCATCATTCACAGCCTCATCCACACACCTCATATCCAGGGTGATCCCGAAGGTTTAGGCCTGGAAAGTACGTTAATGAGAGTCACAATTAACTATGAGTCGGTCCTTATTTTTTCAACACGCACATCACCCACTTGAATGAATGAATACCAGCACACGTGACGTACACAGGGCGGTAGTTGAGTGCTCAGTTGAGCTGCTGTTCGATCGGCTCTCTCCCATGTACAAGGCAGGGTTGACGATAACGGCTGGACTCGCCACTGGTTTCACTTGTGATTTCAGTTGTAGTCTACTTTTTTGTGACCATCCGAATGAATATCTTACGTGAATTCCTCGAGACAGCTACTTGTTTCATCTGACTGAGCTTTTACAAGGCTTCGCTGCCATCCTGCGGAGTTATCTGACCTCAGCGTAGATAGCCATGCGTATTGAGCTGCACCCCACGCTTGCGGCAATCATACAGAATGCTTCAAGGATTTGGAGAAATCATTCAGTAGTTGACGTTATCACCAGTTAAACCATGGATAATTGTGGAGCTGTGTAGCCTTAAGAACTCGGGAACGGGGAGAGCGGTTAAACGGACGTGGACTAAACTGGTTCGTTTGTGGTGACGTCGAACGTACTTTTGTCAGGTTCGGCAGCCTACAGGTCACCATGTAGCATTTCCAGAGTCTTGCGCGATCAGAAATTCTCTGAGTCATCATCATCAACGGCAGTACATCAGCCATTTGAACTGAT
This sequence comes from Dicrocoelium dendriticum, assembly GCA_944474145.2. Lineage (NCBI taxonomy): Eukaryota > Metazoa > Platyhelminthes > Trematoda > Plagiorchiida > Dicrocoeliidae > Dicrocoelium > Dicrocoelium dendriticum. The sequence continues at coordinate 78,092,168 of OX104065.1, read as the reverse complement.
GCTTCGCTGCCACACAACCATGAGGACCTATGAAATAAAGAATAAGAAGAGGGAGAGAAGGAAACTTACCTGAAAACCTTAATGCCCTAAGCAAACATTCATGGTCAAAGCGCCTACACTTTGTGTAGACAACATACCGTCACAAACAGCTGGCTATCGTGCAAAGATAAGGCGACATCGGCGAGACAGCTTCCTTGCGGCTTTCACTGCCACGCGTCATAATCAGCCATTACCTCGCAGACAACTCAGCACCAAACATACTTTAAACAGGCAATCCAATTAGAAGACGGCAGCAGACGCGCCACTGGTGTCGGTTGCGAGCCATGTCCTGTAAAGTCTCGAGCCAAGCACAAGGTGAGTCACGTGGACTCCAACCCGGAAGGCGAGACGGACCAACGGCACCCAGTTTGGTCGTCAGTGACTTCATTTCCCGCTGCCAAGTCAACTTCTGTCCACCTCGAGCCTTGTGCCACCCTACACCTGGTATACTGAACAAGGCCCTCCTAGGTAAGCGGTGACCAGGCATGCGTAGCACGTGCCCGAGCCAACGCAACTTATTCAGTGCTATCTGTTGTTCTAGGGAGCTAGCATGATCATCACCCCCTAGTATTCGCCTACGCACATCATCGTTGCGGACACGCTGGTGCCATCCGACACCAGCAATGCTTCGCAAACAACGATGATCAAAGACTTGAAGGCGCCTCAGATCTTCAGACCGAAGGAGCCAAGTTTCACTACCATAGAGCAGAACGGCCCTCACTGTGGCCTTGTATACACGGCCTTTCAGACGGAGGGAAACTCCCTTCTGTCGCCAAAGATGACGCAGGTTCAAGAAGGCAGCTCTGGCCTTTGCAATGCGTGAGCTAACGTCAGTTTCTATGCGCCCATCATTGCTGATGCAGCTGCCAAGATAAGTGAAATGATCAATCACCTCGAGTTCTTCGTTAGCAAGCGTCAAGGGGTCATCAAGTGGCTGGTGGTCCTGAAGCAACACTTTGCATTTTGAAGGTGCGAAGTGCATACCAGATCATGGGACCACCCTGGACAGGCTATTCAGGGTTGATTGTGCCGCCTCAACATTGTCGAAAAGCAAGACGATATCTTCCGCATAATCTAGAAGGTTATGCACGATCGTTTGCTCAAGAAATCATGCTGGGACCTGTCGATTAGCTCTAGCGAAGTAATGAATTTCATCACACCTTTTTTAACGTTTCTCTAATATTCTGGCTACTACAGGGGTCTGATGGATTAGCCGGTACTTGTTAATTCCTTGTTTGGAGCCACCCTAGTGACGGGGATGATTAGCAATGTTTTCCACTGGTCTGGAAACTAGCTTGATAGCAACAACATAGGACGTTGGTTGTTTGCACCCCAATGCATGCATTTAACGGGGTCGTCTCCAGGCTCATGGAAGTAGCAAAATGTGAGCTAAACGCTTCGCCGATGTCGGCTGGATCATGAAAGGACTGCCTGTCTGCATCAATCAGTCCATCGATCAAGGGAGAGTGGCAATTAGTACTGTGATGCATATTTTTAACGTTCTTTCGTTTTACATGTCGTTCGTATAACCATTTGTTCTTCGTGTATCCTCTTCGTCAATTAAATGTGCTTGACCACGGTAGTGCACACATTGTTAAAGAAAAAGAATGCGTTCCGATAGGATGATCCGATTAATTGTTGGAATTGCTTCCAGTTCAGCCTATAATTTGCATATTGCGGAATAAAGGCGTGTTTGGTGGCCAATTTGAGGCAGAAAGTGAATCGTACCATCTTGTGGTCGCTACCAGAGAGTTTGTCTAATACCTCTGTTTGTGCATTTGTGACCCCCAAAGTGAATATCAGATCGAGTATACTGGTCGCTCTTGTTGGCTCAGTAACTCACCACCAATTCTGAGAGAGGAAAGGACAGCTGTATGTGTGGACGAAGATGGTTGGGAGGATCAGTTAATCTTTGGTAGATTAAAGTCACCAGCAATTATCTTTTGTCTGTGTTGCATCTCAGCAACAAATTCGAAAGCTGAAGTGATGATTGTAACACTCGCGGTTGACAGTTGGCGGGTTTTAAGCACATCGTAGTATAATGTGAGAACCGGTTCCTGAGACGGACAACCGAAGAGATTCGGGAACATGTGTTAGTTGTGGATGATCAAGAATTTCTGTTGCAAATGTACTGTGTAGGTATATTACGCATCCACCTCTTTTGCCTATTCTACGATATTTTCGGAATAGCTGATATTTAGGGATCATTGAGATAGAATCTAATGTATCGGGGGAGCACCACGTCTAAGTAACGAGGATTGCTTGTGGGTCGTAGGAAGAGTACAATTTGTTGTTTATACATCTAGCATTAAGTAGAAGTACAGAAAGCGGACTATTGGGTGTGGGATCATCGTGTTGCGGTTCGTTGTTGTAGTCAGATACTATGGACGCAGAAGATATGAGTGGGAGGAGTGGGGTGCAGTCTATTCTTAGCAGGCGTGGTTTGATGATTAATGAGTCATTTGTGATTACCGATATTACTGTGGACATCGAGATGGTTGATGGAGTAAGTCTAATTTATGATTGGCGTGGCAGTTAGCTAGTCGAGTCATATGCAGAAATTGCAAAAACAGTGGGAACAGGTAGTTGGTTTCTGCCGGGTATGGAAGGAGTGGGAATGGCTGCGGCTCCATTCCCTCCTGTAGTAAAAAAGGGGTCATACTGTGGGGTGTTGGGAAGGGCTGCACACATATGAGAAGGAATGGGAGTTAACCTTGTCCTCGTGACTTAGTTTATTCTGTCATCATTACTGTGTCTGATTTTGTGGAATAGGAGTGAATTATGGCGATGAGTATCTTGAAGACATTTGTTTCTGGATTTTGTCGGCTCAGGATGTCGCTTTATATAGCGTTTGTGCGATGTATGTTGGTAGATCTTATCAGTTTCTACCATGCTCATCGCAGGCTTATATCTTTTGTTGGAACTGGGGAGTGGCTGTGGGTTTTCTACATTATTGGATTGACTTCCCATGGGGGTTCTTTGGGCATTGAGTCCAGCTTGCGACACCGCTACAGGGCCATTGATAGGCAGCGCTTCCCAATGTTTAGAAGTTACTCCATCATTTATGAACGGTGAATTCACTTCAGTTGGTTCACAGGCGTCAAAATTGAGGGGATAGTAGTTGGTAGCAGTTTGCTTAGGTGACATTGCAGTATCGTCAGGAACTATGGTGACCGAGGTCCTTACCCTAACAGGTGAGCTCTCGAGATCCACCTGAAAGTGCCCAGTTGCCACAGTAGGTGAGTTATCTTTTTAGCTTTGGTCTGAAAACAATGGTGATTGTGACAAAATATCACTAAGGGACCTTTGTAAAGGCGTGTCATCTCATTTCTTCAATAGCTCTTTGAATTCGGTCCGCTGGGCTATGGTGAGCGGATTACTCAACAATCGGTTCGGGGATTCCTGAGTTGAAAAGTTAAAAAAACGATCGGGCAGCAGTGTTTCGGTGATTTCTTTTTCGGACGAAGCCATTTGCCTTCAATCTCGGACATGTTGCAGGCTCTAAGTAGTTTTAACTTTACTCAAACTAAGTCTATCAGGAATGTTAAAAACGATCACATTTCTCAGTCTGTGCATTCGTTCATTTACCTCAGACGCAATTGAGGCGACTAACTGTCCTGTCTTTCCCATTTTGACTGAATCAAGGCTTTCCCATGGGTTACTGAGATAGCCTAATGAAGCCAGATGATCTCTGATTGGTTCGACGATGGTTTCTAGTCTTCACATCTCGGAGAGTTGGGATTCCAAGGAGTTGATCTTATCCTTGAGTTCTACAAGAAGAGTAGCAATGGGATTGGCTCGCAGTTTAGTCGGGGCCGCAGTTTTCGTTGGCTTTGTTCGGGCGAGTATGAAACACTGCTTTCTGCTTGTCGAGTGAGCCTAGGCCTTGTGGGTGACAATAAAGTGAACTGTACTGATGAGAAGGCTAGATGAAGTAGCTAGGTGAGGTTTGTAAAAATAAACGGCTCAATCTAGGTATTAGGTTCTTGAGCTCCGGGGAAATGTAATGCGAAAATAAGCGAATGCGATACAAACCAACCAGTTTTTAGTTTTGCGCTATCAGTTCAGTAAGAGTTGGTTCTGGCTGATGTTAGTTCAGTTAAATCTAGACAGTTGCACTTGTCAAGGTTGTTCGTTGATTCCCGTTCCGCCTGAGGTCACGTGACTGCTCCACACGTTAGATTTCTGTAGAAGAAATCCAATATAGCGGACATAGACGTGCGTAAACATTATCAAAACTGTGTACTCGCATAATTCGGGCAGAGTTAGGGTTTGTGGCAGACTGTCGCCACCCTTCGGTATCACTAGCGGTGTGAGACAAGGTTGCTCGTTGTCACCTTTCCTCTCCAACTTCGCTATTGATGAAGCCATAGAAACAGCGTTCGCTGGACACGACCTAGGTGTGGAGCTAATTCCTGGTTAGCGACTTCTTGATTTGGAGTACGCGGACGATATTGCCCTAATCTGTGACAGCTCCTAAACATGCCAAGCAGCACTGGACCGATTAGCACTAGCTGTCAGTCGTTTTGCGCTATGCTTTGCCCTCTCGAAATGCAAAGTACTTCTCCAAGATTGGCAGGGACCCACCCCTGTGCTAACGCTTTGTGGTGATCAGCTAGAAGTCCTTCAGAAATTCAAGTACTTGGGCAGCTATATTAGCGCCCATGGTATCGAAGATGCGGTTACGAACCGTATAGCAAAAGCTCGAGGTGCTTTTGCCAATCTCCGCCACCTGTGGTGCAGACGCGACATTACTCTCGCCCTGAAGGGCTGAGTTTATAACGCACCCGTCCGTTCAACTCTCCTATATGGCTGTGAAACCTGGCCCATCAGGTCGACAGACATAAAGAGGCTCGTCATATTCGATCATCGCTGCCTTCGCAGCTTCGCTCATGTCTGGTGGGAGCACTGCGTGAGCAATGAGCGTGTTCGACGTTGCGTATGTGGTGCAGGAAGAGCGAGTGAACCGCTCAGCACCATTATATCACGCACCAGGCTCCGATGGCTGGGCCACGTGTTGCGCATGCCAGCACACTGACTTCCGCGACGTGCATTGTTTGCGCGTTATGGGTGCGGTTGGAAGAGGAGGCCAAGCAATTTTGTCGAGAGAAATGAAAACCCTCACTTCAAAGTTGGTGTCGGTTGGTGCATCCCGACTGCCTGACGGGTCCTAAGGACGGTGAACACGTTTGGTTGGACACACTTGCTGATATGGCTAGGAACCGGCCCCGATGGCGTTTGTGTCGTGAGTTCCTTTGTCCATCCCCCTCCTGCTTAGCCTCCCCCTCCAATCACGATCTCATTCGCTAGGCATAATATAACTCTTTTTACGGCATGATAGCCGGTTGTTAGCTCTTCGGAACGATGTCCATCCGTTACTGGGGACTCAGCCGGCGTGCCACTGTTGTATTTTCTTCTTCTTCTCTTTAGTATTGTGGCACAATAGCTGAGGTGTTTTCCACCTGCAGTTAACGTGTATAATGAATGAATGACACAGACGACAGTTAAGCCAATCTATGAGATCTCCGAAAGTAGTCAGAGAATATTCACCAAATTTGCACTGATTGTAAAATGCACCAAAAGAAAACTATTAGTGCACAATTCACACAGAAAGAACACCTGTTACACAGTAATCCGGAAGCAGAAGTGGAATCCAGCACTTTAAATCAGAAATCCGCGTCGTCCGTGGGTACAGCCGATATTGGCCACGGACGCCATTGTCCGTTTCCAACGATGGAACATTCATAAAGAGAGATTCCACTTCAAAGGGCATCGATTTTTCTTTCACATTTAGGTCTTCTGCCTGTTGAATAAATGCAAACTTGTCAGTCGCAGTGTGACTGGACGGTTCTTTGCGCACCGGTTCTAGAAGTTCCACAAACATTCACTGCAACCGCTAGGATGCTGATCCTGTCTACGGGTCACATACTAGAGTTTCCTCCTCTTTTAAGTAGACAGTTCGGTTGGTTTGTGACTGCCATGCCTGATTAATTGATTGAAAAATCCAGAACGCTTCCCATCTCACGACACGCGGCGCCAAAGGCCAGTATCAGGTGTCATACGTAATTCAGGTTTCGAGAGCTGTCCAACTTCCGTTAAGTTTACGGCTGTGTTCCACACTTTGGCTGGATTCACGAGGAAATTGGTCACCTTTTGAGATCTACTGTTTTGTTTGAGATGCTCACAATTGCCAGCATCTTTAAGAACACTACAACTCTGCTTCAGTTCATCCGACTTATGGGTTTGGACCCACGACTTGACGTGTAAATACCGCTAAAGTTTCTAGTTGGTTATGTGGTGCCTCCGCAAATGTTTCCGGACACTTGTTTTTTAGTGCCATTGACTTGCTCTAGGCTGCGCTTAACACTTTTTGAGAACAAGTTTGTTCCAAAGCAGCCCCTCTTGAAATCTGCTTTGTGTCATTGGCGTCATTCGGGCCCTTCCTTAGCGTTGCTATTTGTTTAATTACTCCTTTTTGGAGGAAGTCAATCACTTCTTGTTTTATTTCAGGACTCAGAACGTTTGATTTCTCTCTTTCCGGGTGCTTCATACTTCTCATTTGATAACGGGACAAACTGTGTCTTCCGTGGAGTCTGTGGTCGCTGTAGCAGACAATTGTCTCAAGGTTTGTGTTTCCACAGATTTTCCTTTTCTTGGTATGTCTGTTTCTGACGCTGTGCGCTGATTGTTACACCAGTTGTTATGGAAATCTTACTTTCGAATTGTCATACTGAGAGAGCTGCGAATGGATCACTCTCAATAGCGTTGCTACTTTGCCCATCTTTTATCGCATGTAATACCTGCCTCGTACGTTCATTGTGTTGTATGGCCGATGACACGGTTGGCATGGCCGTATTGCACATGAGAGTCAGCTATACTGGGGTGGTTATTGCTAGCTTGCTCCTGTTAACTATGGATCTCGCGTCCCTCTCCCACTTATCCACTCTCTGGAGCACTTGATTTTTACTTACTTAAGCGGATACTGCATCTAATCGAAATCAATTGTTTCGCAGAGGATTGTGAGTTAAAATGCTGTAATTTTTGTGTACATATTTCTCATGTATGAACTTGGTGAATGCTACGCTTTGTGCTGTTATTACGATACTAGGAAGCATGTGTCACTATGTGCTGTGTGGGTTAACTGTTGGTGCTACATTCACACGTGCGCCCAGCTCTCGGCCGCTTATTTGAACGTTTGTCGATTGATCGCTAATACTCATCGCGCATGTAAAGACGACTGATTACTGGTTGGAAGCAGCAAGAAGAGATATCTCTGTGTAACTGCATCTAATGACACTCGGGAAAAAAGATCCGTTATGTTGTAGTGCGCTCGATATATTTTATATTGGCAAAGTGTTTGTCCAGGAATTTCTTAAATTCGGACACAGACTTTGTCTCCACTACGTGCTGCGGCAGGCTGTTCCAGACACTCTGTTCGAAACAGAGTTGGTGAGCAACTCTCTGTTGTGGGCACGTCAAATATTCCCGCAAAAATACGCCAGAAACCCCGGCAGAATGGCTGTGGAAACAGAGGTCCAATTCCTCCCCACAACGCAGCAGAGCTCAGCCACTCCGACACGCGCCCCAACTGCGCACCTTTCGACAATGCTCATTTGCAAACTACCACCTCTTCGTGGTGACTGTTTTCCCTAACTTAATAACCCATAGCATTAACTGTGATTGCCCTTTGTCGGTCGTAAAAGAGCCTACAGAGGACCACTTGCCTTTTCTTTCTCTTCGCCTCAGTTGGGAGTCGGTCGGGTCACGTGATTGCGTGTGAGTCCTTAGCTGGTCAGCCTTCGTGTCTAAGTCATTAGCGCGCGTCTATCGTAAACCTCTCGTCTGCGTCCGTCCGAGGCTCGGCGTCTATCCGAACACGTGCGGCTAGGATTGTTCACAAGCTCGCTCAATTATCCGCCTCATCAGCTAAGCTAGCGTCATCAGGACAGCGCAATTCCGATCGAGTGGTCAGCGTAACCAGCCGCCATCGTAGGCGTGCCAGCGACACTCTTACCAGGCAATTACGCAATTATCTCAAGAGGCGGCGTTCCCTCAATTATAACAGTGGCGACGCAATTATAACACTCTCCTCAAACCCGGTAGTACAAGCTTGTACCGGTGTCCTCGTGTGCTGTTTAGTATGCGCAGATGCAGCAGCGGCCTCAACATGGGGTATTCACCGAAATATAATATCCGGTGCGTCATGATGAAGTCAACGCGCAATCGACGATAAGATAGGGTGTAAAGCCCTAATTTCTTAAATCAGTCTTCGTACGGCACACCTCGTAAATTGAGAATCAGCCTGGTGACCACATGCTACACTCGCTCAATCTTTCCTACCTCGCCCCGTGTGATAGGACAATACGTGGGAGAGTCATACTCTAGCATTGGTCGTATTATTGAGACGAGTGGCAATCTCTTCGGACCCAGTACTGAAACTGCACCTGAGCATCCAAAGCATACGAAGGCTGTTTTGGTAAAATCTATTCATGTTGTCCATGGACTTTAGGTCGTAGCGTGACAGTATACCGAGGTCTCGCATGAAAGGCGCGGGATGCAACGGTTGACCTGCCACAGTGTAGGCTCGACTGTGCTCATACTTACCCAGCCTCATGAATTGCGACTTGACTGGGTTGATCGGAAGGTTGACCTCTGCAGACCACCTGGAGAGGCGATCGAGGTCCTGCTGAAACAGATCACAATCATTGGTTGCGCAGATTATTACACCTTCAAGTCATCTGCAAATAATGCACAAGGTGAACGGAGTAGCTGAGGCACATCGTGTACATGGATCAGGAACAAAATTGGCCCCAGTACAGTTCCTTGGGGTACGCCACTGCTCGATGGATACCAGTCGGTTAAATGGTTGTCCACCTGGACCCTCCAATTTTGACCAATAAGGAAATTCCTGATCTATCGATGCAGCAAGCCGGCAACACTGCACACCCTCAGCCTGTCGAGGAGCACTGCATGATTCACCTTGTCAAAGCCTTACTGAACTCAAGGTAAATGACGTCGATCGACTTGCCTTGCTTGTAGCCATTTGTGCCTTGTCAACAGTAGGTTTGTGATGCACGAGCGACGTTTCGCGAAATCATGTTGTGCGGGCTTCAAGAGGCTTTTCGACTCGAGAAGCTGCAGAGGACTTTTCTATACGATTTTCTCAAGCCTGTTTGCGAAAACAGCGGTCTAGCAGCTCGGCCGATAGTTATTCGCCTTACTTGCGTCACCACTTTTCGTTATTGGCTTTACGACTGAGCATTTCCAGTCGCCCGGTAATAAACCAGGGGATAGTGATCAGTTGAACAGCTCAGTTACAGAAGGCGAGATGATGGCCGATAGGGTCTTGAGGACCAGTGAGTGGATTCCATCTGACCCAGCAGGCTTCGTCCCGTCAAGACTTGTTAGCAGCTTGCGTACGTCTTCAATGCTGCAATCCAGGTTGTCTAGTTCAGTAGGAGCGGTACTCATCGAATTTGGTACAGACAACTAGTCACTTGCAAATACGGAAGCGAAGTGCGCCGCCATTGCGGACGCACAATCTGTGCTCGAGATTAGGGGCTGTCCATTTGAGCCTTCCAACATTGGCACTTTGCTTACAGGCCTCAGGCGGCGCTTCACGTAGGCGAAGATTTTCTTGAGAGCAGTTTTTGCGGCGGCTGCAAGCTACTCTTCGAAGCTTCTGCGCTTTTTTGTTTCCGCTTTGTTGCAGAGATTTCGCTGTACCTTGTACGCCTTGTAATCCTTATTAGAGCCAGTTAACATGAATTCGTTCCACAGTCTGCGTCGTCGTCGGACCAATTTGCTGTACTCCTTGTCGAACCAACTTTCTTATACTTGAGGGGTATAAATCGGGCGCACAAAAATTTCACTCCCTCTTTGATGATAGTCCAAGTTTCAACAGAGGAATCCTCTGGTAACGACCAGTCCATCTGCTCGAGTGAGGCCATTAAAGTCCGCCTTCCAATAGTTGCAGGCTGGCTCCAGCGGCGAGAATACGGCAGCGACAGTTTTAAGCTGGCTATGATCATCGAGTGATCACTCTATCCCGGGGGCTCACAGATGATCAAAAGCAAGTCTAAGCACGATGGCGTCGCGCACGCAGTTATGCGCGTCGGTTGGTTGATGTGCTGTGTGGCCCCGGTTTCAAGTATTAACTCCGTAAACTTCCTCTCCACTTCACAGTGGCTGGGGAGAAGTTCAGCCTCAGGCCACTGTATTCGACGTAAGTTGAAATCGCCCATGAGTAAGAACAGCGGACGACTCATGTGGTTGCGGACATGCGGCAAGCAGCGGCTCAGTGGACTACCGTATACCACGCCCACGAGCGTCTCGCAGCGTCTGAGGTGAATCGAACACCACAACTGCTTACATAGACCATCAGCGCTTCAATAGGTGCTCACTACTCTCAAACACAAGGAAGACCTTATGTAGATCGGAACGCCATCGCGATCATTTGATGGTCTGTCACAGCAAAAACACGAGTATCCGCTGATTTCTACTTCTTGGGCGGTTACGCCGGAGTTTAACCATGTCTCAGCAAGGCCTAATACATCTGACCGCTGAGAGCTTACAAAGTAGTACAGCACATCGCGCTTGTTCATCAGACTGCACACGTTAGTAAAGGCTACTCGCAGACCGCGGTAGGAACTGCTGGGCGCGCCTGAAGCATTAGAGACCTGTTGATCCGGATTCGCGGAGGAATCCGGGCAACTACCCGAAAATTTACAATTCACAGATTGGGTTCTCAATCGTCCGTGCGTTGCTGTAGTTAGCTATCGCAGGCTTGAGTTTCTCTCTGTCTACTGGGTCTAAATCAGCGTGCACTTGAATCTTTAGACCTTTCAGCCTACTAAAGCGGGAAAATATTAAAGTAAGACTTGCCTCTTCAACAAAAGTCACTCTCACAGGTCAATTTTTGCGCTCAGTTCTCCGAGACGGGTGATCTGTTTCACTTGCATCCCGCCCTCATTCACATCGAGAAGCCTATCAATCAGTGCAAAAACTCGATAACATGTTCATAGCGCACCTGTGGATTGAAATCATAGGATTCAGGTGGGTGAAAAACCATTTGCTTTTTCATTCGTTATCGCCGATTTGCTTATTGCGCATCAGAACTTTACTGTCAACTGAAGAAATCGTAGGCTTTGCAACCAGGCATGCCGGAACGCTGCTACTTTTCTCCAGGGATAAATTCGCTGCCGTACTAGGTGTTGGCTGTTTCTCTGATTGTGGTGCAGGACAAATCGAGCTGCGCGTTTTAGCGCAATTCGCTCTACCGATCCGCTTATCAGGCTCTTTGATGCTTTCTGCCCAAGCTTAGATGAGTCATTAATCAGAATGCACGGTTCCAAGTGCGTCGTGGTTCTCTTCTGATTGCCGTTCGTACGTGTCCGTGGTACTGTTACTGAGGTCGGGTCGAGGACAGGTCTATTGCGCTTACTGGTATACAACTCGATGCTTACTCATTGTTCGACGGTTATCGAACCGTAGCATGTGACGTATTTAAGCACCATGGATCATTTATTTATTTGTTTATAAACCCGATCTTCTACGACTTCAGTTACTTGCTCCTGTCGTTTTTGCTTTTTTATTTCCTATTACTATTATTTTCACCTGTCAGGTCACCTTAAATAGATCCGCCACGCTTCATTTCTCCAATCACATCTACTTAGACGAAATGAGTTCAACTTTGGTTTCCTTTCGAACAGCGACTTTCCGTTTTGATTATTTAGGCTCCACTTTTTTGGACTACTATGATGCACGCCTCTACTGTGCAAACTGCCATCAACTTCAAGAGGCGATCATTCCTCGTGCTGTCCTACACAATTGGAATTTCTCGTTACAACCAGGTGAATCTCCGTTTTATTGTAAGGGTTCTCTATTTTTTTGGCCACGTTTGTAACTCTCAACCAGCCAAGTTCTCAAGTATGGCCTTACGGTATCATTAACGAACTGAAAATATGTCTATCGCTATTTCCTTTGACGATCAGATTGCAAGCCAAAGTTTCGGCTTCGCCATGGGTATCGAACTCCACGGTAGACACCCCATCGACTCGCATCTGCTCGCTGCATAGCTTTTGCATTTCCACGTTTATTTGGTCTGCTCACCGACCCGTGAGTTTTTATCCGAACCTCTGGTTATAGACAAAAAGGCAAATTTCTGAATACATTCGTGAATCGTCCTATCCTGCGGACCTTTTAACACGGCAGCCATGTCGCTGTATAGTACACGAACGTCTGTTGCCCTTTGCTTCTATGATTCAGATACGCGTTCGGTGGTCGAATTTCAAGCATACCCACATCTGCTCACTGTCACGCGTGCGGCTATCAGGATGTATACAGTCAATGAGCCCTGGCTAACTACTCCGTTTTCACTGCTTTCTCTTCTCAACTGCCTCAGTTAGCCAACCAACCAAGTCGTTTCTTCTCGGTCTGCATCGAAGACCAATCATAAATGTGGCCAAGTTGAACCCCACACTTTACGCTGTCATTCCGGAGCTGTTTGTCGTCCGACAGCTGCGCCGTATGATTGTGTTTTTATGGCATCAAATAAACCGTTGCGATGCGGCAACAGCAATGGACCTGCTCAATACCTTCCGACCGTTTGACTTCATGTTTACCAGTTTGCGCGATCTGGATCTCTACTCAATGCAGGTACATGTTCATTTGCACCTCACTCTATGTTCGCTCTTTACATCTTGCTACTGAGTTGATGTAAGCATGATTCGCTAACGTTGGTGTATCTGGTAACGATCGCTGATTCACTTAACTCTTCTCACTAGGCTATGGTGTGTAATGTGTTAACATGGCAGTGGCTGCTATTTCCTTCGGTAATCTACTGCGATGGAATCAATTAATTACATTAAAATCCCCTATTCATGAGCATATTAAAATATTCGCCCGAACAGTTTCTAATTACTATGTCGTACTGTCACGCGTTTACTTAATGATTGTTGCTTACGCTTGTTTTACCTTTACATACACGTCCGCACGCAAGCACACACACACCTCTTTTCAATTCTGATAACTTGTATCACGTTAGATGTTGAGTATACTGTCTGTCGTATGTATGCTGTCTTCTACCTCTTGGCTATGGGAACGTGACGCGTACTTTTGGGAGCGAGTTGTGACATTCTGGCGACGGAGGTTAGCATGTCTATGGCAAACGCTGCTCGGGTGTTCTGGTCCTGTTCTACCGACACTTGGAATCGATCGCGGAAAACTTTTCTTGTTTACCTGGAGATGCCTCAAACCTTACATCCAGCAGTATTTCTTACGTAGACAAAAATAGAAATTTACGACAGTTCCTTGGGGATGTGGGTCAGATATATTTATGACGTCTGTCCTACCACAGTCAACGCTCTGGATACATTCAGTGCTCTTTGGGGTGTTCGTGAAAATGTGTTTTTGACTAGATATTACTTCTCCAAACTATCAGAAATCAGACGGAAGTGTGAATAAGTTCATCACTCATGTGCTGCAAGCTGTATCTGACTGTAAATACGATGAAATCGATCCAGCGAGTTTCGGAGAAACCATGCTACTTCAGTGCCTTATCTCTGGGACCTCAGGCCAGAACACCCGCGAGTAGCTCTTCTCACAAGATTATTGTTCGCTGACTTGGGAGGCGGCTTATTCTATTGCTCGACAAAGGGAGAACCTTCCCCAACAACTAGAAACGTTCTTAAGATTTGTGATTGGTAAACATTACTGCAAAAATAAAAAGGGCACTCACTAGCATCAATTCGTTCGTGTGCTACCCTTATGGTGAACGGCACAGTTGTTCATCTTGCTGTCGACATCAAAAGACCGTGTGTCGGAACTGCGGGAAGATGGGCCACTTAGCGCGAGTGTGCAGATCGGTCAAAAGGCGTTCAGGTGGGGCTTACCCATCACAAGCGTGGAATGGTCGTGAGCTTGTATTGCATTCCATATGGTTAACTACTGTTCCAAATATGCGGCCAGCGTCATACACCCTGGAGCTTTACCTTTATGGATATAAAGTACAGGTGGAGATCGATGCAGCGTCATCTGTGACGATAACTAGGGAAAACGCTGTTAAAACACTGTCGCCCTTATCCTTTTGCAATTCGGTTCTTCATACCTACACGAGTGAATCCTTACGCGTCCTTGTTAAACGCTTTGTAAAGTCGCACTAAGGCGACATGATACACAAGCTTCCTGTGCATGTGATCTCAGGGGCTCGCCCAAATCTGCTTGGGAGAGACTGAATACCTACACTCCCGGATATACTGGATGTGGTGAAAACAGTCATTAATGTCTTAAGACTAGAACAACATTGAGCTATTGTTACCGAGGAACTTGGGAAATTGAAAAGATTTCAGGCTACTATAAAATCAAAGGAAGGCTCTTGACAAAAATTCGCCAGAACGCGCACTCTCGTATACCCCTTGTAGCCTAAAGTTGAAGAGGATTTAAATCGCTTACAACCCATGAGTATTATTACACCTGTACAATTTTCGGACTGGGGAACACCCATTATGCATGTGACCAAAGCTGACAGCTCCGTACGGTTTTGTGGTGATTACAAAATGACCAACAATCAATCCTTCATGCTAGCCAGGTATCTGTTTGCTTTTTCGCAACACTGACTGGTGGTGAGAAATTTACCAAACTTGATCTCAGTCATGCGTACTCGCAGATAAAGCTCGACGAGCTTACGAGGAAGCCTACTACGATCGTCACACAAATGGGACTATACAAACATACTCTTTGTCTTTTTGGCATCACTCTGCTCCGGGAATCTTCCGAAGGATTATTGACGACCTAGTAAAGGACATACATTTGGCCTGTGCCTATATACACGATATTCTCATCTCCGTGCGCTCTGGTACAGAGCGTCTTCGTACATTCGCTGTCCTACTCGACCCTTTAGAACGGAGTGTATTTAGCTTGAGAAAATCCATATATGAGTTCTTTTTTCTTCTGTTTGTTACCTTGGATACCGGTGTGATAAACACGGGTTACGTGTTTTAAATGAAAACCTGAAACCTATTTTAGAGTCCAAAACCGAAAAATAGTGATGAACTCCGTTCTTTCCTAGGCATGCTGTCCCAATATTACCGTTTCTTGCCTAATGCATCTGCGATATTATCTCCACTAAATCAGCTGTTGCATGATAATATACCAAGAGCGCTAACGGGCTTTTACTAAGCCACCAACATTAGTACATTATGATTCTAATAAGCCACCCATCTTTCAATGTGACGCGTCTCTTTGTGGGGATAGGTCTGTCCTGTGCCACCACACAAGCGATGGTTTTTTACGTTCTATGGCATTTACATCGCGCAGCCTACAAACAGCAGAGAAGAACTACCCACAACTGGATAAGGAAGCATTGGTCGTAATATTTGGGGTAAAGAAATTTCACCATTACCTTAGTGGGAATTTCTTCGAGCTACACAGGGACCTTTGATATCGTTATTGTGAGAAGCCATGGGCATTTAACAGATGGCAACACCCAGAATATAAAGATGGGCTGTAGCCTTGCGTGCTTACAGTTGATTACAATACGGGCGTCAGCAACCGCACAGTCGATGCGCTTAGCTGTCTGCCAATAACGGAAACTACACACGATCTTCCGTTTGAACTGGTTAATTTAATGCAACATCGACACAACACCGATACAAAGTGCAAGAATCCATCATTACATTGACCGAGAACTGTGAATGGCGAGACGCTTTTTAACGTCGGGTTGGCCCTCTGAAGGAACAGCTGATTTACGGGCTTTCATAATCCGCAGGAACGGACTGAATATATTCGACGGTCATGTTTTCTGGGGTTCTCGACTGGTCTCTTAAGGTGCGTTCAGTGATCCTCAACAAACTTCATGATGCCTATCACGTGTGTTAAGAATGAAAGCTTTAGTAATAGGGTACTTCTGGTGGCCCCAGATTGACTCGGACATGGAAAACCCATTGAGGAATTGCGACATCTATCAGCTCATCAACGTAACAAACCACCCGATCCAGTGCATCCTTGATGTTGGCCTGACAAACCGTGGCAGGGGATTTACGCGGACTGCTTCGGACCGATTAATGGGACAATGTTTCTTTTACTTATTTGTGTGCATTCTAAATGGTTTGATGTACAGCCAGTTGCCCAAACGACATCGGAAGCCGCCATTTCCAAAGTGCGCTCTTCGTTTGTCACCTTCGGCATTCCGTAAACCGCACAGACAATGGTTCACCTTTTATCAGTGCTGAATACAATAAATTTTGACTGGCTAGCCGAACAGTCTCCTCGTGGTGCCAGCTGGGTGGTTCGAGTTTAACCCGTTCCAGCAAATAGTGCGGCGGCAGTGTTCCAGGACGTGGTGGGTTTTCGCCTGGCAAGCTTTCCCCTTATAAAAAGCCACAAATGTCTGCTTATCAACACTGCGACGTGGCGAATGTGACTCGCCACAAACTAAAGTTACTGCCCCGTGGATATCCGGAAAATGCTATCCAACCCACGGACATCAATCGCTTATTCTCACATTCCTGACGATTATAAACAGTCAAAAATGCTGCGGCACATTCACAAACACAAGCTACACAGCTAAATTCATACACAATTGGTTGGCGGCATCCGGTTTCGGATTTGCCTGTCACTGGCCGGCCACAGGTCGCCTGCGCCGACAGAGGGACCATGCATGGCTTGCATCGCACCACTCACAGCTCCATCCACACACCCCATATCCAGTGTAAACCCGAAGGAATAAGACTGGGGGGCATGTGGGTGAGAGCCACGTTTCATCAACGGAGCCGGCCCACACACCTTCACAGGCAAACACAAGCACACTGTATTTGGGAATCCAGCTCACACAAGGCGGTGGCTGGACCGTAGTCCGCTCCACACTGAGTGCATGGAACCACTCTTCGAGCCTAGCACGGCCACAAGGACCGTGCACCCCGTCCCCTCCAGCAACGACCAACTATCTCCTAGTGACAGTATGGACGAGGTAGTGGGTAATAGACAGGTATGCACCTTGTCAACATGCACATCAAGCGCAACCACACCGGGGATATCAAGCAACAGCCAATCACTTGAAATGACATTATCAAATAAAATATATTTGTTAAAGCATACGGCTATGCAAACATAACTCTTCGTTAAATTAGCATCTGAAGTAAGTTGCTTAGCAATGAATGCGCGAAAAGTACAAAATGTCCACAAGTTATTCAAAATATGCTACAAACGCGATAAGATTATTGAAGACAAGCGCATTTAGCGTAAGCAACGTGTGCAAGTTAATAGAAGATTATTCAGATAGGCAGAACAAACCAAATAAAGTGGAATAAAATTTATCCAGCTTAAATAGATCAAGTTTAAGTGTAAGTTGGTTTATCCCAACTGCGGTGAAGAAGCATCATGAATGCAACATCAGCCTCAGCATACGTACACACATTCACTGTCATGCCAAATATGTATTTTTGTACATTTTTGATCACACTATGTTAGCTTAACATGATGATGCCTGTAAAGGTATGCCTCGCATTGTCGAGAATAGGAGTTTATTTATTTATTTCGGAATCCAGCACATGAAATCGGCCCCTTTTCACCCAGCATCCAACGGGCTAGCAGAACGTGCCGTACCAAAGCAGCGATCATGAACCTTAGAAACAAAACTGGATCGCTTTCTATTCGCCTACTGTTCTACGCCCACGGCGACTCCCGCTAAATCCCCGGCGGAATTGATGTTCGGCAGAAATTTTATGACTAGGCGTCACTTGTTGTTCCCCAACCGGCGTGTTGGAGTTGAGGAGCAACAGAAGGAATCTGTGTACTTAGACGAGTCCAAGACGCAGATTTTAATCCAAAGATTGACCAGCTTACACCCGGTTACCGCATGAACAATCTTGGAACCCGGCAACCGTAATCGTTTCAACATGGAATCAAAACCACATGCCTCTTCAGCACGAAGGGTTCACTCGCCTACTTTTGGGTCACGTACGCGCCCAGGCTCCTGACACACCAACGGAAACGCAATCCGACCCCCATTCTCTGGCACAGAGCAAATAGCGATAGGTGAAGAATCTACATCTAAAAATGAAGCTCTACTTTGACGGTCAAGCTGCATTGGCAAACCGATTAAACGTTTGAAACCCGGACTGTGACGTTTGCCACGACGGTGGTGTGTCAGGACCACTGACTTCGTTTGTTTTACTCTGTTTGATCCTTTACACACACGTCCGCATGCATGCATACACACACCTCTTCAACTGATAACTTGTATCACTGGATTTCGAATCTTCTATCTGTCGTATGTACGCTGTTTTTTACTTTTTAGTTACGTGCCAATATACGTACTACTCGGAGTCGTGACACGTACACAGCTACTGCCATTGGAAGACGTGTCCCTCGGGACCAACCCAGCCCTCCTCAACGTTCGTAATCTGTACTGCAGTGTAGAACATTGCGCGCCAGTTAGCTTGAAATTCATGACTGTCTGCTACTGTGCGCCGTGGTCCAGTGCCATAAGCTGATGGTTAGCGTTTCGAGCCGCTGGTGGTCGTGGTTTTGAATCCTGATGAATCCGATAGATGCACACTACTGACGAGATCCAACAGGTCGAAACTGCAGTCTAGTGCTTTTCCGGCCATGTTTATTTGGAATCTACTGCGTTGAAACCTCAATTAATTACATCAAAGTCCGTGCTCTATGTTTCCCATTTGATCAATGCATGTCAAAGCTAATTGCATTAAAACACCGCCTTGCATGTGTTGCTGAAGGCCTGGATACCCCTCTCAGTAGAACTGGCCGCTGTGACCTGAATCTGTTGGTGTCCAAGTTTACCGTTGGTGCTTTGGGTACACCGGTGACCCACAGCTTGTGACTCTGTGACAACAGCGGTTCATTAGCCGTTTGTGGTTAGCGCATATGATTAGCTAGCTGATGTCATTTTGTTTTTATTAATCGCTGAAAGTCGACAAAAACCCTACTTTAGAAAGGTTGTGTATGACAACTCTGGTGTGTTAGCACTACGCGAGTTGTCATTCACCTGTGCACTCTAATCAGTTTTGGGAGTGCGCTATTTTTTATCAGAAATAACGGTGCGGATTCTGGCAGTGAGTACATATGTTTAGCAGGAGGATCGGTTGAGAATACGTATCCATCTAAACCACATTCTGCACAGTAATCATTTGAATCAATTCGAATTGCTGACGCGTAGATGATTAACTTGGGAAAGTGTCTTCTCTTTTCAGCATATTCTTGGAATTCAGTCGGTGTACAGTTGTGAGTACTGCAATCAGGCGCTTATTGTGTTTAACCAAAAGATTTTGCAGTATGCTTCTACGTCAATGACAGGCGGCGTAGAAAGCGTTTTACTTCAGACCCAAAGCATCCAGCCAAGTGTGCCATCCCTGCATCCACCCAACCACATGCTATTTGCAGCGCGTTTCCAGAATATGTGAATTCTACTGAATTCCGCCAAGCTGTAGTTTGTGATTGAGAAGTACCTTCCGGAATTTGAGAAGTATTTGTATCCCGGTTCCACGACCATGTAGGACTCTGGTCCCCCACTCCACAAGAGGCCGATCACCACGTGTGATTTATGGATGAGGTGGTTCGACTAATAATTTTCCTTAGGCTATACCGACACTCATTTGCTGATACCATAGGTCATTCACTGGCTCTGAGCATTAAATTGTCACGCTCAGTACATTAGATGCATTCAGGGAGCGCTGTTCATGTCTTCCTAGATTACTGTCAATGTCTTCAACCACTTTAGTGAAGCTGCCCACAAATTGTGAATTTAGTTCATATAAAGTTGTTTCTATGATTGTGTGGGAAACTGCTGTAAAGTACCCACACTATGAAGTAAGTGCTTGTTTATTCCTTCAACTGACATCCACGCGATCACAGACACAGATGTCTTGGTGCACATCAGGATTTGGTGCTTACTTTTCTCATGCACTGCGTCAGGCGAAGCGAGGACATTTGTTATCTTTTTCGTCCATATGCGAAACGGACCGTGGACTGGTTAGCTGTTCATTTCCATGGTAGCATGATTGATTTGTTTAATTTTGTCGTTTGAATCTACTGAACCATGGATGACCCCCTCTACAATCACTGGTCGAGTTGCTTCCGTCTCTTTCTCCTTGTTCTGAAAGGATTTGTGTAACGTGCGATCGGGACGGTTGGAACAACAACTTCTGCATGCGATCAATAATATTGCCTTGGCACATGTGCATTCGTGTACTGCATGCCGCAGTCGCGCATTGATTTGTAGCTACTGCGACAATCCACAGAAACCGATCTGGCCCCATGAATTTACCACATACAAGTGGGTAAGTACAACGCTTGTTCAGAATTACCTACGATGATCTACTCGCGTATACAGCTCCTGCAACTGATAACTTTCATTTCTTATACAGATTAGACCTCCGCGCGGTACCTCACTAAGGCCTACTTGAAATTCCTAAGTCCGCTTCTTTGTGTAGCCAATAGAATGCAATTTTTGCATTTTACGCAAAGTGACGTGCGAACGGACCAAATCAGAGTTTGCGACTATTTTATGAATAATCCATCACTATCTTACTGCTCATCATTGAGCCTACACTCATTCCGCTCGGATTTAACAGCTCCACAAGATGGATATAAAATTGTCGCAGTACTCCCAGTGCTGTAACACAATATTCACTTTCAGCAGTTCGGACGGACTTGTTATTATAAATTCCAGCGCGAAACTTCTTCACTTTCAAGTCCCCGTTGAACATTTTACTCTCACTCGAAAGAATTTTTTCCAGGCTACACAATTCGC
Source organism: Dicrocoelium dendriticum (assembly GCA_944474145.2). Taxonomy (NCBI): domain Eukaryota; kingdom Metazoa; phylum Platyhelminthes; class Trematoda; order Plagiorchiida; family Dicrocoeliidae; genus Dicrocoelium; species Dicrocoelium dendriticum. The sequence goes on along the minus strand of OX104065.1, from coordinate 78,071,359 downwards.
CTGAACTCATGCTTATCCAATGCCGTGTTAAGTTGCTATATCATACATTGCAGCCATCAGCTTACTGCTGTCAATCCAACCTCGCCGAGCGGTTTGTCTCACTCGTTGTCGATCGGTAACCGTCACATTACCGGTTCTTGCCTTGTTTGTTTAGCGTGCGTTAGCTAGCCTGCCGAGTCCAAAGGATCAGTTGCTTAACCCGTGCGCGCGTGCGTTCACTTGTGCGTGTGTGTGTAGACAACTGCCCCACTCCATCTCCAGGCCCCACTCTGCAGTACTCGACATCACGACCTGCCCTGAACACATTCGTTGAATTGATACCTGTGGCTATTAGCGACAAACGTAGCCGTGAGATCCAACCCGCCTATCAACCTCCAACTGCGAGAAATCACACGTGACCCTTAGCGAATAACGCCGCGAATCTGAACTCTTCAGACAGCAAAAATTCAAGAAAGGTGGTTCTTTTTAACTCCTCTACCCCGTATTTGAAGTATTTGATATAGCCCAGGTTAGGTTCCATTGAGAAATTCTACAGCATCCTTCCCTACCTAGGATCACTCCCTAACCCATAACAGTCACTTATAATGTCACGCAGATGTACACGGTTTTCCAGAAAAATTCTGTAGCTGCTAAGGCCCCCATTTTGCCAAAATTCACTAAGCCACCTGGGCTGTGAAATAAATAGGATAAAATGATTTGCCCGTTAACCGACATACTTGCCCAATTCAGGTCTATCCAACATGAGCTGGATGGACTCAAAATAAAACTAGCTTCTTTTGAGTATTTGCACACAACCCTCCAAACACTTGAAACTGACTGTCCTGCAACAGGGGAAGGTAAACCCAAATAGAGATCACGTTTAACCTCCGAGCGTCTTCATTGAAACTATTGCAACAGAAATGCTTCAAAGAGTGCAATTTTCAAAACTGCAATAGCATTTAACTTACGCGATAAACTGCCTGAAGAATTACTACAAGTAATTCTGCAGGCAGGTAATATGAAAAGCAGTTGGTGTAACTGTATATAGCTCTGGAAGAAAGATCCGCGAAGAAATCTGTTAGGTCTCGAACGGCCTGCTCTAAGGAAAATCGCGTGTCTGAAAATCAAGTCGAGTTGGCGCCACTGATTCAGGCCAAATCTTGTAACTTGGATGGAAAAACAGAATTTCACACAGACCAAAGTCAAATGCGCACCGATACGAAACAAATTGACTTGTTCGGAAAGGTAAGTGCGCGATTTCCCACAAGGAACCGTGTGCCTTGCATTAGAACAGTCTTAGTTACAAGCAGACTAGTGTTTTTCCATGTTGCAGAACATTGTTACTATCGCTTGTTTCACGCCACTCACACGTCCCTTGTTTCTTTGAGACATATAAAATCAAACGAGCACACTTCCGTGATTTGAACTGTATCAGGGTGTTTTCATCCCAACGCGGCCTGTTCTGTGTTTCGCCAATATACTACTCGTCCAGTGGTTTGTCTTTTGAATCGCGTGGCACAATCTAGGAAGCCGCTAAGTCGAGCCCTGAAGACACAACAGATTTCTGGCGACAGAGGTGTTGAACAATGGCCATTTCTTTTGAGCAGATGCAGCAGCTCCTCCATCAACAGCAGGTGCAGTTCGAGAGATCCCAGAAACAGCTGTTCGACTTATTCGCACAGAAACTGAACATTTAACCAGAATCCCAAGATGCTGGCGCACGGATCTCAGTAGACGCAGTTACAGCATCCATTACGGAGTTCATTTTTAATGAATCAAACGGAGTAACTTTTGAATCCTGGTTTAAGAAATATGAAGATATTTTCTGCATTGAATTGGAGGCACAAGATGATGCATGGAAAGTTCGGTTGTTGTTGCGCAAACTCGGTGCAGTCGGACATGAACGGTACACGAATTTTGTGCTGCCAAAGAACCCCAGAGACTTTCGCCTCGACGAGACGGTGACAATACTGAAGACTATTTTCGGTGAGCAAGCATCCTTGTTCAGTATTCGTTATCATTGTTTTAAGTTGGTCAAAAGTGAGACTCATGACTATATAACACATGCTGCAGTTGTGAATCGAGAATGTGAACGTTTCAAACAGGGTATGATGATACCTGATCAGTTCAAAAGCCTCATATTTGTTTGTAGTCTTCAGTCCCACGCCGATGCTGACGTACGCACACGTATCCTGCATAAGTTAGAACAGGAACCTCATATGACATTACAGGACATTGCTGCTGAATGCCACAGACTGATTAATCTAAAGCACGATACCAAAATGATTGAAAATGCTCATTTCAGGAATGAACCGCAAATTTATCACACAGCTGTTCGCGGTAAAAATGTGAGCCATAGAGTCCCCAACCAGAAACCCCCAACTTCCTGTTGAAACTGTGGTGGATGGCATTTCGTACGTTTCTGTTCCTATAGGAAACATCTCTGTCAGAAGTGCAAACGCCTTGGTCATAAAGAATCACATTGTCACACCACCTACAATCCCAGGACTGTGTCTGACCCTAAATTGCGCACGAACTCTAAATCCAAAAAGACCTTTAACGGTGCAAAGACAAAAGTAGTTCTCGCGACCTGTCGCACAGAAATTGCCGGCAAGCGAAAGTACCTCACCGTTGAAATTAATAATGTTCCCATATCGTTGCAACTACATACGGCATCAGACATTACCATAATTTCTCGATCATCATGGATGAGACTCGGTAGACCACCACTCAGGCACACAAATTTGACCGCCCAAAATGCATCCGGTGAACCACTGAGGTTAGATGGTGAGTTTACATGTGAAGTTAAGTTTAAGGATCTGAAGCTCTGTGGAACCATCTACCTAATTTCTTCTGTTGACATTAATCTTCTTGGGATTGATTAGATCGAAAGGTTGAATTTGTTTAGTGTGCCATTGAATCATGTGTGTTCCGAAACGAACGTCATGGTGCATCATACAACCGTGCCATCTCATCCACGTCAAAATATTGCGGACGCTCTGTCCAGATTAATCAATACTAGTCGACGTGAGCCGGAGGATGCCGTCATTGCTTCAATCACAAACGACACGGATATCAGCAACATGATACAGGATGCCGTGAGTACTTTACCACTAACTGCAAGAATGGTTCAGGCAGCCACAAGTCGGGACACATTGCTACAGAAAGTCTTGACTTATACAAGACAAGGTTGGCCAAAGCAGTGCCCTGACACATCGCTTGCACAGTTTTTCACACGGCGTGATGCTTTGTCTGAAGTCGATGCCTGTCTCTTTTTCGCAGATCGCCTTGTCATTCCCGAAGTACTCAGGCAACGAGTTCTGAGGCAATTGCATAAAGGTCACCCAGGAATCGCCCGAATGAAAGCACTCGCGCGCAGTTACGTGTTTTGGCCCTCAATGGATAGTCAAATAGAAGACATTGGACGATCCTGTTCTAAATGCTGCAGTGTTTCCAAGTTACCAGTGCGCACAACATTACAATCTTGGCCGCGTCCCGAATCACCCTGGTCGCGAATACATGTGGACTTTGTGGGACCAGTTGAGGGAACTTTCTTTCTCGTCATTGTCGATGCATACAGTAAGTGGCCTGAAGTTACTGTGATGCGAAATACGTCCTCAAACAGCACAATTCTTGCACTGAAGCGTCTTTTCAGTCAGTATGGGCTGCCACAAACGATCGTATCAGACAATGGATCACAGTTCACTTCTTATCAATTCGCTGATTTTTGTGCACAAAATGGAATACAGCATATGAGGACTGCACCTTATCATCCCCAATCCAATGGCCAAGCAGAAAGGTATGTTGATACCCTGAAACGTGCTTTGTTAAAATCGAAGGGGGAGGGGACCCTGGATGAAAGGCTGGAAAATTTTCTGCTAAATTATCGGGTTACTCCGAATCCCAATGCACCAGATGGAAAGTCACCCGCTGAAGCACTCATGGGTCGAAGACTGAGGACCACACTAGATTTAATGACTCCAAAACGCCCACCGATACATCATACGAATTCACTAATGGAAACTCACTATAACAAGCGACATGGAGCACAGCACAGAAACTTTAGAATTGGTGACGCAGTGTTTGCTGCCTTTCATCAAGGGCGTCAAATCAGTTGGATACCAGGTCAAGTAGTAGGACGACGCGGAAAAGTAATGTACGATGTTCGTGTTGGCAGACAGCTGTGGGTTCGCCATGCGAACCAACTACGACCGCGGATTACAAGGATACAAGAGGCGTGCCATTCCGAAGGATTTGCGTTCAATGAATTGTTGTACCCTTCGCAGCCAAGCACCTCGATTAGACAGGATACACAACCCATGGAACGAGCTGAAAATGAAAAACAACTAAGGCCAACACGGAGAAGAAGATGCGTGCAGCCCATGCAAGTAGACCCCCGAAGGAAGACGTATACCAATACCGGCTCAACTATTTCAACAAGGGGGAGGTGTTAGGTCTCGAACGGCCTGCTCTAAGGAAAATCGCGTGTCTGAAAATCAAGTCGAGTTGGCGCCACTGATTCAGGCCAAATCTTGTAACTTGGATGGAAAAGCAGAATTTCACACAGACCAAAGTCAAATGCGCACCGATACGAAACAAATTGACTTGTTCGGAAAGGTAAGTGCGCGATTTCCCACAAGGAACCGTGTGCCTTGCATTAGAACAGTCTTAGTTACAAGCAGACTAGTGTTTTTCCATGTTGCAGAACATTGTTACTATCGCTTGTTTCACGCCACTCACACGTCCCTTGTTTCTTTGAGACATATAAAATCAAACGAGCACACTTCCGTGATTTGAACTGTATCAGGGTGTTTTCATCCCAACGCGGCCTGTTCTGTGTTTCGCCAATATACTACTCGTCCAGTGGTTTGTCTTTTGAATCGCGTGGCACAATCTAGGAAGCCGCTAAGTCGAGCCCTGAAGACACAACAAAATCATACCTTGCTTTTCCACTTCAGTGGTTGCAAACGAGTTTATCAAAAAAAGGCGTGCAGATAGCAGAAAGTACCACCTTCAAAACACTAAGGATAATGACCGATGAAACGCCTCTGTAAAGAGAAGTTTGGCAAAATCAGCGTTTGCTACATTCGAACAGGCCTTCGGAATTCTAGTTGCAGCAAAGTCACTACCACGACTACTGACAGTCTGCCTGAGTTACATACCAGCACGGGTAGTGCAATCAGCCTCCAAATAAAACATATTAATCACAGCGAAGTCAACAGAGATGGAGTAGATCCTCTCTGTAATAGCTCAGAAACTAGTACGACGGAAGCATTAACCGAAACCGCTACTCTATGCGCTGAAACGCCAAACCATGTTACAAGGATATCTACAAATCCTTCTAAGCACAAGAAATCTTGTATTAGCAACCAAACTAAATGTCTGAACACAAATGTAAATGATACCCCATCCACCAGTATAGTAGAACCCATTGATTTTGCAATATTGATAAGAGGTGCATCAAATACCGTGCAGCTTTAGATTACTAAAACGTAGTGCAACAGTCCTCGAAGACAAGCGCAACGCCAATCTAAAAAAGATCATGTAACACAGCCGCTGAGCACCAACATTCATGAGGTCGATCTATACCTGTCTACCAGACTATCCTCCACCCAAGTGAATTCTCACAGCAATGTAGCACCTTAACAATTTGACACACGGCTAACAGCCAGGTCATTACTTGGGGGCGACTATGCGATACCCCATAAGTTAATCAATACAAATGATGGTTCCATAAATCTAGCCAGCTAAAAACAAATTTTGGTAGATTCTCAGGAACATCGTATTACTGAGAAACCCACAACCACTTGCATACTGCCCAAAGCCGTCTGTCCATGGCTAACTCAAACAAGATCACCTAATAATATCTCTATAAACCCCACATGGTCTAACAGAACGTCAGGCGTTCACAGTATTCTTGCATTCAATGTCCTTGATTCCGCAGACCTCCAAGATACCATAAAAACTTTCTGTGAAGCAACTAGTATAAAGCCTTCTATGGTCCGAGCAGAAAAGGATACATACTTATCCGGCACCAGTTAGATTGAGTTCTACAGAGCAACTCGCTTTAAAAACACTGTTTGGTGAGCTCAGTGCTATTCGAAAAATTCCTGACTTATCCTATGTATTTTCAGTAGTGTAGTGTACCGTACTTATACTTTTGCTCGTTCAAAGGTACCTACCACCTCTCCTTTGGGTGCGTCGTGTAGACCTACAAATTCTGCACAATCACCATGGACTAGTACAATAAGCAATTCTCAGAGTAGCGTACTACTGCTTGTTACAGTAAATAGTCCATCCGAGCGGAAGTTGGGTTCACCCTTAACAACTCCCCTATCCCCTACCCCTAACACCCATTTTTCTTGCCAACGGTGGTTCCTTTTTTTCTTTTCTTCTGCTTTCATTTTAACCGACACTGTTATTTATTACAAAGTTACATTCATTATCAGTGAAAACGGGAGTGAAAACTAGACGATTCACGATTTCCCAGTGATATTGTGCGTCCGGTCTGATAAATTTCAGTGCTATCGATACACAATGGCTCGTAGGAAAAAAACAGCTTTTGAGATTTTACGACAAATTTTAGTGATCTATTATAAGGGGTCTGAAGACGAGAATGAATAAGATGTTGGTAAGGAATTCATTTTCCAGGAGTCGACAGAAAACCACAGCATCCCCGATAGTCAAAGTTCTGACAGCGACACTTCTCATGAGGACAGTAATATGGGTGTAAAAGCTGATTCTACATCCTCCGGTGAAGTTCACATATCGAAAGATGGTACATCGTGGAACGCAGTGGAGTTCCAGACAACTACTGTTGGTAGGATGCCATCACGGAATGTTTACAAGACCTGGACCAACTGCCTACGATAAGAAATGTGTCGAATATGGTGAGCTCTCGAGTGCTTTTGACATCGCAATTAGATTCCAGATGCTGAAACATATTCAAGTATGTACTGAAGCTGAGGCCAGAAGAGTTTCAAGTGTCAGTTTTAGTGGAGCATGCTTTCATCGAGCTACTTTACATCAGACCCTTAATGAGCTTGAAGAACATGCCATTTAATCTGTTTTGGTACGATAAATACGGATTGTCTGTTTTCAGAGAGACAATTGGCAAGAACAGGTTCAAGAAAATAATGAGGTTCCTTCGTTTTGACATGCGAACTACCAGAAGTGAAAGACTGAGACTGATAAATTTGCCGTGATATCTGAACTCCGGAATGTGTTTATTCGCAAATCCAAACAGCGCTATGTGCCCGCGCAGAATCTCACCGTCAACGAGCAATTATTTCCCACCAAAACCCCCAGTCGTTTTCTTCAGTACATGGCCAACAAACCAAATAAGTTCGGTAACAAGTTTTGGATTTTGGCAACAAATATCTCGTGACTGGATTTCCATATCTCGGAAAGGACGAATCTCGGTCCCAGAGAGAACGTGTTCCAGAGCGCGTAGTATTGAGCCTTATGTCACCATTTTTTGGAAAAGGCAACAATGTCACATGTGACAACTTTTTCATATCTGCAGAGTTGGGAGAAATACTCTCCAAGAAAAATACATGTATGGCGGGAACTATTCGAGCTAATAGAAAAGAAGTGACAATGATTTTAAGTAAAGCAGTAGAGAATTAAGTGAGGTTCTTCACAGCCAGTTTCCAAATCAGATAGTCGTTCACATTCCCGGAAAAGCACTAGACTGCAGTTTCAGCCTGTCGAGTATCGCCAGTAGTGCGCATCCATCGGATCCGTCAGGATTCGAACCCAGTCAGCAGCTTATGCCACTGGGCCACGGGGGACAGTTTCGGACCGTCATGATTTACACGATAACTGCGATATAGCGTACATATAGAGTACATCAAATCAGTAGAGAGCTGTTCAGTTCACTTATTATGCAGAATAAAAATAAGCACACATTAATATCCTACCGGTGTAAAAGAAATAAAAATGTCTTGGTTTTCAGTTCTTTGCGCAGTAACACTTCCATTCAAGACTGGAAAGAAGTCATAGACTGTATTGTTTTACAACTATGGGCTAGATGTTCTCGACCAAATGACAAGAGCACTCATTGTCAAATCATTATCTCGACGGTGGACAGTCTAAGTATTCTTCAACGTGCTGGATTTGGTTGGCATTAATTCCTGGATATATGATAGTGTCTCCGGAAATAAATCATCCCGCCGGTCGTATCTGAAGGGTTTTGCGGAAGAACTGCGTGAATCCATATATCATCCAACTGGACTTACGTCGAAATACTCAGCGCAGTTGGAAATTCGTGAGACAAGGGAACGTTGGCAGTGTCATATTGATTACTGTACGGGTAACAAGTCAAAGAGCAAGTGCTCATGTGGACAGATATAGAGAGTTATCACCAGTTTCAGATGTAAATCTGAATAAGCAATTATTTTCGTTTTGGAAAGACTAAGGTTCATTACAATTATTTTTTTAGTTACAGATATGTCTTACAAATTGTTTTTAATAAGTATATTGAAAAATATAAATAAAACTTAGTATAAAGAAAAACAGTAATGCAGGCATTTTGACCGGTCTCGGGCGTTCTAGGTATAACGGCGCAGTGGTCTTCTAGTGTTAAAGTGCTCTTGCATGTGATCGCATACAAACAACCTCGTTAGTTGTCCCATCGTTTTTCGAAATAGCTCTTAATTCCGTCGGTTCAACTTACCTGAAGAAGCTTTGTGTCAACTATGCTAACCAATTTACTCGAATTTTTCTGTAACCATAAATTTTAAGCGCATTTCAAAATGTTGAAACTTTTGTTTCCCACTCCAGTGTGCCACACCAGGGTGTCCTGAAGCTATACACGTCAAATGTCTCGCTGCTGAACACGATGATCCCAATAGCAATCAAATGTCTTCTATTATCTGCCCTGTTCGTCGGCTTTCCTCGACTAATTTGACTCCAATGGAATCATGGAAGCCTCGATGCTCTGTTTGCGCGGTTCATTCGCATAATCTGGGCACACGAAAGATTGGGCATTACGCTGATCCATTCTTGTTAACCACCTGTCAGTTAGTTAATGAAAACCAGTGACCCGATTCATCCGGACGTCTCCTTCACTTTTCCGATATTTTTTCACACTAATTCTATTTTTTCATATTTATCAGTAAATCCTGTGCGTTTAATCTGTTTATTTGCGAAGATCTCGGATGTATCGCCTTGGTATTCTTTTATTACATACTGCAAACTACTCCTACTTTTGACCGTCGTCTTTGCCACATGCGTCAGTTCTTGCTTTCACTTAGACTCAGCTTCAGCTGATACGATCGTCTATACATTTGCATACCCTATGAATATTAGCTTGATGTTGGTCTTCTAGTTTCTCAGGCTAACTCAGCCACAACATTTTCCAGAGATTGTTTACGCACTTCTCTCGGGACCCCAATAAAATAATGTCATTATAACGGTTGTTATCCAGATTCAATTAGCAAAGGGTGCAAACGCCACAAGTGGTTTTTCGAAGTTATAGAGCGTAGCTGTTCCTTGTCAGTTTCCTGTCTCAAAGTGTAAAGTGAGGCGGATCACAAAACCTGTCTGTTTGCATAGGCCTTGTTTCAGCCGCCAAATCGCTGAAGCAGACGAGAATCTTTGTTTGCTTATTACGCTGAACGGTCCACCGGTGGTTTTGGCACGCAGAGCAATCGAGTATGTGGCGGACAATCGAACTGTTAGGTAGCTTGGTGCAATTTGCAACCATGTTAGGGATAACGTGCTCTGCGATTCTCGCTGACAGCCTTCTCTCAGTACACTGAAAGGTAACTAGGTAAAAATGAGCATTTTGTATACGAGAATGCAATTTTGTAGCCTCCAAATATCCCACAAAGATGTGAACAACGAGCATACATCGAAGGAGACCATGTTTCTCCGCCAACGTCTAAATTCAGTATTCTATCAACAAACGCGTCTTTAAGGCTGTAGTCGGCTAGTTCCCTACGCATAGGCTTGGTTATATTCGCCAGGCATTTGGCCAATTTCTGATACGGTGCGTCTACCATTGAAGCAATTGGTCGTAAGGGATGCCTTGTGGATTTTCGGCAGTCCGTATGTATAAGGAAGCCGAGATGCTCGAGTGCTCGGCTGTGTCAAAGGTTTTGCGTGAATCTATCCTATCGCCATTAGGGTTTTTCGTTCACGAACTTCTGATTTCACAACACATTCGGTTTTATCGCTGCCTGTCATGACATGAACGAAGCGACTAGTCTGCGAGAAATTTCTGCATTTTCTGGATGTAGCCCTGATTTTCCGTTATGACGACACCTGATCCCATATCTTGTCTCAGTATTACAACCTTTTCATTGCGTCGCAATTGCGTTAAGGATTCGCAATGATCCTTCGTCATGGTACAGCACTTCTCGGTGTCACAAACGCAGGACGGATTGGCAAAGTATACCGCCGTAGTTGTTAAACAACCACTTGTCTCCTCATTGGTCTGTGTTAAACTGGGCAGATGTTCATTCAAATGTGCAAACAGCCTCATCTGCTATTCAATAGTGCAATAATCAGTGATGGGATAAAAAGCATAATATTACAAGACCCACAGGATGGATACGCAAAAGAAAAGTAAAATCAAAATGTTCCACCGTGGAATGTGACGTATCAATGGTTAAACCAATGCACTTTACCAAAATGCTATATCTGAATCTTTCGAATATCGTCATGGCTGGTGCGTTCAACGCATATTTTGATAATGCATTCTAGTGAGAACAGATTCTAAGTGAGTAAAATACTTTCTACAATTCAAACGGGTGTTACGTCATTAGTTTCAAGTGGTTACCAGCGCACGAATATAGTCGATAAATTATTTTATGATACATATATTTAAAGAATGTCAATGTGATGCCCAGATTTGTCAGTGAAGTTGATCTTCGAAGTGCCGGCCAGCGTTTTACCTACAGTGCAACATTCGCCTGATGGTGTTTGCTAGCACTTTCTCCAAATTCCCAACTGTGATCCCGCGACATTCGTACGAAATGCTCTGTTTCAATTCCTCAAGAGACTTTGGCTTCGTTTTGTAAACTCGCTGTTTCAAATAACCCCAGAGGAAGAAATCCAGTGGGTGACCGAGCAGGCCATTCTGTAGGTCATCGACCGATGCAACGGCAAGGGAACGTCTGGTTGAGAAAATCCCGTACCGTTTATGCATAGTGTGTAGGTGCGCCATCTTATTGCAACCAAACGGAACACTTGCGAATGCTGCACTGCATGCAAAAGGCCGGTGGGCACTTCGAACAACAACTTCGCTAACAAATCTGGGCATTACATTGATATTCTGTAAACATATGTATCATGCAATGATTTATCGACTAAATTCTTGCGTTGACCAATGACTTTTTTCTTAGAAGCGTGTAGTGTACCGGAAAACACCGTATTTCAGTAATTTACCGTCGTTTTAACCTATTAAACGGCATTTCCGTTGGCACACTGTTTTGGTGAGCATCTTGCTGCACCGTTTCTCGCATTGGTTGCTTCGCTTCCTATTTTTGTAGCCTGCACAATACACGTTGGGTTCAGTCGCCTCCAACATTTTTACTATCCCGTATTTGACACGGCTCTTACGTGTCATTGATTACTGACTAGTATCCCAGGCGCTACCCAGCGATTGGTGACCCAGGTCCAAAACTCGCCGCCCGCCATTTTGACTCTTCATTCTGGTGAGCACGTTCCAGTGGTTTTGTGATTCATTACTTGTGACCACATCCCCATCTACCCCATTTTAATTCGTTTTTTTCCAATGGATTATATAGAGGATAATCCATTTCCATACGCGGTTAGCGCCGTAGCGCCTGTCATGGTCAATACAGTTGTGTTAGCCTCTCCTTCTTTTTGGGAGAATGATCCTTCGTTATACTTTTTGCGGCTAGAATCCATTTTTTTACATTCGTATGATTTCTCCTTATTTCGCCATGTATCATTAACTAATATCTCGCCTTCCTCAGAGTATGTACTCTCAGGTGAGAGACATCATATTCTGCCCCCTTCTTGTAATGAAACACGAGACTCTTAAACAGGCTATTATTCAGCGCATCACGCTTTCTGACAAGGTCCATCTGAAGCAACTATTTAGTGATCTGCAGCTAGGGGACAGGATGCCTTCAGCCTTGTTGAGACGTATGCAACAGCTCATAGGTACATCTAGCATGGACGCTGGGAGTCTCCGCGAAATGTAGATCCAACGTCTCCCGGAAAACACACAAGCCATCCTCGCCTTGGCTATGCGCCTTGTCTCTAACAGCAGTTGCAGAACTAGCAGACCGTGTCATCGAAAGAATCTAGAACATTCACTCCTCTTAGCCTCAGCCCCAGTGAAATCCGCGAGTATACCATTTCTCACTCGCTAACATCCTTATGCCGATGATGGCGAACGAGACTGCAGCGACGGTGAATACCCAGCCGAAGACCTAGGTCACAGGTAAGCGACCGATGGCCGTAGGTGGCTACTGGCGGCACTTAGGCTTGTCGACAAAGAAGCGATAGGCGCACCTGGCATAAGGGGAATGACGCTGACTTCCACCCCGGTTTCAACAGAGAACTGGGCTTTGTCAACACCGTTAGTCGCTTGAAAAAATCCCTGCTTCGCGGCGGAGAAACTACATGGTTGCTCGCAATTACGGGCTTGTTTACCAATCGCCAGTGGTAAGACCAAAAGCCTGAATCGTTACGCTTCGCGCGACGGGGTGATGAGCTAAAACGGCTCCGCTGCGTACGGTCTAGGAAGAGTTTCTTGGCTTGGAGTTGTAGTGACGCTATTTGCGATCATTAAGCGTCGACTGCTGTCGCCTCGATATACCATTTCTCACTTGCTAACATCCTTAGTGCAGAAGCTTTCTTCCTTAGTGCAAAGGTTATCATGCGATAATCATCGCACTTGCATCCACCTAGCACTGCGTGGGCAGAGGCTACCAGCCAATAGAATTCGGTACAGCGTAGAGACTGAACACAGTTACGCGCAGAATACTCACGCTTTCGGAGGTGGGTAGGAAAACTGCGAGACTTGGGTGAGACTAGCGTGGTCCCACTCAAATGGACGGCAATTGAGACTTTACTAAACGGAGCTCAGCCGGTGCACAGTGTGCCGCGCGCCCACACTGGACAATGGGGGAATCTGAGACATCCATTGGAGCGCACACAGTCCTTGAAGGAAGGGAAACGCGTGCGGGTATAAGCCTGAAGTGTAGTCAAGACCGTTTTGTAACTGAGCAAAGGAGATGTCTGAGGCTATAGCGCAAGTGATGCACGCAGGACAACAGTGCACAACGTTGGCTTGGTACTAAAAAGTTGCTCTAAACAAGAGGCGCAGATAGGTTGCCTCGTTTTGGTGAGTATTCCGACTAGTTCGGTAGGATAGTTGAAGGCGCAGTAGAAGCTACCGTTTGATCTCGAAGTCAAGTTCGCAACATAAGGAGCGGAACCATCTCCGTCGCAGCAGAATGGATACCAATCACTAAACATAACATCTTTATTTATGCGATGAAATATCACCTTTGTGACGGATCCACAGGTCTAAGTTGAACATGGGGTAGAAGGTAATCATATTCCAAACAATTCGCCCCCATGCGAACCACACAGGTGAAATCTGATCGAGGTAGACAGGACAGCTCCCGAGTGGAATGATATAATCACCAATGGATGGATGAAGGAGGCATGTGATAGATGTTTGATTGCAGCCTTGCAATTTCCTTTCAAAAGATGTGTTAAACGGTGAATTATATTACTTTCCTCCTTGTTCCGCAAGTACGCAGACATGTAATATTTTGTTGCGAAGGGATTACACTACAAGCAGCTGGTCTCGTGAAATATGAGGGTATTGCGAGCCGGTGCACTCTACGGCAGTGGTCCCCAACTTTTTTATCGCCGTGGACCGGTCGGCGTTTGACAATTGTACCCCGGCCGGCTGAGGGGATTTGTTAAACGTTTACATTTTAGATTGTTTTGAGTGAATAATTTTAATGTAATTGTGATTAAACATGCCTTGAAAATAAGATCTAGTTAT
>OX104065.1:77771610-78057274 GCA_944474145.2 Dicrocoelium dendriticum | reverse complement strand
CAGTTTAATCGGAATGTTTTCCTCCGAATACCGACGACTACGCGGAGATCTCATTCTCGCATACCGGATATTAACGGAAAGCGATCACCCGTGCAAATCGCTGCTCACTCTAGCCTCATATAAGCGATCGAGAGGTCATAACCTCAAGCTGATAATCCAACAATCCCGATTAGACTGTAGGAAATATTTTTACCCTCTTAGAATCTGTTCACAATGGAATGACTTGCCAACGCATGTGGTAAACGCTCCGAACATTACTGCCTTCAAACAATTGTTAGACATTCATCTGAGTGACAAACAACACATTGTGGTGTGATGTACTAGGTTTAGACTATTGGCATTTCAGTTCCATGTCGGAATCTAATGATTTTTATTTATTTTGCATTTGCCATCCTATGGGTCTTGTAAAGCCAATGCTTTTTATCCCATCATACACTATTGAACTATTGAATCTGGTAGGTACCTTACCTCCTTCACGCGGATTCGTATACATTCTTACATGTGTCGACCGCTTCACCAGATGGCCAGAAGCCATTCCCGTAACAGACTGCACAGCTGAGACTGTTATCCGGGCCTTCTTAAACCGGTGGGTCTCGCACTACGGGTGCCCATCCACCATTACAAATGACCGAGGAACGCCCTTCAAATCTTCACAAATCGATACGCTTTGCAACTTTTTAGGCTGCCGCCGCATTCATACCACAGCGTATCACCCAGCAGCAAACGGTTTAGTTGAACGCTTCCATAGATATCTAAAAGCCTCACTCTGTGCCTCTACCGACCCTAGCTGGAGCGAAAACATTTTGCTCGCACTCTCATCAGCATCATAGCTGATTTGCAATGTGCACCAGCAGAGATGGTTCACGACACAACGCTAAGATTTCCAGGAGAATTCGTTTCGCCTCTCACATCGTCGGGTGTGCTTCCGCCTAACTGCGTCCTCCCTAGCTCAACGCATGCGTTCACTACGCCCGAATCCGCCCCGTGAGCAGACTAGAGATATGCAAATGCACAGCGGACTCTCTACCTGCAATCACGTCTTCATCCGCACCGACGCAGCGCGGCGCCCTGTCCAGCCTCACTACGCTGGCACTTTCAGAGTCCTGCAACGGACTCGGAAACATTTCACTTTAGACCAGAATGGTCACCGAACAACGGTGTCTATCGACCGCCTCAAAGTGGCTTTCTTTGACGAACCACTTGCAGCCCATCCTGATGCTATCACACAAGCACCCATGGTGACTTCCCGAGCACTGGATATCCCGAAACCCTTCGTTCTTTTTGACCCTCAACCTACCGCGCCTCAACCCTAGGCAACCGACCGACGCGGTAGTCAGGTCAAACGTCTGGTCCGTTTTACAGATTTCGTGAACGTTTGCTATTTTCATTAACACGCCTTTTTCGTCTTTAGTGGTAATCGTGCATCTCGTCCACAAACGTTTTGCAAAATCGACAAAAAACCCAAACATTTTGAAAACTCAAAAAGCGTGTTTGATGTTAACATGTACACCATGTTCCCTCTCCGGAGTCAAGCCACTTCCCCCGATCCTTGCGGACTCCCTCTGAGTTCCACTTTCCAGAAACCCAACCGCCGGAACTGTCAAGGTAACCTTCGAGTAACTCGCCAGCCGACCCAAAGCGCGCTTCCTGGCTTAATGAACAGTCAGTTAACCTCTGCCACCAACGGCCACGAACGGGTTGGTCCCCAAACGCCTGCCTATGTGTTGCCGACGTGGGCGCCGGATTTCTTCATGAGATGAGGACCGTGAACTGGAGTGTAGTGGGGGGAGTGACAACTCTCAAGCGCACCGTCGGGCCTGCAGCGGAGGGAATGCCCTGTCGGCCTTTTCTCTGGACTAACCAGTTTTTTGCAATCCGACCAGCCCGCTCCGACGGCCTGCCTATAATGCATTCTGGCCCACACGATCACCATAAATAATTAGTAACAAATGCCTGGACCCACCGAACTCTGCTCCACACCCCATCTTGGAAGCCCTTCTTCAAGCCCATGCAATGATTCGCACCCACCCTCACCTACCGTTTCCCTCACTAAGAGCTCCGTCGAAGGCTTACATAATCCAGCAGTATTTTGCAACATTGTGTTAACCTTCAAAATGTCCACTTTTTTTACTGACGGCATTTCCTTTGACACAAATTGTTTTGGTGAGTACCTTGCTGCACCGACTATCGCTCTGGTTGATTCGCTTCCTATTTTTGTAGCCTGCACAATACACGTTGGGTTCAGCCGCCTCCAACTTCTATACTGCCCCGTATTTGACACGGCCCTTACGTGTCATTGATTACCGACTAGTATCCCAGGCGCCACCCAGCAAACATCAGCTGATGGTTGCTCCTTGGATTTTGGGTGCGCGTGTCGTGTTATAAATCGCTCGGGATCTCCGTTCTCCGGTGGGTCGTCCTCAACTTTAGCCTTGTCCCTAAGGTCAGTTTCTCTATTCCGCCAAATCAATGCGACGCAATGAAAAGGTTGTAATACTGAGACAAGATATGGGGTCAGGTGTCGTCATAACGGAAAATCAGGGCTACATCCAGAAAATGCAGAAATTTCTCGCAGACTAGTCGCTTGGTTCATGTCATGACAGGCAGCGATAAAACCGAATGTGTTGTGAAATCAGAAGTTCGTGAACGAAAAACCCTAATGGCGATAGGATAGATTCACGCAAAACCTTTGACACAGCCGAGCACTCGAGCATCTCGGATTCCTTATACATACGGACTGCCGAAAATCCACAAGGCATCCCTTACGACCAATTGCTTCAATGGTAGACGCACCGTATCAGAAATTGGCCAAATGCCTGGCGAATATAACCAAGCCTATGCGTAAGGAACTAGCCGACTACAGCCTTAAAGACGCGTTTGTTGATAGAATACTGAATTTAGACGTTGGCGGAGAAACATGGTCTCCTTCGATGTATGGTCGTTGTTCACATCTTTGTGGGATATTTGGAGGCTACAAAATTGCATTCTCGTATACAAAATGCTCATTTTTACCTAGTTACCTTTCAGTGTACTGAGAGAAGACTGTCAGCGAGAATCGCAGAGCACGTTATCCCTAACATGGTTGCAAATTGCACCAAGCTACCTAACAGTTCGATTGTCCGCCACATACTCGATTGCTCTGCGTGCCAAAACCACCGGTGGACCGTTCAGCGTAATAAGCAAACAAAGATTCTCGTCTGCTTCAGCGATTTGGCGGCTGAAACAAGGCCTATGCAAACAGACAGGTTTTGTGATCCGCCTCACTTTACACTGTTGAGATCGGCGCTCGTTGCCCTCTTAGTGACCTCAGTTATTGGTTTGCCTGTCCGTCCGCATTCGTAGCGGAACCAAGTTATCGTGTGCTTTGGATAATGAGGTCGGCTAAGTCTCCGACCCAGAGTGTCCGTCAGTCGGTGCCGTTTGCCGTCGAGTCTCTACTTCACATGCGGCCCGGCAAAAGGGGCAAAGAGACAAGTGTGACGCTGAGCACACGTGCAGTCTTATAGACGCTTGCGCTCCAACACAGTGTGCCGGTTGGACGGTTTCAGTTTAGGGAGAACGCGTTGGGTTTCCTTCAGGCGCGCATTGATGCGGCAAAAAGGGATGCTGCTGGACCTATATTCACAGACTGCTTGTATACATAGAAGACTATACTTCTACGCTCAATGACTGAATCTTTTATATACCTGATTCCTCCCAACGTTCTGTCTGTTCATTTCGATTTCGTAATTCGAATACAAGCTGTGGTCGAGTTTTGAGCCTTGGCATCAAATTGAAATAACGGCCTATGGTTCAGACTGCCCCACAGCTCGAGACGGGTCGAGGATTGTTCAGGTGAGCGCAAACTGACCCCAATCGCTACGCTTGGAGAGGTGAAGAAGAAATTCCGTGCTCCTACGAACCTAGGCTTATGACACGGAGTAGTATCGTGGCTGGCTAATCGACCAGTGTTGTTTATTCGAACCGACTAGAATTGCACTAGCCCTACGGAAAATGTGGGAGCAGGAAACTGTCCCAACCGACTGCAGATGCTCCGTTATTGTTCCGATCTTCAAAAGAGGCTCGAGCTCGGAATGCGGCAACCAAAGAGGAATCAGTCTGATCCCCATCGCCTCCAAATTATTTGCCTCTGTAATCCTTCACAGATTGACTGGCGCTCTTGAAAACCAGATTCGTGAAGAGCAAGCCGGGTTTCGTCGGAGTCGTCGCTGCATCGACCACATCTTCACTTTGCGTCAATTGTTGGGGCACCGTCACACATATTGGCGGCCCACCGTAGTCGTGTTCCTCGACATCAAAGCTGCCTTCGATACGGTTGATCGAAGTGCCCTTTCGGACTGTCTACTCAGGAAAGATGTGGCCGAGAAACATGTAAATGTATACAGGTGTAGCACGGGCAGAGTGAGGGCTTACGACAAGCTGTCGTCGCACTTCAATATCTCCAGCGGTGTGAGACAAGGATGCCCGTTGTCATCTTTCCTCTTCAATTTCGCTATTGACGAAGTCATGGAAATCGCGTTCACAGGACATGACTTAGGTGTGGAGCTACTCCCAGGAGAACGACTTCTTGACTTGGAGTATGCAGACGATATTGCCCTAATCTGTGACAGCTCACCAACTTGCCAAACTGCACTGGACAGTTTAGCACTGGCTGTCATCCGTTTCGGGCTTCGCTTTGCATCATCGAATTGCAAAGCTTTCCTCCAAAATAAGAAGGGATGGCCACCTGCGCTGACCCTTGGTGGGGATCAGCTAGATGTCGTTCGGAAATTCAACTACCTGGGAAGTTGTATCAGCGCCCGTGGGATTGAAGATGAGATCACGAATCGTATAGCAAAAGTTCGAGGTGCTTTTGCTGGTCTTCGCCACTTATGGCGGCGGCGCGACATCACTCTCGCCCTGAAGGGTAGAGTGTACAATGCAGCGGTACCTTCGACTCTATTGTACGGTTGCGAAACCTAGCCCCTTAGATCAGCGGACATAAATAGGCTAGTTACGTTCGACCATCGGTGCCTTCGCAGTTTGGCTCACATCTGGTGGGAATACCGAGTTAGCAACGAGCGTGTTCGACGCCCTGTCCACGACTCAGGAAAAGGAACTGAACCGCTCAGCACCGTCATTTCACACACCAGACTCCGACGGTTCGGCCACGTGTTACGCATGCCAGCCCACCGGCTTCCGCGACGTGCGTTGTTTGCGCGCCTGGGTGTGGATGGAAGAAGAGGATAGGTGGCCAAGCGATGATTTGGTCGAGAGGAATGAAGGCCCTCGGTTGGAGCGTCATAGCTCCGTGGTTGTGGTCCAAAAGACGATGAACACGTTTGGCTAGATACACTTGCTGACATGGCTAGGAACCGACGTCAGTGGCGTTCCTGCTGTGAGTTTCTTTTTTCCCTCCCCATCCCTTTTAGCCTTCCCCTCCAACCACGATCTCATTTCTCAGCATAATATAATTTTTCTTGTTGCCTAGTAGTCGGCTGATAGCTTTCCGGAACAATGCCCATCCGTTGCTGGCAGCTCAGCTGGCATGCTGCTGTTGCACTTATTTTCGTTTTTATTGTTTTGTATATTGCGGCACAGTAGCTGTGTTTTGCGTCTCTAGCTAACGTGTATTTCATATATATATATATATATATATATATATATATATATATATATATATATATATATGTGTGTGTGTGTGTGTGTGTGTGTACGGGAAACGCCAGACTGGTTTGAACCATCGTGAACCAAGCTCAACGCAGCTGGACTTTTTTTCACCACCGTTGAATTACTCGGTAAAAACGTAGAGCGAGTTAAACAAGTCAAAGAGTATTCCTTATTATAAAGTATGGTATGGATTCTAACGGGCGATTAACTGCTGTAGATGATCTAGAGCTTGCGTAGGTTACCGCAGCTGGGACATTGTATTTCGCCAGCGAACTTGTTGAAGTGATTCCCCAGAACGCACGCTTCTCGGTTGGTGGTGGACGACGATTACAGCTGAGCAGCCTTTTAGGTCGTGCAGTTCAGTACCGTTGGGTAACTGGGATCTAGTTGCTACGAATCGACTCGCAAGAATATCAGCGGTAATAAAATAGAACACAAGGAAATTGAATCGAGAAGGAAGCTAAAGTGGTTGGGGTGCAATGAGGATTAACAACGAGACGCAAGAAACCGGGTGCAAGAACGCCACTGACTACGCGATTGCGCCATGTTTGATACACTTCCTGACCATCCTGAGGCCCCAATCCACGAAGACGACACGCATCAGCCTGACGAAGTCTCTCGGTCAATTTCTTTATGCCATGTCACAGAACGGCTACCATGCAGTTTCGCCCAACCTGGTGCAGCCACGGTGTATAATGCACACCGAAGAAGGCGGTCAGCGAGCATACGGGGGATATAACCTAGCCAACTTGAGTGGTTATGATTAAAGCACACCCTATCGAAACACCAAAGGCTCTTGCTACCAACCAACCGGAGGACCTTAGCATTACTCACCCGTTAGCAATATTGTGACCAATATTCAGCAAGTTTGGTCATGCATTTGTTGTCTTCACTGCGAATTGACCGAGTCTCTGATCCATACAGCAACAGCAGCGTTATGCACCCGACCTTTTACTGGTAAGCTGATATCCCGCCGTCTCTATAGACGGTTGAGTCTTTGGAAAGACACAAGGATGTTTCTGATACATGCCGAATCGCTTAGTGCAACGCGTCAGTCTATTCCGTAGTGCTTGTATATCCACAGCGCCGAACTCAAGAAGAGCTCTTTCGTCCGCACACCAAAGATTGTACAGTCGGTCATCTGGCAGAACTCACTCCGGAAGTCTTAAAGATCGGACTTATCCACGGTCATTTCGATCACAAAGCTGAAGAGGAAATTATATATAGAGCCACCTCTGGCGAACGCTACTTGTCGTGGGGAACTCGGGAAACAGCTTTTCCTATACCCTTACTCGAATTCGGGATTCACGGTAGAGACTTCAGAATGTAAAAGATATTCCCAGACACTCCCTTCCCGGGTAATCATTGCCACAAGTTCGCACGATCGGCAGACTTAGAGGGGGGTCTTCAGGTTAAATAAAACCATCATAGTCGATCATCTGTGTGTCTGTGCTATAACACTTGGCGAAGATTATATATGTGGTCGATTGAACCACGAACAATCATCATCATGATGATTACCTTCAGGCGATAACCACACTTCAGCAATGCAAAATATAAAAAAGCGAAATACAAAGTATTAAAGAATAAAATAGGAAAACGGAAAGATATCATGATGGTTTGTATCATATTACGCATCGGGCGTGAGATCGCAGTTAGAGAGGGAAGATAAGAGGGGAGGGACAAAGAAACTAACAACATACACGCCATTGAGGCCACTTCTTCGCCATGTCAAAAAATGTATCCTAACTAACGTGTTTATCGCTCTTCGGACTACAACCAGGCAGTCGCGAGACACGAACTGAAGTAGGGGTGTCCATTCCTCTTAAACAAGTCATTGCTTTTTAGCTTTTTTAAGTCTGCGTTGCTCAATCTATTCTTTTGCATTGCAGCACATTAGCTGAGGCGTGTTTCACCCCCGGCTAACGTGTATTGATGATGATGATGAGTCATCGCTTCCTCTCCTCTTCTTCCATCCACATCCATGGCGCGCAAACAATGCACGTCGCGGGAGTCGGCGTGCTGGCATGCGCAACACGTGGCCCAGTCATCGGAGCATGGTGCGTAATATAATGGTGCTGAGCGGTTCACTCGCTCTTCCTGCACCAAATACGCGACGCCGAACACGTTCATTGCTCACGCGATGTTCCCACCAGACATGAGCTAAGCTGCGAATGCAGCGATGATCGAATGTGACGAGCCTCTATATGTCTGTCGACCTGATGCGCCAGGTTTAGCTTGACATAAGGTGGGGCAAGGTGAAATGAAGTCACTGCTTGAGAAAATATTGACAGCACAAGGCACCAAATTCCCAACCTCAAAGCGTACACTCAGGGCGTTCTTGAACAGTGCAGGGTAACAGCAAATTCACCAGGGAATTCAACAATTCGGTCCCGTTCTTTGACGAGCTACTGAAACAGGATAGGAAAGTCACATGGACATCAGAAGCTTAACAAGCTTTTGGCTGCATTCAGCAAGGAATGGTGAAACAAGAGCTGATACTGAAGTTGCAGGTTGTCGTGGTTATGTTCACGGTGGCCGCTGATGCCAGCGACGTCGGCACCTGGGCAGTTTTGAAACAAGGCCCGAGACGATGGAGTACACCAACAAAGGGCAAATACTCGACTTTAGAGAAGGAATGTCTCGCCCTCCTCTGGGCGTTGGACACGTTGCGGCTGTGTCAGTTTCGTCAGTGATTTCACAACGAAACGGATCACAGGTCCTCGGAACGGATTAATTCCGCAAAAGATCTGAAGGTAATACTGTCGCGATGCGCGCTGCCCCTTCAAGAATATGGTATCATCACGATAAAGTACGTACCAGAGAAGAAAGAAAACTACGGATTTGTTTATCACGTATGACGAATGAAGATAACCTTCGGTATCAATGGTATGCTGATGGAGCAGGATTCAGGACGGTTGACATTCGAACAACGCAGTGACAAGCTCTTGCGCAAAGTGACCACTGCACGAGTAATCTGATAATCCGTCCTAGACTAGAACAGACAAGCAGCTCGGGCTGTTTGCGAGGAATTTAGAAAAACTGCAAGTAAATGAAACGGGAATTGTGATGCGAATGCCAGGAGGTAGCAAGACTTCGGTGCCTGTGATTCCGACGAGACTAAGGCCGAAGTTGGTGACTTGCTGTCACGAAATGACACACACCGATTGCACCAGGATCTACGATTTGCTGAGACAATGCGCCTACTGACCAGGCATGAAGAAGGATGTCGATACACTTGCTTTCAGGCAATCAATATCAGCCTTTATAAACCGATATTCGAGGAACACAACACCCAAAACTGTCTATTTCTCTATCTGAAATTGGTGCGCTATGGTCATTCGACGTGAAGGGAGCGTTTTCACTGACCAGGCGATGTGGCCAATACACACTGTTGATCAGTGGGCATAACACGCGATGGATTGAAGCAACGGACGTGCACCATAACCCATGCCGTCATTAAACATGTGACAACGGAATCCCAAATGTTATGTTAACATTCTAGAGTGGTGCTTCGAGAGCGAGGAATTCCGGATCTGCTTACGGAAACCCGATAGCAAGAAAGTGATAATAGCCTTCTATCATACGCAGACAAATGGCTTGACGGAGTGGAAAAGTAGAAAGATTAAAGAGTGGCTGGCGACAAAGGAAGAAGACTGGGAGGAAGCTTTGTCACTGCTTTTGCAGACCCGCTGAGCATGTAAACAAGCCTCCACAAAAATCCCTGTTCCAATTGATGCACGGGCGAGCACCTCGACTACACGTGGATTTCGCGGTTAGAATGTGGCCGACCTCTCGAAAATCTCTAAAAGAAGTGCAGTACAGCAGAAATAAGGCTAAACGCAACTTGGAAGCAACAGGCAAATCAACAATGGCACATCGAGTGAGCTTCCGATATCTTCTAATTGCAGACATCACCAACGCGTGTCCCCATGTTGCCCAGAGGAAAGAAAACTCCTACCAAAGTGGAAGAGACTGCATAAAGTGGTCAGCTGACGAGGTCCAGTTTATACAATTGTTCGACATGGAGATTCACGACAAAGAGTGAACTGAGAAGGTGGTACAAACTAGGAGACGAAACCCTGCGCAGTGAGCAGTGTTGGAGGTCAAGGTCTCCGGGCAAAGACAGCGTAGGCGAACACGTTGGAGTGGGATGAATGTGGTGGGCCGAAAGCAAATACGACTGCGCCAAGTCAGTAGTATAGAAGTACCAAGAGAACCAGAGGGTAACGGGACAACAGCGGACTATACCAACGTCCCAAGAGGAACGCTTGGGTGCCGTAGATGTATGTGCACAGAAGCAGCACGCACCATGCAGTATCATGGAGAGAGTTCGAAGATGAGTGGAACGTTTGGTGATTAGGGCTGATGGTTGGTGTTATTTGCCACAATATATAACTCCGTTCGTACTGTGGGTTCGCGCAATTGTTCTCTCCCGTGACTAGGTTTTAAAGGTAGGGACATGGGCCTCTCCAAAAAGGATTGTGAAACTGATTCATTTTGACTCCTGACGTGTTTTGTATAGACCAATGAACAATTGGTAGTGCCACACACATGGGTAACAACAAAACAAAGAGAGACAGCCAAGGGAAGCGTTATGAGTGGCTTAAGGTACACTTGGAAAGTGTGACTCAACTCAATGGCTCACGGAGGTACGCAAACCATCGCGCCACGATAGGTGCAGTCTCATGAGAAAAATAATGTATGGGCAGATATAAGGTCAACATTTATTTATCGGAAAGTGTTGCATGCGTTCAACTTGTCTGTTGTATTATAGTGTCCGCTACCACATCCAAGATGCAAGTAATCAGAGGGAATCGGGCATTAGGGTCGTGGCGCACCAAAGGGACCGTGTTGGTGAAAACATGATGATTTTCCTTTTCCTCAGAAAAAATTCAACGAAGAGCTGCGTAAATGATGCATCTTGAAATGAAGCGCCATCGGAACTGAACTTGACCATGGAGACGTAAGATCTGTCTAACTATCTTCGACTCATGAACTTCGGGGCTGCTCGTTGTACGGAGAGGCTTCCTCTTCCCGTTCGTGCTACCACAGTTCATGACAGTGGGCTCAATCTGTAGAAATATAAATTCGTTTTTCGCAATTGCTTTCCAGTATCTTCGATTTCGTTTAGATACACAGGGTTTACAGTCACTACGGGAAAAAATCCAGTCCATTCTTGTCTCTCCCATACTATGTAATACAAGTGATCTTCAGTCTTTTCCTGCCATGGGGACACACTAGTCATTCCCTACTTGACTTGACCACCATCATCGCACCTCTGTACACCTTACTTCGAAAAAACGTCAAGTGGGAGTGGTCGCCTAAAAGGGCTTTAATGCTCTCAAGGGAGCCATTGATGGTTAATCGACTAGTACATTTTGACCCGATGCGACGCCTCACCACTAGAGATCGGCGCCGTATTATCCAACAAGATGGAATATGAGATCAAGGAACCCATCGCTCTTGCCTCGAAGAGCTCAGCATCAGCAAAGAACTGCGCAAAACAAGAAAATGTGGCGTTGGGAGTTATGTTCGGCGTTAAGAAAATGCACCAGTCTTTAGAAGGAAGAAGTTTCAAAATCCTTACAGATCATAAACCCCTATTAGCCTCGATTTGTGGACACAACGGTATCAACCAGATTTCATCTCCCTGAATTCAACGTTGGGCCTTAATGCCTTCCACAATCACTTATATCCCTAAAATACAAACAGGATTGCGAATGCCTCAACCTGGAAACCGGTGTTGAACGCGGGCATCCGCCGTGAGACAGAACGTGATATACTCCTTTGCAGAGTTAAACGTTTGGTTTTCCAATTACGGCCCGATAAATGTGACCCGGAATTGTTGCCCAACCACACCTGGCATAAAGAAATAGGCGTCGAGGATGTCTGCCTCATGTGGGGGTCAGAAGCTGTTATACCGCCTCGGTCGCGACAATGTGTGATTGAGGAACTGTCTAAAGATCACACAGGGATCGCCGAAATGAAAGGGCTCGCGTGGTGGCCCGGCATTGATGGCAACATAAAAAAGTTGATCAGAAACTGTGAAATATGCCAGAGTACACAAACAAACGCCCCGTCAGTGCCACTGATTTCATGGAAATAGCCCGACAAGCCATGGTAGTGTATACATGCAGACTACTTCGGTCTGTTTGATGGGAAGATGTTTCTTCCTGTAACTGATGTCGATTCCAAACGGACTGTAGTATTTCCAGTGACGACATTTGGGAGACAACCACTTCGTATATTCGAATATGTTTTAGTGCACTCGGTATAACACAGACATTAGCGACAAACGACTGTATTCACTAGTTAGCAGTCTCAATAATTTCTCCAGAATAACCGCACCAGACATGTGAAAACCGCCCCTTATCACCTAGCAACAAAGGAACTATGAGAAAGAGCAGTCCAGACAGTAAAAACGGATTATGGTAACAATCACCCGCTCTACTGCGAACGAGGTTGGATAAATTTCTATTCGCTTACCGCTGCACACTGAGTGAAATGACAGGCAAGAGTTCATGCGAGCTGATTTCGGGCCGAAAGCGGAGGGCGCGGTTAATCCTTTTCTTTTCAGAGACTATGGGTCAAGGTCCGGAAATAGAAATGTAAAGTGGTACGGTCGAAGGGTATCGGATCGATAACTGTGAAGGTGAGCCGGTTTACGTTAAGCCGCCCCATGAACCGAAATTGACAACCAAAAGCTGTCGCGTTGCCGCACAGCAGGGTGGTTACTCGTCACATGTACCACATCTGTTTCAATCAACGAGACTTCGTCACCCACATCCATTTAGTCAGTAGTTGTGGAAGGCACACAGAACCCAAGCCAGCCGAGAGCCCAACATATTTGCCACTCAGCTAGAGTACGCCGTCCCGTTGATCGTCACCAGGCTACCTGGGGAGTGCAAATTATTGGGAACAGGAACGTGGCGTACGAATCACCATCACTAGCCAGATGCCCAGGCACCCATCATTGACATGTCCATACATGTTCGCGTGAAACTCTGTTTATCGCTCACCCACTCAACGTGCTCGATGCCCAGTACATGGTTATTGTTACGACACACGTTGCGTGCTACCAGCTCGATGTGTTCTGTTGTCTTTGCGTCGTTTCGGCTATGAGCCAATACAGCGTTCACAAATCATGAATTAGTTCCACACGCGTAGATGCTAACGAGGGAGTTTATAGTCGGATGTATTCATCATAAACCACTTCACTCCACCTGACCGCTTTTTGGAAATAAACGCATTCCTAGCCATCCCTTGCAGTTTGGACTCGATGGAAGCGAGCTTTCTGTGACTCTCTTGAACTCTTCAGGGTTACAAATCCTCATCTGACTACTACTGAGCATGAATATGTTCAACTGTTGAAACAACGCATGGGCGCAGACGCATTTTGATTCACTACGGTTGTACGAAAACATTTCCATGTTGGACTGTCTGAAACCTGTTTGAGGCTTACAACAGCATGTGTATACTGCACGACTAAAATTTTCCCAACTATGGCAGAAAGATGTTAACGAATTTATAACCTGCATACAACAGTCCCTGCCTGATTGCTGTTATGAGGAGATTCTGTCCACGAAATTTGAAGAGGACATGGTTACTCAATTTCAGCCAGTTGGAATTCGCGACAACGAGGCCATAGAACGCGTACTGTCGGAAGGCCAAAGCAGGCTTACCTGGGAAGCTACATGTATGTTGGTGAGGCAAAGAAAATATGTGGCTTAACAACAACATCAACAACCCTGAAACGTAATCCATGCGGTCGAACCTCGGTTGTCACTGAACAACAAACGTTCTTTTTGTGTTACAGGTATGGTGAAAGATACAAAAGAGTGACTGACTGGAAACAAACAATCCACTTGCTACAAGTGCACTAAGGCTAGACATCTTACGCGATCCATTACTGCGTTCGCAAACGTTGCGTTGATTCCGCAAGCATAGCCTCTAACTGCGACCACCCGTGCACTGGAAGTATTCGTTGGTTAGCAGTGATATGTTATCGGTACGTGGCTTGTATGCCACACGTGGTCCCGTACTCACAGCATGCAGAAAAGCATTGCTATTTAGTGCTTGTTGGAAATAGGTCCGGTAATTCCTTCGTGCTAGTGAGACTAAGCGAATGACCTCGGGTCAAAGGAGCTAGAAAGACGGAACGCCCTCAGCTCGAAGTTTGAATACTTGCGGTACACCCAGTATCCTATAATCACAATCCTACCAGATGAATCATTGCTTAAGAGGAACTTGACAATGAGAAAGGAGCGCTAGCTGGCATTTTTGTTTTCAGTGATTTTACGTGGACCTAGAATGTATACTAGTCCAATTCGACAAAGCTGCAGTATAGTGACGGTAGTTGAGTTGAATTTGAGGCGTTATTGCCGTCGTAGTTTGAGGCGCCCTATGACCAGGGTAGAGAGGCGACTTGAAGATTTTTCTTTCCTGTGCATAGATACGGATTTCCGAAACGAAAATTGATCGCGAATCAACAAACTACGTCCATGCGGCTTTTTAACCTATCCACCGAACAACCAGGGGTTGCTGGTTTGAATCGCGGACGACTTCGCGATATCCCCAACCCGTGCGTTACTCGTAGACAATTTGGTCCAATGGCCAGTGCTCTCTGAAGTTTGTGCGGAATGGTGAACCAATGATGAACCAGTGAAAAAACCTGCTCACTACCTTTCGAACTAGGCGCACTCTACAATATATCGTTGATTGTCGGTTAATACACGTGTGCGTTTTTGGCTGAAGGCAAATAATGGAACAGTTAATCCACAGTTCATAGAGGATTGTATTGGAGCAATGTGTTTGTTGAACAGTAAGGTAGTCTTCACAGTCCAAGCAGTTTGTTGCGCTTATAGTGTGATGCATGATGAAAAATTTGAAACAAGGCTGTACGTGATGCCGGCTTAAGCTATGCGGCGATAACAGCCTAGGTGACACATGCCTACGAGGAACACCGTCTAATCATGTTCTCTGTTGAGAGACAGGATGAATACCGAACACAGAATCTCGAAATGTTAACAGTAGAGAATTAGACTCCTAAAGTTTTCGAGCTAATCGATCAATTGGTTATAGCGCTTGTTGGCCATGTTACAAACCATGGCGAAAACATTTGGCAGTCGGCGAGTGGTCGGAATGTCTAAGAACATCATGAGAGAATCCGCTGGTGTCAGACTTGGGACGATCGTACTATTTGTGTGTCGATGGCGAAGATATGCGGTTGTCACCCAGTCTGTTGTGATAGCGGAGTGTGGTTCGCGAATCGGCTATGCGACCATCCGACATGGACCGAGAAAGAGAACGTCGCTACTACGTGGGTCACCAAAAATTAGAGCTACGAAAAATGGCATGTGTCGCCGATGGTCTCAATTAGTTACCGGTAACAGCTGCTTAACGCAGTGATGGAGCATAGACAAATGAGAAAGCATTCAGGTGTATTAAGTGGGGACATGAAACGTTTAGTTGAAAAAGCATACTCAAGTAAAACGCGATCAGAGGTGAGATGTCAACGAATAATTAATGAGCCCGCCGCGTAGCTGACTGACGATTCGTTCATGCTGTGACATCGCTCTGACTGCGCATACTTCAGGAATTTGAAGTCACATGTCATATTGGACCGCTCTTGAAGTGCTCCGACACAATTGAGAAAAATTCCGATGGGATGTCGCCCGCAAATTGTGTTACCGTATTGGCTAAGGTAATTGGTAAAATCAGCCGGAGATAAACGTTCGATTGCTGACATTCCCTGTAACGGAGGTGGGGAAGTGATCAATAGATTTAGCTATAGGGTTTGATTAGCATGGAATAGTAGCAATTCAGCGAGTCTATGATCCCAATGATTATTACAAGCTACAATACCCCAAATAATTTACACAATAACCAAAACGTTTTCGTGACTTGATTCTACGCACCAAGAATCCGAAGTCTACGTTGAACTGACCGCCACGCTTCAACACCAATTGCGGTGACATCATCAGTTTTAGTTAACTGGCAAATACGAAGAATATTCGTAGATTGATATTTGGGCGGAGATACCTCGCTCTTCCCAGAGCAGACTGGTTTGTTAGCCGACGTTTTGTTGTTATATTAGGCAATACCGTCAATGCCACGCCTGTGTAAATGACGGTATTTTAATGCCGGGGTAAAGAAGTGGTCGAGTACACAAGTGTAGGCTCGAGTTTGTGTGCAGACGAGACATAGGACATGCATCGGGATCGGGTGATGACGAGGCCACGATCCCGGTGTTTTCTAGTGTCTGTGGGGGGTTTCAAACTAGAGTCATGTTATCCCTGCCGGACCAATGGGGCAGTGTGTCCTCATGGCTATGATAGACGGAGTACTTCCGATTTGACACGGAACACGCATGTGTCAGAACATAATCAGGCTCATCAGTACGGTTTAGTTAACTAATAATCCGAACAACGAGGTGCGTTGAATTCAGTTGCTGTTGCCTGCAACGATGAGGGAAGTGGAATAGGAACGGGACAGAAGGTATAACGCAAAAACAACAAACAGGAAAAAAGATGATTAATGAAAATTTACTGGTTTTCAGGAAACCCAAAAGTGAAATTCAGACTGGACTGCGCGGATAAAATATTTACACCCCGCCAGACGCCGAAACAGTGTCATACAAACGGCTCGAAAACAACCGTTTCGATCACGACAGTGCCGTGGGGCCAAAGAACCTACCGCACAGTCGATGTAAGAGTTCACGATAAACCGCACGGAAAGCACGTACCAATTCTTACCTTAGATGAAGCAGCCAAAAATCGTGATTCATCTAGTCTGGTAGTCGTAGGCGCTCGGTCGTGGAATGGAATTGAAAATGAACACTACTACCGCAATGAAGAATATAACCGTCCACACCCAGATTCATCTAAGAGCGAATTTAGCGTACTGAATTTTTTAAGCATTCTCGATGCGTGTGTTTTTGGCTAATTAATCAGTCTCAGTTTAGTGCAAAGACTTTAACATCATCATTATTCTTAAGAAAGCGATAATGCGGGGACACTTAGTGCTTACTTTTCCTTACTCTTAACTGTGAATTAACAAAAATACAAACGTGTAAATAAGCCTAGTGTACTGGACAATAGGGATGATAAAAAGCCAGACAAATCGCGTCTTCCACAGTTCATTCGGCAGCACACATTGTAAGAGCAAAAGGTTTAGGGAACGTCAGGACATCATATGGTCCGATACGGACAATGCGCAGTGACTCATAAAACCGACTTACTTCTTCATCCAACGCCTGAATAGACTTCCAGATTTCACCTTTCTGTCTATCGTAGTAGGTGTACTGGAAGCGGCGACCTAAGTGTTGCGAACCACAGAGAGAAAATTAAAATTGCTGAGGAGACTGGGCAGAAACCAGTGACATGCCCATTAACAAGAATATATATATATATATATATATATATATATATATATATATATATATAGCAACAAGCTAATTATGGATAATCTGTCATCTACATCAGTTGGCGAGATACTACCCGGTTGCCTAGGTCGAAGTACGTGGGTTGACTTGGGGGACCACCGCCTTGAGCCTTTGGCAGAAAGGCCTGATCCACAAGGCAGCAGGGCGAAGTAAGGGTTTCGCATTCGGTGGGAGCCGGTAACTGAACATTCAGTTCATACGCCTTTCGGATGACGAAAATCCATACTAGGCACTCAACACTCCCGAAGTCAAAGACAGAATCCAATGCTCGGATTGCTTACTGGTATACAATGTCTCCAAGAAGACAAGGGGCAGTGACTTTATTTAATGGCGAGTCACATCCGCTATGTCACAGTGTTGTTAAACGGGTATATATGGCTTTTATAGGGTGAACGCTTGTCAAGCGTAAACCCACCAGGTCCTGAAACACTGCCGCCGAACCATTCGCCGGAACGGGAAATGCCAGAACCGGTCAGCTGGCAGCACGAGGAAGTTGACTAGTTAACTAATGTCACAATTAGCAAGAGGGTAGAATGTCACCTGAAGTAGAACTGTGTACATATCATTTCGGGTGCACTAAGCAAACACACAAGATCACCCAAGTGGCAAATCGTAAAAAACGATAGGAGTAAAGAAGATTCGAGTCCGTAGAGAGAAAATCGGGCTGTGGCGATGGAGTGACCGATGACCGACATGTGATAGTACTAGCGAAAACGTGAAAGTTTGCACGAACGAATGAGAGCAATTTGTGACGCATTGGACTAAAATGATCGCTGTGGTGAATAATACTACGACCGAAACTTCATATGCTGGCGTATCAGCTACAAGCAAATGGAGCACTGTCGCATCCAAGTAACATTGCTGTTGATCATGAATTAGTTGGCGAATCAATCATCTAAGATAGCACAGAAATTGTAAGTTAAATATGGTGTGAGACAACTAGATGCTGGCTAATTTATGGTACTCTAAATGTCCTAGGTCGCGTGTCTGGCAGGTTTTTTTAAGGCAGGCATGGTTTCTAAACTATTGTTTGGTTTCAGAATACGCAGTCACATATGGATCCAGTGAGCTAAAGTGCATCGCGAATTGGCAAGTTGGCAGTTGCTTCCTGCAGATACTCATCAGTTGGAATCACCCGAAGCACATGTTCAGCATACTCTGAGACGGCCGCACCGAAGGCAGGCAACATAATAATAAGAACAATAATAATAACATAACAACAAGTGATGGCGGAGCAGAGAAACATTATGGAAATGCTGATGAGGACCACGAAATTCAGAAGATGCCGGTTGAGTGAGGTTTCTGGTTAAACGAGAGATCAGAGTCCCATAAATCAAAAGCGAAATAATGAGAGGTTAGTGGAAATGTTTTATAGCGGAAAAAATATTTCTTTTCATGTTGAAGTGCGAGGTTTGTGAACTGATTGTTAGTAAAGAATATCGCGGTCCATACCACAGATAGCCCCGGCCGTTGTCGGTGCCGGTGAACTACAATCAAGGATCTATGGATGAAACACGTGGAAAGTGTGGAGGCAATCGACAAGTTGTCAGTAAGTTGGAAAGAAGTTGGGTTATGTGGCCTGTGACTCGTATTAGGCCAAAAGCGACTAGTTGCAACTCTCCACACTTTCAGCAGCGATCAAAGAAGGGTTTACGAGCCAGGATTAGAATCTAAAGATGAGATTGGATTGATCCTACCGCTGATGCCGTGTTCAGCAGAATGGTTGGAGTGATCTTAGGTTACTAGACCGAGCAAATGCAGCGATACATGAAGAAAGATATCAGAACTTACCCCAGTGGCAGAAGTCAGACGATATGACAAACAAATTGCTTGAATCAGCTAGGTAAGGTGCAAGAAGATTGCCGTACACAACTTCACGACCAGGTGATAACGAGCCAACAACGATAGGTACAATCGTTAAACCGTGACGATTGCTAGAGAAAAGTGGGGGAGGAAAGTGATCTGCGTGTGCGGTACGAAAACAAATGAGGTCAAATCATAACCTTGAGAACTTTGATACTAAACCGGTAGTGAGGTAAGTAACCTCATGGCCTGAAGCAATCAATGACTGTTTGCCCCAATATTCAATAAAATCATCGCCAGTCAGCAAGAATTCTCCGTCTAAATTGCTTAGAAAAATTTCACTAGTCCGCGATCCGTGATGTTTTCCTTGTTTACGCAGCAGTCCCTACACATCAGTAGCTAAGGATTTTACCTGCTCGATATCGGAAACAGGAGAGAATCCCTAAGGTATGCACATGGACAGGTTCGAACATTGCACCAAGAAATGGTAACAGCTATCGCATCGAATGAGGAGCTTCAAATTCCACCGCTGTTGTAGTCATTGAAACATTAATCTACGATACCCACTGCGAATTTTCCGTGTTCTCACAAATCACTTCGTCAGAATGAAAACTAACCAGGCGCAACTGTACAACATTACACTAGATTCTCTTTGGTTCCACGTGGAACGAACGTCCATCCCATTGATAAATATTGTGCTCTTATTATCCCAGAAGTACGACCAACTATGGTTGAGGGACTAGTGAATACTAAAATCGCCTCAGTTGGGGCGGATTGTGCAGCTCAGCTCTATTTAGTAAGCGATACACCGAGTGATGAGGACGCCTGGTAACATAGTAAAATAACACTAGTAGCCTAGAAAATCTATAGATGTTCCATAAACACAAGCGGTTTACATTCTACTGATCAAATTCTCAGTTAGATCAGGCAAACAGAAAAGCATCAGCAGTACACCGGTAAGCAGTACCGACATTTCGCTGCTGCGAAACCACCATCAGTCGCAAGGGTCGCCTACGCAGGCTGGAACGCGCACCCTCAAGTTACAAGGCAGGCTTGTGATGCTTAAGGCTACGGGCCCACAATTAAAATTAGCAGCACCGCAGGTCGAGTTGATCCCTGAGAATTAAGAAGGGAATCTAGGAGGCAATCACAAATCGTTAACAAGATAGGCGGTTGTTTATAGAGTAAATACGGCATTTCGCTCTTGTCCATTCACTGAATGTCCTGTGACGTCAGCTACATCCCAATGGTTGGTACTCGTTCTCCATACTGGCCGATTCACGGTTACCGCATGGTTACGTTGGGCCTGGCTGTTGTTATCACGGATAGATTGCACGATGGCGTCTGATCGATTACCCGCCAACTTAGTCGATGATTTAACGACTGGTTATCTGCCACGGCCGCGTTTCTAAGATGGACTCAGGCGCATGCCACCCACTCGCAATAAGGCCGACCAATCCGCTTCGCGAAAGCGTGCTGCTTTTCCTTGCGCTGGACCGGGTGCGTTCCGTGTGATCAGTTCTCATCAGTAGCGTCTGATTGGTCATTCGTCTATTCGGTTGACCATAGTTGAGCGTGTCGCTAACATGGACTCAGACGTAAAACAGCCATAAGGCCGACCAATCGGCTTTCCGAAGGCGTGGTGCTGGGCCGAACCAGTCGTGCGTGATCGGTGTTCGACTGATTGAGCTCTGGTCTATGGGTACCGCATCGATTCCCTTTGCCCCCGGTTTCAGCCAACACCATATCCTTCACAGGGTCGGAAACTAAGGACTGAAACGAAGTCCCACCGGATTCCTGCGGCACATCATCGATTATGTCAGCCACTACCCCTGGAATGCCGAAAGATACCAAGTAACATCAATTTGTGCTGACTGTACTGCCTCAATATTCCAGAATTGTTAGACGGCAGCTAAGGACGAACGCTGTGACACGATTTCGAGACACGAAGTAGGCCTACGGCAGGCCACGCGGAAAGCTAATGAAATCAGTTCACAATGTACGACACAGGTTGCTACGTGGTTCAGGACAGCTGACGAAGTCCGTTCGTCATCATGGCACGGGCTGCTATGGCGCAGACGTGAGCGGGACTGCAGCCAAACACTGGAGACTGCGAGCACGTGAGTAGACAAGTTACTTCAATCGGCCCGGCAACCTACAGTCGGGAATGAGGACGTGTGACCTATAAATTTAACCGTGCACTGTCCTTAATATAATGCCTTCTGTTTTCTCCGGCTGAGTTAGACGGCGCACAAGACGGACAGCAGAGCGTTTCAACAATGGCGACAGAGATTTTTAACCAAACTAAAACGGCAATCAGTTTTGAACACTTGAAGGCATTCTTGCAGAAACAGCAGATATATTTGAAAAATCGCAAGCCAAGCTGACTGAGATGCTGACACAGAAGCTGTCTCCACAGTCAAGCTCAAGGGTAGGCAAAGTGAAATTGTCAGCTTTCCGGAAACCTTGATTCGGCAAGTCAGTGAATTTCATTATGATGCTAATGCCGGTATAACATTCGCTTCATGGTTCCACAAGTATGAAGATATGTTCCGGGTTGATTTGTTCAACATCTCAGACATGAAGAAAATTCGTATTGTGCTACCGAAGCTGGGTACAGTCGAACATGAAAAGTTCATAAATTTCAACCTGCCGAAAAGGAGCCCTTAATTGTCGTCTGATAAATTCATTTCAATTTCGTCACAAATATTCGAGGAACAAATATATCTGGTTAACATCCGGTACATATATCTGTCGATGACTAAAAATCATCAATGAATCACGGGCAATGCTGTTCTTCAGCAAAGCAAATATTGCATTCATATGATTCAAGACCAGAAATCGGTTAGGCGTTAAGAATTCTTTTCAGTAAACTCTTGCCGGACCCAAATGTTTACATACCGCTGTGTGTGGGGTAAGAGTCAAATCGGGCTGGAATTGATTTCTGAGGTGTCTAAACGATCAAAATCGATGACTAAAAGCGGTTACAGATGGCAAGAAAAGTGCATCAAGGGAACATTAATACACAAGCCTCAGCAGTCAAAGGTAACCAGATAAGGTTACAAAGGGATAAGTAACAATGTCAGTTGGCCACGGCCGTATGAATCGATAATGTACACATAATTCCGGTTTCAGATGGTGGATGTAGATAGCCTCGGCAATAGACAAGATCTGATTTCGGAATTCTTGCGAGAAGCGTTCCGATAGTGAGTAGACAACTAGGAAGTCATTCTCAGATGCAGTATGGCCACATTCGAGGAGGTGCGACATGACTGAGCCATCTGAGAACCTCATTTCGCTTTTTAAAAACATGCCGGGATGTGCTCGTGAATCCTCTGTGATAGACGTCTCGTTGTACGACCCACGTATCGTACACCACAGGGGCACGAGTACTGATAAACTAGCATTGAACGAGTCAACAATGGCAGACTCTTTCAAGGGTTTAGCAAAACCTCTGTTTGTTGGTCTGGTGGAGAATGGCATTTTGCCCGATACCGTCCATTCAAGTACCATTGCGGTAGAAGAGGCCATAAGAAGTCGTTCTGCTCGGCAGTTCACCATGCGTTGAACAAGAGAAAGCGTAACAATGCCACATCACTGACGTCCCAACTTGACCAGATCTATCATCTCAACTTTCAAATTGGACGGGGTCAGCAGGCGCCAATACACAATGGTGCAAATCAATGGCATACAAGTCAAGTTTCAACTTGATGCGTTTTCGGATATCGCGAATACGTGGTGCATGCTGAGGCATCCGATACCTGTACAAACGGGTCATACGGCACGGAATGCTTCAGTTCGTATAAATTACTTGGTAAAGTGAACTGCCAAATCAACTTCCGTGATCAGTAAATTTACATGTGTTTCATGACAGACCAGTCGGGTTTGGATTTGCTGGGACTCGATTGGATGTATGAGTTGAAATTCCTCAAGCAGCCAGCCACCAGCTATCACCGCCGTTGATATCAAGCCCGATGTTTCAGTCAAACTGCAAATGAAACGACGCCACGAAGCACAGTCTCAATTGGTCTCCGATGTTGCTGGATCTCAAACGCTAAGCGTCCGGTGCCATAGGTGACTCAGTCGTTTTTGGAAGCCGAGCTGAATCCATCGTAAGCTGAAAGCAAAATCAAAGGTGTTCACTACTCAGAATGGACACCTATCGTGGTAGTAATTAAAAGAAACAGGAAGGTCCGTATTTGTGCTGATTTTTCAAAAGGCTTGTATTACGTGTCAAGGACTCATTAGTGCCCCTTAACCGTATCGGGAGACTTTTTTAACCAAACTCAACCTATCTGAAACGTACTTTTATGTTACAGTTGTTGATGAATGAAATTATCGCTGACAATAAATATGCACCTCGGACTTTCCAAGTACAACCGGCTGGCTTTCGGAGTGAAAACCGCACTGGACATTTTCCAACAAATCGTGCTGAATGACATCCACAACACAGCTGTACCCCTAGACGATGCTTTGATTATGGGCTCAAATCCGCAAGAGTTGACGTCAACAATCGGAAGAGTGCTTTCGCACCTAAAATCCGGATTCCGAATAGGGGATGAAAATGTGATTTGCTATTAGAGTCAAATCCCTTGGGTATATCATTGACGAACATGGCCAGCGCCCGGATCCTGCCAATTTAGAAGCTAACAAGTAAGTGGAGACTTCGAAAGAGGTTGCAGAGCTCCGCTTGTTCATTGGTCTCGTGAGTAATTAAGGAGTTTTCCTACCAAGCCCTTATCAAACGCGAAGTCCGCTGAACCAGTTAATGACGGAAGATAAAGTTTGGCAATGGACAAAATAATGCCGACAAATCTTTGATGCAATCCGAAATTAGAAACTGTCGTTGTTTCGGACGTTTCCAGTAATGACATTGGATCTGTCACTTCCTATGGTTTCCCGAATGGAGGAAAGAAGAAGAATGATGCTGTGTGACCATGCACACAGCACGGTCACTAACGGCGGCTGTGAAGAACTACGGCAAGGTTGAGAAGGAAGCGCTCACGATCGTTTTCGCTATGAAACGGTTCCACAAGGTGTTTTATAGAAGACATTTCGCGCTCCTGAGTGACCGCAAAACACTGATCTCAATTTTCGGATCAAAGAAGGGAATACCTGTTTTTACTGCAAATTGGTTACCAAGATGGACGATCATACTGTCGGCGTACAATCCCAGCATACAGTATGGACCTACACACCAGATCGGCCAGGCGGATGAACTGACTCGCCTCATTAGCTCGCAACCAAAGCAGCACGATGAATGTGTGGTTGCGGTTATCAAATTGGAGTTAGTTCAATGAATCCTCACCGACAACCTAAGAAGATTACAAGTAACATTTGAAACCTATTTGTAGACTTCCTGGAAGAGGACGTTAGAGAATGTGATGTATTATATGGAAACACTTTGGCCAAATACTGCCATTCCTGCTGAGTTGCTACGCTTTTTCAATCGTCGTGGATCCCCGTCGGTTGTGAACAACCGCTTGATGTGTGGAGACTGAACGCCTCAGAAAGTGCAGAGGCAAATCTTATAGGTGTTTTATGCTACGTATCCCGGTACCAGCCGTATGAAAGCTTTGGCATGTAGGTTTGTTTCCTCGCGCGAGATGGATTCAGCAAACGGAAAATTTCGCTGTGTGAATCCTGTCAACTTGCGTCAAAAGCCCCTCCAAAGTGCCAGTGGCAACTTCGGCCGAAGCAGAGAAGCCACGCAGAACCGGTCAATTCTACCCCGTTTTGGTGGACCCCACCAAGTGGCCTGATGTGATCACAGTTCACGATGCGGCTGCTCAGCGCACCACCAACGAGCTGGATAAAGTTTTCCAGTATTTTGACCTGCCAGAGGTGATAGTGAGAGGAATTCAGTAACATTTTCGCCACCATATCATCCACAATCAAACGGACAGGCGGAAAGGTTTGCGGATACTTTCTAAAGTGCGCTTTGCGAAGCAGGAGAGAAAAGTATTTTTCCGGGTGTTATTTAACTAGTCATGTGTATGTATCGGGATGCGCCGAATCAAAACACCCCTAAGGGAAAGTCGACTGCCGAAGTTTTGTTTGGACGCAAAAATCGGATACTGTTCGACAACTTTGGCGTTTTTGAAACTGAAGCATGTGACGAAAAATAAATAGCAACTCATTATAAGGAACAATGGTGCTATAATTGGGAAACACGGCATGCTAGCAAAATCGCTGTCGCGACTACGCACATCACCGAACTACGAAGTATATGGCCCAAGAGTAATGTAGGTAGTGCTTCATTCAAAACTAATGGTAGCACGGTTACTGAAAAAATTGCGTA
The DNA here is from genome assembly GCA_944474145.2 of Dicrocoelium dendriticum. NCBI lineage: Eukaryota > Metazoa > Platyhelminthes > Trematoda > Plagiorchiida > Dicrocoeliidae > Dicrocoelium > Dicrocoelium dendriticum. The sequence continues at coordinate 78,032,075 of OX104065.1, read as the reverse complement.
TATTTCGTTGCAGGCTGCCATCTGAACTTCGGTTAAGGGCAGGGAACGACATGCTCCTGAGGTTAGACATATCCCCCCAAAGGAACAAATGCGATGGAGATTCTACTGAAACAGTGCACCAGCAGTGTGTCTTACGAGCCCATACAATCTGACAATGAAGTGACTGGTCAGACTCTTTATGCTATAGATATAAAGTTAGGTTTGGGATTATTTACGAAATCGTGGAATCTGACGTCGAGCCATTCGCTAATTATCCACCGAAAAGACAGTCGCTGGCCTCACACTAGTCAGCGAAACCTCACTTATGAATTGCGCAATCTTCAACACACTGATGTTATCTGAGAAGCTCTCATCTATACACACTAAAGTTTAGGGATTGTTCAGTAGATTTACCGAACTTCGACTACGTGAGGTCGCGAATACCTGGTACCTCATTCTCATCACTGAAACCTGATAGAAGCCCGAACCATGAGCTACGTATATTGGCCTTAATTGACAATGCCAACCAGGAGAGTGTCGCCACATGTAGTGATTGTACATCAGTAGCAAAACTTCCAAGCAAGTTCATCCAACCCTGGATGCCAGGCTCAAAGTCTTGGGAGATAATTCACGTTGATTTCGCTTGTCTGATGCAAAGCCAGCGCTTTTTAATTCAATGATGTGTACACTAAGTGCCCCGACATTTACCTGATGAACACAATCACGACAGCAGTCACAGTATGAAAATTACAGCAGCTATTTGCACAGTTCAGTCCACGGAACACCTTGGTTTCCGATAAGGGTACACAATTTAGCTCCGATGAATCTAACGCTTTCTGTCAGCGTAATGGCATCAATCACTGTCAGTCGCCTCCGGGGCAACAACAGTCCAACTGGCAACCAGAATGATTCGTGGATACTTCCAAGCGTTCACTTCTAAAACTACGGGGGATGGAGGATCGACAGAGGAATTCACACAGCTGTCCCTGTTAAAATATCGGGCTACGTCGAACACTCATGTACAATGCGGCAGATCCTCAGCGGAAGATATGGTCGGACGTGAAATACGCCTACTAATTGATGTAATAGGCACTGGGTTTACGCAACGGCCAATCGCGTCAGGCGTGAGCAGTTTTCTTCCAAAGAAGCCGATGTGCGCATTGGAGACAAGATCAAACAACCAGACTTGGTAACCTATAACAGTAAGAGAAAGAAAAGGCATTGTGCTGTACCAATTGTCTATCGGACTGTGGTATTTCATTCGGAACATTAATTAGTTACGCAAACGACGGCTCGATCACGCAATCTATTCCACTTCCGAGTTGCTGTTGGATTTACTGCTGAAGATATTCAACAAGGGATTTTCAGATCAGACAGACTTTGCCGGCCACAGAACAGCATAATTTCTCTGCGCAAAATTCAGTGACTTGGGCAAGATCTCTGCATGAATATCCATCGCTTACCTCGCCGTGCCCTCTCCGTGCACGCATAAGTTGGCTGGAAGTGAAAGCAAGGTGGCTAACGTATGACATGGGCCAGAAGCATGAAGGAGCTAGCGTCAAAGTTAGCCGTGGTCGCGCGCTCTCGGCTCCCTGGCATGGGTGTGAAGAATCCGGAACACACATGGCTGAAAACATTCTTGGATATGGCAAGAAATCGTGCACAATAGCGGACTTGTTGTGACTCAATATTTTCATGAACACCGGTTTCTTTTTCCCTATTTCATTGTATGTTTATTGTATTTTCCATATGTTGTGGCACTATGTCAATTATACTATTGGCCGTATTGAATATATGGTTGGCGGCATCAGGTTTCGGATTTGCCTGTCCCTGTGGCCATTCACAGGACGCCCGCGCCTACAGAGACACCATGGATGGCTTGCGCTGCACCACCCACAGCTCCAACCACACACCCCATACCCAGTGTAAACCCGAAGGAATAAGACCGGGAGGCATGTGGATGCGAGTCATGTTTCATCAACGGAGCCGGCCCACATTCCTTCACAGGCAAACACAAGCAAGCTGTATTTGGGGAATCAAGCGAACACAAGGCGGTGGCTGGTCCGTAATCCGCTCCACACTGAGTGCATGGAACCGCTCTTTGAGCCTAGCACGGTCACAAGGACCGTGCACCCCGTCCGCTCCAACAACGACCAACTGTCGCCTGGAGCCAGTACGGACGAGGTAGTGGGTAATAGACAGGTAGGCACCTTGTCAACATGCACATCAAGCGCAACCACACCGGGGATATCAAACAACAGCCAATCACTTGAAATGACATTATCAAATAAAATATATTTGTTAAAGCATACGGCTATGCAAACATAACTCTTCGCTAAATTAGCATCTGAAGTAAGTTGGTTAGCAATGAAATGCAACAAATACTAAATTTCCACAAGTTATTCAAAATATGCTACAAACGCGAAAAGGTTATTGAAGATAAGCACAATTAGCGTAAGCAACGTGGTCGATTAATGGAACATTATTCAGGTAGGCAGAACAAACTAAATAAGATTGAATGAAATTTACCCAGCTTAAATAGATCAAGTTTAAGCGTAAGTTGGTTTAGCCCGGCTGCGATGAAGAAGCATCATGAATGCGACATCAGCTTCAGCATGGGACACAATTGAATATATATATATATATATATATATATATATATATATATATATATATATATAATTGCTTAACAAATTAGAACTACTAACAACTGTTGAGTTAAGTGAACTGACGGAAGCGCATGCAGAGCCATGTGAAGGAGTCGTTCGGAGATCCAAGCGCAAAGGGTTCTCCCTCCTGCTCCCTATCAATGCAACGAATTCAACCGATCAGACCTTTACAAGTGAACCCAACATTTCATCCCTACGACCCAGAGGTACAGCGTGTTCTCGTAGGGTAGATGTTATGCCCTTAAAAGCAGATTGTTACGTGGCTCTAGCTACGAACTTCATACACACTACCCCACTGTGCTGCACGTGTAAGAGGCTGCCGATCATGCGTGCTTGACACACCCTCACAACTTACCCTGTATTGTCAGTTGACTTGTCTGGGTAGTGTGACTTGAAATTTTGTAAATACACTGTCCAGTGATGAAGTCCTTGTTCTGATGGATCTACGCTCCATCAACCGCGAGTATAACACTTCCTTCCCCATTACCGATACTCCCAACTTATTTGATCACAGCAGTTTTTACAAGGAACTCACAAGCCTGAAATCAAACAAGGCTAGTGGCCCTGATACTCTGTCACTAACCGCTCTGAAAGGATGTGCGGACGCATTAAGGTCACCGCTGGCAGAGGTCTTTAACAGATAATTAATGACGGGTATTGTCTTCGACATCTGAAAAACAGCCACAATAAAAACAATACCCACATAAGAATCACAAAAGGATCGACTAGCCCGCTGGGCGGAAATTATTTGAAGAGCATTTCAGCAGGCCTACTGGGACACTGCCGCTTGCGGAGTCACTTGGGAAGACGTGGGAGGTGGATGTCACATTTCCCACTTTGGAAGAGATTCGACATGAGCTTCCCATGCTGCAACGCATCAAAACTTATGGACCCGACGATCATCCCCTATCTTTGCTGAAAAATGTAGGTAACTCTTTATTCACTGGACTTGCCTCTAGTTAATACGATTTGGGACACTGAAATAGTGCATTTAGACTGGTGACTGTCGAGCTCCTCTTCAAGAAGAGTCAGTGTTAGATCTTCCCTTTTTCGCTATTCCGAATTAACCACCCAGAAATTTCTCCGCAGCAATTCTAGCCCAGCCGAAGAAAAAGCAAAATTCCAACAGCCTTGACCACGAAAAATGTGTTAACAAAAACTCTACCAACGTAGCCAGAAAATGCCGCCGAAAACACTGTCCTCTCAACTCTAAGGCAAGTCCAATTCGCCGGGTGTTTGAAAACCCATTCGTCCGCTCGATCGATTGCCTGATCGACCGCACGGGTAGGCGATTCCCTTCAGCCCAGCTTTCAATCATCATTATATATTTTCCCTTTTTATGTTTTTATCTGATTCCCGGATACCTCCCCTCCTGAAGCTGCTGCCGTTGTGTAGGATGCTCCATTGTTAGATCTTCCCTTTTTCGCTATTCCGAATTAACCACCCAGAAATTTCTCCGCAGCAATTCTAGCCCAGCCGAAGAAAAAGCAAAATTCCAACAGCCTTGACCACGAAAAACGTGTTAACAAAAACTCTACCAACGTAGCCAGAAAATGCCGCTGAAAACACTGTCCTTTCAACTCTGAGGCAAAAGTCCAATTCGCCGGGTGTTTGAAAACGCATTCGTCCGCTCGATCGATTGCCTGATCGACCGCACGGGTAGGCGATTCCCTTCAGCACAGCTTTCAATCATCATTATATATTTTCCCTTTTTTATGTTTTTATCTGATTCCCGGATAGTCAGCGTACGTTCATCATGGAAATAAGGGCCTTAGCTCTTTTGCTATCAAGCTACTCATGCGTATCACTCGTCGTCCCCTTGAGAACCGAATCATTGAAGGCCAGGCAGACTTCCGCCTTGGTCGTGGTTGCATCGACCACATATCTACTCTTTGCCAAGTGTTAGAGCAGAAACACACCTGCAGACGACAGACTATGGTAGTTTTCTTTGATTTAAAAGTTGCCTTTAATTCTGTTGACCGCGCCAGCTTGTGGTACTGCCTATTCATGAAGCGCGTGCCGGCTAAGTTCATTCCCATTATGCAGTCTCTCTACCGTGACTCCAGAGACCGTGTAAGGGTCTACGGGAAACGGTCTCGGGTTTTCTGTGACAAGTGGGGTACGCCAGAGTTGTCCTGTATCTTCTATCCTCTTCAACTTTGTGATCGAAATGATCACCAATGACTCAGTACTTTCAGACACCAATGGAGTGGAATTTCTAGCAGGTGACCAGCTGACAAACCTTGAGTATGCTGACGACAGAGCACTCCTTCGGTCCAACGCTGTGGCTATGCAAACTGGATAGACCGAGGCGTAGCGCTGAACGCTTCGGTGTGTGCTTTCTACCATCAGTGTTGCAATACCGGACCGACACACCGCTGGTATCATTGGAAATGGTGGATCAGTTCCCTAACCTTGGTAGCTGTGCACTTCTGGTGGTCACATCATTAGGAGGTTACTCCGCGTATCCAGAGGCTCAACCATCTATGGAGACGGAGGGATACCAACTTGTCAGTGAAAGGTAGGATGTACAACGATGTGATAAAACCGGTGTTACTGTATGATTCAGAGACCTGGTCAGTTCGCAGCGAAGATATCAAACATATGGCTGTGTGTGTGTGTGTGTGTGGAGTATTGCTCACGTCTGGTGGGAACACCGTGTGAGCAACGCTGAGGTCCGCCAGTTGACTTTTGGCAAAGAACTTTCTGGCGCCTTACCAGCGTATTTGCTGAATATAGAGCTGTAGTAAGGGGGTCGCATTTTAGTACCCTCGATTGTTCGGTACCAGATATAAAAAACGAAATTTCCAGATAGGCTTGAGGTTAAATATTTTTATGCTACTCCGTATGACCAGCAACACCTTTGCGTCATATGTCACACCGATGCAAACATTCTTCCCAATGATCCCCTTACTTATCCCATCGTGGTCACCTTCATCACATTTACTTGTGTCCTAAACGATCAACCATTTCACCGAAACCTAATGTGCACGATGAACGCATCCAGGTACAGTAACATTTCTATTTCGAAGTGAAATATACTATAAACTAGTCTCGGATTGTTGTAACTTGAGCTACACAAGGTCACTCAATTACATCGGAGTGACACTGAGCCAAGATTTATGGTGGTCACAGGCTGAGGTTTCTGCTGGCAAGATCCTGACAGATTGTCGACCTACTACTGCTAATGTTGTGCCGTGGACTCATGTACTGGATGCTTATTCGTGGCGACCGCTGAGTGGGTGTTGGGTTATACCCTACACACACACACACACACAATTCGGCATGAGCCGGTTCACTGACACATGGCGCACTGCTTTTCGTGTGTACATTTTATCGAAGGCTTTGTCTGAGGACTCGAGTCGTTCTCCCGTCAGGTGTGGGCGCGCTGGCAGCATTCTAGTCCAACCCCCAACCATGAATCACACCAATAAAAATGCTCCCACGCTGCATCGGCCGTTGCGCAGCGGCATTAGAAGAAGCGTCGCCTTATATGCTGCAGACAGCAAGGTGGATAAAAGAAAAGGATACCACTGACGTCTCCCTTCTTTCTTCTCCAACTGTAAATATTCTCCCCGTCCCCGTTTCACATAACTCACTTATCACTCCAGTCCAGGCCACCACCCGTACGATTGCCCGCCACCGTAATTGTATGCCTCCGCGCAAGAGCTCAACATCTGATGCTGCAACGTGCGCATGACACACGTACTGCGTGGAGCTGAGTGTGACACTGGCCACAAGTTGGTGTGGACCAAATTGTACATACATTTTCGTAGATCTATGTATTACGTGTTTGCCGTGAACCGGCGCAAATTTAACGTTCTCTCCCTAGGTACTTTGAAAAAGTGCATGGAATAGGAGAAAGCGATGGCTACCTGTATTGGCGATATCGAGTCCACAGCCCCAGTGAGCGACCCGTGGCACTAGATCCGTCGCCAAATGACTGCTGCTGCCAAAGAAACTATCGGCCGCGTGAACTGTAAGCGGCCCGATTGGTTCGTTGCGAACATAACAACGACTGGCGCATTGGTGTCTGAGAAGAATGCAGCATTTGCTGCACATGTGGATTACACTGTTTAAAGTGACGAGAATAATGCACGCGAACTTCGACGACGATTGACACGAGAGCTCCGTCGCATTAAGAATACGTGGTATATGGAGAAGGCTAAGCTGATGGAATTCCATGCCGAACGCCGCCAACGCAAGGAATTCTTCGGCCCCTTGAAGGCAATGTTTGGATTCCCATTGCAGCCGCTGAGGACGCTGTTTGATCCTACTTCAGGCGCTGCCTACACACAGACTGCAGATCCGGCGAACGCACTTTGATTGTCCCTGCCATCACAATGAGGCCGGACTTTAACGTGGTGCGATGGTTTGTGTGCCTAAGTGTCTTATTTTGCACCTTCAGAGCCACTCATACCAGATTGGTCAATGGTTAGAGGCCAGAAAAACTCGGCCTTCTGGTCCTCCAGGTTAGAGGTTGGAAAGAGAACGGCTCCTTATTCCTTAAAACGGACTCCTTGTAGCCCAACACCAAGCCCGCTGCCTTGCGGACAGGTGTTTGAACCAAAGGCTTTGGTTGAGAACTCTTATCGTTCTCCGGTCTAGGCCTGGGCAACCTGACAGTAGCCTGCCCACGCAATACTATGAATTTCGCTTCAGAAAATTTCTTGATGCTCCAGCCACCGCAGAGGATAATTAACGGTGCCCTATCTGCTGCATCGTGCAAGGTGTATAGGCGTTTGGGTGCTACTGCTCAAGCCTTCCTGCCTTCTTATTCCTACTCTTACGCTTTTCCTACCTTATGGTCCCGTTCCAGCTTCACTTTTATCCTCCCAGTTTTCAACTCCCGATTCTTGGTCCTCCCCCAACATGCTTTGTTAGGGGTTTATCTTCTAGTTTCAAATCACAAGTGACCGCGGAGCGTCACTCCTGTTCTGTTGACAAGCCCATGTCCAACCGAGCGGTCCACTCCAGTTCATCGACTTCCATTTGGAGCCCTCGATCCTCCTTCAGACCGGCATGCCTCAATGTACACACATTACTAGAGATCGGACAACAGGCAGTACTTTCCCAAGCTTTGGAGACCCTCTCCACCGATATCTGCTGCTTATCCGAGACCTGCCTGCAAGACTCGAGCTCTGTGCTCACTCTGCGATCCCCTTCAGGTGACACCAGCAGTACTGCTCATTGCGCCTATCCGGTGACGATGTAGCTTTGAACACCGGCCAAGCTAGTGTTGGCATTGCCCTGAGTTCCCGGGCTGAAGCTGCTCTGATTGATTGGATCCCAGTAAGTAACCGGATGTGTGCGGTCCAATTGGCTGACTCATTCAAAGCTTCGAAGTCACGCGGGACTAGTAGGTGTCTATTCATCATCGATGCCTAGGCGCCCACAAACTGTGGCGATGATTCGGTAAAAGACGACTTCTACCGCCAACTGACCGAGCTCCTTTGCTAGAGAAGAAGCATGGACACTGTTGTGCTGGCGGAAGATCTGAACGCACAAGCTGGAAAGTTGTCCACTGATGTAATGCATCTGGGCGGTCAGCACGGTGTAGGCTCCCGTAATGATAACGGTGAGCGGTTACTTCATTTGTATGAAGATGCCCGCTTATTTCTTGCGAGCACTAACTTCCGACACAGCACTCGCCGGAGAGTGACTTGGAGCCCACCAGCCTCGAACCAGCTATGGACGCAAATCGATCACATTGCAATCAGTTACCGCTAGAGAGGCTGCATCCAGAATTGTCGCTCGATTTGGAGCATATGTGTGGACACCGATCATGCACTTGTATGTGCTGACATGCGGATGCGTTTTGGTGGAAGCACACGACGTTGTGAACGGATTGACACCAGCCAACTGTTCTGAATGCCTATCAAAGTACGCTGATATGCGAGTTGAGTAAGCGCTCACTGGAGACAATTGAAGGTCACTGGTCGCATGTTTACCAGACTTTGCTAGCAGCAGGCAAATCCTTATATGGTAAGTCTACTAGCCAACATGGACATTGGGTCTCTTCGCGATCCCTGGAACTTGTCGATGTTCTCCGGCATATTCCGGCTGGAAACGAACACAATGAAACTCGCAAAGAGCTCCGGGCAAAACTCCGTGCTAGCCTAAAGAGAGACCGCGAATCTTGGTGGTCTCACCGTGCGTCAGAGTTGGATGTAGCCGCTGCGCATGGTAACCATCGATAGTTATTCCGTCTGATAGGGGACCGGGTAGCGGGAAACCTGGTGTTAGTGAAACAATTTCTGATGAGAGTAGACAGCATATCCACAATTTGTCAAAACGTTTGGAGCATTTTGAAAAGCAATTTAATCGACCGGAATTGTTCGATTCCTCACCAGCCAGTGATCGCTCTGCTCCGTGGACTGTACCTTTCGATCCGCCCACTCGCTCAGAAGTCAGACGTGAGATCGGACTGTTGAAGTTGAACAAAGCCGTGGGACCAGATGATCTTCAACCAACTCTCTTCAAATTCGGGGACCCTGCTCTTGTTGATGATTTACACGAATTACTAGTGAAACTGTGGGAGCAGGAAACTGTCCCTACCGACTGCAGACGCTCCGTTATTGTTCCGATCTTCAAAGGAGGCTCGCGCTCGGAATGCGACAACCATAGAGAAATCAATCTGATCCCTATCGCCTCCAAATTACTTGCCTCTGTAATCCTTCGCAGATTGACTGGCGCTCTTGAAAGCCAGATTCGTGAGGAGCAAGCTGGGTTTCATCGGAGTCGTGGCTGCATCGACCACATCTTCACGTTGCGTCAATTGTAGGGGCACCGTCACACATATTGGTGGCCCATCGTAGTCGTGTTCCTCGACATCAGAAGTGCCTTCGATACGGTTGATCGATGTGCCCTTTGGGACTGTCTACTCAGGAAAGGTGTGCCCGAGAAATATGTAAATATTATCCGAGCATTAAACGCGCGCAGCACGGGCAGAGTGAGGGCTTACGGCAAGCTGTCGCCGCCCTTCAATATCTCCAGTGGTGTAAGACAAGGATGCCCGCTGTCACCTTTCCTCTTCAACTTCGCTATTGACGAAGTCATGGAAATCGCGTTCACAGGACATGACTTAGAAGGTGTGGAGCTACTCCCAGGAGAAAGACTTCTTGACTTGGAGCATGCAGACGACATTGCTCTAATCTGTAACAGCTCCCAGACGTGCCAAGCTGCACTGGACAGATTAGCACTGGCTGTCAGCCGTTTCGGGCTTTGCTTTGCACCATCGAAATGCAAAGCTTTCCTCCAAGATTGGCAGGGATCGCCTCCTGCGCTGACCCTTGGTGGGGATCAGCTAGAAGTCGTTCGGAAATTCAATTACCTGGGAAGTTGTATCAGCGCCCGTGGGATTGAAGATGAGATCACGAACCGTATAGCAAAAGTTCCAGGTGCTTTTGCTAGCCTTTGCCACCTATGGCGCCGGTGCGACATCACTCTCGCCCTGAAGGGTAGAGTATACAATGCAGCGGTACCTTCGACTCTATTGTACGGTTGCGAAACCTAGCCCCTTAGATCAGCGGACATAAAGAGGCTAGTTACGTTCGACCATCGGTGCCTTCGCAGTTTGGCTCACCTCTGGTGGGAATACCGAGTTAGCAACGAGCGTGTTCGACGCCCTGTCCACGACTCAGGAAAAGGAACTGAACCGCTCAGCACCGTCATTTCACGCATCAGACTCCGACGGTTCGGCCACGTGTTACGCATGCCAGCCAACCGGCTTCCGCGACGTGCGTTGTTTGCGCGCCGGGGTGTGGATGGAAGAAGAGGATGGGTGGCCAAGCGATGATTTGGTCGAGAGGAATGAAGACCCTCACTTCGAAGCTGGCCTCGGTTGGAGCTTCACGGCTTCCTCGTTGGGGACCAAAAGATGATGAACACATATGGCTAGATATACTTGCTGACATGGCTAGGAGCCGACCTCAGTGGCGTTCGTGCTGTGAGTTTCTTTGTCCCTTCCCATCCGTTTTAGCCCTCCTTCCAACCACGATTTCATTTCCTAGCATATATAATTTTACATCATAAGTGATTTACCGTTGTACCAAGTGTTGCCCGCCGTGACCCGGTAGCCAGAGGGGTAGAGGTTTCGGTTACTATTCTAATGGTCGCGGGTTCGAGGCCTGCTGTCTCCACCTGATGAGATGAAATTACTTTGAAACGCGTCGTGGTTGTGCAGTGTTTTCGGGCAGTCAACACCCAATTTCCATCTGCTTTGAGTACGGGCCCAGTTATTGCAGTGACTAAGGTGCACTTCAGTGTGAATCACAGTCCATTACATTGAGACCGCGCGTCGCAATCCAATCATACAACGTGTAGTCCAAACCTAACCATCCAATAATTTTTCTTCTTTCCTAGTAGTCGGCTGGTAGCTTTCAGGAACGATGCCCATCCATTGCTGGTAGCTCAGCTGGCATGCGCAACTGTTGTATTCCTTTTTTATGTATTGCGGCATAATAGATAACGTGTAAAATGATGGCGATGACGCCCCTTGAACGACCGTTAAGAATTGACTGGTCTAAGTTGCACTGGCTGAAACGTGCTTAGCTGCGAAACTGCAAGTTCCGACAAGATCCCGCCTGAAGTATTGAAACACAAAACCCACTTTAGTAAATGCGCTACATCAATTGGGCAACGCGTGTGGATTGAAGATGAAGTGCCCCCGTGCTACCACTGTGCAAGAGCAAAGGGAGCAAGCATTGCTGTCTGAATTATCGTGGCATCAACATGTTGAGTTATGTGGGCAAGGTGATTGCTCAAATCTCACTCAACCGCCTCGTCAATCAGCTTGTGGAATCGAACGTGGCGGAAGAGCAATGTGAATTCCGTTCGCGCTGCAGCACCATAGACATTGTGTCCGCGGCCCGTCAGTTGCAGGAGAAATGCACAGAGCGACACCAGTCATTGTACTCGCTGTGTGTTAACTTCACCAAGGCAGTTGATACGGTGAACCGCGATGCACTATGGCAGGTGTTGGGTAGGTTTGGCTAACCGAGTACGTTTACAAGTTTAAATGAATGTCTGAAGAGTGGTATGCAACTGAGCAAAAAAAACCTCGGATGACATTGCTGATGTCACTGTTAGGGAGGAAGACTGTGTCTTAGCCCCTGCCCTATCTAACATTCACCTAACTGCAATGATGTCTTGTGCTTTTGATACTATTTGTGCGTTCGTGTGGAACACCTTATTGATGGTGGGTTGCTGAACATCCGTCGTTTCGGGGCAAGAACCCAAGTGTTTGAGACAACCATCCGTATGTTGCTGTTTGCAGACAACTGTGCGTTGCCTGCGCACAGCACGGATGAGTTGCAGTGTATGAATTCGGCTCTCGCTTCGACAGCGGCAAAATTAAGGCTCGCCATCAACGTAAGGAAAACTGTTTTCTTTTTTCAGCCTACACCAGAAATGGGACCGGTATGTTTGCCGCGAATCTACATCGGTGATGACGCCTTGGGAACCACTCCGAGATTTTGCTAACTGGGTAGCGTACGAGGGTAGAGTAATAAGTTTCCGGATTCACAAATGTTCTTTTTAACATAAGATATGCATTATGTTTTCTCGAAGTACCCTCCATCAGCGTATGTGGACAGTTCCATGTGCTCAAATCATTAGGAGAAGCAGCTAAACCATGTCGAAGCGGGTAACCCACCAAGCAGCTCAATAAAGGCCTCTACTGCAGCTTCTGGAGAATTATAGCGGATTCTACGCAACAAGCGCTTGACAAGTGAAAAATACAAAATGTCACAAGGAGCCAGGTCTGGACTGTAGGGCGGGTGATCAACCTGGTTTATGGCAAACTGTCGCTGCCCTTCAATATCTCAAGCGGTGTGAGACACGGATGCCCGCCGTCACCTTTCATCTTAATTTCGCCATTAACGAAGTCATAGAAGCAGCGTTCGCTGAACAAGACCTACAAGGTGTGAAGCTGCTTCCTAGAGAGCGACTTCTTGAATTGGATTATGCTGACGATAATGCCCTTATCAGTGACAGCTCCTACAAGTGCCAAGCAGCACTGGCTGTCAATCGTTTGGACTGCACTTTGCTCCATCGAAATATAGTCTTTCTCCAAGATTAGCAGGGATCCACCCCTGCGCTGACTCTAGTTGGTGATCAGCTAGAAGTCGTTCAAGAATCCAACTACCTGGACAGCTCTATATTAGCATCGGTGGGATCGGATGAGGATACGAACCGTATAGCAAAATCTCGAGGTGCATTTACCAATCTTTGCCATCTGTGGCGCCGAGGAGACCTCACTCTCACCCTGAAGGGCAGAGCTGACAATGCAGCCGTCCGTCCAACCCTCTTGTACAGTTGTGAAATCTGACCCATCAGGTAGAGAGACATAAAGAGGCTAGTCACCTTTGATCATCGCTGCTTCCGCAGCTTAGCTCATGTTTGGTGGGAGCACCGCGTGAGCAATGGATGTATTCGACATCGTGTATTTGGTGCAGGAAGAGCGAGTTAACCGCTCAGCACTATTATATCACGCACTAAGCTCCGATGGCTGGGCTACGTGTTGCACGTGCCAGCACATCGACACCCGCAATATGCGTTGTTTGCGTGCCGTTGATGCGGTTGGAAGAGGAAAAGGGAGGCCAAGCGACGACTTAGTCGAGAGAAATCAAAACACACTTCGAAGTTGGCGTCGGCTTGTATATCCCGACTGCCTGGCTCGGGTTCCAAGGACGATGAACATGTTTGATTGGATACACTTGCTAATATAGCGAAGACCTGGCCCCAATGGCATTTGTATTGTGAGTCTCTTTGTCCCACCACTCCTATAACTTCCCCTCCCATTACGATCTCATGCGAAATGCATAATTTAATATTTAACATCACATTACATGTATTTTGAATTTTTGCTGTCTAATTTTAGCATCTTATGCTTTTTATTGCGGCACATTACCTGAAGTGTGTCTCACCCTCAGTTAGCGTGTATTGATGATGATAAATCTTTTTTACGAAACTTGGTGTGCGACTATATACGTTACTCAACTAAACGTACTAAATACAAATGACCATTTCTATCTGCTGTGAGTTCTGTTACGCGAGTGTTGACCAATCGGGCTTTCGTTGTCTACGACCTACCGCAAGATGGATTATGTTAGAATTCTCGATAGCCGCAGCGTCTCAACAAACACATGTAGACTGACGATAGATAACCATAAGATATCAGCACATTTCAAAGCTCGGTCCTCAGTCCGATAATCAAGCTGCGAAATCCAACTCATTCGCAAACAAAACGCTGTTCCACAACCGACCCTAACAGTCTAACTTACATATATTGTTTCCAAGGTGATCAGCTGCGTAAAGGTACTTAGATCGGTCTATCTTCATGTTCATGTCTATGTCGGTCCAAGAATGAGCGAAGTTCTGTGAGTTCAAATATGGGATCCTATGAAACATGACGCCACAACATCCGCTCCAAATGATACGTTGTAACCGTCAGGAGTAAGAAAGGGAAAATAAGTGCACATGCAAAGAAATCTCAGCCGTCGCATCGTTGGATCGTGTGAGATCGCAAACTGGAGTTCCTAGGATGCCACTCAGATGTGAACGACTTATCTGTCATTCAGCCCACAGCACACACACTGGCGGAGTATATATACACAAGCTTAAAATAAGTTGCACCATACATTGCTTACCGACTTAAATTTGTGCTGTGCGTTGCAACGCTTCAGCCGTGACCTTGTATCACTCTGTTTTGATCAATCTACACTTTCACCTGCCCACTCTGAAGCAGATTAAAATTATTGCTAACTTAATGTGTATCTTGTTTTCGAATCGCAAACTGAGGGATATATCAGAGTGTTCTTGGTACCTTCTATTCAAAACTCTCCACAGTCGGAGTGGTAGCCTTACCCTTCTCCTAAAGATGGATGTGAAGGCAAACGTTCACGTTATCCTGCTCACTCATCGCGATGAGGCTGGACATGGGCGTAGCGTGACGGTTCGCATACCTCCATGATCTATTAGGCTACGCTGGGTGACAATTCTCACGTGATTTCAAAGTGCTAGATGTTCCTCTTAGTTTGCGATTCTGATTGAACTGAACTCGTTCGCTGCTGACTCGTTACCCCAGGCGAAACCAGAAGTCAACGCTTGGGGGCACAAACAGCTATCGAAACGGAGACAAGTAGCGTGAAATTGACGGACATCTATAAGTCAAGCAAGGAAGGTCCACGCATGAGAACAGCCAGGTCAGTTGTCCTGATTGGTAGAGCAGTTCCCCTAGCCAATGGGAAGGCGGGTATTCGTGTCGCGTGTATGCGAACGTTCCTAAAACAATTTGATGTTTTAGATGTACATTATCAGTTCAACTCATTTTCCTGGGAGATTTTACCCTCCCGAACATCTCGCCAGTTGAGATGGCGGCCACAATGTAGGATGATAACTTTATGCTGACTTGTAGTCTTGAAGACAGTGTTCTCTGTCTGTACGTCTATAACCTGAGTTGAATTGCAATTGGAGTTGGCTGTAGACAATCAGATACATCTTTCAGCTGACTGTGAGCATCCTTGTCGGGCTTCGGTAAGTTGAAATGATCCACAAGGAGGTCAAAAGGCAGCTCGATTGGATTCCTCATCTCTGACCAATACAGCGTTGGGCGTAGCTGATTTGCATAGCGGAACCACGTCTGCGATCCAATGAGCACATAAATGACATCTCACCTAGAGTCCAAGCTGCATGGCTTTTCCGGTAGTGGTCTGCGAACATTAAAATTTCGGACTTGAATGACCGTTGCTTTGCGCCATGCTTCCAATCGAATTCTTGCTCCATTCTCCTGTTTAACTTACCGTATGAAAACTCAAGAGCAGGTCAAAGAGCATCGAATGGGGTATGATGCCTACTGTTCATTATTGTTTCTGTTGTGGAAACTCCGCTGGTGCTTACAGATTTGAGGTATACCAGTTAGAGATATGATACGATGGAGCAACAAAAAGTCCTAAACTCTCGATCCAATCGATCCCAAGTACGTTGAGCTTCAGTCTGCATGTTAAGTACCACTTCGTTAAATGCGATTGTAAAGGTTATTTCTCTAACAAAATTCAACACTACGACAGAAGCGTTGTCAACCACTTTGTTTTCCCATTGAAATAATGGGCTTGCTGAGAGATTTTGCTCTCCAGGGCACAAGACTGCACATACAAGATGTGGTTAAAGGTGAGAGAAAGTCACTTTCAGCGTGTTCTTCACTGGCGTGGATGAGGTTTATGATCCATTTCCTTCAAAACCCGGTCATAGGCATTAAGCCTACCTCAACTGGAGCAGAGCACGAGCGCAGCGGTGGGAGAGCACCAACCTTACGTAATGTTTCGCAACCGTTCACCTCAGGCCAGCTAGGCATTGGTCAATAGAGGTGAAAACCCGAAAAAAAACTTCCGTGCGCAAAACTGTCGTCGCGAATTTTGAAACATTTCCCCGGAGCGATCTCCTTCTCAGTAAGCGTTAAGACTCAGATGACAAAAACAGAGTTAATAAAAACACACGGGACTATCAGATCCCATAGGACTGCGGAACCACGAAGCTCTAATTTTATCTCTGATATACAAAACGACTTGGTCTGTTTGGTAGAGTGGTGCCCCAGTTCCGCAATGAGCATTTCGACGACTAAGTGCAGTATCACGAGTTGCGGATGCTGTGTTCCACTAGGACGTCTTACTCTGCATAATCAGTTACCATAGGTGAGTTTATTTGCGATTTCGGTCTACATTACTTCGTACGTTTAGTTTTAAAGAACGAATTAGCCATTATGTGGTTAAAACACGACAAACCATTGGAGTGTTGAGCCGCTTAGTTATAACAACCGATGATAAACTCCTGGTATTCAGAGTTTATGCCTATTCTAGAAGACTGTTCAATCTCCTTTAACGGCATAAAAAATAGCGATAAACGGGAAATTGAAGCAAGTTTGAGATCCTTCACAAAAGCAAGTGCATGTTGCACATCTACCCTATTTTACAAAACTATATGTAACCTGCCAAATCTTCGAAGGTTTAAATTAAATCTGTCTGCTTTACAAAACCGTTCATCGATAGACGCATAGAAATTTTACGAACCGGAATTCCAAGTACCTTCGCCATGTAAGTTGAGAAACAAAGATTTTGTAATGAAAATACCCCGCTATCGCACGAGACTACTCTAGGCTTAAACATCCACTGCTATGGAATAGATTGCCTCAAGCCATTGGAAGTTCAGCTTCTATTTGGGCATAAAAAAACAACCAAACAACTAGCTAACTCTACAAAACATCAAAGAATTGTTTTGCCTCGGCTGCGCGGATGAGTATGTATATGGATGCGGACCTAATAATATCTAATCATCAATCTTCCGCCCCCAATCCTCTCCTGTCTTTCCGTATTGTACAACCGACCATTTGTACTGCATTAGCTTTCGTCTATTCAAAGTGTTATTATTCAGATTGATGAAAGCACTGAAGTCGTTCTCTTCCAAATGGACAACTCGCTTTATCGTTGGAAAACGTTCAACAAACCGAGCCATATGCTGCTCAGATAGATCCCTTGCTAGTGTGCACAAAGAATGTTGCTTTCTACTTTCCGAACATGCCCCACCGCCAAGTCGATGGGGTTGCAGAGGGCAGCCCACTGGGCCCTTTACTGGCTGATTTCTTTATGCTCATGGACGAGAAAAGAATATCCACAAAGATAGACCAGCTTCCATACTACAGGCGCTACGTTGATGACATTTTGGCTTTCTGTCCATCTGAGCAGTATATGGCCCGACTGGTTGAGCGCTTCAACAGTTCACATGCCAACTTGAGCGTCACTTGCGAGCTAGGACGAAAAAATTCTTGGATCTTCTCATTAGTTGCAGATATAACGAACAGATTAGGAGATCCGTCTACCGAAAGGCAACATGGTCCGGTCAGTATCTGCATTTCACAAGCTTTACACCAATGCGGTACAAGCGGACACTTGTGAAGACCTTATTTAGTTGTGTTAGACGACTGTGTTCAGCAGACTGTCTAACTGATGAGTTGGAGCGAATTACAGTCACACTGATGTCACACGGCTACCCACAAAGTTTTACGGGGAAGCACAACCAGCCACGAAGACCAAAGGACTTGGTACAGGAGCAGCGAAGAAGAAAGTTTGTACTGTATTACCTTTCAAGGGTGATATCGCCAGGTTAAGGATCAGTAAGCGCCTGATCGCTGCTGCGCATGGGACCTACTATGCTGCTCAGGTCGTCATCATCAACAGAAGCAGCAAGTTGCCAGTACCTCATCCGAAGGAAACTCTGCCAATCGGCGTCAGTTCTCATTGTGTATACCAATTTACATGTAACTGAGGAGCCAGTTACATTGGCAGGACCGATAGAGCATTGTCTTCCCGGATGAAGGAACACGTACCGAAGTGGATCCTGCGTGGGATAAACGAACAGCCTTTTCCTACCCAAGCCCTGTCGTTGCGTAAGCCGCTGGCATCCTCCATAGGTAAACACCTATTGATTACTGGTCACCAGATCCGGCTCGATATCGCGTTCAAAATTTTGCTGCGGCACTCTATTCCGCGATTTCTTCCTTTCCCTGAGGCTATAGCGATTAGCCGAATGCGGCCTATGCTGTGCGTGCATAAACAGCTATTCGTCAGTCTCAAGCTTCCGTGGACATAAAGACCGAATCGTTTTCGCCCATCTTGATCCCCAAGTTTGTTTCTTCTTTTTTGGTCACATCCACCATTTGCTATTGTTTCTCATCAGTTGTTGTTAATGGTACTGAAGAGACGACAAGAAATGCTTCCATCTACTAAAGGTCGTATCCTTGCTGTACTTTTCAATAGCTGAAGGGAATTAATTGCTTTCAGCGTCGAAAGAAGTTTGTTCTTTAGACAATCACTGCCACGGCGTTTTTTCGTAGTAAAGCGTACAGGGATACGGAGGTGGTGACCAAATCATGTAGGAAGCGACTATATTGTGTTACCATACCAAGAAAGGATTGCAACTCACTGATGTTGTGCTCTCAGAGAGTGAAGGATGGGCTGGATTTTTTCCTTTAGCGGGTGCAAACCGCGTTTACCGAAACGAAATACTAGGTACAGAACATTGTCGGTATAAAATACACGTTTGGATTCCTTCAGCTTGAGTCCATAGTCTTGGAGACTTTTGAAAATCGACATGTGTCATGTGTTCGCGATCAGGGAGACCAGAAATTAGAATGTCATCCGAATAAGCACATACACCGGGTATTCCTTTCACTAAGTTGTAATGATTCCCTAAAGTATTGCTGGCGCCGAATGTATTCCGAATGGCAGTCTGTTGTAGTGGAACAGAACCATGTGTGTATTGATGGTTGTTTTCTTCTTGGGAGATTTATGCAGCTCTAATTGAAAGTAAGATTGGCTTAAATCAAGTTTGGAAAACTTCTGGCCACCTAACAGACTTACGCATATATCAAATAAAGCTCTCCGAGAATCAAAAATGAAGACTTCGCTGCGATCAGAATCTATTTGATATAGGAAAATTATGAATAGGATAAACTACGCTCCTTTGAGCGATTTTGATTCTCTTCTCTTCCTCGATTGGCCGCCGCTGGCGGGAACAGCATATTTATAGATCGAACCAATTGGTTTTGCGGGCTTAGGAGGCGATTCTAGCCTACCCGTGTGGGCGTTGTTGCTCGACTGGCGGCGATCGATCAGCTTTCATACAATCAGCCCAAATTCGTTCAGCTCGCCCGTTCCATAGGCAACCAGTATGATTGAAGTTACAACTTACTACTACAGTATAGATCAACAATCCGCGGAATAGGGTAGTGTTCTGATATCCGCGCTTGATTAATATTCAGCTTATAGGCATCACAGATATGGACGATGTCATCAAGATTTGTACTGGAACGACTGGCGTGGCCCAAGATGAGTGGTATACAGACGGAAATATTCCATCTCTTGTAGACACTCCAGCTCTAACTCTGCTTTTGAACGGATAACAAAAAATAAGCTAGTTACTTTGGACAATTTCGGTTATAAGTTCGGTCTGATATTAAAAGAAGCCTTGAAACCACGCAGTTTACCCGGTAACGTTTCAGCAAACACACAAGCGTGCATTCTCAACTATAAAAAATGTCTGGAATACGATCCACTTCTTTGACGGTTTGAAGTAGTTCCGGCATATGTTTGAGCCAGTTGCTAACAAGAAAATTCGGGCCATCAGTGTTAAGAACGTGTCAGCCCCACGAATAACCCTTACTTCACACATCCCCAGTACATCGAGTGGTTCACCCGGGTAAGAACGTAAAGCAGACTGGGTCGGAACCAGCGGCAGATTGGGCAGTGTATGATTGGTTAGCAACGTGACGGAGTCCCCCGAATCGATTTCTAGGCGTACAGGTTGGTCTTCAATCACCAATTACAGTGTATGGAGGTTCTCCGAGTATATGCGATGTGGTATTATGTGAAGTCACCGGAATTCTCTACTGTCCGGAGAGTATTTGGCGGAGAGTAAGCTAAATGACATGGAAGCACTGTTGAGCTGCAAACACGCACAAGATACACGACCTTGCCGCAACTGTGGCAAGTGGACTGTTTGGGCATATAAAAAATTCATCTTTCATATTTTTCATCACACCTGTAGCATATAAAGGAGCATTTAATATTCAGTGAGAATCGAGGTTTAACCGCGTGGATTACATCTGAGGAATGATCGCGTCAGTAGCGAATAAATTGCTGAACCATAATTTCTCCATGTCTCATCAAGGTGCATGCGACTTCCCAAGTAATCGTGCTTTCGTGTTCCGAGAATAGGCGTTCTTTGGCCTTGTTGTCACGAATGCCAACCAACAGACACTGAACAGCCATGACCACTACAAATTTCGTGGAAAGAATCTCATTACAATGGCAATCAGGAAGGGAGCGTTGTATGTGGATTATAAATTCGTTAACATTCTCTTCCTTTTACCGTGATTGAAGAATGTTAGTCGTGCGCTGTGCACATGTTGTTGCAGTTCCCAAAAAGCATCCAGAGGTTTCAGACAGTCTGACTGGAAAGTGTCTCAATACAACTGTTGTGCATCGAAATACTTTTGACCCTCTGCGGCTAGGTGTTACCTCAACAATTTGAGGCTAATGCTAAGTAACAGTGAGATGATGATTTGTGATTAGGTAAAGATAGTCACAGAATGTTCTCTTCCACCTAACCCAAACATGAATGAATGGCTTGGAAGCCGCTTCTTTCTAAAACCGAGCAGGTGGAATAATGTGACGAATAAATCCAAGTATAGACTCCGTCGCCAATATTAGTCTACACGTGCGGAACTAAAGCAGGTCTACAAACACAGTAATGGCCCGTAACCGAACGAACAAGCTGAGTTGGTAACACGCAAAGTGTATTCTGGCAAGAACGTATACGACGCATCGATCAAGTAGCTAAGACAAAACGGGTGGGTAATCGAGTGATAGACATACGCGCACACATGTAGGGACAGTCATTGCTGGGTATGAACATCTGAATGGAGATAGTGACTCATACGCCACAAATACAAACAATAAAGAAAATACTGTAGTGGAAAAAGATCAAGGATGAACGCCTTCGCCTTCATCAGTGCATCGGTAACCCGTTTAGTGAATTATTCAAGCAGATTGACCTCGTTTCACTTCAAAGCAAAAAGGGTACTCGTTCTATTCGTGTAATCAACCAATCTCATCATTTCACATCTCCTATAAACACGCCGTGCACTGTGGTGTCGTCACTTTGTATATAACGCTGACTTAATTGACGGTGCCCGTTTCCAGATTTACCTCTCACTGAGATTGTGAACAGCTACAGGATGCTTGCGCCTACTGAGGGACCATGGGTAGCTTGCGTCGCACTCAAGACGAAGCCACATGGCCGGTGTTACTGAAGAGATCAAAAGCACGGACATTGCATACTGAAGACACTAAACGATTGCCCATCGTTGACTACCAGTGCTTGCGAAGTACTGCTTACACTTGCTGAGGTCCGCCCAGTTGGTCTTTGACAAGATATCCTCTGGTGCCTCACTGAAGTGTCCACTAGACCTGAACCACTTATGTTAACTAGGCCATGTTCTAAAGTTGACCGCCTTCCTCGGTGTGCATTACTTGCTGTCGCTTTACCGACTTGGGCGAAACAGCGGGATGGCCGAAAGATGACGTGGAATACAGGAATGGAAAAGGCTGGCAGGGTTGCTTCAACAGACCAGTATGAGATGTCTTCGTGGATGGGAGCCTCGGGATGGTCAACATCAGTGGTCGGAGGCGCTATCTGACGTCGCTAATTCGCGATCTTGATGGTGCCGCTCACTTATCTTTAAGCCGCGTGGTGTTCTGCCTTATTTTTGAAACATTGTTACCTATTACTAGACTAGTATCTGGAATTGTGGTAACTGGATTCACAGTAGCTTGGTGCTCGGATCACAGTTTTCCCAATGAGCTGCACTGGACTGTGTCCCGATCATTCGCATGCCAAGCGCTAGATGTGACGAAGGGCGTTTCGGCAAAATATGAGACAAGAAAGAATACACCGAGCAATAAGAAGCGCATCCACGCAAAACGTATGTCAAAAAGTAAAATAAAATGGGACAACTGCTAACATGATGAAAGTAAGGAACAACGCAAGCATAAGCTGGGTAGTGACAAACATATCACATAAAGAGTGGAGGCAGGTACATTAAATTAAACCAACTTTTCCATCACTTTCGCGATGTACGGAAGCTGCATTTCTACCGAATGTTCTTGTTCATCATTTTCAATAGATAATCTCACGAATTCGCCACTTTGGTATAGTTCTCGATAGACTAACTGTGTCAAGCGTTGAACAAATCATCAGCTTACTCTCCAAATCGATATTAAGGGAATAGAAAGGTGTTTTGTACGATTCTGCCACTGAAAGAGCGCAATTACGGCCCAAAGGAAGATAGTGTGATGGTCCCAAAATGAACACTCGTTTTCTGGATGTGAATTACAGTGGGGAACAAAGCAGAAATTCACATACACTTGATCCGGATCGATTTGGTTATATGCGAATCCGGCACATTGCCCGGAGTATTCATAACCAGCATGCCTAAACCAGGTAGAAGTGAGTACATGCAAAGTTACGGAGAGATGATGGCGCGTGAATGACGCCGATCGCTCGTCGCCTTGGACAACCACTCAGAAAGCTGGCTATCGAGTTTCTGAACTATGGGAAAATAAAAATCCATTGGGTAAAGTAATTTACCATCCCTAGAATACCAACTGCCAGCGTGAGAGTCTTTTCTTGTAATCATAAGCCACCGAGTTGGAACCTGTTTTGTAATCAGGTGAGCAGCATATCCCAATTGTCAGTTAGCAATCAAATTCCTGAGGAATAAATTAAAGAAAATGTTTAGATGAAGAGGAGGATGTAAAATGAAGCAGTGGAGACTACCCAACGTGATCAATAGGACAATACAAAGGCGAAAGCAGTAGTACCAGGATGTATGCAAAGCTTATGGACTTATGGTCAAAAATCGGACAGTACTTTCACAGTACAGTTCAGCCTGCTATGGCAACCACCACTGTCCAAGGCGACCAATTTTATCGGTCAGTTGAGTGGTCATCTTAGATATATTTGACTATGCGACAAGATAGCAATGCATGAAAATGATCAGCAATACCGTTCAGTTCGATAGGAAGACCATTAGGGATGGGAGTCCAGCACATACTAGTGACATGTGTCATGTGCATGGCTGGAAAGAAAGTGCACTGAAAATAAAGCGATATCAGAGTGATAAACGCACCATATGACCAACGGACACGATGCGAAGTATGGTGAATACTGTTCCGAAATTAGGAAACAAAAGCTAAGCAAAAAAAGAGCGTATAGTGGACTGTTAGGTAAAAGGTTCGAGTCCCATAGTAAAATACAATCTTAGCCAAAAAAAACTAAGTTGCAGAACGAGTAGGTACACTTGCCTTATAATCTCTCCTTCAATTATCGTCTGTTAGATGCAGACTAGCGATGCGAACTATACATCCGACTGTTCGAAAGACGTGACAAAACACAAGCACAGGCAGCAGCAAACGAAACCAGCACGACGCGAGCGCGTTAAAATGGTTTATTCGAAATTCGTGAATGGTACAAAACGGTCGATAACGGAAATGATGAAAAGAAAGGAGATAATGTAGTCACAACTACTATAAAACTCTCCCTTAGAGCGTGCGCCGGCCAGCAACGCTCGATATAGCATTTATGGAATATATTGAGCTGGTTTTTAGTGGAAGGAGACGACACAACCTGAATGTGCGTGTATAGCATAGTTCGATGGGGGGCCCAGAGCTTCCGAGGTTTGGGAATCAATCAGGCGTTTGTCAGTGGGCAACAGTCTAGGAACAGGAGTGTTGTGAGTGCTTGAAATTGATTATGAACTATCTACCACTGGCTTGACGTATGCGGACTTAAGACGATCAATGCTTACGGACTCATTGGATCCACACTTTGCCAGAACGAAGTACTTCGGTTTCCGCAACAAGACCATGAATGGTCCTTCATAAAGTGACGCCAAGGGTCTTCGGACAGCATCGAAGCGGAGAAAGACGAATGGATAACTGTGCAAATACGGAAGAATTCGCTGCTCGCACGTGCTTAACCGAGGAGGTATCAGTCTGATGGATCTGAAGTGCTGCTTCAGACGCTCGGCACAAGACGTAGGATTCAATTCCCAGGTGACTCGTGAGTCAAGTATCATCTAGTCTGAGGATTGTGTCAAAAACAAGTTTGGCTAGGCAGCATCCGATATGCTCCTTGACGGTATTGCGAATACCAAGAAAAATAGCTGGAAGGCATTCAGACCAACGGGCATCAAGCGAACTAGCTCTAATGGCGGCTTTCAGTTGTCGATGAAGTCGTTCGACAAGACCATTGGCAGCAGGATGGCAGGTCATCGTGTGGAAGTTAGTCAACCAGGTAACCGACTCAAGTCACGAAAAAGAATGGGATTAAACTGGGATCCTTGTCAGTAGTGACAGTGACTAGCATACCGAACAATGAAATCCATGAATGAACGAAAGCACGAGCAACAGATTCAGTGGAAATATCTCGTGAAGGAATCGTATGTGAGAAAAGGAGTCAAACTATCAACACAAGACAACAGATAATTGGAACTGTTCTAAGTGAGTAACGGTCCTACTGCATCAAATTGAATGTGTTTCAATCGTCCCTAAGGGAGTGGAAAAGTACCAGGAGTCGTAATATTGTGTTCATGAACCCTGCTGCTTTGACAACTAAGACACATTTTGGCTCACTGTCGGATGTTTGTGCGCACAATGGGTCAGATGTAACGGTCGGTACTTAGTTTCACGGTGGATCGAATACTGGGGTGCGATAATCATGAACATGGTCAAAAACCACTCGCCGGTAGTACAGTGGAACAAGATCTGGGTTTACTGGTGGAAATATCGCAGTATATTCTCGCATCAGAATTTAGCACGGGCAACTGCAAAATTTTAACGTAGCGTTCGATCAAAGCTGTGTTAGTTGTGGATCACTGGCTTGGGCAGCAAAAGGTATTACAAGATCAATGGGTGAGTGTGAAAATTGAGGGATATGGGTACGGGTTAGTGCATCAGCGACAAGGTTATTGGAAGCATCAATATAGCGAATATCAACGCAAAATTGGGAAAGATAATCCAGGTGTCGAGTCTCTCTAGGGGATCATCGATCAGAAACTGAACGAACAGCATACATAAAGGGCTGCGTCGCAACGAGATTGGATCTTAACGTGATGCGACGGTTTGCGTACCTCATTGACCCACTGAGCTATATTGGGTGATGCCTCCGGGCACCTTGAGATCTACTCCTACCAGGTTGGTCAATGGTGAGAGGTCAGACAAACTCAGTCTCCTGGTCCTCCAGGTTGGGGGTTTGAAATGGGTTGGCGCCCATTTCTGTAAAACTAAATCATTGCCACCTTCCCGCTACCTTGCGGACAGGCTTTTTAGCCAAATGCTTTGGATGAGCACCCTAATCGTCCTCCTGTCTAGGTCTGGGCGCCCTGACATTATCTCAGCCCACATACAACCACGACATTTTCTTCAAACATAAACTTCATCCTGCATCGGCCGTCGCGCAGATTATCAAGGGTCGCCTTATCTGCTGCATACAGCAGGGCGGATAAGCGAAAACATGCTACTGCTGGCGCCTCCCTTCTTTCTTTTCCACCTTTTTCTCTTACTCCCATCCCGGCCCCCATTACTAACCTTCCTTCTATAATTCCCAGCTTAATTGACAGCAACCGAAGTGCTACTGGAGTAGAACCATCTGCAGCCACCATCCCACAGCACCTATCGGCAAAAGTTCCTTATAAGGCCACGCTGTCCCGTTTCCATGGCGACATTCAACGTCCGCACTCTAAGACGAACAGGTCAGCAGGCTGCACTCGCACGCACCTTGGACACACTGGGTGTTGATGTGTGTTGTGTGTCCGAAACTAGGACTAATGACCCTAACGGGGTTATTGAATTGACTGCACCCGGCTTATCCTCTCGTTATTGGTTGCACGCATCCGGAGACGCCGATGCGGCACTCACCGGTCAAGCTGGTGTAGGTATCATTCTCAGTTCCAAGGCTGAGTCATCGTTGGTTGATTGGATGCCGGTGAACAGCCGTTTATGTGCAGCACGTTTGACGACACCACCTAAGGTGGATTCACGAAGTAGTACAAGACGCTGTTTGTTTGTGATTTCCACTTATGCTCCCACCGACTGCAGCTCTAATGCTGTCAAGAACACACTCGATCACGAACTGAACACGCTGCTACGCAGTGCTACTAGTTCAGATATTATAGTACTTGCAGGGGATAGGAACGCACAAGTAAGGCGTCTGAGCTCTTCAGAAGCTCAGCTGGGTGGTAAGTATGGACTGAACGCCGAACGGACTGACAACGGCGAGCGTCTGCTGCAACTGTGTGCGGAGCACCAGTTGTTTCCTACTAGCACTGTTTTTAGACACTGTGGGCGCCGAAGTGCCACTTGGTGTCCACCTGTAGCTGGTCAACGATGGACCCAAATTGACCACATAGCCATAAGTTACAGGTGGCGCGGTTCCATTCTGGATTGCCGCTCGTACTGGAGTACCTGTGTCGACTCTGACCATGCCTTGTTGCGCTGTCGTTTCTTCATGAACTTTACCGGAAGGCGCACAAAGCGGCTCCCCCGATTGGCAACGGAGAAATTGTCCCAGCCCTCTGTCAGGCAAGCCTATCAAGAAGCACTGCATAGCGAACTCTCGCTGTCTTGTCCTAATGATACTGAACTTCAGTGGAATAGGATCTCGGCCACTATGCACGACGCAGGAGCATCTGCTTGTGGAACTATCAGTCGTCATCGCACCAGTCACTGGATATCCGAGAGGTCCGTGAAACTTTTGGAAGCTAGAAGGCACCTCCCGGCTGGTTCTGAACACAATGTGACCAGACGGTCTATTAGCCGTGAAATAAAGCGGAGTCTACGTGCTGACAAGGAAGCCTGGTTGACCAGCCGGCCTCAAGAAATGGAGGAGGCAGGAGCAGTAGGCAATTACCGGAAGCTCTTCCAGCTAATACGCACCACTGGTCCGAGAAAACCAGGCGTCAGTGAGACAATCAGGGACAGCGCGGGTGCGCGGATACACAATAAGGAACGCCGTATGGCTCGTTGGGCTGAGCACTTTGAACATCAGTTCAGCTGGCCCCTTGCTCCCGGACCTCTTCCTACTCAGGTGATGCACGCTTGGCTCTATGTCTAGTTACTAGACTGTTGAGATTACATACAGGTGATGCAGGACGAGCCATGGACGGTTAGTTTAGAGCCTCCGTCGGAGGCCGAGGTCCGAAACGCGATCACAGCCCTCAATCGTTTTCGTGCCGCTGGCCCGGATTCCCTCCCAACTGCACTATTTAAGGATGGAGGTGAGGTCCTCTGCAAAGCACTGACCTCCCTATTCGAACGTATCTGGAACGAAAAGAGTGTGCCGGCTAATTGGAGCGAATCGATTATAGTGGCAATATACAAGAAGGGCAGTCGCACAGACTGTGCGAACCACAGGGGTATTAGCCTAACGCCAGTTGTGACAAAATTACTGGCCTCGATTATCGTTCGTCGCCTCACTGCAGAACGGGAATCTCGGATTAGAGAAGAGCAGGCCGGTTTCCGCCCAGGACGTGGCCGCATAGACCATATATTTACTCTGCGGCAGGTGCTAGAGCAGCGCCACGCATACCGCAGACTGACAATAGCTGTGTTCCTCGATTTCAAGAGTGCTTTCGATTAAGTCGATCGATCGATTCTGTTCGAAATACTTGCGCGGAAAGGTGCTCCCACGAAATATGTGAACATCCTTCGTGCTCTATACTCGAACACTAGAGGCCGCGTCAGGGTCTACAGTGCCCTATCGGATAGCTTTTCGACTACAAGTGGCGTTCGACAGCGTTGCCCGATTTCCCCGTTTTGTTCAATTTCGTCGTGGATTCTATCATGGAGTGTTCCCTTGCGGAATCTCACGATGTAGGTGATCAAGTGCTACCTGGTGAACGGTTAGTTGATCTAGATTATGCGGACGATATCGTATTGCTTTTCGACCACGCTGCGACAGCACAATCAACCCTGAATAGCCTATGCAGAGTGGTCCCATTATTTGGTATGTACTTCGCACCTTCAAAGTGCAAAGTGTTGCTGCAGGACCACCAGCCACTCGATGACCCCTTGACGCTTGCTAACGAGGAACTCGAGGTGGTTGATCAATTCACTTATCTTGGCAGCTGCATCAGCAATGATGGGCGCATAGAAACTGACGTGAGCTCACGCATTGCAAAGGCTAGAGCTGCCTTCTTGAACCTGCGTCATCTTTGGCGACAGAAGGGAGTTTCCCTCCGTCTGAAAGGCCGTGTATACAAGGCCACAGTGAGGGCCGTTCTGCTCTATGGTAGTGAAACTTGGCTCCTTCGGTCTGAAGATCTGAGGCGCCTTCAAGTCTTTGATCATCGTTGTTTGCGAAGCATTGCTGGTGTCGGATGGCACCAGCGTGTCCGCAACGATGATGTGCGTAGGCGAGTACTAGGTGGTGATAATCATGCTAGCTCCCTAGAACAACAGATAGCACTGAATAAGTTACGTTGGCTCGGGCACGTGCTACGCATGCCTCGTCACCGCTTACCCAGGAGGGCCTTGTTCAGTCTACCAGATGTAGGATGGCGCAAGGCTCGAGGTGGACAGAAGTTGACTTGGCAGCGGGAAATGAAGTCACTGAGGACCAAACTGGGTGCCGTTGGTCCGTCTCGCCTTCCGGGTTGGAGTCCACGTGACTCACCTTGTGCTTGGCTCGAGACTTTACAGGACATGGCTCGCAGTAGACACCAGTGGCGCGTCTGCTGCCGTCTCCTAATCGGATTGTCTGTTTAAAGTGTGTTTGGTGCTGAGTTCTCTGCAGGGTAATGGCTGATTATGACGCGTGGCAGTGAAAGCCGCAAGGAAGCTGTCTCGCCGATGCCGCCTTATCTTTGCACGATAGCCAGCTGTTTGTGACGGTATGTTGTCTACACAAGGTGTAGGCGCCTTGACCCTGAATGTTTGCTTAGGGCATTAAGGTTTTCAGGTAAGTCCCCCTTCTCTCCCTTTTCTTATTCTTTATTTCATAGGTCCTCATGGTTGTATGGCAGCGAAGCATCAGTTCAAATGGCTGATGTACTGCTGTTGATGATGATGATGATCGACCGTCGCGTAGATTATCAAGGGTCGCCTTATCTGCTGCATACAGCAGGGCGGATAAGCGAAAACATGCTACTGCTGACACCTCCCCTCTTTCTTTTCCACCTTTTTCTCTTACTCCCATCCTGACCCCCATTACTAACCTTCCTTCTATAATTCCCAGCTTGATTGACAGCAACCGAAGTGCCACTGGAGTAGAACCATCTGTAGCCACCATCCCACAGCACCTATCGGCAAAAGTCCCTTATAAGGCCACGCTATCCAGTTTTAATGGCGACTTTCAATGTTCGCACTCTAAGACAAACAGGTCAACAGGCTGCACTCGCACGTACCTTGGACACACTGGGTATTGATGTGTGTTGTGTGTCCGAAACTAGGATCAATGACCCTCAATGGGTTGTTGAATTAACTGCATCCGGCTTATCCTCTCGTTATTGGTTGCACGGATCCGGAGACGCCGATGCAGCACTCACGGGTCAAGCTGGTGTAGGCATCATTCTAAGCTTCAACGCTGTGCCATCGTTGGTTGATTGGATGCCGGTGAACAGCCGTTTATGTGCAGCCCGTTTGACGACACCACCTAAGGTGGATTCACGAAGTAGTACAAGACGCTGTTTGTTTGTGATTTCCACTTATGCTCCCACCGACTGCAGCTCTAATGCTGTCAAGAACACACTCGATCACGAACTGAACGCGCTACTACGCAGTGCTACTAGTTCAGATATTATAGTACTTGCAGGGGATAGGAACGCACAAGTAGGGCGTCTGAGCTCTTCAGAAGCTCAGCTGGGTGGTAATTGTGGGCTTAACTCCGAACGGACTGACAACGGCGAGCGTCTGCTGCAACTGTGTGCGGAACACCAGCTGTTTCTTAGTAGCACTGTTTTTAGACACTGTGGGCGCCGAAGTGCCACTTGGTGTCCACCTGTAGCTGGTCAACGATGGACCCAAATTGACCACATAGCCATAAGTTACAGATGGCGTAGTTCCATCCTGGATTGCCGCTCGTACTGGAGTACCTGTGTCGACTCTGATCATGCCTTGGTACACTGTCGTTTCTCCATGAACTGTACCGGGAGGAGCACCGAGCGTCCCCAACCATTGGCAACTGAGAAATTGCCTCAGTCCTCGGTCAGGCAAGCCTATCAAGAAGCACTGCGTACCGGACTTTCGCTGTCTTGTCCTAATGACACTGAGCTTCAGTGGAATAGGATCTCGGACGCCATGCACGACGCAGGAGCATCTCCCTAAAACACTATCCATCGTCACCGCACCAGTCACTGGATATCCGAGAGGTCGATGAACCTGTTGGAATCTAGAAGAAACCTCCCGGCTGGCTGTGAACACAATGTGACCAGACGGACTGTTAGGCGTGAACCAAAGCGGAGCCTACGTGCTGACAAGGAAGCCTGGTTGACCAGCCGGCCTCAAGAAATGGAGGAGGCAGGAGCAGTAGGCAATTACCGGAAGCTCTTCCAGCTAATACGCACTACCGATCCCAGAAAACCAGGCGTCAGTGGGACAATCAGAGACAGCGCGAGTGTGTTGATACACAATAAGGAACGCCGTATGGCTCATTGGGCGGAACATTTTCAAGATCAGTTCAGCTGTCCCTCTGCTTCCGGACCTCTTCCTACTCAGGTGATGCAGGACGAGCCATGGACGGTTAGTTTAGAGTCTACGTCAGAGGCCGAGGTCCGAAACGCGATCACAGCCCTTAATCGTTCTCGTGCCGCTGGCCCGGATTCCCTCCCAACTGCACTATTTAAGGATGGAGGTGAGGTCCTCTGCAAAGTACTGACCTTATTCGAAAGTATCTGAAAGGAAGTGTCTCGACTATTTGGAGCGAATCAATTACAGCGGCAATATACAAGAAGGGCAGTCGCACAGACTGTTCTAACCACAGAGGCATTAGCCTAATGCCAGTTGTGATAAAATTATTGGCCTCGATTATCGTTCGTCGCCTCACTGCGGAAAGGGAATCTCGGATTAGGGAAAAGCACGCCGGTTTCCGCCAAGGAGGTGGCTGTATAGACCATATGTATGTGCTAGAGCAGCGCCACGCATACCGCAGACCGACAATAGCTGATTTCCTCGATTTAAAGAGCGCGTTCGATTCAGTCGATCGATCGACGCTGTTCGAAATACTTGCGCGGTAAGGTGTTCCCACGAAATATATATATACCGTGTCCTATCGAATAGCTTTCCGACCACAAGTGGCGTTCATCAGGGTTGTCCGATTTCCCCATTTCTGTTCAATTTCGTCGTGAACTCCATCATGCAGTGTTCCCTTGCGGAATCTCACTATGTAGGCGTTGAAGTGCTGCCACGTGAAAGGATAGTTGATCTAGATTATGTGGACGATATCGTATTGCTTTTCGACCACGCTGCGACAGCACAATCAACCCTGAATAGCCTGTGCAGAGTGGTCCCATTATTTGGTATGCACTTCGCACCTTCAAAGTGCAAAGTGTTGCTGCAGGATCACCAGTTATTTGATGACCGCTTGACGCTTGCTAACGAGGAACTCGAGATAGTTGATCCTTTCACTTACCTTGGCAACTGCATCAGCAATGATGGGCGCATAGAAGTTGACGTCAGCTCACGCACTTCAAAAGCCAGAGCTACCTTCTTAAACCTGCGGCATCTTTGGTGACAGAAGGGAGTTTCCCTCCGTCTGAAAGGCCGTGTATACAAGGCCACAGTGAGGGCCGTTCTGCTCTATAGCAGTGAGACTTGGCTCCTTCGGTCTGAAGATCTGAGGCGCCTTCAAGTCTCTGATCAACGTTGTCTGGGAAGCAGTCCTGGAGTCGGATGGCACCAGCATGTCCGCAACGACGATGTGCGTGGGCGAGTGCTAGGCGGTGATAATCATGCTAGCTCCCTAGAACAACAGATAGCGCTGAGTAAGTTGCGTTGGCTCGGGCACGTGCTACGCATGCCTGGTCACCGCTTACCTGGGAGGGTCTTGTTTAGTCTACCAGGTGTAGGGTAGCGCAAGGCTCGAGGTGGACAGAAGTTGACTTGGCAGTGGGGAATGAGGTCACTGAGGACCAAATTGGGTGCCATTGGTCCGTCTCGCCTTCTGGGATGGAGTCCACGTGACTCGCCTTGTGCTTGGCTTGAGACTTTACAGGACATGGCTCGCAGTAGACACCAGTGGCGCGTCTGCTGTCGTCTCCTAATCGGAATGTTTGGTGCTGAGTTATTTACGGGGTAATGGCTGATTATAACGCGGGGCAGTGAAAGCCATAAGAAAGCTGTCTCGCCGATGCCGCCTTATCCTTGCACGATAGGCAGCGGTTTGTGGCGGTATGTTGTCTACACAAGGTGTAGGCGCCTTGACCCTGAATGTCTACTTAGGGCACTAAAGTTTTCAGGTAACTCCCCCTTCTTGTTCTTTATTTCATAGGTCCTCATGGTTGTATGGCAGCGAAGCATCAGTTCCAATGGCTGATGTACCGCTGTTTATGACGATGATGACATAAAGGGCTCATGATGATCAGCGCAAACACCTCGGTTACTGTGCCGCAATGCATAAAAGAAAAAAGAATGCAACAGATGAATGCCAGCTCGGCTACCGGAAACCAACCAGCCGGCTACCATGCAGCAAAAAATTATGATGCAAAATTATACTAAACTAAGAAATGAGATCGTGATTGGAGGAGGTGGCTAAGAGGGATGGGGAAGAACAAAGAAACCAACAGCACGAACACCAATGAGGTTGGCTTCTAGCCATGTCAGCAAATGCATCCATCCAAACGTGTTCATCGTCCTTTGGTCCCCAGTCAGGGAGCCGTGAAGCTCCAACCGAGGCCAGCTCCGAAGCGAGGACCTTCAGTCCTCTCGACCAAGTCATTGCTTGGTTTAGGATTCGTCAAGATGACAAAACGTCGACCCTCAAGAATGTGACGAAAATGCTATACAGCCAGGTACATAGCAAGGAGCTTGCGACTGTACGTACTGTACCTGGTCTGGACAGGCGGAAGCTTCCGGGAAAATAATAAAAAGGATTGAAACTGGCTACCCACTAGCTACTGCAAAACGACCCCAACGGCGGATTGTGAAGAATCTGTTTTGAGAATAAGTGTAACGTTGTCGTCCGTTCTCAAGTAAGCAGGGGAAATGGCTTGGCTGAGCTTATGCTTGACTGCATTAAACGCTGCTTCGGCGTCTGGAGTAAATGTAAATTTCTTGGGAGTAACCTTGAGAAAATCAGTTGAAAGCTGAAGGGTTACGGCGCAGCCATGTGTAAACCGTTCGTAGTAGTTAACCATGCCGAGAAAACGGCGTAAGTTCTTAACATATTAAAGCGATGAATGATCCATGATAGCCTGCGTTTTTTCAGTCAAGGGACTAACTCCGTTACTGTCAATTCTGTGGCCTAGAAAATCGATACAGAATTAGTCGAAAACGCATTTGTCAGGATTAATGGTGATAGCATGATGTTCGAAACGTTGGAAAACGTTTCGTAGGTGTGTTAAGTTTGCTTCGGTCGAAGCACTAGCAACTAACACATTATCAATGTAGACAAAGTCGAGACTACGGAGAACTTAATCCATGAAGCGAGACCGAATGGCATACGGAGAAGCTCGTACAAGCAAAAAGGGATTATCAATGCCGTTTTTGCAATGTCTTCCGAGGCCATCGGAATTTGATAGTAAGCCCTGACAAGATCAATCTTGGAATAGATCGACTAACTAGCCAATCCCAAGGAAAAATCGTGTATATGTGGGACTGGGTATCTGTCGGGAAATGTGGCGTTGTTCAATGCGCGATAGTCACCATATGGGCGCCAATCACCGGTCTTTTTAAGCACAAGGTGTAAAGGAGATGAGAAACAGCTGCTCTAACTCTGTAGTTTTTCAGGTGGAAGTCGTGGTGAAATCGCCATTGGAGGTGGACGAGTTGGGACAGTTACTTATGAGTGGAAGGATTTTGGCGAGTATTTTTGTTCGTCGCATTTAGCTAACAATTCGTGATGGTTGAATAGCGTCCTCTATGGCGCAGTTGCATAAGCTGCGGGCTAGTTGGCAAGAGCCACTAGCAGTCATGGGTTCGATCTTCCGCAGAAGACCGAAGGATGCGCACCACTGATGAGCCCTAATAGGGAGAAACGGCCGGCTGGTGCTTTTCCGGATAGCTGATCGTCATCTCTGAATTGTCGGCTGAGTTGGGACAATATTGCACATTGTGTTTGGGTTCCGCCGCATCGTTATTTACTCCGATAAGGAATGGGAAATGCTGCGACAATGCAGAGTATTGCGGAGAATCTGGCGTAAGTACTCGAAGTCCGATGGAATTTTCCGGAAGCAGTTAACGAAGTAGTACTATATCGCAACTTCCTACAACGCAGATCTACTACAAGGCTAAATTTCAATGATTGGCTTCTGTACGTTCGCGATCGTAAAAATAAAAGGAAAAGTTTGACGTTGTTCAAGACTAAGCATGAGGAGTTTCTGGCCATAAGCCGCGATCTTTGTTTGGTTAGCAGCCTGTAGCGTCATTCCAGCCGCCTGTAGCAGGCATTGTTCCAAGGAACGAAGTATAACGCTTACTTCCGCGCCGGTGTCAAACAAAAACTGGAGTTTGGTCGTGGAATCGAATACGTACATGAGGCGACTGATGATTTGGCCAGCAGCATCCGGTACCATTGCTGGCTGGCTTCGTTGTTTCGCGATTTGGAGTTAGCGAAAGCGCTTGTGTGAGTACATCCTAGGCGGAAGTTTCTTGCAGCATTACAAAAGGGGTAGTGGAAGTAGCAGTGCGGGCGCGATGCTCGCGTGTGTAAGTCACTGTGTGGCCTGTTGGTGGAAGAGGACCGTCGGTTTCGCACGCAATCATGTCTGAGGTGAGAATTAATGAGCTCCAAAGTTGACAGACTCTCGTTAATGGAGTCGAGTGTAGCACTCGAAAAAAGCTCTTAGTGTATGCTTCCGCAGCATGATTCACAGAATTTTAAAGAAATTCGTGAACTCTGTTGGTAGCTTCAGCAAGCTTATTCAGTGGAAGGTCCGTAGCCAAAAACAGCTAGCATCGCCGTCGTGCTTGCTGAAGCTAATAGTACCGACAAGTGATGGTATGTGTCGAAGTGGCTGAGATGGTGTATGATCGCCAAGCTCGAACCCAGATAGTAACAGTTGTAGACGTGCTACGTCGGATGCAGTAGTGCGTTTTCATATGGCTGCTTTAAGCATATCATGCTCAAGTTCAAAAGGGGCTGGAACAGTAGGAAATTCCTGTGTATGTTCCTTTATGAAAGCGTCGTTGATCCAAAGGATATACCGATGGCAATTTGAAGAGCCAAAGAAACAAGAACGAAGCACACCAGGGTCAACAAAGTAATGCCGACATGACGTGTACTAGCAGTCGCCGCTGTACCGGCCACGTGAAGTAGGAGTAAAAATATGAAATAACAAAAAGGCGGAGGCAATCTGAAGTAGAATGGTAATAACAGTCAACAGTAAAATTTAAGATGTGAAAGGGAAGAAATGGAACTGCAGCTGATGGGCATCGTGTTTATGGTCAAACTCCTTCACTGTTTGTGATGACATCACGTTCACAGGTAATGCATTCCAGGAACCAACTACTGTACGTGACACTCGAATGTTGATGCAAATCCCATCGGATCGTGGCTGGTGCAACTTCATTGAGTGACCACGGAGAGATGGTACCAGGGTTGATTCAAAAAGTCGAGACAAATCAGGACCAATCTCTGTAAGAATACGGTAAGTCAGAATCAAATCACTACGATGTCGGCAATAGTGCGGCGAAAACATTCCGAGCTTAAGGAGTCCCTCGGGGTTATGACAGGTTCCGTAGTCCTCAAACCATTTTAGTGCCAACCCTAAGGAGCCGCTCCACTGGCATCCTATCACGAACCAAGCACAGTGGACAAGCTTGAACGCAATATTCTAGATGCGGCCTAACGAAGACCGGAAACAGACTGGTGAACGTTGCAGGTGTAATAATTCCGAACGACCTGCGGATCATCCACAGCATTCTGAAACATTTGCCGGCAGTTATCTTCCAGTGACCGCTGGACGCAGATCGATCACATTGCTATCAGTTACCGCTGGAGGGGCTACATCCAGAACTGTCGCTCGATTTGGAGCACATGTATGGACACCGATCATGCACTCGTATGTGCTGACATGCGGATGCGTTTTGGCGAACGCCCACGACGACGCTGTGAGCGCATTGACACAAGCCAACTGACAAAGCCAGCTGTTCTGAATGCATATCGAAGTACGCTGACATGCGAGTTCAGTAAGCGCTCACTGGAGACAATTGATGGTCACTGGTCACATGTTCACCAGACCTTACTAGCAGCAGGCAAATCCTCATGTGGTATGTCTAATAGCCAACATGGTTATTGGGTGTCTTCGTAGTCTCTAGAACTTATCGATGGTCGGCGACGTATTCCGGCTAGAAGCGAATACAATGAGGCTCGCAAAAAATCTCAGGGCAAAACTACGTGCTAGCCTGAAGAAAGACCGCGAAGTCTGGTGGTCTCAACGTGCCTCTGAAATGGAAACAGCCGCTACCGTCGGCAATCATCGTAAGCTATTCCGTTTGATATGGAAAACAGGAAGCAGGAGACCTGGTGTTAGCGAAACCATACGCAACGAGAGTGGGCACCCGACTCACAGCTTGTCAAAACGCTTGGAGTATTTGGCCGAACACGTTGCAAGGCAATTTAACCAACCTGAGTTATCGCTTTCTTTTTCGGGAATTGAGCGCCCTCATCCCTGGGCCGTCTCCTTGGATCTGTCCTCACGGGCAGAAGTCAAACATGAGATCAGGCTGTTGAAATTGCGTAAGGCCGCAGAGACAGATAGGGGGACCTGATCTAATAGATGATTTACACGAGTTGCTAGTGAAACTTTGGGAGCAGGAAACCGTCCCGACAGACTGAAGCCGCTCCATCACTGTCCCAATTTTCAAGGGAAGCTCCCGTTCGGAATGCGGCAATCATAGAGGGATCAGTCTGATTTCGATTGCCTCTAAATTGCTTGCGTCTGTCATTCTCCACAGACTGAGTGGCACTTGTGAAAGCCAAGTTCGTGAAGAGCGAGCCGGGTTTCGTCGAGGTCGGGGCTGCATCAACCACATCTTCACCTTGCGTCAAGTGTTGGAGCACCGCCATGTTTATTGGCGATCCACCGTTGTCCTGTTTCTTGACATAAAAGGTGCCTTAGACGCAGTCGATCGACGTGCCCTTTTGGATTGTCTGCTGAGGAAAGGTGTGCGATAAATATGCAAACATTATCAAAGCGCTGTACGCGCATAGTTCGAGCAGAGTGAGGGTTTATGGCAAACTGTCGCCACCCTTCAGTATCACCAGCGGTGTGATACAAGGTTTCCCGCTGTCACCCTTCCTCTTTAACTTCGCTATTGATGAAGTCATGGAAAGAGCGTTCGCTGGACACGGCCTAGAAGGTGTGGAGCTACTTCCTGGTGAGCGACTTCTTGACTTAGAATACTGAAACGATAATGTTCTAATCTGTGACAGCTCCCAAGCATGCCAAGCAGCACTGGACCGCTTAGCTCTGACTATCAATCGTTTTGGGCTATGCTTTGCTCCCTCGAAATGCAAAGTACTTCTCCAAGATTGGCAGGGACCCAACCCTGCGCTAACGCTTGGTGGTGATCAGCTAGAAGTCGTTCAGGAATTCAAGTACCTGGGCAACTATATTAGCGCCCGTGGGATCGAAGATGTGGTTACGAGCCGCGTAGCAAAAGCTCGAGGTGCTTTTGCCAATCTCCGGCACTTGTGGCGCAGACGCGACATTACTCTCGCTCAGAAGGGCAGAGTTTACAACGCAGTCGTCCGTTCAACTCTCCTACATGGTTGTGAAACCTGGCCCATCAGGTCGATAGACATAAAGAGGCTCGTCACATTCGACCATCGCTGCCCTCGCAGCTCAGCTCATGTCTGGTGGGAGCACTGCGTGAGCAATGAGCGTGTTCGGCGTCGTGTATTTGGTGCAGAAAGAGCGAGTGAACCGCTCAGCATCATTATAGCACGCACTAGGCTCCGATGGCTGGACCACGTGTTGCGAAAACAGCACACCGACTTCCGCGAAGTGCATTGTTTGCGCGCCTGGATGCGTTAGAAGAGGAGGGGAGGACAAGCGATGACTTGGTTGAGAGAGATGAAATCCCTCACTTCGAAGTTAGCGGCGGCTGATGCATCCCAACTGCCTGGCTGGGGTCCTAAGAAAGATGAGTATGTTTGGTTGGACATACCCGCCAATATGGCTAGGAGCTGGCCCCAGTGGCGTTTGTATTGTGAGTTCCATTGTCCATTTCCCTCCTGCTTAGCCTCCTCCTCCAATCAAGATCACATTAGTTAGGTATAATCATAAATTTTTACGGCAAGAAAGCCGGCTCTTAGCTTTCCGGAATGATGGCCATCCGTTACTGGGGACTCAGCCGGCGTGCCACCGTATTTTTCTTCTTCTTATCCTTTGTATTGTGGCACAAT
The DNA here is from genome assembly GCA_944474145.2 of Dicrocoelium dendriticum. Taxonomy (NCBI): domain Eukaryota; kingdom Metazoa; phylum Platyhelminthes; class Trematoda; order Plagiorchiida; family Dicrocoeliidae; genus Dicrocoelium; species Dicrocoelium dendriticum. Next base: position 77,993,253 of record OX104065.1, on the reverse strand, counting down.
AGGTGAAGCATTTTCCACCTACGTCTAACGTGTATAATGATGACGATGATGATGGTCACACATGGAAACTATTTAAGCAAAGAAGATAAAATTCGCATGGATGTCACCCTATCCACTAGTGTGTTAAATGATTGGAATGGCCTAGCGGAAGAAAATGCAGACGCGCGATCCGAGGAAAGTTTCAAGCAGCTGCTAGACAAACATTTGCTGAGAATGCTAGAATCATACGGATGTCACTGCAATTGCAACGAACCGTCGATAAACGTCAAAAGGAAACGACATGCATCAAACCCCGTATGATACGGAATCGACGGGCTGACAAGGGATTTCCCTCCTGCTCTACAACTTAATGTACTCAATAAAGAGTTTAATACACGTTATTACATACCCAACTGTCTTAAATACATATCTTTCCTAGCATTATATATATATCACTATCTGTGGTACAGATATTGTGCCATCGGAATCATGGCTGAATAGGAAAACAATATGAATAATAAGAAAAGAGCAACAAGAATTGCTTTTTTGTTTATTTTACCACTCACAGTATTTGGTATTTTTCAGGTTGTTCTTTTTTAGGGGGAGGAAAAAGGGACACCGCAACAAACCGATGCACACGTCCGCCATTGACATCGATCTTGAGCCATGGCTTCCAAGGTCTTTAACCAGCAATTATCCGCATCTCTCGGACCCCAACCAGGTAGTCGACAACAACTGGCCGAGGCCAACTGTTTCGTCAGCTTTTTCATGCGGCTTCTCCATATTGTAGGCTGTCCACCAGACCGTCTCTTCCATCCCCGTTCAGCAAGTGCAAACAACACACGACGGGGGTATATATATATACATATATATATATATATATATATATATATATATTCATATATATATATATATATATTCATAGACTGTTGCAAATATATATATATATATATATATATATATATATATATTTGCAACAGTCTATGAATAGACATTGCACCATCGGAAACTATGGAACTCAAAACAAGGTACAGAAATAGTAAAAGAAAACACAACACAACACAACAATGTCCACGGTTTCGTCAGAGGGCGAAATACTACCCGGTTGCCCAAGCCGAAGTAGGGTGTTGACTTAGGGGACACCACCCCGAGCCTTTGGCTGAATAGCCTGTCCGCAAGGCAGCGGAGCGAATTCAGGGAATCGCGCCCATTGGGAGCCGGTGACTGATTGATCAGTTCATACGCCTTTCGTTTGTTCCTTTGCCAAACAGGGGCCCAATGCTCCCCGAAATTACAGCATCAACTTGCTGGAATACAATGCTTCGCCAGGATGAAGCAAGGGGCAGTGACTTTATTTAGTGGCGAGTCACGTCCGCCACGTCACAGTGTTGTTAAACGGACATATGTGGCTTTTTATAGGGAGAACGCTTGCCAGGCGAAAACCCACCACGTCCTGGAACACTGCCGCCGAACCATTTGCTGGAACGGGAAAATCCCGAACCACCCAGCTGGCACCACGAGGAGGTTGTTCGGCAAGCCAGGCATGCGCAATACGTGTCCCAACCACCGCAGTTGATGTAGTGAGATCAGCTCCTCGAGTGAGTGGCTTCCACGTCCCAAGACACTAACTTCAGTTTGCTTCCGTGGTGTTGCCACCACACACGGGCAATAGACCGCAGACGGCGGTGCTCGAAGACGGATAGCCTGCGCAAGTCATCTTTACGAATGGGCCAGGTCTCGCATCCGTACAACAGTACAGCACGAACAGTTGCACAATGGACCAGCCCTTTGATGGAGAGACGAATGTCGTGGAGACGCCACAAATGCCTAGAAAAAGCGAGGCGTGCTCTCGAGATGCGCATCGAAATCTCGTCTCTAACAGCCCCGCCAGCAGTGATGCAACTTCCCAAGTAGACAAAGCTCTCCACAACCTCTAGTGTCTCACCAGTAAGCGTGAGTGCAGGCAGAGGCACCTGCCAGTCTTGGAAGAGAGCCTTGCATTTGGATGGCGAAAAGTACATACCGTACTTTGATACTTTAATCGCCAGGCGGTTTAATGCAAGTTGGACGACGTGTGGGTCGTCACCCAGCAAGACGATATCATCAGCTTAATCCATATCAACAACTCGACTAAATGGGAGAAGCTCAACGCTAGCGTTCAACAAATCGCCTAGAGCGTTCTTCAAGACATCCTCAATGGTAAAGTTGAATAGGAACGGAGAGATAGGGCATCCTCGTCGAACTCCACTGGAGACCACAAAGGTAGGCGAAAGCTTACCATAAGCCCTAAACCTGCCCGAGGTCAGACTATATAGAGCGCGCAGTATGGAGACGAACTTCTCGGGCACACCATTCCTCAGTAGACAGTGCCACAGTACTGTACGATCGACAAAATCGAAGGCTGCAAGGATATCCAGGTACACAGCAATCGTTGGCCTCTGGTACACATGGTGGAGATCGAGGATCTGGCGAAGTGTGAAGATTTGATCGATGCAGCCGCGACCAGGGCGAAACCCAGCTTATTCTTCCCGTTGCAACGATTCGCGGGTTGGGGATAGCCTGCGAAGTATGATGGACACCAGCAGCTTGCAAACGACGGGGACTAAACTTATTCCTCTGTAGTTGGAGCAGATTGTGCGCAGACCCTTTTTGAAGATGGGGATAACTATCGATTCACCCCAAGATGACGGAACTTTCTCTTTCGACCAGATTTTCGAGAACAAAGCGGTGAGTTCTCGAACCAGCGATGCGCCATCATCTTTAACTAGAGCCGGAGGAAGACTATCAGGGCCAGGGGCTTTATAACGCTTCATGTGCCGGAGCTCCAGCTCAATTTCCTGGGAAGTGGGAGGGTCTGCGGGGTAGACCACTCGGCCCCAGCGCGAGCGCAGTAGGTAGCAGATGGAGCTGGGGTCAACAAAACTGCGAGCTAAAATGTTCGGTCCATCGCTCCAACCGTCGTTGAAGATGGGTGATTAAGGTGCCATCCTCTTCGCATATTGTTGCACTTATACCAGATCGAACACCTTCGGTGACTCCAATGAGATGGAAGAGTTTCCTGGTGTTACCAGAGACTAGCAAGCTCCATCTCCCTAGCACGTTCACACCACAAAACTTCGCGGTTCATTTGCAGACTCCTGCATATATATATATATATATATATATATATATATATATATGGTGGAAACATTTTAGAACTTATGTTCAAGTTCAAGCGGGACTGAAACGATAGGATTATCCCGTGAGTGTTCCTTCTTCAGCGAGTCGTTGAACAAGGAGTTGGCAGACTTTGAAATACTGATGGACCTAAAACAAAGACCGCGTCACACCCTGTCAAACCAATTAATGCAAACGCAATCTGCCCTAGAAGTCTCTGCTGAGCCGGTTACGTGAACTAATAAAGAGAAAAAAGTAAACTCAGATAGCAAAATGAGAAAGTTGGATGAGCTAAAAAAGTGGAATACCAAGATATTTTAGTCATCAAAAAGAACTGAAAAGTGAAGATGAATCAGTTAGGAAAAAGAAAAGGTTTGGTGTTGTCACCCAAGAGCGTCGAGCTGGCGCGCAAAACCCTTAACCCTAAGTTCCCTAACCACGTGAGCTGGAACCGAATTCCAGCGATCTGTAACTCGGCGCGACCGAGGAGTTTTCGTCCTAATCCTATCAGACCGTGGTTTATGCAGTTTCAGTGGGTGACCGCGGAGATTAGGTAACGTAGCGGGACTAAATAGCCGTGATAAGTCCGGGCCGATCTTACCCGTCAAAATACGATGAGAATCAGGTCCCCTCTTATCCTTCGGTAGTGTATGGAGTACATACTCAAACTGAGCAAGCGTCCAGGATACATCTGTCTCCGTAGACCCGGCACTAACCGAGTGTCCACTCGTAGCACCCTCTCCAAGTTCATTTTGTTTCGGATAAGACATGGTGGACAAACCTGGATATAATTTTACAGGTGGGGTCAGATGAATGCCGAGAATAGCTTCACAAACAAATTGGCCGTTAGAATTCCGAGCGGCGGATAAACCACATCACACGGAACCACCGACAAGCAGCCATCTTCCAATCATCGCCAGAATGAAGTGCTGATGAGTGTGCGACCCCTAAATCAACCTGCTAAGTGACAACATGGAGTTCACCACCGCGGACAACATATCGGGTAGGAGGATTAACAGCTCCGATTCGGAGAACAGAGCACTTGGTCCAATTTATGGGCATCAACCATAATGCCACCATTCCCAGAGCCTACCCAAGACATCCTGAATTGCCTCAGGACCCCCCGGGATATCCACAATATTCCAGAACTTAAGGTCGTCAGCAAACATTAGTGATGACTCATAGCTCCCCCCGCAAGTCATTTACCTAGATCGCGAACAACAATGGCCCCAATGCTGAGCCCAGCGGGACGCCACTAAGGACAGCTTGCCTGAGCGAAAGGCTACGCCCCACCCGTACGCAGTTCCCTCTCCTCAAAGAAGCAGATACCCATGGAATAGCGCGACCAGATTTACCGTAAGATCTCAACTTTAGTGAGAGTCGAAGATGAGGAACAGTGTCAAAAGCTTTCGAAAAGTTCACGAATAGCATGTCTACAGCGTGGCCACTATCTACCGCTTCGGCCCAGCTTTCACGAGTCATAAGTTGATAAGTCTGACAAGAAAAACCTTTGCGGAATCCAGGTTGCGCAGCACTGAGAAGGTTGAATCTATTCAGGTGGTTCTCCACTGAGTCCCTTATCAGCTTTTCAAACAACTTGATTACTGCGCTTGTCAAACTGACAGGCCGGTTGTTCGCGGGCAGAGCGCTGTAACCGTCCTTGAAAATCGGACAGATGATTACATCTTTCTATTCCGAAGGTAGGACGCAGCTGGCAAGCGATATTGAAAACAAGCATGTGAGAGGACCACACAGCTCAATGACCAATTCATGCAGCAGTTTCGGATAAATTGATTCAGGACCGGAAGCTTTAGAGGGATTAATGCCTTGCAGTAGCTCGAAGACCTGAGTCTCGGTTATGTTAAACTCAGCTACGCAAGAATCCTCTGGAACTCTTGAAACCAATTCAACCTGTGATAAAGAGGTCTCCAGAGCAAAGATCCCAGTAAAATGTTCACTAAGTATACAAGCCTTGTCATAGTTAGTTTGCACACTGGTCCCATCTGCTCGCAATAACGCTGGTATAGACAATTTTGCACCACTGCGTCTTTTAACGTAAGCAAAAAGACTTCTTGGGATTAGGTGCGGCCGAGTCCGCTAAACCCCGCTCGTAGTGGAAACGAACAGTCCTGAGATGTTGCTTACATTTATTTCTAATCTCTCGGTAACTATCATAGGTACTGGCTGATGGAGCTGCTTGGTAGGTTCGCCAGCATCCAGACCCTTTCTTGAGTAGGTGCTTGCCTGTGGTATCTATGCACGAAGGCTGTGTCCGTAACCCTCTTTTCCTCATGAGAGGAATATGGGGAGTGAAAACCCGTAAGATAGGCGGTCGGCTCGACAGACTGTATCCGGGGATAGAAGGCGAATACTAGATCCGAGATCTTAGAGAGGAGAGTGGCTAATTTTTGACATGAAAAATTGGCCTGGAGGGCCTTTGTGCTCCGGTACACCAGCTAAATGGTGATGCTTTCATAAATGTATTTGAATGAGATGTGTATAGGTCGCTTTGTGCTACAGTATGTACAAAAACCGGTAGTTATTAAGATTTATTAGTTGCAAATTTCGCTTCCATTCATCGCGATATCAAAAAATAAAATAATCAGGCAAGAGATATGTATACCCTTTATCCAAGCAAGTAAGTTAATGCAACCATGAACTTTACAAACATGAAACAATTGCGTTGACACTTAATCGCTCCATAAAACAGTCGTTCACACCCCTTTTGTTTACCATTTGCCTGCTTTCCATTATGCTGTGAACTAGACCTGAAGTCATCTCTTTAATTTATAATAAACGTTTTCGCGAAGCAAATCCATATATAATTTCTTTTATTTTCCGCGTTTTAATGCCACAAAAATTAAGAATATACTCTGCAGCCACTGAAACTAACGGATGTTAAGGAGGATAAGAGACCGTGCTCCACAACGGTCGGTGCTCAGCAGGGGACTGGGAGGTTGCCGTAGAGGACATCAAGCCACTTTGCCTTGGTGAAGGAAATGGGAAGCTTAAAATTTGATCTAAGGGCTGCTAATGTAGAGAAAAATGCCATGGGTTGCAACGCGGACCTAGGTTGATGTGAGTATGATGATAGTTTGAATGAACGGTAAAGTGGGTTGGTGGATTCAGTCGCTGTCATGGCTGTCGACGATACCGCTGCTTTCCGTGCTGTCTTTCTTCAGTGTGTGTACCGCACTTTTGAGCGGTTCGAGAGCGACTTAAAGCGTTTTCAAATGCGTACTGCGTCATGCTTTTTCCAAATCGGATGTCCTGACATCGGTTGTTTATAAGGAGAAAACCGGAAAAGAGTTGCCTGAGGGTGTGCGATACAAACCGGTACACTATAAATGCGTGCATAGTTCCCGAGGAGGATACACATGCAAGTGGTATGTGCAAATGTAATGTTTGTGAGACGCTTATTAACTTTAGGTGCAAAAGTTATGACTGCCATGCACATATTGCCATACGGCATAACGGCTGCTGCTACGACATGGTATCCTACAGCCTTCAGCACAGCCATAATTTCCATTTAGGGAAGACGTTTCTGCATGTCACCAACAGACGGCTCCCGCGGCACGTGGAAGAGGACATCTGTCGCATGATTCAGTCTTTCAAAGACACACGTGAGCTCAGGAAATTTGCCTTGACGCACTATGGTCGGAGGTTTAACCGTTACGATTTCCGGACCATAAGAGATAAGATGAGAGGAAAGATTGAGGGAAATATTGAGAGAAACTCGGTTAACGCTGTTATACAATTGTTTGAGACCGCCGGTATATGTAATGTAGAATATGAGGAGTCGGAGGTACGCCACATCTTTTTGATCCCAGGTACGTACGTGAACTTGTGGAGCTTTATAGTGAGGTATTGTTGGCGGACGCGGCGCACCAGATGAACTGCGGTGGCTGCACAGTGGCACTGCATGTTGGTAGATTTCCATGGTATTAGGCGTTCAATTTTCTACGCTTTGCTTCCTAAAGAGACAACCGCAGCGTGCATGAACACCGTGCGCATCATGCGGCTGATGTTACCAGCGACTGAGGCAGCACGGACGGTAGTGATTGATAAGTGCATGGCCCGGGTTCACGCATTCCAAGCAGGGTTCCCCTGCACGCGGATTGTATTGGGCCGTTCCCACCTTCTGAAGGATATCACCCGTCGGTGCAACGACTTATCCACCAAAAGTGCCACAGATAGGTTGGTTATTAAGCAGTGGGTACGAAACTTAGTGTACGCTAGGAGCTCTCGATTGTTCGTCAGGAATTTGACAGTCATTAACGAGCGAAACGCGGACGCGCACAGATACTTGGTGCGAACGTGGTTTCCCTTTGTCTCACCGTGGGCGGCCCACCGTTTGACATCCACCAGTTAGTTCGGCTGTTTCACATCGAACCCTGTATAAAACGAACCTAGGTATTCGAAGAGTGGTCTTTCCGAGCGGACTTCTTTATTAGACCTGTTTACCGCGGTTGTTAACCGCGTGATTGATGTTCAAACTCAGTGAGAAGATGTCATGTGTAAAACCGATTTGTCGGGGCATCCAATGGACTCTTGCTTGGGGAGCCTAGGGCAGGCTGCGCTTCAGTTTCCAGGGTATGCATGAACGCGCCTGTGGTGCCATCACACTCGGGAGAAGGTGACAGTGACGGAGTTGTCCGATGATACATGTCAAGTGCAAGGTACCCGTAGAAGGTACACCGTGTTAATGGGTGAGGAGGTAACCTGCCATTGCAGGTTCAGCCGGCAATGGCTGCTTCCGTGCGAACACATTGTGCAAGCTTTACGCGCAGTAGGGAGTCCGGTCGACGACATATTGCGTAACAACCGGTGGGTAGTGCCGCACGCGCAACAATCGCGTGTTACCGCATCAACGTCCTCCGCCGTCGTCCCCCTAGCTTCTAGTTCCACTGTTGCACCCGTAAGTAGAGAACAGAAGCTTCTGGAATGCAGCCAGGTTCTGGGTGATATTCAGGTACAAGTTTGGAGCCTGGACGATGCGAAGTATGGGGAAGTTATGGATCACTTGCGTGAGTTACTACGGAACCGTAGCAGCTCTCACGAGGACGTTGCGGTTTCAAGCTCCGGAAACGTAATGGATTCAGCTGCGGAAGGGACAAGTGCAGGTACCAGGGAAGGCACAATGCGTAAACAACGTTTAGTTCCCATTACATAATCGTCAGCCAGTCAGGAGCATGAAAGGAATACACTTCGTTTCCAAGACTTGCACACGAAAACCGTTAGGGTGTATAGGCCTTCAAGGAAGCGTCGTAGCCATGCTCCACTCCTAGCCAACTATGGCAATGACAAGTGCGCTTCGTGCTTTCAAACTGACTGCGAGGCACAGAGTGGACAGGTTGTTGACGGGGTCATGTGCTGCGACTGCCGCCATTGGTATCATCAAGTATGCGTCTCGTACAGTGGGCAGGAACTTTGCACCTGCCATCGGTGTATGTAAGTCCTTCTTTTTCATGTTGATAAATTTTTCTTTCATGTATAACCGTGCTAGTCATTGCTGCCGCTTGATCTTTAGGTACACCCACTGCTCTCATTTGCGGTGCCTCCCTTACATGACGTTTCGTCATGTACGCCAACCTCGGTAACGGGATCACACACAATGGGGGCGGTCAGGTGTGCCTACGGACATCAGAAGCACCCACAATTCCGCTACCTTGTTAGGATGCACATTTACTTATCAGTTCCTTTGTGACAGCACAATCCTATAAGCAACCGGATTAAGGATTGCCCTTTACAAGGCACCGGGGCAACCTGCGTTGGCAAGGTAAGAGGCACGCTTGACGTATAATATATGGCACATGTATTCTTTGCGCTGAAACTGTATTTTTGATATCATATCACCTCCCAGTTGCTTAGTGATCCGACGGGTGTGGATAAGTATGAATTATCTCACCCAAACGTGCGTGAACATTTCGCATGGGACTGAACAACTTATCCTTTCCTTTACCTTGCGTGCCGCTTCTACCTACCGTTGCCTATAGGAACGCCTGCTTTATGGTCCTGCATTATACCCATTTCTGGCACTCTGTTATCCCATCAGAAATACTTGACATTATGTTTGTTAGCAGCATTAGATAACACATGGTCGTTCATCAGCAACTTCCGGTAGACCCTAGACTAAAGGTTCGGGAGGCCGTGAAGGACGTCAACAACAGTCGAGCAACAAGTGAACAACGTGCGTCCTCACTGCGAGGCTTGGTGATTATGTATCTGAGGTACATACTCCCGGTATCCTTTTTCACTCTACGCGGTCCCTCCTTGAAAGTGTACTAACTGAACTTCAACATGCTTCTGCACCGTGTCAACAGGGAGTCAGGCGTTCAGGGGTGACTTGAAGCTTTCGCGTGGCAACACAAAATAGTTACCGTTCCCCGAGTAACTCGTAGCTTCGTATTTCAATCTCCTTTTCTCTACATCTTCTGAACCATTGATCTCATGTTCCTTTTTTAATGTCTACTACTTTTTCCGTGCCTTCTATTTCTCAACTCCTTTGGTTCACTTTCTTCACGTGACTGCCGAAGCAGACACCGATTGGGCAACACACGTGGGCATTAACTGTTTGCCCAAGGAGGCATAAGGGTGTACAGCTTTAGATTTAGTTGCACTGGAATGATAGCAAAGTCCCGTGTGTGTTCCTTCTTGAGGAAATCGTTCAGCCAGGAAAGCATAAGGTGGTAGGTCTTGGTAGATGTTAAAGGAAACTACTGAAACACCATGATCAGCCCATTACTGCCCACCTTCCCTTCACTAGCAGTCCCGGCAGCGTAAGTTATGTTAAGTAGACAGGAAGTATGACGTAAACGTAAGACGAAGGAAACTGGAAGTCAATAAATTGAAGGATAACACCAATGAGTGCAGTGAATGACAGAATATGACCTTAAAGTTGGAAGATGGATGTGCTCAGGAGAAGGGAAAGTGTCGTGTTGCCACACAATAGCGTCTAACTGACGCACAAAACCTTTAACCGTAGGTACACGGAATACACTTTCTGGAAGGGAGTTCCAGCGCTCGATACCTCTACGCGATAACCGCGTTTCCCCCTGAAACATCTACTTGCGGCATTCTTCCAGCTGTCACCACATTGCAAAGGCGATGAATGCCAGACGCCTAGGTCTACGTGGTTGGAGACAAGGGGGAGTTTAACCTACCCCAGTACGTACCTGAAAGGTGCAATATTTGCTCTCGTACAAAAACGCAAACCTTAGTCTTATTTATGGGCATAAACAACAAAGTAGACCAGCCCCAGTGTCTGTCCAGCGCAGTCTGTATGGCCTCGGAAACTATAGGAACACTAAGAAATCCCATAGATTGAGGTCATCAGCACCCGGGATTATCCATATTATTCCAGTGCTCAATGTATCATAACCGTCCATACATGAAGTAAACCACTGTATCACAAGCCTCGCCTAATAATGATTGCAGTTTGATGGAACCCTACGCAAGCAAATATGGCGGGAAGTTAAACGTTACAAACAAGTGAAATAATCCAAAACAGTTAACCCTTATACTTACTGCACCGACTCTCTCACGTGATAAACTAAGCCCGCTGACGAACGAAGAACACGGACTAATACCAGTTGTGTGGCATTAAAACAGTAAGCGTATCAGGAGTTTAATAGATATCTGGCCATTATGTTTCATTACACCTTTACATCCAAGACTTATGCCATGTAACATATTACGAGGCAATGAAAATTATAACAAATATTTACCATATACCTAAATATGACAGATACACTAACTAATATAACTATATTATCAACGTATATAAAATCAAGCCATAGATAACAGCGTTATATATATACATATATATACACATGTATATATGCATTTTATATATCATAGCAACGATTTATAGTCTTAAAAGAACAGGTACATCGAAAGCTCCTACATAAAAATAGGGTTCATGGATTACATGGAAGAACTATATCCATAGGACTTGCGATCTCCCTTTCATGGATATTGCTGAACTTCACCTATTAACTCGTGCCGCGTATCCATCCACCATAAAATTCTTCCAAATTAATTATCCCATACATTACAAATTACGAAAGATTGCATTTGTTGATACCCCGTGAAATATACATTTTGGCGGTTGCAAACTACCTCTACTTTGACCCACGCTGTAAACAAATGCGTGAAATATGGAATTCCAACCCACACTTCCCTAGATGTAGCCGAGTGAAAGATTTAAAATAGTCATATATCACACAACACACGGCAATATAACAGTAACCAACTTATTCAGCTGCCTTTTCCCTAACACGCATGAAACGTAGCAAAGCAAAGACTACCTTTTTTCATACGTACATTGCTTGTGCCTTAAACGTTAAGCTCACCTATTATAACTTGCCTACAAAACATTTAAGGAGATTTAATTCCTTTAAAAACTAGAGCAGGTACTACAGCTACCACTTACCCGTGTAACCACTCGTTATCTCTTCCATTCCAAAATGCATCCCCATTTATTCACGCAGCGGCGGTTGCTGTCATGGCAACCGTGATTTCGTATTTCCTGACTACATCATTCCACCGTCCGTCGCCCATTTCAACACATACATGCTTTAACGTTCAACGTAACATTATTGGTTTATTGCGCATCTATACGTAATTTCGTTTCCATGTTCACACGCGGAGGATTGTTCATCCCACTCCTCTTATTTCTCAGTGTCGGATGCACCCCCGCGTCTGCCATTTATTACGCCTTGCGTAGACCGTTGTGCAGCACGTTACCGGAGGACAATAGTAGCGAAACACTTTCCCGCCAATACGACAATTAGCCCTTCCCCCTTAGAGAGGGCGACGCTATTCGTAGCAAGCATACAATGGCATACAATAGTAAAACAACCACAAGAAGAAAAAGCAAATGGGGGTACAAACAGGGATCAAAACTGAAGTCAACAGGAAAAATTACCGGTAAGCGGCAAATCGGTTTTGGCCAGTACCACTTTAATCGATGCAAGGTGGACTGGATGGGACTGAAGTCCCCACCTTTCAGTAAATCAGGTAATTGGGTCTTGTTGGTTACGTAAGTCATGGCGCTTCACATGAAGCCCCTGGAGGATATATAAAGAAGTGTTGAAACCCTTTAATAGCAATACTATTCATGCGCACTTATTGCAGAATGGATGATTTCAGTTTCGCGAAAGGGCAGTTATAATGGTCTACAGTAGAAGATTTGTGCTTCTGGCGCCCGTTATAGACGAAGCAAGGAGGGACTATTCCAAATCCTTTAAGTGCATTTTTCGCTCCTTTGTCCTAAACATCATGCTTTGGAGGTGGAAGTGAAAAGTTCAACTGGAAGCAGCCTCCTAGTTTTACTGTCATACAGCGGTTTCACAGGAATTCCACGAGAGGAAGACAAGTGAGGAATTACCGGAGGGCGAAACGTACCATTATGCGCAATTACGGTGTGTGCACCGCACACTTACCAACTTTATTGGCTGGAGGTAGGTGATGTTTGGTCATGTACTAATGTGTCGAATGTAGATACATGGATTTCACTTGTGACGCTAGGTTTTCATTCAATTTGTAGGGTCTGTGTTATGAGCGTGGAGCACGTAACTTGGCGCATCAGCATGACTTGCAATTTGGAAACCCGTGGCTGTATGTGGGCGATGGACGATTGACGGAGGCGCAAGATTTGCAGGTTGCAAGCCTTTTGTGCAGTATTAAAAGCACTGGTGTGGTGCGCGCACAAGTTTGCAGACTGCGCTCGGTGGCTGAGCGGAAACGACTTGCTGTCAATAAAGAGGAGACATCTTAAACCGAAATCCGGTGAGAATCATGCAGGTACGGAATTACTGGAGAAGCATGCTAATTTACGGTTGCTGCTCGATGGGATCACATTCGTGCATTGGTTTTGTGCCGTGCCGCAGGTTGACAAGAGTGGAACGATATGGAAATGTGAGTTTGTCGAATGCGACCTATCAGTTGCATTACAGCGGCTATCTGTTAGTGCACTGTAGGTTTTGGGACGTAACGGGTGTGGCTTTTGCGTTCTTTTACGCCTTGTTGTCAACTGAGATGTCTACCAGCTGTAGGGATGCTATATAAGCAATGCGTGCCATGGTACTAAGTGCTTCCTCTTTCCAGACCTTCTAATGGATAAATACTTCGCACAAGCCGGTGCCTTCAGGCATGTATTTCCTGATGCGGCAGTGGTATTTTGCCAAATTTACGTCCTGCGCTACATAAGCAGGCGCTGTTCCCAACTATTTGCTACCACTTCGGTTGTGAGAAGTCGGTTACGCCAGTGGCTGTGAAATTTGGTGTACACGCGTTACTCGAAGCATTTCGAAATGATTTTACCTGCCAACCAGTCCCTGCATACTGCGTGTCACAATACTGGCTGAGAAGATGGCTACGGAGTACCTCATCTTGGGCTGCGCATCGACAAGGGTGTGTTTGCATGTTTGGCTGCGTGACGACTAAAAGGTGAATAAGGAGAGCAAGCCTTTGCGAAGACAACTAAACGAGAAGCCATCACTGAAGATGTTATTAAACCTGGTTGTGGAAATCGTGAATACTTTTAAACAGCAACTTTCACTGGCGCTTGGTAGGCATACCATAACATCGCATGTTCCCCTTCTGAATGTGTTCACTGCCGCGCCCCTTCGTTTCGCTTGCTGCCATTTGCACGTGGTCACTTTCTTCAGCATTGGCAAACTGTCCACATGTGTGACGCCACCCCGCATGGTTATACGTAGGAGGTTCGTTACATGGGAGGTGGGTTGATAAGGCGCTACAGGGTACATAGATACACCTGCACACTTGCGTTCAATCGCCAGTGGCGTATCCACTGTGCTTATGCGTGCAATGTGTACAATGTTAGTGGAGGAGTTTGGACGTTTCAAGCGTAAATTGTTGTTGGGCGATGCCAGCATCCGGCAACCCGGAGCATGAAAATTAGGTCACCGGTGGTTTAGAGCTCCGGTCACGTGATGAGCCAGTTGAACTGCCGTGAACGCCGGTGGACTGAGGGACGAGGTTCTTTGAAGCAGTAAAGCTGGCACATCTGTTGATCACCCAATTGTGCAGCATTGCATCGACAGCTTTCCCACGTTCTATGCTGTCCCTGCAAACGCTTGTAGGCGTGATGCCAATTAGGACTGATGTCACCATGTACTACTAAACGTAGTACTGCAAGGAGCCACCGCCGCTTGCTTCCATTAAAATGGTATAACGGCTAAAGGATAGTTGCCAGCATATGCAACTAAACTGACAGTCCCTAGCGAAGGCGCAGTTCCAAGTTCCACCATGAAATCCCAAATTTCGGATGCAGTGACCCAGTCCAGTGACAACTTGAAGGCCCCTTAAAGCCAGCTTATGGAGCCACCAAACGGAAGTCGCCGTTCAATCGTCGAGTGACGAAGGTACCGCTAGCCTTCAAGGTGCCTAAGAGAAGGAACTTCCGACGTCTACAGAGAATCATATCAGCCATGTGCAGACCCCTGAGCGTACACATGGAGTAGGTGTTGTGTGATGTTTGCGAAAGTTGGTAGCATTACTTATGTGCTGGCTACCTGGGAACGGAAAGCTTTACTTGTGTGCATTGTGATGGACAATGCTCCCGAGCAAAAACCAAGCAGTGAATTTTCGCTACATTACCCAAATACGGGTAAGCATGCTGTGTTACGAACCACTTATGTTGGCAGGCCCACCCATCCTTCGTAACCCCTTTTCTGATAGCCTCAAAGACAGCAGACGCGACCGAATCCCCGTGTTCAAGCGACGCCAAAGTCGCTGGCCCATTCCACAGCATTCCGTGGTGATCGAGTGAATATTCCTTGCAAGTGTCCATAGAGTTCCTCTACGCCTCTTTGACTTCTTCTCCAACTCCTTGCGCACACATGTCGGATGCCCATGGCTGACGCCCGTACGATTTGGTTTGATTCCATTCCGGAATGCAGCTGGTACGGCTATGCCTTCGTCGAAGCTGATCATGCCATGGTACGCTGTTTTTATCCAGTTAGACTGCGTTCTTCCTCCATTTTTTCCTTTCCTTTCTGCAAGTCTATTAAGCAAACACTGCGTATGGAACTATCCCTCCGTTTCATTGCCACATCCAGTTTCAGAGGAATAGGATCTCGGTCGCAAGACGGACAAAATCTGCTTGCGGCAATATAAATGTTAAACGAAGCGGACAGCAGACCTCGTAGTGGTCAGTGCGTGTGCCTAATTGCACAGAAAACCTTCCGGCTCTGATCTGTTGGGAGCGAACTACAACGAAGCCGGTGTTTATATATATATATATATATATATATATATATATATATATGCGTGCTACTATTAGAATGCTGAATGCGAGGTACTTAGCTATTACTGATTAGTTTCTGACGGGCTTTGGCCCCTCAGTGACATGTTGATCCAAAGGCTGTATGGACCAATTAGTATCCGCAACACTCCGGCTTCGCTTTTGCAATTATCACTTCGTCTGTGTTTAAAATTTCAAAACACAGTAAAGTCTGACCTACTGACCGGCAGGTTCGCAAACTCGAAGTTTTTCCTTATATAGGATATTGCAGGACAATGGCGAATACATCCGAGCCGCCGTATTTCGATCCATACATCTTATCTACATCTTCATTTCTTTTCTTCCGATTTACACCTATCACTTACCAAGTTCTTAGACCAATGGGTCCATGGCGAAAAGATTGGCTAATGACCATTAAGGTAAGCCTAACAAAGGCGCCTTACCATACCTAAACCAGGCATAAGAGGTTGAAAGCTTTTGTTGCTGCTGCTACAGTTAAGATTGCAATGGAATTGCCCGAGGCCGTGGATGAACCTTTAGGTGCCTTCGTAGATATTGGTTGCTAGCTGGCCATTATTGATGAATTTTTATTAAGCCTGAGCACTAGCTACGTTACTTTGCTGTTTCCAACTACTATCAGTATGTAAACAGCAAAATAATATATAAATCTTTTGTTTTCTCGACATAGCAAGCACTTTAAATGTTCTAGGCCCAAGAATCAGACATCTTGTTCGCTACTTAGCCTCCCATGGCCCCATTTACTTAGCTTTATCTGGTATACATTTACCTATCACTATTGGCAACACAAGTAAACAGGCAACATGTAAACCAGATCCTCCTTTTTAAATGCTTTTGCTAGTAAAGCACTGGCCTTTCAAGATTCCAGTTCACTGACACGAAAGCTAACCAACGACAGATAGGACCATGCCACACTGGCTGGCTGGACCACCAGAAACTTTCGACCACCACTTTGCTTATCTTGGCCGCCCGTGTGCTAGTTATCTTTTTGCTGGCTCCAAAGCCTACCATGCTTTGTGGGTAATGGAGGGTGAAAGATCAACCCACTATTTTTGTTACTATCTTACTCTTGCTGTACCTTACCACTCATTAGGAACATAGAACAACATTTGCCAGGAAAACCGTAAAGGAAATAGCCTGTGCGACAGTATAGTACTAGTTAACCTTGCCATCTGGATGAACACCGCTGGCTTTGCTTCGGAACTCACAATTGGAGAGAAATAGCCCGAAATTAAACAAAGATCTGCACAATAGTGTGTAGCAATACATGAGGCATAACAATCCCTCATGTTCGAGCAAGCTCAATCCCTAGAAATGGAGAGGTTACTGCCTCACCAACTTAGACCCAAATGTATTTCGGGCCCCAAAACAAGTTGCTAAATTTTAATAACTTTTCCCATAATCATTTATTTAGTATTAATGCCAGACTCCTCTAGCACACTGGTGTTGGAGGCAGCCACATGAATATAGCAACTCGACTGTAAGAGATATAACTTGCGAGGTTTAGCTGAGCAATGTGTGTATCTTCCGGGCCAAAATGTGTCAACTGATCCGAAATGTCTCCAGTCTTATTCAGGTAGACCTGACTCATTCAGCCGTGATATTAATTTCAGAACCACTTAGAGGCTTAAAAACTACTAAACTCTATGTTCCTAGTGGTTTATGTGGCTCAGGGTCCACCGGAAATATTATAATAAGACCTGCTGACAGTGGCTTACTTATAAGCTCTATTAACTTCTCACGCACACCATATTCCTTACTGAATTTCTAATGTTTTCGTTCAAAATTATAACTTATTTGCCTACATCTTGCTATGGATGCCTGCAAAGATGGCTTTACAGCCACCTAGGAAGTCCCTAGTTGATGCAGAGTATTAGGGGCTATATAGCACATTTATGGACAGCTATGTCTATTTAGAACGTATACTACTCGGCTGCTTATAAATTAGCTTATCGTTTTTTTGCTATCTGCCTACATATAGCAAGATGTTTTTAACGAAAAAGAATAACGACGTTATTCCAAGACCGCTCCTAAATTGCGAATAACTCGCAAACTACTGCATGTAATGCATTGTTTTTCAACCGAATTATAGGTTAAAATTTTTCTGAACAGCCTGCTTTTGTGCTACTTTACACAGCATTCTAGCCATAGCAATGTTCCATTCTGAGGTTTAGTCTGGTTTAAATTTAGCGCCAGAACATACCTGCGCTAGCACACTTTGGCTATTGTTTGTTAATTTGTAATTGCTATTGAAGCACTTTGCCTTAGTATGTGTCTTAAACATCCCTTTTTTCATCTGTATTTCACGAAAATTTTTAAACATTTCTTATCCCCTGTAATTCCGCCACTCGCATTTCTTCCATTTGCGCACCAATAATTGTGGCCATTGAACGGGCCATAAAGTCAAGTGCTTGTAAAATAAAGCTGTGGTGACTTTTGTCCTGTTCCAAAGAAACTGGCACAACTACAGCACTGCGCAACTTTCACAACTACTGAACAAGGAGCTTAATGCCGCCCGAAGGAACCAGAAGAATTTCAAGTGAGCTCTTACAACCCCATCAGCTGTACACCAAACAATGCCAATGCATTTGTACTTGCCACTTAGTAACATATACTCGTATTGTACCTACTTCCATGCAGGAGTGTAGCATTAATGTAAAGATTAATCTGAACCCTGTTGGCCGGAGCCTGGGATACTCGTCGGTAAGCAATGACACGTAAGGCGTGTCAAATACGACAGCATAGAAGTCGGACGTCACTGAACCCACCGTATATTGTGCAGGCTACAAGAATAGGAGGCAAATCAGACACAGCGAGAAATGTGCACCGAGGTACTCACCAAAACGGTTTGTGTCGACGTAGGTGTAGTCAGTAAAACAAGTGAACGTTTCGAAAATTAAAACAACCGTAAAATCTAATGATACAAAATATTGCAACGGCTTGTTTACCGGTACACTACAAAGGCCTCCCGTTAGAAGGTTGAAGGCGGGAAGCCGTCGATGGAGCTGTTAGTGGTGGAAAACGGAAGGTGAGGGTGGATGCGAATATTTGCAAGGTCTTGCGTAAGAGCTTCCAAGTTGGGTGTGTTGCAACGTTCGCTGGGTCTAGGCTGTTGTTACTTAGTTATGATGATGGTGTGGACCAGAGCGCCTCATCGGTGGCGGTCGGGGCGGAGAGGGCGGACTACAGAAAAAATTGGCTAGTCCAGAAAGAAGGCCGACAAAACCTTCCCTTTGCTGCACACCCGACGGTGCGCGTGGGAGGTGTCACACCCCCACCGCACTTTATTCCACGGTCCTCATCCGACGAAGAAATCCAGGCGTCCTCGTCGGCAACGCCCAGGCGGCTTTTGGGGCCTACTCCGTTCGTGGGTGTACGCCGCCGAGGACGACTGGCTTCTCCATGGGTGAAAAACTGGGTTTTGGCACGGCTGGCAGGTCACTCGGTGGTTGCGTTCAGCCGGTTAGCGAGTCCCTCGAGGGTTGCCTAGGCAGTTCCTGTGGTTACGTTTCTGGAATGTGGAACTCAGAGGGTTGGACAAGGGTGGGCGAAGTGTTTTGACGCGGAAGAAAGAACATGGCAGGCATGATAAAAGCAAATAGGCTTTTAGGTTTTCAATATGTTTTGGCTTTTTTCTTATCGATTTTGCAAAACTTTGTGGCTGTGACGCATAATAACCACTACAGACGAAAAAGGCGTGTTAATGGAATTAGTAAACGGTTAAAAAAATCTGAAAACGGACCGGACGTTTAACCGGTTTACCGCGTCGGTCGGTTACCTGTGGCTGCGGCGGGATAGGTTGCGGGTCAAGGGGTACGGAATGTTACGGGCTATCCAGTGCTCGGAAAGTCACCACAGTTGCGGGTGCTTGTGCGAAAGCCTCAGTATGAGTTGCAAGTGGCTCAGCAAAGAAAGACACTTTGAGGCTTTTAATGGACACCGTTGTTCGGTGACAATTCTGGTCTAAAGTAAAATGTTTCGTAATCCGTTGCAGAACTCGGAAAGGGACGGTGTAGGGGGTTGGAGAGGGCGCCGCACTGCGTCGGTGCAGAAAAAGACACGGGTGAAGGTAGAAAGTCCTCTGCGCGTGTGTACATCTTTAGTCCGTTCCCCGGGCGCGGTTGGACGTAGTAAACGCATGCGTTGAGCTAGGAAGGATGCAAAGTTAGGCAGAGGCATACCCGACGATGCGGGAGGTGAAACGAATTCCCGTGGTAACTTGAACGTTATGCCGTAAATAAGTTCTGTTGGTGCACATCGCAATTCAGCTTTGAGGCTGTTGCGCATGCCTAATAGTACGAGCGAAATGTTGGCATTCTAGCTATTGTCGGTGGAGGCGCAGAACGAGACCTTTAGCTGTCTATGGAAGGTTTCAGCTGGGCCGTTGGCTGCTGGGTGATACACTGTGGTATGAATGTGGCAGCAGTCTAAAAATTTGCAAAACGTATCGAATTGTGAAGATTTGAAAGGCTTTCTGCGGTCAGTTGTAATGGTGGGTGGGCACCCGTAGGGCGAGACCCACCGGGTTAAGAAGACCCGGGTAACAGTCTCAGCTAGGCAGTCTGTTAGGGGAATGGCCTCTGGCCATCTGGTGAAACGGTCGACACATGTAAGAATGTATACGGATCCGCGTGAAGGAGGCAAGGGACCTACCAGGTCTCAGTGTACATGCGAGAACAGAGAGTCCGGGGCGGAAATGAAGCAATAGAACTGCGGGCGTGACCATGTATTTCAGAGTGCTGACATTGAAGGCCGGCGGGAGCCCAGGTACGAACATCTCTGTTTACGCAGTGCCAAACGAAACGATCGCTGACCAGTTTCAAAGATGCACGAATACCCGGATTTGATGATGAGTGCAGTGTGTCAAAGGCTGTGCGTTTGAAGGAGACTGTCACGAGGGGTCTAGGACAATCTGTAGAAGTGTCACGGAGAATGGTTCCTTCCATGGTTTGGAGCGGAACAGGTTGCATATGCAGCGAAGTAGACTGCAAGGTGCGCTGTAGGTTTTCATCTTGAGCCTGAACCAATGCCATGGCGGCAAGGCGGACAATGGACAAAGACTGGAGAGTGAGGCGGACGTGGGAAAAAGCATCTGCGACGGGATTGCCGACACCTGAGACATGACCTATGTCAGCAGTGAACTGCTTTACAAAGATTAATTGTCTTGTTTCCCGTGGTGAATATTTGTCGCAAGCAGAGTTGAAGGCGAAGATGAGAGGCGTATGGTCAGTGTAGACCGTGGAAGTGCGGCCTTCGCATGTGTGTCAGAAGTGACGAATGGCTAGATAAATGACGAGCAGTTCTCTGCCAAACGTGCTGTAGCGGGATTCCGCTGGCTGCACGCGCTGGGAGAAGCAACCAAGAGGTTGGCATTGGCTAACAAATTGTCGTTGGATTGTGGCTCCTACCGCGACATCTGGGGCCTCAGTCGTAATAGAAATAGGTGCGGTCGCTTCGGAAGGAGCGAGGAGGGTTACGTTGAAGATAGCATCCTTGAGCTCGGCGAAGGCTGCCTGTGCTGTGTCAAGGACTGCAAACTTACCTTCATTTCCTCTGAGTAAGTCACTCAGTGGCTGCATGATCTAACCGCAGCGCAGAATGAAGTGTCGATAGTAATTTACCAAACCACAAAATCGACGGAGGTGCTGGAATGTAGTCGGAGCTGAAATGTCCACGACGGTCCAGGTATTATCAGGAAGGACTTTGAGACCAGACGATGGAACGAGGTGGCCTAAGAATTCTACGTTTGATTTGCCTAGTTCGCACTTACTCGGGTTGACTGTGCCACCTTGTTGGGTCAAGCGCTGGAAGAGAGTTCGAGGATTCTCGAATTGCTCTTGCTCCGATGAACTGGCAACTAAACTATCATTGAGATAGGCATGGGCGAAGTCTAGGCCACGGGTGACATTGGGGATGAAGCGTTGGAAAGTTTGTGCGGCGTTGCACAGTCCAAATGGCATTCTTAAAAATTCAAACAAACCGAAAGGAGTGATGACGGCTGCTTTAGAAGTGTCATTGTCTTTTACAGCTATCTTGTGAGAGGCGCGAACCAGCTCGATCTTGCTGAAGATCGTCTTACCTGGAAGGCATGCGGTAAGGTCCTGCACGTGTTGGATGGGATACCTATCTGGGACGGTTATCCGATTGAGTTCGCGGTCATCACCGCAAGAGCTCCAGTCACCAGCTTTCTTGCGGACCACCTGCAGGGGTGAGGACCAAGGGCTGTCGGAAGAGCGGAATATTCCAAATTTTAGGCATGTGCTCAAACTCTGCCTTAGCTACCTTTAGTTTCTCGGGCGGGGGTCGACGCGGACGGCATCACACCGGTGGGCCGTTCGTCCTTAGGTGCTGCGTGACCTGAGCCGCCACGGGCAAAGCTGCGTTCTTTGGCTGAAGGAATTTCGGATATTGAGAAAAGAGCTCAGCGTAGTCTGGTGAGGTCTGGGGTAATGCATAGACCGGGGATATAGAGTTGAAATCGGCGATGATACCACGTACACTGAGTTTTATTACAGCGCCGACCAGCGTCTGGCGTTTCGCATCGACAAAGTGGTCTAAATTCCTGGGAAGTCAATACCGGTGATGAAAATTGGACTGCAGCGACAGTGAATACTCATCGCAACTTGCGCCGAAGGCCTAGGTCCATGGTAAGAGACCGATGACCGTAGATGGCTATTGGCGTGCCATTGGCGGCAGTGAGGCTTGTCTAGCGAGAAGTAGTAGACTCACCTGGCATAGGGGGAATGACTCTGACTTCCGCCCCGGTATCCACTAAGAACTGGGTAACGGAGGCATACTCCTTAATGTAGATGAGACAACTTTGTGCTTTGCCTACGTTCGTGGACAGTACAGCCCGGTGTGGCGGATCATCTATAGCGGAGTAGTTACACGGCTGTACGCACTTAGGGACATTAATACCCAAACGCGAGTGGTAAAAGTAGTAACCTGTGGCCCCAGGTTTTTGTAACTCGGCGCTGATCCAGAGCGGTTGTGATGCTTACGGTTTAAAGTGAGTTCCTCGACCTGGCGCTGAAGCGACGCTATCTGCAATGATACTGCGTCTATTTCCGGCGGCTGGTTAGTCGAGCCTATCGTTGTGGTTGCGCCAGAATAAAGCTGCTTAGGTGCTTTGGTTTCCGTCTCGGGCTGGTGCCGTTCGATGACGCGATGTGTTAGCCCTGCAGTTGCTGTGATGGGCAAGTCACTTGCTACTGCAAGGATAACCTGAGTGCTTTCAGGAAAGCGGTGCATTCACAGCTCGCTGAGAATCCCTACATCCATGTTGGACAGGCCGAGGAGCTGTTGCATTTCCCGCAATAAAGTTGAGGACTACTTATCTCCTAGTTGCAGATCACTAAATAGTTGCTGCAGACGGACCTTGTCCGAAGGCGTGATTTGCTGAATAAATGCTTGTTTAAAAGTATCGTATTTCATTACTAGGGGCAAAGTTGGCTGTCTCTCAACTGCAAAGATATACTTTGAGGAAGGCAAGGCATTAGCTGATAATACATGGGGAAACCAAAAGAAATCCTATGAATATAAAATACGGATTCTAGTTACAAAACCATAATAAAGGATCATTCTCCCAAAAAGTGGGCTAACGCAACAGAATTGACCATGCAAGGCTGAACGGCGGTAACCTACATGGAGACGGCTTATCCTCTTGATAATCCACTGCTAGAAGCAGATAACAAATGTGGTAGGTGAGCAAACAATAGGATCACAAGTAACGAATCACGTAGTCACTGGAACCAGCCCTCCAGAATGAAAACGCAAAATGGCGGGCGGCGTGTTCCTGACAGGGGGGCACCAGTTGTTGGACGGAGCCTGGGATACTCGGCGGTAAGCAGTGACACGTAAGGCATGTCAAATACGACAGTATAGAAGCTGGAGGTGACTGAACCCAACGTGTATTGTGCAGGCTACAAGAATAGGAAGCGAAGCAGACAGAGCGAGAAACATGCAGCGAGGTACTCCCCAAAGTGGTTTGTGTCAACGGACGCGTAAGCAGTAAAACAAGTGAACGTTTTGAAGATTAAAACAACCGCCAACTCTAATGTTACCAAACAATGAGATAGCTTGTTTTCCGGTACACTGCAGCCATTAAGGGTGCAGTCTCTGTCCTGTTTAGAAATCTAGCTTTATATATATCGGCGCTCATTCTGTCCTTTATAAAATAACAAACCGTTTTAAACATCTTCCTTGTTTTAAATGGAATACAGCTTATTCGCATCCTTTACGCTTACTTTGTTCTGTATAAGCAGGGTTAGGTTGGCACAACTGCTTCTCTTTTACGCAATCAGCATGGCTTTCCGGCAAACCCCCTGTCAGTTTGCTTTAATGCTACGTCATTATGGCAACCTCACCTTTTTAAGCCTAGCATACAGATATATTTCCCCGTTCAAAAGCGTTTTTAACCGGTGTTTTCTCTTTATATAGTCTTTTCTACTGAGTTCAGAATGCCCCCAACTATTTGCGACATCGTCGCCTTTGCTTATCCGACAGCAAATTTTCATGATTCGCGCATCGTTGCTGTATAGGTCCTCGTTCCTAGCATATTTTCCTGGGAATATTTATGCATTTTCACATCTCCATTCCACATACTCATTACCCTTGGGACGGATGATTGCACCATGGCGAAAAGCTGCTGCTTGAGGAAGTTCGGTTATCCAAGTGATACATAGCAACGGTGTAACCAAGCGATATTACCAAGGGCGATAACTGCGCGTTAGCGGAACCGATTTATGAAAGTGTGTATCATAAGGAACTGCGGTGCTGTATAACGCGTTACGGATAAGGAAGCAGGTGAATGCGTCTCGTTTTTGTTTTACAATGGCCATAGTTGGCGGTGCAGCTGGTATTATGTTTGTGAGGGAGGAGAGCTCTGTCGACCTTTTGTTGTGCAAAAGTATGACAGCGTAAATGGCTTGGAGGATCAGTTGGGAAGGTTGCAACTCTAAGCAGCGACATCATTTTCCGAGCTATAGCAGTGTCCGCCGCAGCACGCGAGCGTAGAAGCGGTGTGGACTTACCTGATGGCCTTGCTTACAGTTGCATACATTAACGCAGTGTGCATTGCAAAAGGGACGGGATCTCTTGGCAACTGGCAAGTGTTCATAGTGTTCAAGTACCTTGACTAATGTATGAATATACATGTCATATGATTGCAGGGCCCACTTCTCTGTACAGTTGAAGGAGCGAAGGTATGTTGTTGGAAGATTCTGAATGGTTCACAATCATGCTTTTGATCTTGGAAACCCTTGCTTACACTCACGTAACCGTCGTTTGCAATGGGGACAAGAGTTTGAGGTTCTACAGTTGATGGGAAGGGTGCGCAGCACACCGGAGTTGCTACAGTTCATATTCCACCAATATGTCAAGCAGGTCACGCGACAGATCTTAGCACTTTGCGAAAACCCCACCGGAATAAGGCTGCAAGTGAGGTTAAAGACGTCGTATCGATGTTAGAAGGTCATGGTGTTTGCCGGCAAGTGTCTGAAGGAAGCGAGCTTCGGTGCGTATTTTTCTCTTTCCGTGGTGCGTCCCAGCGTGAAACGACATGGTGAGGTGTATTTCTGCGATGCGACCAAACAGTGAAACCCTGGTGGATATATCCTGTGGCATTGCATGTACGTTGAATTGTGCGGTCTAGGAAAGTCATTTTCCTATGCCCTTTTAGCGAATGAAACCACGTACAGCTATAGTCATAGGGATGAATCAATGCTGCAACTGGTGCCCAGCACCAGGCACCGCCATACTGCGTTGATCGATAAATGTGCCGCGTAGTTTTACGTCTTTAATCCTTGGTATCGGAACGCAAGGATTGTATTTTGCCGTTATCATGTAAAGTGCGACAAGCGTAGACGCTGCGGTCAGTTACGTGGGATATCAGTTTTTCAGAAAATGCAGATACGTGCGTAGTTGCATAAGCCAACCTACACTCGTGATGTGTGCCAGATTGACAGGTTATCAACCGCGTTGGATTTAGATGATCCTGAGTGCTACAGTTATTTGCCTGGAACACGGTTAAAGTACGCGGACCGCTGGGCAGGGCACTGACCAAAAGATGTTGTGCCCTTCGGTTGCCATAAAGTAAGCCGAGTGAAAAATTTGAACAAACACCCTATGGAGCAATTTTCCCAGATATCCTTGCTTCTTACTCTGTTTACCGGTCTTTTTGGTGGTATGAATTGCTGTAGGAATGTAAGCAACAAGGTTATAGGAAAGCATAACGTGAGCATTGTGGCTAATCAAGGCGACGTCCCTTCTGTGCTGGTTCTTTATAAACAGCTGCGCGATTTTGCAACGAACGTGTTTCTAGCTCATTTTCGCGTATCCTCTGTACGCGCCGCTGCCTTTCTGATGGTCCCGATTGGTTTGCGTTGTGTCCCGTTCCAAGGTTCTTCGTGTGTAACTCAAGCAGAGTAGTGCTTGTGGTTGCGAACCTAACTGTCAATGGCGTTCACAAAGTTTTCACATTTGTTACGTTGCTCGGCTTCACCTGCATTATGCGGATGACCACTTTATGGTTGTCGTCGCATTGTTCTTCGGCTACCGCGCACGGCTAGTTCTGACGGTGTAGAAGAGTGTTGTGCGTTAGAGCTGCGAAATCGTGAGGCTGCGGCGGAGGATGTTGTAAACCGTGGCTGGCAGCTGTGCAGGATGCAGGTAAATAAATAAATAAATGGTATATTCTCGGTAAAACAAGACACACTAGTAAAAGCGCGATCAAATGTGCATATGGGCATAGCTGCTTTGGAATAGTAAAACCTTCTTTTTAATGAAATGTAAAACCGAAGATATGTAGTCCGTACGTGTGAGCATTTTGTCAGTTAATAGTCAGACCAAAGAACATGCTGGCGCTGGAGCGCGTAAAAATCAGTCACAACGGTTGTGTCCGGATACGAGGTGGGCGTGGCTTCGTCCTGTAGTAATCCATGAGCACAGGAGCCCAAACAAGGTTTTGATGCAATCAATGACCATTACGAAATTGGAATGCGCTGTACTCCATCAGAGCATTCGCCAAAGTAAAATCAGTTGCACCGGTTGCATGTAGAAGGCTGAGGACCGCGTCCAGGTGAAATGTTCAGCTGTAACTGCATGCATGTGCTTGTCACACCCGCCACCTTGCAGCGTTGTTAAGCGGACATCTGTTGCCTTTTATAGGGAGAAGGCTTGCTAGGCGGAAACCTACCACGTCCTGGAACACTGTCGAAGCTTCCGTCGAACAGTTGTGCTAGTCGGCAATGCATCGCATAGACCTATTTTGCACTGCATCCTTCGCAGTCGGTTGACATCTTAACTTCTTCCTTGGTTGACCGATTGGCTTCGTTATGCGCCGGAAGTAGTCGTTGAAACCGGTCAATTATGCGAACGGCGCAGAGTCGAATGATAACGGGTGCATGAGGGTAAAGACATTGTTAATAGAGACAGGCTTTTCTGTTATATTCTTGTCCGGCTTGCAAACCGTGTCCAACTATATACGCTGGACCTCAAGTTCAACTTCAAGCGGTACAGGAACGAAAGGATTATCTCGTGGGGGCTCTTTCTTCGGCGAATCGTTGAACCAGGAGCTGCCGGACTTTGAAATACTGATGGACCTAAAACAAATGCCGCCTCACACCCTGTCCAACCAAGTAATGCCCAAGTATCCTGCCCTAGCTGACCCTGCTGTGCCGGATACGTAAAATAAGAGAAAAAGGTGAACTCAGATGGCAAAAGAGGAAGTCATGCGGATGGTGCGTGCGGTTCTTACTTGTGGATTAATACGTCCATAACAGGCGAAAATGCCACTACTTTGTCTAATGCGGGATCGTTACGATTTTCTTAGTCTGCGAGATGGAATCGGTAATGTTGTCGGACATTCAAGCACAGTTATATGGTTACGGATCAGAATAGGTTTTGGCCGCGCTGAAAGCGTTTAAATTGCTGGGCTCATTGATGCCAAAAGAAGGCAGCCTTCAACCATATCGTCGCACATCCGAGTGTCCTACACCGAAATAAAGCGCATTCCTAAACGGCATGGAGGAGTACCCTCGCCAAGGAACGTTGCCGTAGGTCACACTGACAATGATTCCAATTGTTACGGAGTGTAGTGTAGTCCCCAATGAACAGACGGCTTTTGCCTCTGCCAACGGTTTTGTGGGAGTCTAAGTGACCACAGGCTGCGTCTGCTGAAGCGCCGCAGGAAGATCCAATCATGCGTGCTAGGTGTCCATCATGTGTCCGACAACAAAACCTTTCTGAAGCAGGGATACTGTGGGTGAACGGTTGTAGGATGTGAACAGTAAGACAGAGTTGCCATTAGGGAATTACCATCCCTCCGCTCCGCCCATCCGTACGGTCATCGCGTGACAGTTGATACCTCGGTATGCTAATTTCTTTGTTCAAGACGTCAGCGAACAGCCGTCTCTGTAAACGCCAATAGACCTGGATGGTGTTATAGAAGGAAAGTAGAAGCTTTCCAAATTTGTTCCTGAGGCTTTGCTCTTTGGAAAGCATTACTGGCAGACCTCTGGTTTTGCCGGCGGGCTGCGTAGTAGAAAGCCTGGCCGCCAGCGCGCTAACGGAATTCGCTTCACTACACGAAAATCTACAATATGCGTAGCAGTTTTACCACTGGCTATATGCATGTGTAGTCCCTTGACAGATGGTATTAGTTTAAGCACATCGTTTAGGCTGACGTCTCATAGTAAGAATGTTTCCCCCTTCTGGCGGCAGAGCTCCGGAGGATGCGGCGGCATTCTTCTTAGTCGTGACAGACGACTGCAAGAGGCCGGTGACGACGCTTGCCGCTGCTAAGCGAACGTCTGTTCCTCACGAGCAATGCGGCACCATACACCTGGCACTCCTAAGAAAGTAGCGACCCGGCATACATAGCACGGACGCACGACCACGCAAGTTATACAGTGATCGCTGTTATTCTATGGAAGTAGCGTGGTTAAGAGTACCTGGAACTAACCTACCCACAGCTCCGTTTTGGACACGCTGATGCCAACCCACACTGACACTGCTTCGACGACAACGATGCTCCTTACTTGGTAGGGACCCCTGAGCTTCGGAACCAAGAGTCCAACTTGCACTACCATAGATCACAATGACCCTCACTATGGCCTGGCATGTACGGACTTCAGACGCAAGGGAACTTCCTTCTGTCGACATCGTTGCGCATGCGGCTGCAAAGGTAAGTGAGCGCTTGGGCCAATTCATTTCCCCCGTTAGCCAGTTTCAAGAGCCGTAAGGTGGCAGGTGGTTCTGCAGAAGCAGCTCACACATTGGAGGTGCAACGGGCATACTAAATAATGTGACCACTACACCCACACATGAACGTCGACAATAACACCCTGGAATGTTCCGGCGTACAGCAGATGAGATTTTGCTATATTCCAGGGAAACACTTTACCCAAAATTATTTAGAACATTGTGCCTCAATCGACTGGTCGGGGACCACACGGTTGTAATCCAGAAATCAAGGGATTGACCGTCTGCGGCAAGCGTGACGCCGCGCTAGCACCTGCTGCATAGTGAATATAATGCTGTATACTTAGACCTCCTGGCCGGTAACATGTGCGCTCTTTCATAACCCTGGATTGCCGTTCCACAGTGACGCGAGAAGGAAGAATTTATAGCATTCAATGTGGCACAGCTGTCATTTACCTTAAAACCACTTTGGTTATGACAGTCTGGGGGACCGGCCTAGTCAGAATGTGGGCCACTTTTCAACTCCCGCCTATTAACCCCCTGGTCATCTTGTGCTCACAGCCAGTCGGGAAGTTACTCTTGGACCCCAGCATGATTACTAACCCCGGCAATATGCAGTGCTCAGTGTTGTAACGGGTGCTAGTGTCACAATCTAATGACCGTATTCCATGCGTATCGGGCGAGACACCATTCTACTGGACATAAACTTCATTAAGGCCAGGGAGCGAAAATATGTCACGTAGTGCGCCTGGGTACGCTTGTTGTAGAAAGGAAGGATACGGTTTCTCATTTATCAAGGTGCGACAACCGGTGATGCTCTCAGTGGCACAGTCCACGGGGAACCGGCATCTTGCTGCTGTATGCTTTAAGATCACTCCTGTATTGCAGTACCAAGGACAACCAAGCATGAAACGACGCAACCTGTAACGTATGCAAATGTGGCCCGCTTGCGTCTAAGGCTTACCAGCTACAGGAGGACAAGAAGCGACACTTCGCCTCCCTTGTTGTGTACTAGTGGCATCACTATGAGATGTCGGGTGCTTAGCACATCGTTGCAGCGGGTGCTTGCCGTTGTCAGTCCCTTAGTACTGAAGCCCATACTTAAAACGCAGCTAAGCTGCTGGTGAGATTACACACCGTATATGTGTATGTAGATCCCATGCACTTGCTATTATATCTTAACTTGCATGGGTATGTAATACATAATCATGGTAAGTACACGCTCGGTACAGGTTTGCCCCCAAACCATTTGAACTACTCACAAGGACTACTCTACCTTCGCGTATTGCCCAGCAAGGTACCACAAAGTATTGCAAATCGTGCCGAAGGAATGCCGACAACATCCACAGAGATATGTTGGCAGTTATAATCCACTAAGAACAGGGTTCCGTGAGAAACGTCTCGAAACCCTAGAAGGAAAGCAAATGCAGTTGCATGCCATCGTATCCTGCATGGGCGCAACCTTCACCAAAACCCAGCACTTCAGCAGACACGAGACCCCCTTCCGGAATAACTGTTGCGCACTACGGAGTCCATTAATACTAACCAGGGTGACTTTACCTTGGCATCTCAGCATAAGTTCCAGCTCTTCGACCGGAACGCTACTGCGGCCGCGGGCGGTATAATTGGCTGACCGACTGCTGTCGCCATGTTCGTAGGAAGTAAAGCGGCGTAATGCCATTCCGAAGGTTGTCTAGCGCTGAACTCCCGCTTATGCGACATCACAGGCAGAGGTCCACCGAGTTACAACGCAGACTCAAGCGGGAGCTTTCGGTGAAGGCAAACACCTCGACGTGCTTCATACAGGTTGAGTTCTTGCAACAGACTAAGGCACGTTAAGTTGCAACACAGGCATCGTAGCCCTGTGGAGAAAAATATACGTAGATAAATATGTAAGATCAGTGTGTTGGATAGCGTGCCGTCTGTGATTACTTGGTATTCTGCTCATCGGAAGAAAGACCACTGACGTCTGACCTGACTGAGACGTCGGTGCGACTTGTTTCGCCAAGGGACATTGCAATAGGTCTCCTTGGAACGCTGCAAAATGCCACCGCATTATACTTGTATAACTCAGCGACGTAATGCTCATTGGACAACGCTCTTAGACGTGCAGCCACCATTGGCGCCTGCTTAACCGCGTGTCAACCTCCAGGAAATGCCCGGTGACCATTCGCCTGCCGCAGCCCCTGACCGCCTTTTGGCAGGTCACTTTAACACTCAAATGAGCAGTTATGAGTTACCCTGTCAATGCACCTTTTGTGTTCCGCCGGTATTCAGTATTCATAAGCGTAGGGGGTTGTAGCTTTGTCCGCTGGATGCCTGCGCCTTTCCTATTGCATGCTCTCTTTGACAGGCAATACAGCTGCTATCAAACTTGAGGCTGCGGTACGTATAATGCCCCGATAGACTGAGGAGGCATTTCTGTTTCATTGGATTCCCCTCCCTACCCCTTCCCATTTGGTCAGGTACACGGATTGGACTTCGCTGGAAACTTCTCAGGACATCGCTGCTCCGGACTTCAGTGTCGCCCTTTACCTGCGCTGCGCAAGTCGGACTCAATTGTTTTGACTGTGCTCCGTACCCAATTCTCAGCCAGGTACTAGGGGATAAGGCCACACGACTTGGAAAGACGCTAAAAAGCAACATCTTGGATGCACCCAGACGTTGGCTTGACGGCTCGATAATTGTAACCGCACGTGATTAACAAAAGCTTTCAACGCGTTGACACCGATAGTTTGCTTATGGTTCTCAGGTAAACGACTGTTAGGAACCTTCCTTACGCATGATTCCATAAGTGATCAGGACGGCATGGCATGGTGGTTTACGCTCCATACCGTAATGTCCTACTTTGTTGTAAGGCAGTTTAATTTTTGGTATCTCTTGCCCGTTGTCCTCCCACATTACAATGTGCAAAGGTGCGCAAATGTGCAGGTAATCAACATTCATTTGCAATAACGCACCGTGAATCTTTCTAACGCGGACACCTTGTGTAACCGTTTCGGAGATTTTTGTAGCACCTAACTGATAAGAGCACAAACCATTTCTCAGTGTTCCCCTTTCGTGGGTCACCAGCCGCTAACAAGCTCACCCGCGCGGTCGAGAATATTTGTGAATGGTTTAAACGTTCTTACCGACTAGTGCGTCCACGTTTCTTAACTTCTCTTAACAACGACGTCAATCTCCTGTTATCAAGCAGTACAGCACCGTGTTTGTAGGAAGCAGTAGCACTAGCATTACATACCTGGCGGAGTACCATTCTCATGTGTCAGAGCGGCTTGTTCAACCGTGATAAAATACCTTTGAAAACTGCAGGTTCGTAACTACGTGGCAGCATCATGTTGGTAAATGTCGTCTCGCTTCGATCCCATAAGCAGTGCTCCTGTGTACCACTGTTAGGACCTGCCGGGCATAAGACCATTTCCTACGGTTCACATCAACCAACATGTTTCTTTGTATTTAGGTAATATTTCTTGTAAATGTACGTGGGTAACCGTAAAATCCACCATGTTCATGTACACCCCGTTGCCAACCTCATGATTCTATACGTCCGTCACCATTCATTGCTACAAATATCGCTGTAACGTGCATCCATGGGTGACACGCACGAGCTCACTTCTCAAGCGCTAGCGCTTTGTTGGTCCAAAGAGCTTCCCACGTACCCCAAAACGGCGTGCATATTTAGGAATCCGTATGAAACTCCGCTTTCCCTGACAAGCCATTCCGCGTTCGAGTGGCTACCTCTCAGCTCATTTACAACGCCAAGAGCTGTACGCTGCTGCGTATAACTAACGTCTTCATTGGCGAACCTTTCCACTTGGGTATTGCCAGCTAAAGTGATATCATTTTGAGTAAATCCATCCATGTCCAATTTGTTGTGTTAGTTGCTTTCGCAGCACCTTCAGTCATCCTAAGCATATGTAGCTGGGCTGCATAAACACCAATGATGGTTATCCCATTATTTTCCATGTTTATTGGATGCGAACTGCAAGAGTCTATGGCTCCTTCTTGCTTACGCAAAGACCTGCAGCAGTGTCCACAGATCAATACTTCCCATAAACCTAGCTGAAAACAAGGCGCAAACGACAGTGACAATCTGCATAGAAACCGGAGAGTACCAGGATAAAATTACACCGACGTTACTGCTAGCAAGTCACACAAATAAACTGAATACCGTGTCCTTTTACTAGAAGCAATGGTCGCCCATCTAATATTCACTGCGTATGTGCACCGGTATATGGTCGTTTTTGGAGGGGGCCGGGTGCACTGTTCCTGTGGCAGGTTTAGACTCAACGAGTGGTTTCATGCATTTAGGGTGGCGCGGTCCACGGTCCAGCTACCGTTTGCTTCCACAACTACAGCGTGATTGTTTTTGCCTATTAAGCAGCGTGGTCCGCCTCCATTAAGGTAATGTGGCTCAAATCCACAAGCCTCCCGGTCTCATTCCTTTAGCTTACACTGGATATGGGGTGTGTGGTTGGAGCGGTGGTTGGTTCAGCGCAAGTCATCATGGTCTCTGTATGCGCAGGCTTCCTGTGGCTGTCCAACTGGACGCACAGCCGAAACCGGATGCCGTTAAGCATATATGTGTGTGGGGCACTGCAAAGGCACAGTTGTACTACGCCTGAATAATGTAAATATTGCGCTTGAATGAAAAGGTGCGTCATTGTAATATGACTAACCTCTTGGCTTCCTCGCTTTGTTGGACCAGGGTGATTTACGTGTCACAAGAGCCTCACAAATTGTCTGTTAGTTACGTAAATAGCTTATCGCTGCAGCTGAGCGCACAGCCGTATCGGACAACCGTTGGTTAAGTTTATGCTATGCAACCTACCGTGTGTAGCTTGGCTAAAACAGTTTGAGCACATTTCCCGAGATCGATTTAAGACAGAATGCAACTGACTTTACTAGATATATTCTTCCTGTGCTCGCGTTATTGCGAGGATCACCGATGCTGTAATGTCAACGCCTGCTAAGGCGTTTAACAAACGGCATATGCAGCACACAT
This sequence comes from Dicrocoelium dendriticum, assembly GCA_944474145.2. Lineage (NCBI taxonomy): Eukaryota > Metazoa > Platyhelminthes > Trematoda > Plagiorchiida > Dicrocoeliidae > Dicrocoelium > Dicrocoelium dendriticum. The sequence goes on along the minus strand of OX104065.1, from coordinate 77,959,624 downwards.
TTAAGAGCAGTCAACAATGTTTTATTGTACTTGTTATTTGTGTAGTATTTTATCTGGTAACCGTATTGATGGCACCAGATTCTATATTCATCAGTCGGTCTGTACCTGTCCCTGATGACCATACTTCCGACTAAATTTATGGCTGCCATTTATGTGGACGTTTAAACGTTAACTAAAAAACGACTATTAATTGCTCGCTTACAACAGTACGTAAGACAACCCCCAATAGTGGAATATGGCTGTTATCCTTACATTCAAAAAATACTCGCGCACGTTTTAGTGTCATCCCTCATGGGAGGCTATTGTTTCTCCATCCATTCTGTGGCAGTCCAACCTCAACCACGTGTGTGCACAAATAATCACGACACCACTACGGGACCATTTTGCTTTACACAAACACCGACGGCGTAGACCTAAGGAGTTAACCAGTACATATGCCCTATCAGACAGGACGTTAGCAACGCCCACGAACTTCCTTGCGCTTATGTTAAACCGGCGCCTAACCGTGGCGCGCCGCATACCTTGTGATTTCCTTGCACAGCTTTTTATACCACTTCCATGGCATCTATGTGCAGTAAGCAAACAGCATCCACGTTACAGTTTGCATACCATAATATTGTGTGAAATCCAACCTATTATTAGGAATCACGGTATCACAAATTTTGGATAACGAAGCAGTATTTCAGCAGGCCAGTGACATCTGCATACTAACCATTTAACAAATTTCATTCGTTCACAGTGAACCCGTCCAGCACAGAAAGTATTAAACTTTGGTCTATCCTGTGGCAACACCGGTGCTAAATCAGAAGGAGTTGCGTACACTTGATAAGCATACCTACCGTATGCATAAATACCTAGCGATCAACATACTTCATGAACAAATGTATAAGCTTATAATGTATTTCACTTTTAAATTTATAACTTAGTCTTCCTAGTATCAAAAATGCACCAACTACATTATTTAGCGGCTGTTTGCCAGAACTTTATGACTTTCACTTTTCAGGAAAAGCGACAGATAATTTACGACAAATATCATTACGTCCGTTCATGAATTCGCCAAACACGTTTAAATTCAAAAAAACATGCTACGTCAGTAGACCGCACAACTATATATACAAATATGCATATAGTTGTATACTTGGTTAGCAAGAGGTCACATGCTTATATAAAACAATAGGGAGGTAAACGCTAGTAAATATTTGTGGGTTATAGATAATTGACAGATGGCTAGAGCCTGTACAACGCAGGTTAACAATGCGCGTTTCTGACATACAACCTTTTACTTCCTTTTTAAATCCATTCATGTATGGAGGATGCGTTTGCGATTCCATCGATTATCCTTTGCCGCCCTGATGCGTAGCTACACACCGCTCCGTGCATATACTTATTTATATATAGGCATACTAAGGCAGCTGTGATTATGTGCAACATATGTTAGCAACCTGTTATCAGTTACTTCGAACGGCGCAACTAAATGCTGCAAATAATGTTACGCTGGGCTTGCATCCATAAAATCTGTGCTATTGACAAACAGAACTTTACACATACTCAGTAGCATTGTCACGTTAAATAATGACACACAGCGATGCCTATGTTGAGGCATGCACCTACCACTGATGTATGTTGACGTATATATATATATAACATAAACGCATGCATAAACGTACGCCTTTTTATATCCCGTTATCCCAACCTACGTGCACATTTAACGACCTGCAAATGATTACTTTTGTTGCACATTTCGTCCACCTGCACACACCCTCATATGCTAAACAATTGCAAAGATTGCCGTTAACTAATACTAATAAAAGATAACCACCAGTGCATGTGTATATTAATTTCTGTCTTCAAATACTAACAAATGCAGTAACATAAATATTCCGTTACTCGCACTTCAAATCACTTCCAACAGGTTCCTACGTTTGCCATCAACGATGCGTATAGTGATGCTTTAGACATATCAGTTATTTCTGTTGGAATTCACCAAACTAATCAGATTACGTTTACTTCTAGTTTTCGTTTAAATAACCATCCGTAGGTTTCACAATTCTTCGTTATCTCTATCAGACTCATTATGTTGCCGCAAGGTATGAGGTTGCCTAAAACGTCGGTTTCATTTCATGTCTTCGGTTTATATCACAGGTGCAAAAATATTCAGGATAAATGTCTTAACCCTTTACCAGCTGCATTGCTAACAGTATATACTTTATACAAATGATTGTCAATTTACGCTTCAATGCATTTCACAGTACAAAACATTCCGCCAACTACCACATGTCTATACATATTGTACGCATTGTACGCAATTTCGCAGCTCTGCATTTTTCGCCGGTTTATTAGCGTTTATTATTTCATTATCTTTCCCTCAAATTAGTACTGATATATCCTATACTATGTTAACCTATGACCCGGTCCTTACAAAATTTTAGGTTTCTAATATATCACTTAGAATACCAAGTATCCACTACATAACTTGAATGTATTACCTAGCACCAAGGAAATTTAAATTAAATAAATAAATAAATAAACTTTTATTCTCGACAAGGCGAGACACACCTTTACAGGCATGATCATGCTTGGCTAACATAGTATGATCAAAAATGTACAAAAAGTACATGTTTGGCATAACAGTGTATGTAAGTGTATGAGTGGATATACGTTTGTAATTTTGTATGAATTTAGCTTGTGTCTTTGAATATGCCGGGGCATTTTTGACTGTTTGTTATCCTCAGGAGTGTGAGCATAAGCAATTGATGTTTGTGGGTTGGACAGCACTTTCCGGATATCCACGGGCCAGTGACTTTATTTTGTGGCGAGTCACATCCGCCACGTCGCAGTGTTGTTAAACGGACATTTGTGGCTTTTTATAGGGAGAACGCTTGCCAGGCGAAAACCCACCACGTCCTGGAACACTGCCGCCGAACTATTTGCTGGAATGGGTTAAACCCGAACCACCCAGCTGGCACCACGAGGAGGTTGTTCGGCTAGCCAATGTGCAAGCAAACGTTCCCGTCGCCCTAGAACGTGCCTTGGAACGTTTGCTGACCTTGCCACCTAGCAATATTAATTAATTTTACTCGTAAACATTAATAAAGCACTTATGAAATGAAGCGGATAGTTTCATAATTATTTGCTTATTTATTAGCAACGTTATCACTTAGTACATTTTCATTAGGTTGCTGTTTACATATGTTCTACTGCAAGTACGCCAACAAATTCCTTCCCGTCAAATTGTGGCCCCAGCTTACCCTATATTAATTAAGAATAAATTTGCCAATAAACAAATTCGGTCTCCTGATTTTATTCGAACACTGTTTTTCACAAAATTAGAGGTACCGCGTAGTACTTACAGGACACGTCTGAGACTGAGACTGTATTTAGGAGCAAGTAGAATGGTTTCTGTACAACTCTATCAAATTACGAAAAATCAAAGTTTACTTGTGAATTAGCAGCAGTTGTGTCTGGTCCGTTAATCGTTTATCCGTGTTTGGTTAGAAATTTGTACTAGCGTCATTATTTCCGGACACACAATGTCTTCTTTTGGCACTGTATGTGCATCGTTTCGCAAAAGCACAGGTTTCCAAAATAATCGTCGATACCGGTTTTAAAACACTTCACAGAATCGGCCTCTAGTAATCCTTCTGGTAGTGTATTCCAAAGTTTAGAATTCTTCGTTCGATACAAAGCTGATGTGATACTTTGTTGATGCTGGGTACCCTGAGCTTTTAACGATGTCCTCGGGTGTTACAGGGTTCTTCAGGTGAAATATTGGCCGCAGTATGGGGAAGTGATTCAAGTGTAGTAATCGATGGGTCATAATAAGATCAATTCTTACTCGGCGATAGAATAGTGTGTAGAGTCCGCGCTTTGCACAACGTTTTTCATATGGAAGCTTTCGTAGACTTGGTATCATTCTAGCTGCCATATGCTGTATTTTCTCCATTTTTTCAGTTTCGCACTGGGTTATCGGATGGTAAGCTGGAGCACCGTATTCAAGGATTGGTCTAATGAGCGAGATGAGTAGACGAGGGACGGTTTCTTCGGACCATGTGGAGAAACTGCGTCGTAATGCCCAGAGCATACAAAGTCACGCACGGTACAATTTCTCGGTATTTTCTAGTGATCTTAAATCATGTAGTGAGAGAAATCCTAAGTCTCTGACAGATGTGTTGGGATGGAGCAACTGGCCGTCCAAGGTGTATGATCGAGTGGCTGGACGTCTGGTGATACTGATGAACTCCGACTTGCTTGCGTTAAGAGGGAGTTGCATTTCAGTGGACCACGTTGACGGTTTCTCTAAGTCATGCTGGAGGCGAGCGCAGTCGTCCTGGTTTTCAATGATCCTCCAGATTTTCAAATCATCTGCAAACAGGACACATGGTGACTGGAGATGCTGCGGAAGATCGTTGATATGTATAAGAAATAATGCTGGCCCAAGTACAGTTCCTTGAGGCACACCACTGGTCGATGGCAGCCATTCTGTCAGATAGTCATTGACCTGTACTCTATATCTTCTTCCCACAATAAACTCTTGTATCCACTGAAGTAACGTGCCACCGATTCCGTATGTCCTCAGTTTACGAAGGAGTACCTCGTGGTTCACTCTGTCAAACGCCTTACTAAAGTCGATGTACACCACGGCAACATCCTTCTGTTCATTGAGAGCTCGAACCCACTGGTGGTTTGCGTACATCAAGTTGGTGATGCAGGATCGCCCTTTCGTAAAGCCGTGTTGCGCTGGCGTCAATACGTCCATCGATTCGAAGAAGGACAGCAGGCACTTTTTCACAACCATCTTGAGAACTTTGGATAATACCGAAGTCAAACAGATCGGTCTATTGTTCTCTATTTTACTCGGATCCCCACCCTTGGGAAGCGGTTTAACTATCGAGCATTTCCAGTCGTTCGGGACGGATCCTTCAGAGAGCGATCTATTGAAAAGGTTTGTCACAACTGGTGAGATGATAATCGGTAGGGACTTGAGTATTAGTGGGTGAAGTCCGTCTGGCCCGGGGGCTTTGCATCATTGAGGTTGACGAGTAGCTGATGTACTTCGACTGCATCACATTGTAGGCTGTCGAGCAAGACTTGCGCAACCTGTGCTGGTACTGGAACAGCCGCCGGTTTACTGGAAAATACAGTGAGGAAGTGCGTAACCATGGCGGCCGCGCTCCGCGCTTGAAATGAGTGTCTGCCCCTTCTAAGCTCTCTAAGACCGGTAGGTCGTCTCCAGGTTTCAGTTAACGTTTCAAGTAGGCAAATATTTGCTTGGGTGCAGTTGTGGCCGAGGATGCTAGCTCCTCTTCGAACTGCCAGCGTTTCTTGATCTTTGCCGCCTTACATAAGTTACGCTGTTTACTGTACACCGCATAATCTTCATCACAACCCGAGCTGATGTATCTATCCCAAAGTTTACGACGTAGTCGCGCTAACTGTCTGTATTCCCTATCAACCCAATGCGGTTTGCCAGGTCCGATTTTTGGATACTTAAGGGGAACGAACCGAGTACAGAGCGAGTTAAGCTTCCCCTTTATTAATGACCACCACGCCTCAAGTGACGCATCACGTGGTAGTGTCCATTCAGTCTGACTTGCGGCTTGGACGAGTCCGTTGAAGTCCGTCTTCCAATAGTTGAATGTCGGCTTCTGTTGATTGTAATATGGTAACGACAGTTCTAAGCTTGCTACAATAGAGCAGTGGTCACTGTTCGCCAGAGGTTCAATGACTCTGATCTCTTTTAGCTTCTGCTTGCAGCTCGTAAATATTAGGTCCAGTCAAGATGCCGAGTACGGAGTTACGCGCGTCGGTTGGATGACATGTTGCGTTGCCTCAATTTCAATAGTCATTTTAGCGAATTGAGCCTCAACGTTGCCATGACCGGGAAGAAGTCGAACATCTAGCCAAATTTTCTTAGGTAAATTTAGATCCCCATCAGTAAGATCTGAGGGCGGCTCATGTGCTTCTGTACATGTGGTATCCAATCGCAGCAACGGTTTAATGGGCTCCGGTAGATAACCCCCACCATTAGTTCTGCGCGCCTGAGACGGATGGTGCACCACAATTGCTCGCATAAACAATCCTCGCTCCGATAGGTACTGATAAGTTTGCCAGATAGTGACGATTTTATGTACAACAGAACACCACCGTGAGCCTTTGTTTTTCGGTCACATCGGAAACAAGAGTATCCTGACAACACGACTTCTTGGGGTATGATGTCGGAGTTCAGCCATGTCTCTGCAAGTCCTAAAATGTCCTGCCGCTCTAAGACAGCGAAGCGGCACAGTTCGTCAAGTTTGTTTATTAGGCTGCACACGTTGGCGAATGCGACACGGAGATCCTGGGAGGTACCGCGGGACGTGCCTGGAGGTTGAGCAACCGGTTGATACGAGTTCGTACACCCTTCATGATCACCCAACAATTTACAACTTGTAAGTCAGTCTCACCTTCCTCTGTACGGCGTTTGAGCTCAAAGACCGCAGTCTTCAAGCGATCCCTGTCCTCGGGTTCCAAATCTCGACGGATGTGAACTTTTAGGCCTTTCAGCCTTGACAGACGAGACAGTATGAGCCGCGGCATATTAGGATTTGCAAAGGTGATCCTCAGAGGTCAACCTGAATGGTTAGTTTTCGGGCTAAGTCGGATTACTTGTTTTATCGTCACACTGTCTTCGCCCACATCCAAGAGTCTATCGATGAGCCCCTGGAGGAACTCAACATCGTGATCATAACGTATCTGAGGGTTTTCATCTTGTGACTCCGGTACGTGGAAGACCATGAAATTATGACGCCTCAGCGAAATCAGTGCTGAACCTGTGGGAGCAGAACTAGAGGCGCCTAACTGATTTGGTAGTTGTTTATCAGCAGGTGACGTCTGAACTCGAATACGTGGGCCCTTGTGCTTTTTAGTGGTCCATGGATCCTCGGTGCTCAGAAGTTCACAGACAGGCTCTGAGAAATTCACGGACCGATCAGTGAAGCGGCATTTCTTAGCTTCTGAATCGGAGTCTTCCATCGGTGGGAAACATTGAACCTGGGGTTCTGCCGGGGTCGAAGACGCTGGTGGTGGTGCAGATCGCGGAGTGACAATAGAAGGCGAGGTGACCGATGTACTTTTACGAGGGCCTTTGATCCCACGTGGTGAAGGGTTTGTTTCTATCTGAATGAGAGACTTTTCCGTAGTTGTTTGCGGTCGCTGCGTATTCTGATGTCTTGTACCGCGACGTTTATCACATATAACTTGAAAAAACGATGTCGGATGTCGAGCGATTTTTGAAACACGTCCACCGATAAGCCAATGCACGAAATATGGAACAAAACATCACAGCTGAAGCATCGAAGTTCATGAGCCTTATTTCCCACAACTTTCGAACACGAACCACAAGTAGCTTGAGACGGCATCACAAGCTAGAGCAAATCCAAGATAGCGGACAGAGATGGCAGTATGGCAAATCAGTGAGATCTCCGGAATTAGCCAACGCATAGCTTCCAAATTTGCACCGCTTGGAAAATACGCCAAAGGAACTATAATGGTGCACAATTCACACAGATAAAACGCTGCTAACGCTGTAACCTGGGGCAAAAGTAGTTTCCAGCACACGTTGATCCAAAATCCGCGGCGTCTGACCACGATACCGCATATACGTTTAAAACCTTGCTCAAATTCAATTTCCAGTGACACCGGAACAGTAGAAAAATTTGCGAATGTTTTGCTTTCCAAAAATCATTGCTGCTACAGGAAAACCGGTGCATTGACGTGCCAAAGAAGAGCCAGATCAATACACAGGATTCACGTGGTCCACCCAACAATGCCCGTGCACTGCGGTACAAGTCCCCGCTGTGCTGGCAATGTGAACAAAAAGGGAAACAGTAGTGACGGTAAAGGAATTGAAAGAGCGAAGTCATACTTATCGAATTTTGTAGCCAATATTAAGGTTTAAGTTTAAAAACCGAGTACAAACCTAGCAAAGGTTTAAAATAGGAAGGGGAAGACTTTGAACTGCATACCGAGAGTAGCAAGTCGAGGTTTGAACTCATTCACCGTTGATGCCATCTGGACGTCTGCAGGTAGTGTGTTCCACGAAACTATGACTCAACGCGAAAACCGAAAAGCTGCGCAAACCCGGTCAGACCGGGGTTCATGCAACCTTACTGGGTGGCCACAAAGTGTTGGTGCTGGAGACTTAAGAAACAGTCCCGTCAACTCAGAACCAATCTGACCCAACAGTTTTCGATTTGTGAGGCGCAAGTCTTCCCGAAGCCGCCTGTAATACCTGGAAAACCTACCAAACTTACATAGCCTCTCCGGGTACTCAGCTCCTTTAACCCGTGCACCACATTCGCCCCGGACCGCGGGACTCATTTAACTGCGATTTTATCACGCACCAGACATGGAGGACAAGCCTGAACGTAGTATTCCAAATATGGCCTTATAAAAGCCGAAAATAGTCTAACAAACATTTCGTTGGTCATGGTCTTGAATGGCCTGCGGATCTTTCGCAACATTTTGAAGCCTCTGCGGGTAGTTGCCGTTCAGTGTTCACTAGACATAACGTATGATGACAGCAAAGCTCCGAGGTCAGCCTGGAGTTGCACACGCGGTATCTCGTTGCGGCCAAGCAACTAACGCGTCAGCGGGTCATTTGGACCGACGTGTAAAAATGAACATGTAGTTAACTTAACGGGCAACCGCTACAATAGGAACTAGTCCCAAAGTCTATCCAGAGCCCTCTGTAGGGTCAGTGTGCCAACGGGATGATCTGTAGGGAACCAGTGTTTAAAGTCCTCTGCAAAACACAAGGGACAACACACCCCATTTACCAGGTAGCTTATTAACGTATAAAGTGCAGTGGAAACCTAGGACTGAACCTTACGGAACGCCACTGAGAACACTTTGGCGGAAGGACAGGCTTGAACCCACCCGCAAAAGCATTTCCCTTCAGCTTAAGAAATCTGTAATCCATCGTAAAACTGGTCCAGGTATACCGAGGGACTACCGCTTGTACAAAAGGCGCGAATGTGGAACGGTGCCCAAAGCTTTGTAAAGTCTATGAACAGAACGTCCACCGCCTTCCCGCAATCAATAGCTTCCATCCAGTGTGCACCAACCATTAACAAGTTAGTACGACAAGGATACGCCATGCGGAATCCGTGCTGAGAAAGATAAAGTAACTCAAACGTACGCAGGTTTCCTACGCGGGCCTCCGGCACAAACTTTTCCAACAACTGGACCAGCACACTGGTCAAACGGATCGGTCTATGGTTGTCAGGGAGAAGCGTATCAACTTTATTAGAACTAGGACAAACAATAACCACCTTCCAGTCAGTGGGTAGAGAGCAGCTGCGCAGACACTTTACAAAAGGTTGGTTAATCGGAAGGCTAAGTTTGAAAAAATGAAATGCGTCAGCTTATACGCCGTAACGGCGCTTCTCTGCCGCGCGACCACCACCAGTCGCGCGCGGGCTGAGTATACCGCGAGGACGCCCACCCCTACACGGATTCGAACCGGTGACCTTATGGTCGGAAAGCAAACGTGCAGACCACTCGGCCACCGGCCGACGACGGCTAAGTTTAGCAGCAAACAGATAAAACCGTTTGGGATAAATAGCATGCCACGGGCAGCTTTGTTGGACTTTACTTCCCTCTAGAAGACGGAACAATATAGTCTTCGTTATGAGAAGCTACTTCACGTTTGAGCACTCAAGAGCAGTGGCCTGTAGGTTTGTATGCGGCAGCTGCGACGCTTCAACATAAACCCTAGCATACTGACTTTCCAAAAAATAAGCTTTGCGTGCCCTTTGACAGCAGCAGTTTCGTCAGGACTAAACAGCACTAGGACGCACGAGTCAAAGTTTTTTCGTTTTTTGACTTGCGCAAAGTAGCGTTTCGCGTTTGGTGAGGTTGCACAACTAAGCTCCACTTCATGCTGTAGTCGAGCACCTCGTGCATGCTGTCTGCAGGCATTTTGAGCCCCACGAAATCGCCTGAAAGTGCATGAGGAAGGAGCAGATAAGTAAGTTCGCCGACGTTTTTACAACTTACTAACAGGACAAATCAAGCACTATCTTGCACTGATACAATTCTTCCGCAGCATGAACCACTGAGTTCAATTTACCTAACAATACCGCTTCCACATATCTCTTGAATGGAGGACTTTCGACTACGGAACACACATTCTCCTGCCAATACAAAGATTGAACAATCGGTCATTCTAGCTCTTCAATTCGCTTTGACCGCGCAAATGGCCGTGGTTTCCCCTATTTCTAATCAATTTCACTACATACCCCGGGGATCTGCGATGCCTTCTTCGGAACCTATTCTGTCCTCCAAGACTTCAAAATATTTCAACGTATATTCTTCGAGACTTCCCGTGGTTCTGCAAGTGATCTACACATTATATGCAGAAAGAGTGCTTAGTTCCTGACCTACCGATCTGGCACAGGAGAGGACCCAGGCACGCAATGGCCACTCGCATAACGCATCAGTCAGCAGAACAACGGGACGCAACTTGACTGCAAATAACGGAGCAAAAAGACGTTCAACAAGAAACATAGCCAGTTACAACTTGCCATTCAATGGATTGGCGGCAGTGTTTTAGGACATGGTGGGTTTTCGCCTGGCAAGCGTTCTCCCTATAAAAAGCCACAAATGTCCGTTTAACAACACAGCAACGTGGAGAATGTGACTTGCCACCAAATAAAGTCACAACCCATAACTTCACACTGGCAGCTCAATTAGAATCATCATATTGGCTAGCATGCTGTTCAAGTATCTTCCAATGGATCACTCAGGATTCTCAATCTGTTATTAGTCGAGGTATGGCTGCGATATATGGCAGAGCGATTGTGTCCAACCAAATCAGTCCCGATCCACTACAACCAAATCATTGTTTCGCATGTTCACCATTGCACAGTTCCAAGCATATGAACAATTTTCTACTGTCACTACAGTCCCCATAAAATGTATGTACAGCCGTACCTACCTGACCATGCATCAATTGGCGTGCCTCGCAAAGTCGAGATTAAAATATTTATTTATTGCTTTATTTATTTAACATCTGAAAATTTGGTAAGCTGTTTGCGCACACCAGTATTTACACAGGGTGACGTTGCTCTAGTTTCATTCTTGCTCGTCAGTGATATATGGAGGAGAGAGCTCACTGAATTATGATTTACATCCGCCTTAGGCAGTTTGAATGTTGTTCCTTTCCAAAATGACACAAGGCGACTTTGCGGCCTTGACTTTCGTTGGCTAAAAGTCCGCGCGCCGATTGTTAGGAACTCGGTCGGGACAATCATTTTTATGCCAAATAAGTGCGCACGTAAAGGAGAGACGCGTGATCACTAGCACCAACAGGTGTGGTACAAAAGCAAGGGATTTAGCGATGAAGTCCAAGATGGACGGCTTTTGTCAAATCATGCACTTAGTGGGCAAATCGACAAACTGATGCACGAAAGCATACAAGGCCAGCTCTAGAAGCGCGGTAGTCAAACACTTTGTAACTGCGTCGCAGGAAAAGTTCCGCCAGTCAACGTCGGGAACAGAAAGGTCCCTATCACTAAACACCTATTTGGCGATTGTACGCGGTTAAAATCAACGACACTATTAGCAACGCTGTCGGGGCTTCCTTAGACCAGCACAAACTTAAGTTGCGCGGTGGTAATACGCAGGTTAATTGTGGGTGCCTGAACCTCACATTCTGATGATTACAAACTATACGTCTAAAGTGTGTAATTGCAGATTTAACGTGCTAAACACCGCTATTACCACACAGATCAGAGGCGTGGTCAAACCTTAGCTCTGCGTAGCCCGACAAGCACGCTTCACTCTCCGTGACCTCGGTAGTCTATCACGTTTCGGTGAATAGGAGAACAACTGGACGGCAGTCATCAACCTGGGCGCCAACCACACATGTGGTTTCGCAGGCTGCGCACATTTCTTATGAGAACCTGAAGGGCTTAACATCGTGAGTCCAGGATTGTGCTCCGCAAAACCGGCTACGGTAGGGCGGAAGGGAACGGCCGGTTTGCCAAAGGAAATCACATTAAACGGAGACCATTTTCCCTACTTCTCGACAGGACTTAAGGGGTTTTACACCGTTCTATAATTTTAGCCTATCCGCCAAAGGAAGGTGTGGAAGCACGATGAGATCAGTGCCCCGCAGCTTAAAGGAGAAACGCAGAGGTGCTTGGCGCTCCTCCGGTGTGAACAAAACAACTCGCAAAATGCGAGAGCGAGACTTGTTAGCTGGCAAGTTACAAAGTCTGGTTAGTCTGCACAAATCTACGACGGAAGGCCGGGTCATCTAGCCTACTGTAATTGGGAGAACAGCAGATGACTGAAGAGCTTCCCTAACAATAACATTACATACTTCACACGAGTCTCCACGACGCAGAGTATTTAAAGTAAGCTTCATTGGCGTTGTTGGTTTTAGTTTAACGTCAGTTTTAGACACTAATAGCGTGGATTTATCCAGCTATAACGATTCAATTATGGTGGAAATGGAGGGTATTGAGGATAAAGCACGCAACGGACCTTACACGTCTGCCATGAGTTTTGCAGCCTTTTTAAACCCCTTTCGCTTCCTTTTGACAAGGGCAAAATCCTGCTGCGCTTCATTGTCAACAGCCGAATCTAAGGCGTTGTCTGTGGGTTAGTTAGTAATAGAGTCGCTGCGATACGTTTACCTGACATTTGACAGGGAATAAACGGATGCAGGGTCTGACAACTTCTCAGTGACTTCCATTGTCTCCTGACAGAGAATACCTGAACGTTGTAGCCCCTTGACAATCCATTCAATCATCCTGTGTAACGAGGCAACCAGAGTCCGCAAACTCCAGCGAAACAAGACTGCTCTTTACTGGCAGGCGGCGCTCTGTCCCGTGCATGCAACAGTCACTACGAAGGTAGCGTACACTCACGCTATTGGACCGAAGTGCATACTATCTACGGACCAGGCCAGTACAGGCATATTGGTACCGACGGTTACAGTTATCGCGGTGCATGCTCACGGACAAAGCTGTAACGGTTTCTAGACAATCGCTTTGCCACACACGACCACAGCCTCTTCAGTAAGCGGACACAGCGAGTTTAAGCAGCGCTTGACCACCATCGCGACGGAGAGGATTTAGAGAAATGACTGCATTTAAAAGCTAAGCAGCAAGGAAGTGAGCCAGTGTACGCTCACAAGCTGTGCAGCCGACGAGAGCACCGGTAGGATAGACCAAGTTAGACATGAGTGTATTGAAATGGACTCAACAAGCCACAAAGCCGAAGTGGACTCCTAATGTGTAACAACAGGATCTTTGTGAGTGAGCAGACACCAAAACAAAAATAACTGAAGATCCACCGATGTTTTCAACCACATGGAGCGGATCCCAGGCAGCGACTCAAGTAAATCCGCAGTTGCCGAATGGAAACCGGAGCACAAAAGACAAAGGGTGGCGGAACAGCGTCTAGTGATCAGAGAACAGGTATTGACGCAAGGCCCCGGTGATAACAAAGGAACAACGCACAAGCGTAGTAGCAGGAACTTTAGACAAAAGCAAGTTTCCAACCTTAGGTATGACGCGAGCAGCGACAGGATAAATTCCAATAAAGTGGGCACTTCCTAACTCTTTTACATTACACGGCGATGGACTAAGCAAGTACCCACCTCAGGGTTGTCGAAAACAGTGTTTTAATACAAGGCAACTGCAGTAAATCCGCCTTTTCCACATGAGAAACGGCGCACAAGAGACAAGCGGTAGCTCTATAGCGTCTAGAATTGCGAGTCAGGAACGTCCACCAAAGGAATCAGTGTGGATGAAAGTGAGCAATTAATTGATGGAACAGGGTAAAGATTTCACACACAGGCCCTTTCGAATAAGCGTCCAAGTCAAAGTTAAAGGCGCAAATTAAGAGATGGAGACTTTTTGAAAGTTCAAACTGCGCTCAGTTGCGCTGCGCTGCATCCCATTTTCCAAAGATTTTTTAACAAGTAGCACCGGTGTCAAAAGTAACTGGTAAATCCTGACAAACAGCACGGTGTCCCGATTTCGTCACAGAAATTACACAGCTTAGCTTCATTGTGTGCTCCGGGAAACGATATGCCACAAGTGTGGTCAGCCCACAAAGGGTTTCCATCGGGTTGGCAAGGCAATCGGAGGGCGGCGCGGGTACATCTACGCCTTATTGTCTAGTTACTGGTTTCAACCCCGGAAGCCTTAGTATTACCTTGTCCTTAGTACTATAAAGTACTGCTGATACACCGGGTATCTTATGAATGACCTAACGTGCTCATACACAAGCTAAACAGCGCAAAAATATACCTTGACCCTAGAAAGCGCAGCCGTGCCCTATGCGGCTTGACGGTACTCACAGGCTAACCATATTAATCCGGACCACTTACTATTACGGGTGTGTTCTCAGTAATTACGGATAAGTCCGAGATATAACGTAAAGGCGCTATGCGGAGAGCAAGCACCCAGCTTGGCTGAGGGCTGCTACACAATCGACGGGTGTGATACTTGCATCCATGCGGACACCGATGCATGCGCAATTTTGCAAGCGGTAAATACGCAAAACGTAAGGGTACGTCGAACTGCAGATAACCGTACAAAGGATGGCACAAGTTACGTCAGAAGTACAGTCAAGTGTGAATGGCTAGCATATTTAAAGTTATGGTGAATGCCGAAGTAGAGAAAGGAACCGAAAGTGCGTACCACGATTCATCCTCAGTGCATCGCTTTGGCATTAAATCTATAGTCTAAATGCTGGTTTTACCTAAATGCATATAGCGTGAGCAAGGAATACTTGGAATGTGATGTTTCGTTGCTGTACAACCGTCTTCTTGCTATTCGATGGTGGGCGTTGTTTAGCCACACTTGAATTGCTCATGAACTCTCCGGAGTGAATTTATTTGCCATTAATAGTTTAGGTAAAATTGCGGCACAGAATAGCAAGGTAAGATATTGCGCTTACATTACATGTGCGCGCACATGTCTGTACACCAGAATGGAAACATATTGATGATGTTGCTGAAGTTGGATTGTCCTGAAACGTCAGGGGAAAACATGCGGTCGAGAGTCCCCCAGGTTGCTTTGACAACCCTTTCATCGGATACTAGAAGTATAAATAAATAAATAGTATGTTTACGAATTTGTCGAGACACACCAAACCGGGCGCGATCAACATATACATGCAATTGTGTTTGGCAACAAGCACTTTGTTATGTAGGTAATAGGCAGTAAGCCGAAAGTTGCACAGCCTTTGGAAAGTGTGAAAGGAATAATGAGGAATAAAATCGTCAATGCCTGACGACACGTCAGGTTCTGGCTTGCGTAGTGTAAACAGTCTGGGCAGTACAAGTGTAGTAAAAACGCTACGTGTAGCCAAGGAGGATCTTACTCAGGAACGTGTCAGGAAAATATTAAATTATGATTCTAGTCGACTTGCCAGTATGTGTTTGCGCGCAGTGACTTTATTCACTGGCGAGTCACATCTGCCATGTCGCAGTGTTGTTAGGCGGACATTTGTAGCTTTGTTTAGGGAGAACGCTTGCCAGAAGAAAATGCACCACGTCATGGAACACTGCCGGAAATCTGTTTGTGCACCAATGTAAAACTGGCAGAGCAGCGTGCCGACTAATTGCACCCTCAGTTATCTTCAGTCAATTGCCTTCCAATTTCCTCTGTCGATTAATCAGGTACCTTTGGTCAGGGTCACCACAATGGCTGATACCTTTGGAGAGTGTGAGCTTCAAGAACAATCGTCGTAGGAATTAATTTTGTTGGCCGAAGCGGTGATTTGTAATTTTGCTTATGAAGTAGTTTCGCAGTTGCTCAGGCAAAATGATGCAATATATGTGCGTATCTCTTCCAAGATGCAGAGAGGAAGCGTCAGTGCGGCCCACACTCGACTGACGGTATGCTTCATGTGCACCGCTATCGCTTTCACAGTTTTGCTAAGACCGTCAACCTGCTTTAACAACGGGCTCTGGTTGTGTGCTCAGGAGCAATCGGAAAGCGGTAAAGGCAAACATGCCCATCATTGGTTGTAATCTTTGCATGTACACTTCATGCATGCGCTTTGTATCTAGGCAGCATTTAAGGTGGTATTTACAGGTGAAGCCTTAGTATGGGCAACCTACGTTAACCAGAAAGTTGTGAACATAAAACGCCGTGCTTGCTTGAAGGTATAGTTGAAAGTTCGGAAGATATGATAATTTCTTTCGCCAGTAAACCAGCTAGCCGGGGCTTTGTTACTTGTCAACAGTTCTAAATGGACTTGCTTTACCTCATAAGTGGCCAACTACTTGAGGTAATGCAACGTTGCACGTACCGACTGAATCCGTCAACTCATTTGCGTGTGAACATTGCAAGGCACCATCTCTTAAAATGCTTTTTGAAGTAAACTGTAGGAAGAAGCAATGGTAAGGCGGCAGCCTCTTGAAGGTACTGGCTGCGGGTTTTGTCGTTTCAGCGGTATTTGGTTTCCCAACTTGTCGCAATCCGCATACATTTCTATTTCAGTATTTGTGTAGTAATGAAGTAATGTCCATTTACTTACCCGTATGCATGGTTGAGGTATCCCACACTACCATTGTTTCCATTTTGGTGTGATGCGAAGACGTCTCGTAGGATCCCTTTAAACACAAGGTTAACCAAGCTTTCTTACACATTGCACTTCAGCCACAAGAACATAGTATTTCGACGAAAAGTAGAAACCTTATATAATTGAGCCCAACAACCGGGGAGGTATTTGCATCCTAAGGACCTTCAGGTATTCACGTGGCGTGTTTGTGAAATGGCCACGGTGTTCCCTCCTGAATACAGCCATATATTAGGTATCACCTATTTTTCCAGCCAAAAGTTTACACGCAGGCTTAAAACGCGGTACGAGGCCTTTACCATGGAAACCAAAGGGGCACTTTGGTCAAGTTGTTTAGCAATGCAGTGCATGCCAAGAAGGAAAATCCTGGATTTACGTACCTGTGCGTCCTGATGTACTGTTGCTTAATAGGAACAGGGGTCGTACGTACATGTGTTCCGTGTCTATACCTAGACGTCTCCAAAGGTGTAGTGCTTGTGGAATTGCACCGCTGTGACAAACATAATCCAATGTTCTTAAAATCGGTAGCTATGCCAAAATGCCTTAAGCACGGATACGTACCGCATCTGAGCGCTGCGGTCTTGGTTACGTTAACGCTTCACCGTACGCAGGCTAGATGCATAAAAGTTGCGATGTTTGTATTTGCGCTACATACCTTAAATAATCGCTCGAAACCATGCAATGTCATATTTGATCAACATGCACCGTGATATGCGGCACCAGCCTTGACCGAGTAGACAATGTTGTGCGCTATGCGCGAGGTAGCCGAGCGTGAACGCAGAGGAGTCTGGCTAATATAACGTGCGTTGTGGTGATCGGTGCTCCTCCCACTCGCGTGCCTAATGTGTCGACAGTATCCGAGAATCTTGGCTACTGAAGCGCGACGTGGCTGGAAAGAGAATCAACTACATTGTATGTAGTTCGATGGTGTTATGAAGGCAACTTAATGAGCACTCAGATTGGACAGTATCAAGAGACTAAACAACCTTCCACTTAACAAGCGTCCCATTTCCCGTTCTAATACGAAGAGATGGAGGTAATAGGTTAAGCAATGGTGTTCTCAGGGGATACCGTGCTACACCCGAAGTGTAATAACTCCTTAAATATGTCAGAAGGATGCAGCGATTCCTTACTTTTCACAGCGGAGCATCGATTGCACGGACTAACAATTAAACACGGGGAGTGCCAAAATTCAAATAAGGGCTATCCGGAGCAGTTAACCAATTGCAAGAAAAGAAATAAATTATCAGTATGGCGTAAATATTGCAGAGCATAAGTGGCAGCTGGAGGTAAATAATGCACCTTTGAATAACTATCATCTACTGTGGAAAATCAAAGAGTCACGCCAACGCCGTGCCTTGGTACACAGCGCCACAGTTATTCGCGCCGTTGTGTCGCGTGTGGTATAAGCTTCGCGTTGGGCAGACGAGAAATCTGGTGTACTATGAATGCGATTGGGGGTTCCGAAAATCGACCTAACAGAAGTGTTGGCGATGCCAGGATGCTATATCATTTGCTGTCTACGGCAGTCGGTTAGGACGTGGAAACGTTTCGCATGAAAAGCGTTCACCATCCAAAATCCACAAATGATGTTAAGCAACACTTCGACGTATCTTATGTAGCTCACCAACGCATTATAGTCAGTGCTAACAGCTTCACACGGTGGCGCAAACTATCAGGTATTCGAGAGCGCAGCTTATTTAGCAAGTATTTTATCCGGTTCATACTCGCAGGGCTAAATTGTGCTCCTTCTCTGGATACATACGGTGGACCACCAAGCGATATATTAATAGAAACCCAGAGACCTTACCGCACTTCGGCGTTACATTTCTCTCGGACAACAAGGGTCATACACTTAATGCTTGCATCATTACGATGCAAAGCTATGTACAATTTATCGAGCCATTTATTTTGCCTATACTTATCGCGGTATACCGGCGTACATACACTTGTGTTGTTTCCGTAACACTGCCAAGACCCTAACCAGGAGGACGATGGCGCGCCTCATTTCATTAAAAATATTTCACTTTCCTTACTGGGTTATTTATGTTATTGTGGCTTTTCCGTTTAACTAGGGTGGGACCTTAGTAGTCTCACTTAATCCAGCCACAAAGCCGGTCAAAGACCAAGTGCAACCTGAAGAGACGTTACCAAACCTATGAGCTTCTTATTTTCCACATCACCAGCGACTAGGCGGAAATACTGGTCCCTATATCCACCAAGGTTTCCGAGTCTAAGGCTAACTCCTTTAGCAGTACTTTTTTGAATGATTTAAAGCAATATAATTTCCGTTGTACTAAAATTAGGGTTCAAGCTAGTCCGACCAGAATAATGCACAACACCAGACTTCTAACCTAGTATTATTATGAGGACACCTGGCTATTGCGAGTAGCAATGGGAAAACAGATAATGTCGAGATGATGCTATTATAGGCATCCAGCCTGCGGACTAAAAAGTGTAATTACGCGTATTTCCGGATGTTATATGGAGCAAACTCCAGAGGGACAGAAATAAGTCAACCAAGCACTACAAGCAAAAGTGTAAGTGTTATTTCTTTTCATGCCGTGTCCGAGATTACCAACCAGCAAACAAGAAACCCATGCTCATGACCTGGAAAAATGGCATTACGTCTGTGAAGCTCAATGTGCGGGTGACGTCATGATCCAGTCGAGTACACCTTTACCCGCAACGCCAAACTACAGTGGCAGTAACCATATGATACGGAAACCAACGGCACAGCTTCAACTGATGGCCGTGAATCTAATCCGTAGCTGGCAGTTACTACGCAACACACGTCTTTCAGAACTAGGACGGAAAACAGCCTTTAGAGGACAGCAGCCACTCGCTGTTCTCGCTGAAAAACAACACCACATGCTTCTCAATATAACCACTACAGCGGATCAAAAACTACACGTTGACACGTAGCAACCGAGATAGCAGCCGAAAATCTACATACCGCAGGTGCAAGTTTGAACAAAATCAGGTGGCACTCAAGGATGATTCGGCAAGATACCCAAAATAGCTTGGGTGTTGACCTCTCACTGGACGGCACCAATCCACCCTTATCATATGCCCCTGGTCAAAAGCTTTTAACCTTTGAGTAGCTATTTGTAGCGCAAAAGCGCCCACCGTTTACTGAGTAAATGTTAAAAGGCGGCTACTTCATGAGCACGGGATTGTGACCTCATCGTCTTAAAGGAGAAATGCTAACGCCCTGCCACTGGTGCCTTTAAGACAACAATGGCAGTCTTGCCGTTATTGGCATAACAACCAAGCACAATAAAGAAGTGGCTCTGTTGCATCAAAGTACTCTTCATTGTTACCTTATAGAGCCTCTGATCACAACGGTACAGGAACCCTCACGCTGGTATTTACCTTCAAAAGACAAGAACAAGTGTTCCATTCAAGCTTACTTCTGTTTTTATTCCATACCCCTCAAAGACCTTGTCCACATCAAACTAACGGCGTTCACTTGCTTCCATCCTCTTCCGAGCCGACCGATTCAGAACTAGCAATCTTTAGAGCAGCGCGCTGAGGTCAGCCATATATCTACAAACCTTTGACTACAGCGATATATCCTCTTAGACTGCATCGGTCTCCAAGCTGCTTTGAACCAGTTAATCTAGAAAGTTTCTCCGCAACTAATTTATGTCCACTTTTATACCGTTTATATTCTTACTGAAACGCGCCTGTTGCTCGACTATTAACCCCATAATCCGTCGCCACGGCACATTCAGCGCATTCACATTCCATCTTTACGCTACCCCCACATGAACCTAGTGTATCGTGAAACCACTGTTGAGCATGTATTGCACAAGCACCTTGCTAATTGATCCTCCGTATTTCTTGCTTACTGTGAGTCAGACGTATAATTGCAATGTATAGCAGACAAATTGTGCCTAAAGACACGTGCCCAAACTCTCAAACATGAAGTTTATTAACTTGTACATTTGTACTGTTAGCACACTTTCAACCAAGAGCCTCTGCAACTGTTCGATTGTCCGTATTACAATTACCGTGAAGTGGCAGCACAATCGCAGTTAATTAATCACTACTCTTAGGGCGTGCATCGCATAATCCAGAATATATATATATATACTTGCATGGTGTTGGTAAGCTACCGCCCTCCTTCCACCACGCCTGAGACAGATTTACATTTGGTATCCGCATTAAGTTGGGAGCTCAACACAAGGTACGTTTACATTCTTTTTAATGCCGTGATAAGCAACAACGCTCTGGAATATCAACCAACTCCCGAAGAACGGTTTAAAGCCGAGTTACAAGTGTTTGTCTTCGTTACTTGCTGTGGGACCACGCTAACCCACCTACCCGATACGGAGAAAAATATGTGCCGCCAATATTGGATCGGATATTCACTAACCAGGAAAACCTCCTGGCTAGGGTGGTGGTTGACGTGCACTTGGAACGCAACGCTTAGGTATTTGTACTCTTAGAATAAAGTTGCTTGCAAACTACTCCGTGGAATTCGCCGACGCAAGAAAATGATTATACACTGCGACAAATTAGCTAGGCGAGCTGAAAGAGTCATCCGGTATTCTGTGGCAGACGCGGTACAAGGTAGTGCGCGGGAACCTTTCTCTTCCAGTTTAACTCTCTGTTTGCCGAAGCATCAGCCATACAGTTTCCCGAGAAAGGTTTCTCGTTTCTGCAAACAGGACGCGCAGGGGTACAGACGTGCGAAAAAACTCCGTGTCCGTATAAACACTCTCCGAGCACCGATAACCTAATAGCCAATTAGACCTGACGTAACCACTGTAGTCTGCTTGTTCGTGAAGTTAGAATGACGTCTCAGCTGAGGTCGTCCATGTGTATGGTCTCAAACCCCAAGCACTTGTAGCAATACGTCAACAGTTTGCATAATGAGAAACGAAGACCTCCTCCTGTTTAAACAGCGGATAGAACCATTCAAACAAGGGAAAAGGCGGCGAACACCATGCGTCTGCAAATGATGTAAAATTGTGCTGCGATCACTGGCCACATGGCCTTGTGATAAGCCTTTGGTGTGTATGATTCTGTTACTCAGTAATAGCTAAGTAAACATATATACGTTTCTAGTCGGTTGCTAGATATTTAACTCCACATTGGATTGCTTTACACCTCGGCGTTTCTTAAAATGACACAATAGGTTTTTGTTGCAAGAAAAAGAATACCAGACTATTATATAAAAGAACTAATTTTTCTCGTCAAGGAAACGGTTACCATTTCTCGGTAAAAATAGGTTTAATAGGACGGTGCATTTGGGTACAGCAAACAAACCAGGGCCCAGTGCTTGAACGGCGAGGATATAGAGTTTGGTAGCATGCTGACTCTTGAAGGAATCACCTAGCTTTACACACGATTGGTCTGCAGTACTCCCAAGTTGCGCATCGTGTGCACAGTACACAAAACGCCGGTGCTTAGTTGGTTCCCGTTCTTCCTGTTGGACGAACTGGTGTTTTAAATAATTAAATAGATAAATATATAAATATATATTCTCGGCTACGCGAGGCACCCAATTACTGGTATGATCATTGTGCTAGCACAACAACTGAACAAGCAAGTGCAATAGTATAATAGGCTCTTCATATATGTGGATCCATAAAATTATATATGTAGGCAGGTGTGTTGCTTGCGCTGTGCTGCCGTCCATGTACACAATTTCGATCAAGCCATCCATGATTATGGGAAGCTTTGGCGTCTGGGGACTTGATAAGTTGGTCCGGGTAAGCAAGCGCAGTGAAGTTATTTAGTGGTGCTTCACATCCGCCACATCATAGTGTTGTTAAACGAGCGTCTGTGTATTTTTTTGAGAAAACGCAAGCAATGCGAAAACCCACCACATCCTGGTACGTTGCAACTGAACCATGTGCTGGAAAGGGTTAAACTTGAAACACCTAGCTAGCACCATAACGAGGTTGTTCTGCTAGCCAGGCTTGTAATCATTGATCTCTGCAAGAGGGCGGAGGATATAGCAAAGGCGGTCTATAATTTCAAATCCACCACCACACAAAATGTTTCCAAGTATTCACTGGTTAGTTGCATCTCTATAAACAACGGTAACTTGAATTTTTGAGCGCCGATGTGGTCGTCTAAATGCTCGCTGTAACTTGGTAGAAGACTTCATGTCTGTCTACGAAGTTTTGAGAATTCACCTACAGCGGTCACCACTGGGTTGCGTGGAACATTTCTACCACGTAAACATTGAGATGCGCGGCGTAGATCAGACGACGGTCGGAATGCCACGATAAGGTTAATCTACCCTAGAGTTGTGCTAAGCAGCAAAGCACGTGGGCGATTTCATGCCGTATGTGGCCATCAAGCATTTCATGCAAACATATAAACGCAGAAATGCAGGATTTTAAATGATTTCTTCTTTTGAGCCTTCATAAAACTGAAAGCCCACTAGTGGCAATGCGGGAGCTCACTACTGTATCATGAGAACTAACTGACAGAAAATTGGCGCTCAAATAAATCGGGTAAGCAATGATATGCAAAAGTAAGTAGTGTTCTATCATAACATAGAATAACAAAATACAAAAATAAATGAAGCTTTTATTGTGAAATAAAGGCGAGGATCCGTAGCTCGGGGTGTGGATGCTGGTTTTGAGCCGTGCTCCGAGCTGAGTGCTTATGGTGCAGACTTTACGTTGCCTGACTAAGCAACATCATCAGTGCGGCTTCAGGAGCCTATTTCGCAGTGCTTCGTAAACGACTTCGTTGTCCCAGTGCTTCTTGATAGAGTACTGTTTTGAATGCCATGCTTCAATAAACTCACGTGCTTGCCGGCTTTTAGCCCTCCTGCAGATATTGGCATGTTCCAAGTCGAATTGGTGATTATCGGCATCCATAAGCACGGACAGCAAGGAGTTCTGATCCTGGCGACAAATGGTTAGAAGGTGTTCGTGTCGCCTTGTGCCAAGGTTTCTTCCAGTCTGACGCATGTAGTATTTTAGTATTGAAAAGGCAATGCACTCTTTTACAGGCAGGCGCACGTTGGCCTAACAGTGCTTGACCAAGCGTGTGTAAACCTTTGAAATAATTGCCATAACAGGGTACGTTTGTGTTAAGCGGAAGCGACAGGTTTGCTTGCGGCTCGAGTCAGTCGTAACGGCTTCCGGGTCCAGCCAAGGAAAGAAGCCGAGATGGTAACTACGGTACAATGAAACAAAATTAAACTCAACTACATAGTTACAAACCTCGACCGTGTCCGTTACGTTTTGAGACAACCGAGTCTTCGTACAGTTCCAAAATGAAATAGAGCCAGCCCACTCGTTGCGATACAGCAACGCCGCACAGCCTAGGTTCAAAGAAAGGAATAGGAGGGTTCTTTTTAAGATGTCTGAAATCTTATCCCATTGGTCCGCGGCACGGAGCACAGGTATGTACAAGGAGGCAGTACGCTAGAATAAAATGAGGTGCACATATCTGGGTGCTGCTATGGGATCAAAGACCAGCAAGGTATTGGGTGCCCTTGGGATTAGTAGCGGGGGTGCGAAGGCATCAAAGTCACGCAGGGTTAGGGTTGAGTACAAGTCCATGCCAAGGTGGAATTTACAAGGAGAAAGGCAAACATAGCAAGGGCCTGGGTACCTTTTAAACTAGTATCAAGGGGTAGGAGTGCACGACTGTCACAGCGCGTAGGAAATGAGAGCAAATGCATACCGAGTGGTGCCACACCTGGTCAAGTTACGCTGTACGGACGCTACCGTATCTTACAGCTGGGTTTGAATGAAACCACCTAAACATGGTTAGGAAAACCATGAAGCGCACAATAGCCCGTAGGAGCAGGTGGCAGATAAATCTATCATGAACAAGTCGCGTTACCATGGTGTGTTGCAATGAAACATAAAGCGTGGCGTAGTTAATGATATGGGGTAGAAAATGGGTTATCCGGAATATAGGCAGACCGGGTAGATGGTGTGGTTATCTGAGTGCGCACTTGTAATGCAGACGGTGATATACTTGGTAATTCTTTCGCCTACATACGGGGTTTGTAATTAGGTACTTATGTGTATGCGGTGGTGTATTTTGGGCTGTAATTTACCTGCTTTATTCTAGGAGGTTGGTGTCGTCAGCACTGTGCGAGTATAATATTTGTGTCAGTGGATTGAAACGGAGTATCTGGATATCCATGGCCAATGAAATTAGTTTGTGGCGAGTCACATCCGCTACGTCACCGGGTAGTTAAGCAGACATTTGTGGCCTTTAACAGGGAGTATGCAAGCCGCTGAAAAACCCACCAATGCTTGGAACACTGCCGCCGAACTATGTACTGGCAAGGATTAAACCTGAATTACTCAGCTGACACCACGAAGAGGTTGTTCGGTTAGGCAGGTAAGGTTGGCATTGGTTTGCGGAGAAACTTTCCTGGAGAGACACATGCATACAACCATTTAGCTTTACATTGTGTACGTCATCCGTGCGCAGGGGCCATGCTAATCTTCTCTATAACGTTCAAATTATTGTAAAGGTACCGCCGGCCGAAATAAAAATGTCGGTGCACCCCGGATTCGAACCTCTGCTGCCCAGCTCCCGGTTCAACACTCAGACCACCGGGATAAGTGTAACCATTATAAACAAGCCAAACCCCGTTCAGCAAAGGAACGGTTGTCAAAATCAAATACCTCACCATTTTAAATGCTTTCATAGGTTACCCTAGCTGCTTAGCATTTTGTCCCCGGGTTTTGTTAGGTTTGGTCTCTGCAAGCGACCAAACGATTGCCCACTAAAGGGTACGGTTCTGTCAACACGTTCGATTGTTAGACAAACGGATTGGCAGTGGCACCAGCAGTTTTCAGTGGTTTCAGTTTGCTGAAGAGGAACTTGCAGATCAGCGCGGCTGGTCAAGAGGTGGCGTTCCTCATGGTGTCAGAAGAGCTTGTTGTGGCGGCTCCAGTTGACTAGTGGACTGCCATCAACTTTTATGGCTATATTTAGCATCTGTTGAGCTCCAGGTAGGAAACCTAGCTAAATATGAACGAATGTGGTTTAGAATAGCATCTAAGCCGTCTGCGATGGCTTCAGTTAAAGCGGTATGGCAGCTGATGAAATGCGTCATTGCGTTAAGCAGACTGTCGTAGGTTAGAGTTAACTACTCCAAACTCCACACCCTGTTATGCGGCGGTACAGATTGTGTAAGCTGACACTGACTTTGAACCACGGGCCACTTTGCTTGTTGCACAAAGATGCAAACGAAACAGCATTGTTCGTACTCTTAAGGTCAGTTTAGGAAGCTTCAAGTGCTGTGTGTCAAATCAATCGGCGCAATCGACGTACGCTATCGTTTCTTCGGCGTCGCCTTAGAGCTTGCGTCTAGGTTAATAGACTGCGGCTAAGCCGGCTATTATTTTTATAAAGTTAAAAATCCGTGGTGCAAATATATTCTATTCATTCATTCTATTCATTGTTAACAACGGGATGTTCCGTGACAACTTAGAATCCCTAGCCGTAATTCCTGTTGCAAGTACCTTGGTCGACCTACAGTAGTTTAGAATGTGCGTATCGAAGCTATTTTTGCTAGCCACTTCCGGCGTTACTGTCATTGGACTAACTAGGGTGGATAACGTTTTAGTTACTGCGTCAAACCCGCGACTAAGTCTACTTCGTTGTCTCATCCACCCCGGAGGTATGCAATATGGGGGTGCGGTGTGCTTTCAAGCTGAAGGGTAGTAACTTTGGAGTTCGGCCAGCCACCAGCTTGCGAACAGGTTGGGGATAAGAAAGGCCATTACTAGCCGCAAAAGCATTTGAACGGCCGTGAAACTGGCCTCCGAATGGTATGTTTTGGTGGTAAAATGACGGTCGTTTTCTGCCCTACTGATGCTAGTTCCTGTGGCGCACGATCCATGTTTTGACATTGCCAATGTTCGCAGGTAGTGCACTGCAATATACGCGGCCTAAGAAAATGAGGTACAAGCTTTCCATTAAGCGCCAGTGATTACGTCTGTTTGAAATTCCTTTTTGCTCTGTCCAGAAGTCAGCTGACCTTCGCGGTGCCATAAGCTAACCCATAACGTGCAAACTATCAAGCAAGCTTCTAAGTTTCCCTGTATGCTCTTGATAACCGATGCGGCACAGACAGCGTGGGATAACTTTAAAATCATTTTATTCGGAAGCGTCTGCTCCATACCTCCCGCTTTGGACAAAACTGCGGCAAAAGCGCAAGAGCGTCATTGGGCGGTCACCTGTACATATACCTAATAGTCTCAGTAGTCAACACCGCTTCCTTATGCCGCTGTTTTTCTATTGATTTTTCTGGGTGCTCCTAAAGCTTTGGTTGAGGCCGTGAACAACAGTGAAGTAGTGAAAATGCTCCTTGCCGAGCTCACGAAGCATATGACAGGGTACCCCACTTGAAGCTATCAAAAATGCTGAGCTTCTCCGGTGTTCTGGGCCGCTTCGTACGGCGGTTATCTGCATTGTTGCGGGGAACCGAACTATCTATACCCGGCGGTCGCTGCTTATACATACGGTAAGCAGTCCTCAGCGCTGTCCGAAGTGCGCGGTACTCAGACCGATGCTGCGGCCCATCCGCGTACACATTTTCATTGGGGAGCTTGGGGTAGTACCGTTACTGTTTGCTGCTGACCTACTATGATAGAATGTCAAAGAGGTCCCCTGTGCTGCTGAAACTATACAGCACCTGGCTTTCAGTGTACTCCTTATGCTCCTCGTATGCACCATCTGCTAACCTTTCAATAATTGCCTATTTATACTTAGCGCCAAAGCAGTACCTCTGTGATCGCCTGTTTCACTTCACCTTCCTGCCTGTCCTTCTTACTCCTCTTGGACAAGCCCGGGACCGAGGCTCCAATTGCTCAAGGCGTTTTAGGCAAACGATCTCATCTCTATTATTATGAGTCCTACTTATAAATGCTAGCCTGCTTGACTTTAGCTATACCGGCCTACGACCCTTCTGCCTGATTTCAGCAACCACTAAAGTCATCACCACTTTCTACTACTTGACAACGGTCATCCTTTGTGTAAAAGCATCAGCCCCGTAATTCTAGCCTCCGCCTGAGTTATTTACTGTAGTCCTGATCCTTCCTATGCTAATTAAAACATCCGGTCCGTGATTAGGTATTCCTTATCGGCTGCTCAACGAAAGTGTTCATCTCCCATAAGCGTGTGTCCTTTACATATTTTTTCGACTATTCTATTCGTCACCCGGCTCCTTGTTACTAGACTTCCTGGAATACACCATACTATGCAATAGTCACCTCTCTCGTCTATTAGACCGCTGACTGCCTCAATCCAACTTCACCAGCTTTTCATCACTTAAGCTTCATATTTTGTATCCATACTTTTGTTTTACTCTCCTCTACCGCATACACGATTCTGTCCGCCATCTGGTGCAGCTACTTGCTTTGCAGGCTTGGGATATATAACCTCTGCAATTTTGCGTTACCTCCATCCTTACTAGTGCATTTCCCTATGCCTGTTGTGCATTTTAATTCTATTGGACCATATGCCCTCTGCGGAGCCAATAGCAAATTGATCACAAACAAAATCTCTCTCTTACACCAAGCATTGCCTTCTAAGGTCTAATGTTCACTTGCTGTACTTTTCGACTACCAAGATAACATTCTCCTGCTGCGCTCTTTCGCTAGCTGACATGGTCTCAATACTCTGCAATTTAACCAACGTTCTCGTTCACGTGGCGCATCAGCCGCATAATTCGCGTCCTCGTCTGCTTATTCTAAACGCGACTGCATTTCCCTATCTTCAGTGCAACCTCACGTCTCTAATTGAGCATTGCCTCAGCTTCCATAACAAGGTTTCTATTTCAAGCTAAAGTCTGCCTCACACAATTTGATCCTCGCCTACCTGTTCATTATAACGCACCATTCTACTAGGCTTACTGGAATGTATGGTTAGCTGCAGTTGCCACCCATTCTATTAGACGGATGCCTTATTTTTCTCCAGCGCTAGCTTCTCACCACTTAATCCTGATTAGTCACAACCACCCATGTGTTTTACGCTGCTCAAAATGTGTAGTACTTCGGCCCTTTCTATCCCCCAACTTCCGTCTTTTCAATGGTTGTACATATCTAAAATTAGCGCTAGGGAAATACTGCAGTCCTTGTTTTGAAGCATTTAACTATTTGTCTTTCCTTATCAATGCACGTCGACTATGTCTTGCCTATGCTTACTAGTGTGTTCGATACACCTAGATTACTCTGGCCTGAGAAATAGTCACGGCTATGCAATATTTTACACGGTCCCTTTTTCCATAATAGTATCAGCTACTCTATCCCAGTTACTTGCATGAGTCCTCCTCAGCATGGTTAGCACGCCCTGCGCTACTTCACCAGTCCAGCCTTTATTTGGCTTGTTGCTTTGTTTTCATACCAAGGAACTGAAAGATGCCCACTTATCGGTTCAACGCAGCCCCGGTACCTCGTCCTGTTTGACGTTATTCTGCTCCTTTAACAAGTTAAACCACGTACACTTATACGAGGATGAACCGGATGCCCAGTTCTCCTTACTATTCACCTAGGCTGCCTTCTTTCTGACCTACAAGGACGCTTTAGGACTTCGCGCGCCCTGTAGCTATAGCACTAAACGCCCTGGCTGATTGCACCATGTCGGTACGCGGGCATACTTACCTTCTGCCGCATTTTGTTAGTAGGCCACTTTTTAGTTATACTCCCTGGCAAGTTGGTACGACCTACATCCATGAATGCGTTCCGCTTGAGCTTTGTACGTACTATATATGCTCAAGTGTACCAATCCGCTTTTTACTCTCCCATAGTCAAAAATGTGGCCTACAGCGTGTCTGCTTCACCTTCTGTACAGTGTGTTACACCTAGTAGTCTGTTTGCAATAAGGTGACCCTGAGCTGCATACAACCAACCATGGGGATGAACCAGCTAACATGCGCATCGGTTGTCGCCAAGAAAACACCGGGAATAGCATCGGTAACCTTGGTGAACCTACTATAGAAAATTAGCTAGTTGCACCAGGGATGGCCTCTATCAGTGCCGTTCACAAAGATACCAAATGCACCGGAAAATAAGGCTCCATAACCAGCAGCCACCAGGCGCACTCATAGTGCCATAAACCTAGCGTGCACAACTGTCCCCGTACCCAAATCCATTACAAGTTAGGTTAGGCTGACAGACGAACGAATGCATGGAGTTTCATCTGTGCGGCAATCGGCAGCCATGCTGTTCTTACGGCACTGAAACACAGCACGACTCACCCAAACGCATTGTATTACGGTGATGCTCGGTTACCCTGGGTAACACTGAATTAGGGGAATCAGGCATAGGCAGTGCTGCTGGTCACGAGTGGACGCCACAGCGCCTAAATTAAGTGCGCCTACTACGTGAAACCTCGTAGAAAGAACGTGCAACGGATCCAACTAACATAGTGGGGAACAGAGAAGCCAGGGAAAGAAAATAGCGAGTCCTCATGGCGTTCCTGAGTTTTCTGATTCCTCTTTCGATGATGGGCGGGTCCACGACCGGGAGCACTGGCCTTACATCCTTGAGGCACTTCCTCCAGAAAAGTTTGTAGCCACCTCGTTGAAAAAGGTTTCGCTTATCACACAACTATAACCGGTGCGATCCCAGCCTGTTGAAACTGGTGTTGCGATCAGAACCAACAGCACCAAAGCCTGTAGAGAATTGGACTAAAGTCCATAGCAGATTGCTAACAGCAAATCGTCTTAAAGCAGCAGGTGCACCTCGACTCCTAATGCCAAATCAGTGGAGGCGCGTCTCCAAATGAAAACGCTAACAGTAGGACCAGTCTCTGTGACTGTTTCAACAGTAGCTATAACATCCGGATGGACCCAGCAGAGCACGAGCGAATAAGGAAATCCAGTGTACCTAATACCTGAATATATGCCAAAAGTCCGTCGAGAGTCTGCAACCCATCCAAACGACGATTAGCCGACAAACTTACATAGGTCGGCGTAAACGCACTTCCTTCAGCCATTCTGTCCAACACAATTTAGTCTCTGAGAATATCTCATGCATGCACACAAATGCCCAAGGTTTACTCAGCAACTTAGTTAAATTGAGACGTCGACGCGCGTCAGCAGCTTGGGACTTCATCACCATCACGGAACCTTGGTTGCGCTGTGAGATAACTGATGCCGAAACCGCGCTGACTGGTGTGCCTGTTGCCTGGAATGATCGAGCCAGCCAAGGTTGTAGGGAAGCCCACTAATTTCGTAACAAGCTGCAGTGCGAATCCATGCACGATTCGAATACTGATGTACAGAATCCATTTGTTGCGGCTTCCGGCGGAAATGAAACTACCTGGGCCTAGTGGTTGTGTTTTACCGGACACCATCGCCTTCCTCTGAGATGGACTGAATATTACTGGCTACATAGAGGCAGGTGCTACACAAAAAATACAGTCGTTTTTTATTCGCCGACAATTTTAACATACATCCTCTAGAAGCCTAAGCCAATCCAGAAGAGATATTCAAAGCTGACATGCAAGGTTTTGTCCCAGCTTTTCCGCTATATGGCCACGTCACTTCGCCCACCAGATTTAGGGGAAATAACTGGTCATTCTGATTAGCCGGAATATTCATTGATGGAAAACCAAATATCGTGAAAGTTCTACTCGATGCCCCTCGGGGATGCAATGATCACGCGAGTTGGCATTTTACGTACACTTGCTAGGTAAAGTATCCCGAGGACCAAACTCAAATAACACGAAGATTAACAATTTAAGCCACTGCAACCCGACTCGTTGAAGCGACCGACCGGAGTTTCCTAATCGAGAATGCGCCGGATATTGCCTGGGTACATTTCGTCAGTAACTTTAACACCATGGTTAGTGAAACATTGGAAACCAAGAATAGTATTTCCAGAACCATGACTTTTATGCGAGGTAGGACATGCGAACGGATGGTGGTGCGCAACGCGGCGTGGTATACCCACCAAACCGATCTATCCGAGTAACTGGAAGGCCTATGTTGTCCACTGTACTTGTGGTACCCAACTTGTGCGCGAAGACAAAGTAGCTTATCAAAATGCTTTAGTTTAGCAAGTAACTGCAAATACTAAGCTTCTGTACAAGCACGTAAACAGCCTTCGCAAAGTAAGAGGTGGATTTACCCTCTGCCAACAGCGGATGGTCTAACTCCGAATGCTAAATGGGCGCCGAATTTTCTGCAACACCAATATGCACCAATGTTTCATTGCATCCCTTGGGTTACTGAATCTTTGAAATCTATGTTGCCTAAAACAAGACCGACTTAAACATTTTTCTGCAGGTATCGGGCTGAGAAAGCTGCTATACACGCACATTCACGCCTGTCCAGAAATTAACGACCTCCACCCAAAGACGCTCGCCGTGACGGCTACTATTCTATCTGAGCCTTTGGAGTGGCCGATCCAGCAATGTCTTGAGGAGCAGCACGTTTAAATAATAAGGGAACATGGAATATTAACCCACTACAAAGGGGTAGTCTTTCAGAACCAGCTAAGTACCGACCCGTGACTTTACTTTTATTTCCTTCAAAAGTTATCGAGGCTATCGTAGCGGACGCACTCATGTTTTATCTGAACGGCTTTTGGTTAAATTGCTTAGCGGCAAAACGGTTTCCGCAGTATCGGTCGTTCATAACCAACCTGCTGTAAGCACCAGACAGCTGAACCGGAACTGTGGACGCTGGTGCCGGAGTTGAGGTGGATTATCTTGATTTCTCTTAGACATTCGACCAGTTGGACCATTGCTTCCTTCTCGAAACCTTGCAAAGATGTGGCATTAGGAACCCATTCCTTGGGTCGATTCGCAATTTTCTCTCGCAATGGCGTCTGAACGTGAGAGTACGTGGATCCACGTCAGCTCCAATTCATTTTGAATGTCGAGTGCCACACGGTTTGGTATTAGGCCTCGTCTATTGTTGGTCTGCGTAAACCATCTAGTGAACCAATGTACGTCAAAATGTTTGCTATCCGCCGATGCCACCTAAGTTTGGCCAGCCCTTAGAGCTCTAGGAGCCAGTATCCAGCTTCAAATCGATGTTGACAAGATTTATGGATGGTCAGTAAGAAACGCCTGTTCTTCAATGCAGCTAATTGTCGACTGCACCATTCACGACCCCGAATGGTTCAAACCTAGAAGCTTGGGGACAGGGTCCGCAACACAGTTCTGCAGAAAAGAATCCCATCGTGTTGGTTCAGGAAGACATCGGCTGCTTGGAGGAGTCCAAAATGGTAAGGAAGAAGGGGCTCCCAACCTTAGGGCTTTGACAGAGTAACTTAGGACAATTCTAACTGCCGACATTTTGCCAAATACTTCTGGCATATATAAGCTCACATGTTAAATATGCAACCCAAGCATGGCGCTTATGGCCAAAATGGGATCTCACGGCCTTAGACCTACCGCAACGTCGGGCGACCAAAAATGTCAAGGGGCCACGCCAGTTGTCATCCGAACAGCACCTCGGCGTGCTTGACATTTTCAGCGGAATTTATCACCGTTTGCTTGTGGATGTAATCATGGTTTAGCAAATATTAAACAACACTAAGCACCCTTGCCATCAACTATTAAAGTTGTGTCACAGCGGTCAAGTAAGAAGTCAACATCTCAATTTGGCAGAAATAAGTAGTCGGTTGGAGTGTCAAAGAAGCTGCTTCTCGCTGAGTGTTTGCCACACGTAGGATACCTTCTCAGGAGCTATTATTTCAGCCCCTAAGTTACCCATGTTCAAAGCAATTGTCGACCGTGCACTAGCCACCCCATTCTTTATCACTTTATCCAAAGGACCTAACCAAACAGCCGAAAAACAAAAACAAACCAACCCATATTCATTTGTGCACTTAAACCACAGTCATTAATCTTGGATAGTATGTAAAACTGGCTGGAAAGCTGCAATCGACACGTTAGTAATTTGTAGTTGTTTACTATTTCTGATTGCCAGTATTGCGTTTATTTTGTTTACTCCTAACCGGTCAAGCAGCTGGATATGTAAAGCCTTGGGTTTTTATCCGCAAGTTATCAATGACAATTGAACATGGTTGCACTTCCGATGGCTTACAGACAATCAGAGCCCATTTTGCACCCTTCTACCTACTAGGCACCCAGTACTACTTCGTATACTAATCCTTGCGCTATAATTTGGCCGGTAAAAACGTTTGTTCACAACCAGGTGGTCGCAACTTCCCCGACACTTAGTCGACTAGGTCTAGAAGAAATATTTATTTATCGATCTTGCATGGGATCTCATTTGTTTGTCGGCAGCATAGTATTGACGGTAATACAAGTCTTTTATGTGAACATAACCAAGCGCATTAATACCGTGCGCCACCGGAAATTCATCATTTAACTCGTAGAAAGATCGCTGGCATGCTTATATACTTAGGCGAGCAGCATCCCTAATGGCGATAGACCCACAAACACGCGTCTTTGTCGTAGATTACATTACGTTCTGTGCTTTTACGATTCCTTTAACGCACCTTCTAACAAAGCCTAAGGCCACCGATTTCTGCAAGTGGCAAGTCCTGCGTTCGATGAGCACATTCTGACAGCTTTTGTATTCCGCGTCCGAAAACAATCTGGTCTCGGACCTGCAGGTATAATAACTGCTCTGCCAGCCATTAAGCCTCATAGGTTTGACAAGGAGCATGCACAACTGGCTCGTAGGTGGCGCAGGCTGTTGGACCAATTCCAACTCCGCGGCTTGTAGGACCAGTTAATACTAGTTCAAGAAGCTGCGCGAAATGAAGCGCGGATATCAGAAGGCAATCGGAGTCTGACAAAGCGGACTGTTTTCGATGGGCGACAAAAAGAAGCGAACGAATGAAGCAAGACGAGAGTGAACACGTGAACTTTGGAATTTACAAGGCGGTCCAGTGTTGAACCGGTTGTAAGCACGATTACAAAAGAAAGCATAATGTACAACCGGTCATCAAATAAATTTTACATAAAAGATAAGGGTTATCCTTTGGGGCGCTACAGGCTCTGGCAATGAGTATAAAGGTATAAAAGTCAGGGAAACCTCGGTGTCAATGCAGAAAGGCATAAGCGCTGACCTTTCGAAGAACAAATCGCAATCGCCGCAAAGACCGCCCCAAAAGGAATTTTCGCTTACGTGAAGAGACATCTAAGCCGGCAGGTAATGTGTTAGATGGCCCGGATGGAC
This sequence comes from Dicrocoelium dendriticum, assembly GCA_944474145.2. NCBI lineage: Eukaryota > Metazoa > Platyhelminthes > Trematoda > Plagiorchiida > Dicrocoeliidae > Dicrocoelium > Dicrocoelium dendriticum. The sequence goes on along the minus strand of OX104065.1, from coordinate 77,924,925 downwards.
AGCCCCTAAGCTCCAGCGCCTCGCGCACGTTGGAGCTGGCGACGCAATACGCTTCTGTATTTGAGATTGACTAGGTGTCTGTCCCAAGTTAGACGTGTAACGCTTTTACCGAACTTGACAGTCTGAATTTCGACGTTGAAGAAATAGGTCAACTACGCGTCATCCTTACCGCACCAAACCTGCCGGACCTATTGAAATTTACCCCCTGATTCTTAACTCACTTTGGACCACCATTTCTCCTGACGTGACTGACGGTTATAACGGGTCGCTGTCCAAAGGTTCGTTGTCGATGGACTGGAAATGTTCGGTGGTGCAGCCAATTCCCTAAGGCGGCGACTATAGCAAAGTAGACAACTACATGCCAATTTGCCTGCCACTTATTTTGAAAAAGGTTGCTAGGCAAATCATGTAGAAAGACTTGCTGCAGCCGCTACAGTCAAAAAAGGTCCTGACGCGCACACAGCAAGGTTTTGTGCAAGGCCGCTCAAGCATAAAAGCTTGTTTGTGACGGGACTTGAGTGCTTGAAGGCAATAAGCTAGGGGAAGTCTGTTGACGTGATATACGTCATTTTCACTAAAGCGTTCGACGAGGTCAGCCTTGAGGTCCTCCTTTACAAACTCAAGATGTGTGGTGTCAGGGGCTCACTGCACTGGTTGATCCGCTACGTTCTTGTTGCAAGAAAGTGGAGCGTACAGGTCGGAGACCATCTACCTGACTGGTGTCCCTCTGCAAGTAGCGCGCTTCAAGACACCGAGCTTGGGTTCACTCTGTTCCTGATCCACATCAACGACCTACCTCAGCTTCTCCGGTCGCCGTGTGCCCTGGTTGCGGACGACATGAAGATTTAAAGCAAAATTGGCACTCCCGACGACTGTGGCGTACTTCAACAATACCTCAACCGCCTATCCACCTAGTCTGCAGCAGTTTATCTCACAGTCAATCCAGCCCAGACGGTAATTATGAGACCGGGAGAGGGTGCTGACGGCCAAAACTACACCTTTGCCGGCCAAACGCCAAATCCCACAGTCTCCTTGAGGGACCTCAAGGTACTCTCTTGCTACGGCTTGATTTTCCTGGACAACCCGAATACGCTAAATCGGAACGCATCGGGTAGGCTTTGCGCGCTCGAATGTAGCTTCTGCAATGGTCTGAAGCGTTGACCGCTCGCCTCTTTTCTTCCACCATTAGACCAATGCTAGACTGTGGTTTGCCCGCGCAAATTCCGGGTACCAGTGGCGATGCATCAAAGCTCGAACGGGTCCAAACCGTTGCTACCAGACGCATCCCGTTTAAGTGGCTTGGGGTATGAAGGCCCGTACGAGAAACTATGCCTATACACCTTGTCCAACCTTCGAGTGCGGGTTGACCTCGCTAAGGCCTACCGCATTCTATACATCGGTGGCTACGTCATGCTCAGGCCAATGTTACATCTACGAGGGCTAGGCAGCACACGCGGACACAGATACCAAAGTTTCGTGCCGGATATGCAACTTGTTCCCCACTCACTGTGCTTCGAACCGTGAGTAATAATTATTTGGAACAGTTTGCCTGAAAATGTGATGGAATAAACTTTTGTGCAACGATTAAAACGGTTGTTCGATTTACATTTTATTACTATTTGTTTCAGAGAACGATTGCGCACTTGCGATGACGTGTCGCATTCATGAGTTCTGCGATACCGTGAGTTCGATATTCTACATGTTACATGATAACGATAGCCATAATCGCAGCTGACCATTTTTATAACGTTTTCAACCTTTTGCAAAAGAGTTGTGAAGGATTTATATCTACGTGCTCTGTTATACAGTATTCAGTAACATTTTGGTCTACCCATCGCTTTTACCCACTACTGAAGTTGAAAAATCGCTTCTATCCATACCTTAACAAACCCGTACAATTTTCTTGGCGTGCCCAGACTTGTTTATTATTCCCTTTAATTTAAAGGTAATAAGTACCTACATGGAACACTTATCAAGGCATACCTGCAAAGCTTACCTGTCCGCGAAATCAACAAAAGTATTTGTAATATTCCACACCTCGCAATCCTGCTGCAATAAAGGAACTGAGAAAGGGTATTTACAAAATACAAGTCACCTAAATCGCCTGACCACATTAGCTTTACCTAATCCCGTTTGACACCGACAAAGCTAACCATACAGCCAACGGCCGCAGCTTGACGATGCGTGACTGCAAACACCTGCATGGACAATCGGTTGGATGCAACCATGACGATATCATACAGACGGTCGGCATAGTTCCACGACGTTCTGAGTTTTTCTCTGGCAAGGGTTCTTCATACCAAAAGCCACTAACGTCTGTTTAACAACTGCGCGACATGATGGATTTGGTTCACAATTTAAGGAAGTCATTGCGGCTACCACGCATGGCAACGATCGGAAACTCAAATCACAAGCTCCATTCATATGCCGTCTCATTCAAATACATGTACATGTTTGGTCAGTGATACGCGTCTATCCTTAAATAGTTTTAAATGGTTTTCATCCAGTTTCACGCAACTGCCTTGCATTATGTAAACAACCTTATCGGACAATTTTCTCACCAACCCATACTCTATTCCAATGTACTTCGTAATTATTAGCCCTACACCTAGTAGACTGTTAACGAGTGTTCCCACGTTATTTTGATGATGCTTGCAAAGACAGGCACAGATATACTCGAGGATAAACAATTCTTCCTTTGGGCCAACTCGACCTACATACCGAAGTGCACCTGAGCATTATTGTGCTTGGTCTGCTAAAATATACTCTTAGATACGACGGTGCTTTCTTCTGATCATGCTCAAACGGCGTGCTTTGCCTTGTCGCGAAGAAAAACCTTATTCATTTATTTATGGACAGGTTTTGAGACTGGTCTACCTTTTGGCCACAGCCCAGTAAGCAGGCTGTCTTCCGTTCTTCCTATAAGAGCAACATTTTCACCGTTGAGGAGCAAAAGCCAAAAATGTTTTACCATAATATGTCACTTATGCGGAGGCTTGGTAGTTTATCGGACCCACTGCTGGTGCTGAAAAACCTAACGTTTCTGCTCAAGCTACAGTAAAAGCCGAGAATGTGAAATTAACTAGCGCAGCCGCTATTCAGACCATTAGATCAACCTCTCAAATGTGGAGCTCTATAGTAACAAAAGTAAGTCAAATGGACAAAGTTAGTAGTTGCATTACCTGCGAAGCAAAAGTTAGCTGTGATCAAAAGCAATAAGGAAATGACTCCCGAACGGTCAGTTAAGAGGAAGTGAGTTGGGTTTAGGACAAAGTGTCATATTTGCAACTAAACTGACCGCAGAGAAAGCAATGCTTTGTACCTTTATTTGTATAAATATGGCGCGGCGGCACATAATTGGATTAGGTGAGAAGCCGGAATGTGTAGTTTTACGGCGGAACAGCTAAGCCAAATACATGTAGGCTACAACAAGGATAACCGCCATATTAACTACAAGGCCTAAGCCGCCCATAGTTAAAAGGTTAAGGGGATATGCACTGCCACGCAGGCCAGTACGTAAGAGAAAGGTGCTAGCAGCGTGCGACAATAGGCCAGCATTTATCAATGAATCGCTAATGCTCTATGTTGCGCAATGTGAGTATGAGGTGTTAAATTTCTAGCGATAGGAAACTGAAGCAGGTTAACCTTTGGGAGGCTAGCAAAAAGGCAATGCTGTGGTACTGCGTTGCACAGGCTACTTAGTATTCGTAGCTTGTTTTAGATGCTGGGTAGTACTTATCGTGTTTTATCGCGTGTTGTCTAACTGAAGTTGGTTAAGCCCGTCTTCCCACAACTGATCTTCCGTGGATGCAAATTTGTCAACCGGGGCCGTGGAAGCTATATTTGCTGGGTGACGTTGCGCGAAGGACCCCAAGGACCTTATGGAAAATGGTGGTCAAGTTGCTTCAAACGCATACTCGTAGAATATAACTTTCTATCGTACATTGCATTAGGCTCTTGATAGGGAAAAGAAATATGGTCTACTGCGTAGGGAATAGCAATGATCAAGGGTCGTTTGTATAAATCTAAGGTTATTGGTTTCAGGGTTTTTGAAGATTGGAAATGATTTCACTAAATTTACCTTACTGTGGAACAGTCAACTGAGATCCACCTTGAGCGCCATGCACGTTCAAAGGTAACTTAGGGTGGTGGCCAACTGACATTTCGTTAACAAATGCTGGCTATTTTCTACCGCACGTCTTTCATAATTCTTTAGATTGCAACGACCTACAAAGCGGTATACTTAAAGTTGGCGCGCACCGAGCTTGTAGAATATGGTCCTAGATTCTGCAAAAGGGCGCGTTTTAAACTTGCATCTGATTAAGCACCTAACTCTGGGGGCGCTGTAGCTCACTTGATCCTTTAATTTCGGTGCTATGAGTAACGTACTCTGAGGTCACTTACTGTTGAGCAGTTGCCTAGTGTGTTGACAATTAGCGTCAGCACCTTATGGGGGTATATAACGTGTTGGTACCTGACATCGCATTTGTCTTGCAAAACTTCCAGCCTACAACTATTACAAATATTTAGGTGAAGCACATAAGTAAGCATGCATTCAGGTATGATTATTATCTCTCCTACATACGTAACTGTATCACTTGATGTAGAGGTTTAGTGTCATACCTTCACATACATTTACAATACCAGTAAACGGACCTCTCATTTTTCTGTTGTTATGTAAGCCGTTCACTTACAAATGTAGCCCCTACGAGCACTTCCAAGTGACGATTCTGGTCCAGTGAGTGCTAATGCCTTGGCTCTCAAAGTGCACAATTAATCAGGTACAATCAGTGGTTCGCTACCAAGTTTCTTTGAAAGCAGGATGTACAAATTATAGAGGAATAATGATAATAAATCATTTCAAAGCGCGTAAGTGTGTTAGAGCAGTTGTTCTCGGTTGTCTTATGTGTTGATATTTAGTTAATTCCTACTGATATGATGTCTTGCACAATACGACCTACATATTGTCATTGCTTGCACCCTGACGTTTGGAGCTTTCAAATTAGGCGTGACCTTGAGAAACACCGGTGGTCAGCGCCTTCAAGGATCATAACAGATTTCAGTACGAAATAGGTTTGGAAGCTACGATAATGATTTTCTTAGACCATCTGCATAAACATGCAAGTCAAGTCACCTTCATGAGTTTCTTGATGTCGACAGAGGATTTGGACGCCAAAAGCCTTCTTGCGACTACAACAAATGGAGCTTTCCTACTCGTCTATCATCCGGATTTAATATTTGCGCTACAGACCGGTAGAACGCTGGGTTAGAAGTGGCTTCGGATAAGGTACGTCATAGGACAAATGACTATAAAAGCGCTATTGTGCGATGCACCATGTATCTGTAAACTCTATCATGACGTTACATACATATAACTAATAGCCGTTAAATAAGGCATCCATAATGTGCTTACAATTATATGTAAATGTAAAGGTATGATCACTAGATAAAATACGCATAAAGGTATAATAATGGCATAGGTGAATAATTAAGAAAAGAAGGTGTTTTCCTAATATTTACACATAAAATTTGTCGAAAAGTAAAGGGCATAGTCCCACTAGTCTGTAGTTCAAATGAACACAAGAAAATGGAGGGTTAGTTGAAAAACCTGGAATAGTGCGCTGGGTTGCTTGAGTTTACCCCTGTCCAGCAAGTAGGATGGCAACAGTGTGCTAGGAAAGCGTGTGCTTGCACCTTGCAACCGGTTTACCTATAAAGTTACAAACGTCTGCTTAGCAACACTACGACGATGCGAATGTCACCCGCGACAAACTAAAGTCATTGCCCGGTAGCTATCAGAAAACTGCTACCAAATCCACGGAGAACAATGACTTCTTCTCACATTTCGGCCGATAACAATTAGTCAAAAATACTGCGGCCGACTTACAGATTGTCGGAAATAAAGTATTACTTAATAATTGATTTAAATACAAGGTACACAGTTGCGTTCAAACACAAGTACTTTCGCATATACACTCATACATATAAAGCAACTGTTATGTAAAATATGAGCCGTAAAAGTTTGTTAAACTTATGTTAGACTAACCTGGTCATGTCTGTAAAGGTGTGTCACGCATCGTCAAGAAAATAGGTTTATTAAATTATTTATTTAAATGACGGTTAAAACTTGTGCAGCAACTTAATCAGAAAGTTTTGTTCCAGTATCCGGGACCATATTATTTGGTCTTAACCAAAGATTTCTGAAAGGTCTTATATAAAAGGTAAATGTTCTTCGACCGCAATTTCTAGACACTTACTGCAGCAGCGCAGCATCTATGTCTAGTAAGTGGACTGCAGCCATATAGCACGTGTCATGCACTAGGACAACCGTGCATGCATCTAAAATATCCGCTTTTACGATTTTATATTTATCGCGGTGAAGCGCTTATTTTGCGTTCATTACCCAAATTTTGTGCACATATGTAACTGCATACCGTACATGTTTAAAGGTGACAGTTCATCAAGAAACACGATATAGTTATTTATTGATGGTAAAGGGAACAAACTAAATTTACTTTACAGAAATTATTCTTTTATCCTCTCTTCTCTAAAGTTGAAGTTTCGCACTACAGCCAGTTGGTACCTGCCATAGTCGTGACACCAAAATCAGAGATGACGCTGGTGCGTGTAACATACAGAGATACAATTGTGTCCGCACAGGCCAGTGCTAAGCAATACCTTGATAAGCTAACATCCGCACACACGTTCAGTGTAATAATTTTGTACAATGTTTTCTGAGGGCAGACTCAGAGTGTGTAGTTGATGTAGAAATGGTACTCTTATGAGTACGGCGAAAGGGAAGCAACTCAAGAGTAAGTAGAAGGTAGAGTTGATGTATTTGACGTTCTTATGTAACAAAGCTTTTTAAAGGAAACCAGTGAGATAGTCATCTATTTTAGTACATAGTATGTGAAATTGCCGTTTTGATAACATGTGGTCTCTGGAGAGTAACTATAAGAATAAGTATAAGAATAAGGTAGTACCCCAGCGTGCCAGTATCCGGTCTTAATGCACCTAATATCTACGGTTGCATTACAACAGATAAGGGAAACGCTGCAAAAGTTCAGCGCAAGGTGTCACTTAATAATCGTTGAAAGCTAGATAGGTACGTGAACCTTTGGTGTGCTGCCGTCAAAAGCATAAGGCTTTCGTTTCGTGGTTGCTGGTAACGTTGGTCCTAGACATCGTTTTCATGTTGGTAATCCTAACCTATACGTTGCGAACCAGCGCGTGTGTCCGCTAGAAGAACGGCGCGCTTTTCATCTCATGCATATGCTACAGGACGCTTAGGCTTTGCAGAGCTACTGATTACTTTTATTCAACAACCGACGAAATTGGGCTGTCTAAGGTCCATTCGTACGCGATTAGTTGAAACAAGCAGACCTAACGTCGCTAATGCCGTGAATGCACTTATGTAGGGCCACTGAGGAGTCCGGGTGGAGAAAGATAGCAACGCGACGACTTTCGCTGCGAACCACATAGACGCCTCCTTAAACAGGGCGCACAGCACCGTGTACTTTCGGCTGCTTATCGCGACTAGAACCGTGTTATTAGGTCCGATAAGGACGCCGAAGATAAAGTAGCGCATGTCTCACTGTCCATACAAATTTATGTGTAGCTGCGGAGATAGGCACTTCGTGCCAATTGACCGCGGTCTAACTATTAGACTCATTGAACACATCATAATGCGTTAAGCAGTTGCATGTGGTTTGTGCCGACGTAATCATGTGATTTGGAAAAGCCGGGCTACCTCAGCAGACAACAGGCAAGTACAGAATAGTTCAAACGGAGTCAATACGGATGGGTAACGGCATAGTTCCCTAAAACACACTACTTCTCTTAGCGTTATGTTTTGCTGACCATGTTCCCTTAATCTTTCAACCATGAGCGGCTTCTGCTGTGTAAGTAATCCAGATCTTACCCTTAGCCTGCTGTGCTTTTGGTTGGCTTATCTGTAGCAGCGTAAAATATCACCTTCGAAAGGTACACCTATTCGGTTGCAGCGCCTTTGCGCCATCCATCGTGTAACTTCTAGTTGCTAGTATAATTGTTTTGCAACATGATCTTTGCTGATCGGCGGCAGTTGTTCTATCAACTAACGCTCGCCACTGTGGCTACTATGCTTCCATCAGCCATCCAGCCTACCGCGTCTTCTTATCTTTCGCTGCGGTTACACATATTCTGCCACCTAGTTGTTGTAAATGGATATTTCATTTGCTACGTCAACATACGTAGGCCCATTAGTACACATGACGCCCTAGTCGTTATTCACACAGAAATAGCGCACTATTTATTATGCATATAAAACGACACAAATAATTTGGAACCTGCCCTGGTCGGCAGCACCCTTTACTCGCATTTTTCTTTCCGGTGGCCGTCAGTTCGATGCCAATATATTCCCTGCATCATCACAAGACCTGCACAGAAACCGTGAACAAACTACTTTTGATCATCGTATCTCGGGTTCCTTAATTCCAAAGGAATAGTGTGCGGCCCGAATCAAGAGCTCGGACAAACTGGCCCCTCGATCGGTATGTTCCAGTGGTTTGAAAATTTGGGTTCAAATGCTTGTACCCATCTTAAGATTACTTCAATCAGTTTAAGCTTATTGCATGTGTCCTACTTATGTTTGAAGCCAGTGCGGTATGCCCGTGCATCCAGCCAGCGAACTTATAACGTTAAATTATCAGAATTCCTAATTTCTTTGCGCAATCCTACCATGGAAACCTGCCTCCATGGCCAATATGATCCACCGAAGACGTTATGTTTAGCAAATGAATATCAGTGGTGCAGTTTATTATGCTCACTTCCCTACCTGCTTTCTAGAAAGAGCAGCACGGCCCTTGGTCGGGGTATTATACTAGTTTAGGACCCTAAACACAAATGTAGTTTAAGTTTGAAACGCCTCCTCTACTAGGCTATACATCACAGCCAGTGTTCTACTTACGTGCAATGGTTATTCATCTTGCACCTGCTTGCAAAGCCCACCTGGCCCTGAGTTATCTGTTTGGATAAGTATACTGCGTTTAAAATGTCAGACCATTATCACTATGAGCCACGTGCTTACCTGAGCAACACAGCATCATAATCTGTATGACATTGTCGCTGGCTAGTGCCACCGGTTTCAGCCGTTAACGGCGAATCCTGAATAAGATGTTTGCTTTGCTAAGGGAATAATGGGTGCACCATGGTTACAATGCGCTGTGCGGAAATTCGGTTTTAAATTGGTGTTGCCAGTGGCTTACTGCTGTTCAAATTGTGGTCCACAGTGGTGTGTTAGCACGTGTTGGATTGCCGCCTGGCAGGCGTGTTTTATATAATAAGTCACAAACGTCCGCCTAACAACACGGCGACTTGCCATGTGTGATTCACCCGCAAAGTAAATGCACCGCATACAGCCAAAACCTGACAATGCTTGTGCTAACCAGAATTTTTGTACACAACAGCATACGTACACAATCTGAACCTATATCTAACAGCTTTTTTTAAACGTGCTATTTGGTTACTTCGCGCAAGCATACCGAAGGTCCGTCACCGACTCTCGCTAACCCCACACAGTGTACCCATGGCAATACATCAATAACGTTGGCTGTGCATTCGCGCTATCTTTCTAGTTGACTTTAAGGAAGATGCCCATTATTCACGCAACATTCCTGTGCGACCATTACGTACCCTTCATCGAACTATGTACATTAGAAACACTATACCCTGTTCTATTTCCAACGTATCATTTCTTGCTTACCCTCTCTATTTGTCTTAAAACCCTCTCCTGCTTTTACCGCGCTTTTTGTTTACACACCCACTTCCAACTGACTTTTGACCCTGCTTGCAGTGCCATGCATTTGTTTTACTTAAACATGTCTTCTGCTTTCTGAAGGGCTTCAAACTACCGGTATGTAAATAACATATGCCGTGCACAATTACGCTGCTTTCAGCTTCTTCTTGTATACTTGCTTGTCATGTGTACATTTGATTACTATAGCTCGTTCCTAGTTTAACGTACCCACTGCTATTATCCATTGCTAGGTTTCTACCCACCTTAACTGTAAGCGTTGACCTACTTGCGCCGACTTATCCGGCCTCCTCTTATCTGTTTCCTGCTTTACCACTTCTCCCAGAATACTGCGTTGGCCGCGGTTAATAATTGACAGACGCAACGCTCTGTGTATAATTATCTGAGAGCGCCGTTGGCTTTCCTTCTCCCAAGTGTTGTTAAGAGCTTGACCTTAACCTTGTTTAATGGCCTCCCATGTTTTGCTTATTTTTAATCCGACTGCAAGCTCGACGTGCCGTACCATAACCCAGTCATTTTTGCGCAGCCTACAGCTTACTGACTGCCTCCGGAATACAGATGTATAAAACTTCTAAGCTCTGCATAACTAACGCACTACTTCCCTCACCTCGAGAGCCTGCACGTCCTGCCCACGAAATATTAACATAGCATTTTATATATCTAACTCGCCCAGGCTTATTGACAAGCACCATCTCTGTTCTCATCAGAAGTGGATAACCTATTCTCGGGGCGCCGACGTACTTATTCTTTCGCCCTGTCTTTATGTCCAAAAGGCGCGCCACGCTTTGTCAAGAATATAATATCTAATTATTTCTTCCAAACGTACGTGCCATTACCAATCTTAGTTTAGCGGCGGCTTTGCTCGTTTCTAATCTCGTCAGGAGCCCAGTTGCTCTTATTTACCCTATATCTACCTAGACCACTTCATCCAATGTCTGAGCATGCTTAGTATCGATTTCCATTTTTACTCCCACCACAACTGCATGCCGTTCACTTATTTCGCCGCACTACCTTGGCTACGTGCGTTTGGTCAACTTCTCACCGACGTCACTCATGCTCTCTGGAAGCACCCGAAATATTGCAGTGTAAGCGTTTTGCGGCTAACACTACCAATGTTACGCCAACATTACCTCGATTATAGGTATGTGCTGTTTACCTAATGCGCGTTTACCTTACCTCCTGAATATTGATGTTTGATCTTAGTTTTTCCCTTACCAATCTAGTCGCACCCAGGCAAACAACCTCCAATGCACGGCATATGTTTAGACCCACTGACCACTTCCCACGATCCTGACGGCTTTCAGACTAAGAGAGTGTGAGCGCTAAAGTTTCGTTATTCCCATTATCTACTTATCGCTCGACTATTTGCAGGCATTTCTTCTGTGCCGATTCTTTGCTTTTCCTTTTCTACACGAAACGCCACCTTACAAACTCGCTGCTCCCCCATTCCAGTTAAAACCAACAGCCGTTCGTTCCATATAAGTTGCCGCTAGCATTCCGACGGCAGTTGTCATCAACAGTTCCACTATGCTTTTCTCCAGCAACGGTATGTTTTGCTTAAGCTTGTAAGCACGCTTTGGTGTATCGGTTAATTAATCACGCATTTTGAAGCACCTACATCCTACGCAGGCGTTGCAGTCTGAGCCACACAGTGAACCAAAACTGTAAACCGTATATACCAAAGAAACCTACATAAACTTCAGGGTATCATACAGCTAGGCATGCCGTCAGTCAAGCTTTTGTGCCTATGGATGCTTTCCAAAAGTTCTGTCAGTTTGGCTACAACTTGTTCATTCTCAGCTTCTCCAGAGTTTTCCACAGTTGCATCGACCGACGCAAGTTGCTATATCCTGTAGAACTGGCTGATTTATTCATGACTGCAAGCTACCAAGAACGTTTATCTTTTCACCTGGATAGAAAGAACAGTTGCTCACTACGAAGCCTTTACTTATGGCTATACATTGACTTCTTTGTGGCCCTTCTAGTGAGATGCCACGTTAACTGGGTAAAAACAGATAAAATTAGCACAAAGTGAAACACTACGACGATTTACTTACTTGGGGTCATATATTAACCTGCATACCGCTGGATCGTATATTTGACTGTCGCACTTCACTTGCACTGTCCCGTAGAGCCCTATTAAGGCTTGTTGGCACCTGAACACTTAAGTCCCAAACATTTCCTTTCTGCAAGAACACTGTTACTTCATATAAGCGGAGATATTTTAATGGTAGTTCATGGACCATCTTATTGTTTCTCCATAGCTCGCAAACCCATGTCTTTCCCGAAGAGTTTCCTTGGCGTTTTCAGTTGAATACTGCGACAAGTACACCTCATGCTAAGATACCATTGCAGGAACACCTCTATTATTTTAAGCACAAACAAATCTAATAGGTAATTAGTAAGGGGCCGGGTTAGACTGAGGAATGGCACTTTGCCTGCTACGAGGGTCAGCTGCAATTAATACCCACGTTATAAGTCCAGGTGGCTAGCTGGACGCAACAGCTGCACAACCGAGATATGTATACCACAAAAGTAGAAGCCAGCAAGGATTACCTCGAAACGTTTGCTCACCAGCACCATCTATTAACAGATACCACGATACTACTTCATCTTCGAACGGTTTGCTTGGATAATGGTGGATCCTAGCTAAGCCATTCGCCCAACCAAGGCCGATATTAGGCCGTCTAACGACTGCAATTAATCGTGTAAAAAAGCGGTTTTTATTGTGCATTTATAGCGCACATTACTGTTTAAAATTATTCAGGCAGCATTCCAAGGCGTAGTTGGTTTCTGACTAGCAAGACTCTTTAGTCTAAAATACGGCACAAGTTTGTTCAACAATGCTTCGGCTTAACGTAGGTGACCCGAAAATGTATAACTTTACAGCCCCTTGCCTTAAACTGGCTTAGTCATCAACGCTACTTGCAGCTTCTGTAACTATTCTTGAAATGCTATTCCAACCAATTTGGTCATGGTGAATACACTGATGGAACACCGAACATTAGTAACTTTTAATCGAAAACTACTACACGGAAGTTGCACTTCAACTCATTTGTACAAAGCAAACCACGCCGGATGTGGATATCTTTTGTCAGTTGTAGCTCTGGTAGTTCGCAACGTTGCGCCATCCTGTTCCTGGACCTCACTATTAGCAGACAAATTGCTCCATCATATAAAGCAAGAACAATTCGGTGGTTTCTGTGACTAAAAACGGTTTTACAGTTCCAAATTAGCCACGCTTGCATATATAGTTGATCAAGCCGTCACGGGTGGGCCGGGTTGTATCAAAGAGACAACAGTCGTTAAAATACCTAGACCAAATAGTAAATAGGTACTTACGTAGTTTATTCTCAAATTTTCGGAGAAACACAAACACGCAGCATCAAAATTATCAAGCAGCTATGGTTTGCAAAAGACACGTAACTATCGATGTTGTACGTAATCGGTAGTGGCCGAAAGTTGTACAGGCTGCCTGATTGGAAGAAGTGCTCACGAGGAATAAAGTTGTCAGTGTATGACGAAAAGCAGAGTAAGTGTGTATAAAGTAGGCGGTCAAGGCAACATAAGTGTAATGGTGAAGGATAGCGGTACACATATAGTAGCTATTCTTGGTGTGCTTTAAGGAAATATTGAAATGTGACTCTCGTCGACTCGCCCGTATGTAGTCGGGGCAGTGAGTTTATTCAGTGGCGTGTCACCTCCGCCACGTCGAAGTGTGGTTATACGGACGTTAGTGGGTTTTATATGGTGAACGCTGGCCAGTCGAAAACCCGCTAGTCCTAAAACACTGCCGTAAATCATACTGAACACTAATTTACGACTGACAAAGCCGTTTTCCAAATGATGTCACATTCGGTTTTTCGCACTCAGATGACTTCTGATTTCTTCTTCTGGCTGCGGAGGTAGCTTAGTTAAGACCGTCATAGTCGGTAAAACCGGTCAAGAATGGCAGGAACAAGAAGAATCGGACTGCTGAGCATGCATCTGACTAACAATTTAAAGTCTCCAGGGTCCGCATTTCTTTGATTTCGTATACTTGGTTGGTGTGTGAAAATATCGTGCCTAGCTATTTACACGACGTGTCGGTTGTGGTGTTTGTAGCATCTGAACCGTTTGGTTTACCGCCATTTCCCATGTAAGCCCTTGTTGGTTATTTCGCTCTGTTTTGAGTGAAATGGAAGTTCCTCGGTCTAATCCCGGATCCCTAAGTAGTACCTGTGGGCAGAGCAAAAACATTTGGTAACCCAACGGGACCCCAATCTAGTCGACGAAACTGAACATTGTTTAAATGCAACTTTGCGTTGCTCGAGGCGACAATAGCACAGCACGCTCCCCTTCCTACTACCCACTTTCTGTCTAAAGACCATGGAAAAGAGCCAGGTTTTTGCACGGTCGCGCGACGTTAAAATCTTTAGGAAGCACGAACCAAGTCTTCGTCGCGACCGATAAAATCATGCCAGGAAGTACCGAGCGCATCCTCTTATCCAATATACCAACCGGTGCAACACTTGACATGCAAATGTCCGATTGACCAAGGATATCCGAAGCGCACTAAGGACCCGTTCATATTAGTACACATCTGTCGGCTCATAGCATTCCTCCATCTGCTTCTCAATCCTCCCTGCAGCTGCAGCAAATAATGCTTTAAATCACCGCTCCTTCACTTAATATTCCGTTTAAATTTCCATAATAATTACGCTTTCAACAAAGAGCGGACATTTAATGGGATGTATCCGGCACTAACCTCCTCTGTTCTCTAAACCCTTTGACTTGCCTGTGACACGGTAGAGCTTCTTAATTACTTGGCTCATTCAGTTTGCGGCACTGTAGCTCAGGTGTTCCCCAAATCTAGCTGAAGTGTATAATGATGATGATGGTTAACATGGTCCACTATGCCGAGGCTGTACCTTATTATTCCAAAGCATTAGGTTCGTAACCTCAATGGACTTACCACCGTATCCTATACAACTGCGGTCTGTGACACAGCCGATCTCCACATTCAAATGGTTTAGGCATTCGGCGGCGCAGCAGCCGCTGTGGCTGCGGCACAGTAGCTGAATATGCGGCACAGTAGCGGAGGTGTATCTCAACACTTTCTAACGTGTATAATGATGACGAAAATAATTCAGTCTATGGTGGCAACTCTTTCCCGATTATTCCACAGCTTCAGTTGGAAACCTCAATGGCTTTACTTCACTATACCATACAACTACGGCAATTGTCCTTATAAACCAACGCTACTTAGCTTAGCCGACCTCTCGGCAGTCGGTGTCCCTTAATGTTTCAAACAAGCGCAGGTTCTGCTGCGTCATGAATCCGGCTTTTAGACCTTGTTTACTGTGTCCATTTAATTTACCGTAGGCTGTCGAACTTACCCTTAATTTGTTTCCTTAGGAAGCGTTGCACCGCCGATGACACAATACGTTTATCCATACATTAATATGGTGACCTAGCCTCAGCCGCCAACATCTCGTCTCGTCTGAACTATCCCCAGGCTACTGCTTTTTCTCAAAATACTGAGATATAACTGATTTTGCTCTGCCGACCTAAAACTCTGTAACAATCACTTTAATAGCTTTACCGGTCAGGAGATATTCTTATTAATTTATCCGCTTTTATCATTAGCGTAAATATTTCTTTCGACGCTCAATGCTATTATTCCAACACTAATAACACTATGCTCTCTCCATGAGCAAACATTTTAGACTTGTCTCAATAGTCACCTGCTTTTTGACGACTGTGGCAGTACTGACGAAGGTTCGGCAGACCCAACTGTCTGTACACATCATCCCGTGGTCTGTGTAGGATTTTCCACTTTGTCCCAGAACAGTCTTTCAGTCCCAGACCCTAGGTATCACTTGGCGCGCACTCGGTTAACTTCCTTCATCTATTGGACAGATAAAGCTTTGCTTCCTGTCCTGAGCTGGCTTCGTTAGACTTGTCTCCTGCTTTCTGAAAGCATCTAGACATCTAAAATGTTAAGGGTTTAGGATGTATAGACCCAACACCACGCCCCAAACCTTGAGGGCATGTTTGACGAATCATCGCTACTCACGTTGCCACTTTCATCATGAACAGTTCTTTTATAATTAAACTTGCTAATATTCTTCCCACAAGTTGTCGGCCTAGCCTCAACAAGCTGACGTATTTCTTCTCGTCCGAGATTCCACCTGGTTCCTGACATCTCGGGCTTGTACCATCTAAATGTTTTAGGTGTTGTAGACCCAACGATCTTTAACCCTAATTTCTAAAGCCTAGCTGGTCAGGAACAACCCTTGTTACTAATAAGGATGATTCCTCGCCAAAAGAGCTCGAGTAGTTTGTTGGCTTCCCCACTAATCCTCAGTAGAGCCCTAACTTCCTAACCATATGCTTTCCTTCCGTGCTATTTGTTTACATTCCTTCTTTGGTTGGCGTAAGCTTACCAGTTTCCGTGGTCGGGAACATATTATGGGTCCACGATTAAACTGGGGAACAGCATATATTCCCGTGACACAACGTACTAATTAAGAAGAATCAACCTGGTACACAGCTGTAAAATAAATGTATTTAACTCACTTACCAATACGATCGTTGTTCTCGGTGGATAGCCGGATAACATGTCTTTACAATTAAAATGTATGGATGTCGGAAAAATTAAGCCACAAGGGTCTAAAAGATTTACACACTTGAAACAAAACAATACTACTTGTCTTGTCTCCCTTATTACCGACCGGCCGCAAGGGTTATGGCATCTATCACCAAGCTATCTGGTCAGCCAACAGTGTTAGCTGGAAGTCATTCAACCGCAAGAAAGCGAGTGCGAATACAGCTGGCAATTTGTTTTGTCAGCCCTACGTTGCTGTTCAAAAGTGCGCTTAACGGCATTGACCTAGGACGTGGCGGGTATTCGCTTTATAAGCGTTCTCCTTATAAAAATCCACAAAATCCCGTGTAACAGCACGGCGACTTAGCGGATGTGGTTTGTCACCACTTATACTCAATGCGCGCAACAAAAATTGACAAGTCAACTAAAGTCAGAGTTCAAAATTTTCACCACACGTACAAGAAAATGCCACGTTTGGTCTTAATCTGCTTCCTTTCCTACCATTTCCGTGTTTTGATAGTTTACACTACAAAACAGTTCACGCAGAATTTCGTTCTCATTTGTCGACCTCATTTCTTATGAGCACATCTTCCAACTACGCAGCCCGTACAAATTTCGGCCACTGCCGATTGTACGCAGAGAAACGTGTCTGTTACAAATTATAACTGCTTGTAACTTTTGATTTTACCTGCTTTAGTTTACTTTAATACATTAGAGAATAAAATGGCTATTTATTTAGTGTCGTCCTGCCACTGACGTTTTGCAATTTCATTAATTTAAGACTGAGGCAACCTGCCGCTTTTACTCATTGTGAGCCCTATTATTTTTCTATTCAGCAAACCTACTCCGCCTACCACTGGTGTCCTTAAATTACACATATGGGCTTTAGTACCCCCAAAATAATTTTGCCCTTTCTCTGTATTCCGTAATTTCGAAGAATTCCATTACTTATCCCTGGTCACTTCGACACATTGTATTTCGTCAACTATGTAACACATACAAATGATACGATTAAATATCATTGACACGCCACAAGATGAAGTAGTACAATAATTGTTGAAATCGGAAAAGCGCTAGACTGCAATCCGGATGCATTTCCATTGCCGGCCTTGGACACTGCATTTAAACGTCACATTTTTCTTCAAAATTCTTAAAAATACAGCGACAGGTACCCGTGAAATTGTACATTGCTTCGATAATAATACAACACGAGGCAGAAACATCCATCATCTGGATATAAGTGAAAGCTTATCATCCGTTTTTACTGTCCTCACGACAAAGATATATTGCTAACCATTCCATTGACTACAATCACTGCGGCTGCATAGTGGTCGTGAAACGTATAGTCACCATGTGGACGGAGGCATGGCATCAAAACCACTGAAATGGCCTAGTGCTAGCTTAGTGCTATAGATACATCGCTGTTAACAAAATCACGTTCATTGCAATTCGATTTTTCATGGCGTTGCAGAGGTAAACCTATGTTTAAGGGATCGTAAGTATGCGAAGTTAGACAATTTGTTTCATTTGCTGCACTTGCAAACTTACTGCAGTGCACGGTGTGAATAATACGACAAGTTTAAGATTTTCCTTAGGCATATACCTATTGTTCCATCTTATTTTGCGCCAAAAGTACAAGACCTTTGCCCACCGCGTGATACTTTACCTACTAGTAGACTACTTCCGCTTATAGGGCAATGAGGAGATGGCGGCCAATGTGTACTGCATTAGCCACTTATCATTTGAAAAGCAGGTGCAGGGAACACTAGACGAACTTTCCCCATTGGCATTTCATCATCTATAGGCGATTTGAAGCGAGTAATCCCATGCGCAAACCCAGCGGTGGATGCTGCGCAACGTTACTTGTTACTTGCGGACGTAGACACTGCCCTGTGGTTGCTTGTGTGTACTAGTATACTTTGGCAGCTACACAATGTACGAAGTCGCAGTTTTGCTTTAGACGGTACGACGTACGCCTGAAGCACACTTGACAACCTGATTGTTGTTTCCGATAATCTGTGATGCACAGTCTTGTTTCAAGCGTTAAGCGCAGAGGTTTCTACATTGTTTGCAAACCTCTCACAGGCGTTCACCCATAGTACAATCTTCGTATACGTTGGTAGCTTTTAAACAAATTCGCCGCATTAGGCATCAGTGATGAGTTAATGTCCGTTTGCATTCGCGATCTACTTTTTAAAAGGTACAGTTTCTGCCGTTCCTTGCTACTGGTAATTTCTTTTGCTTAGTACTCAGCCGGAACGCTTTACTTTGCATTGCACGTGAAAGTCAATAATTCTAATCCTGAAGCTTTTGTGGCAAAGGCGAAACGTTGTCTCACCATCATACAATAACCGGTCGGCTATCATGTTTTCTGCAAGTTTGTCTTCCCGATCGGCTCCAAACATGTTCCAGGCTATTCTACTCCGTTTTACTACTTACCCCGTAGGTCCAAATTTGCCTACAAGGTTAGCCTGGGCTGCCACCTTCGCTGATGCTTGCTGGTGACCAGCTACCTATCGTTCAAAACTTCAACTACCTAAGATGTTTTGTCAGGGCCCGTGCGAATGAAGGTAAGGTCACGAACCGTATAGCTAAAGCTGGATGCGCTTGCTAAAATTTGCCACTTGTGGCGCCAGCGCAGCGACACTCTTGCCCTTAAGGGCATATTGAATACTAAATACTGAGTGCTGTATTATAGAGCAAGTAGAAATAACTTCTGTACAACACTTTCGAAATATGGTGAAGAGCGTTATAAAAGTTGTCAACCTTGAATATCGTTGTCGTGCTCATGTAATATTTAAAATATCTGACTTACGATATTTCAGGATTCACAAATGTGGTATGGCATCATAAGTGTGCACTCGTTCTCTGCATCGTATAGCGGCAAACTATAAATCTAACAACGTTTTGAACTGTTGCACAGATGTTGTATCAATCACCTGTTCATGTAAACTGTCCTAAATGTTTACCACTCCCCGTTCGAAGCAGAAGGGGTTGGGAACACATTTCACCTCCGGCACGAAAAGTTTCTATCTGTGTCCGCGTGTGTTGCATGGCCATCGTAATTGCAGCATTGGCCTTAGCAATGGGAAGTCACCGAGATGTAGAATACGGTAGGTCATAATCAGGTCGACTCGCACCCAAAGGTAGGACAAGGTGTAGAGTCCTAGCTTCTCGTACCAGTCTTCATACCCAAGGCCACGTAAACTCGGGATCAGCCTGGTAGCAACGTGTTGGGTCCGTTCGATGTTCTGTGCATCGCCTCTGGTAATCGGATGGTAGGCGTGCGAACCGTACTCCAGCATTGGTCTAATGATATAAGAGAAGAGCCGAGTGGCAACCTCTTCAGACCATGTGCCGAGGCTACGCATAAGCGCCCAAAGCATGCGCAGTGCATTACGATATAGCCCGTTTGTGCTGTCCAGGGACTGCAAATCGTACCGTGAGAGTACACCTAGGTCCTTCACGGAGGGTGTGGGATAAAGCGGTTGGCCGTCAAGGGTATAGGTTCGGCGGTCAGCACCCTTCCCCAGGCTCACAAATACAGACTTGGCTGGGTTGACCTGGATATGAACTTCTACAGACCATGTGGATAGGCGGTTGAAGTCTTGCTGAAGTAGGCCACAGTCATCGGGAGCGTCGATTTCTCTCCAAATCTTCATGTCGTCCGCAAACAGCGCGCACGGCCACCAGAGAAGCTGTGGTATAATGTACCATGCAGCGGTACGTTCCACCCTTCTGAACGGTTGTGAAACTAGGCGGCTTAGATCATCGGACATGAAGAGGGTAGTTAGGCTCGAGCACCGGTGCCTTCGCAATTTAGCTCACATCTGGTGAGAACACCGCGTGAGCGACGAGCTTTTACGACGCCTTGTTTAGGACACAGAAAAATGAAATGAGCCGCTCAGCACCGTCATGTTACGCACCAGGCTCGGATGGCTCGGTCACGTGTTACGTATGCCAATTCACCGACTACCGCGAGGTGCGTTGTTTGCGCGTTGGGGTTGTGGATGGAAGAAGCCCAGAGGTGGCCGAGTGATGACTTGGTCGAGTAGAATGATGATCTGCACTTCGGAGCTGGCCTCAGTTGGAACTTGTCGTCTTCCTGGTTACGGTTCGTAAGATGCTGTACCTGTTTGGCTGGGTACACTTGGTGATATAACTAGGAGCCGACCTCAGCGGATTTTATGCTGTGAGGTTTGTTGTCTTACCTCATCTTACTTGGCCTCCCCTCCAAGCAAAAGCTCACTAGTCCGCATTTTATATTTCTGCGTAGTAAATAACATTTTTCGCTGCATTCTAGCCGGCATGTAGCTTGCCGGAATGTTGCCAATCCATCACCAACAGCGCAGCTCGCTTCCACCTGTTGCATTTTATTCCTTTTTTAGATTTGCGGCAGTTACCGCGGTGTTCCCACCTCTAGCTAATGTGTATAGTCCGTCAGACAGTCAACACGTTTTTAAAAATCAGCAAGGACTGGTTTCCACAGTCGGGTAGATGCGCTTAACTGACAGTACCGAACATACCACTTCTCCTCACCGACCTTTAGATTCCGTTTTCTGTTGGTTTATTCTTTTCCTGCAAATACTAACAACATTATCTTTAGGTAAACGTGCTCTCTGCTTTTGTAGTTTTGGTTGTCCTCCTCACCTTCTTACAGCAAATGAACCGGCTGGCACGGACAGCTGGACTAGAAATGAATACAGTTTTTGTTTAGATTAACCCCGGCCTTTGCTTTAGGTAACACAAGCGTATACAAGCCTATCGGGTTTTCAGTAAAATGACACGCAAACATAGAACAATTTACGAGGAGATCTTATTGTTTCGGCCTCAACTGCACTTGAACTTGAGTAGCATCCATCTGCTTTTCTACGTCATTCGTGCTTTTTGATCCTCGGTTGTGCATTGAAATACGATTTATACAAGTTTCTGTCGCATGCATGAATGCGCTCACTGCGTGCTATTCAGCTGCGTTGTGTACTAGGAAGGAATCTCATCAAGTGAGCCCAGCCGCATCATAACTCGTGTTCGCCACACAGTGAGATCATTTTGTATACATGAGATCAGGTTTAGTATGCGTTAAGTTTGCCACAGTTCACAAACGCTTTTCTGTACAGATTTCGCAATGAGACCATGTTTTCCTAACTGACATTAGTCCTTTATGGAGCCCACTAACTCAAGCTTTTGCGATCGGTTTTTTCTGCCCTAAGACACGCTGCACAAACGGTTATTGAGCCAGCCAACAATGATAATAACGTTCAAACGACTACCCCGTCCACGCTATTAAAGGACGCGGGTAGTTAGTATACCCATGTCTATCCTAATTTGCTTATCTTAACAGACACAGAAATTGTCTTGTAGCGAACATGAAACCTGTAGACTTTCATTATTTTCTGACATTATATTTCATTATTTGTGTACCCTGCGTGCTTTCATTTGTTTTACGGATTGCACGCCTGGTTATATTTCGGGCTCTGTGCTTCGTATGCTGCATTGTGCTGCGCTGTAGTTGCTTTGTTTTCAGTTCATGGCTTCCCTTTACAATACTCGGTGAGCCAGGCTAAGTAGCATTACTAAAAATGGGTATCGGTGTAGGTTCTTACTGGTTCCCGTTGCAACCAGAACCGGAGTTGCGTTCTACAATATCTACCCTCGACTGTGAGCACAGTTAAGCTACCGCGGAGCCTTTTTTGGTGAGCTCGTTCTCTCACTTTTTGAATTCCAGACTGCAAACCATATTTTGCGATATTCTAAGGCACGCACGCATACTGATATATGCCGCGCATCTCTTTGTGTAGTAACGTTGTCCGTCCCCCTATCCCATATGATGATCCACCATTTTGCTTTGCTTTGTTAAAGTATGTGTTTAGCATCTTAATATCATACTTGCGCAAGTTGCATGCAGTCAGCTGCTAGATGGCCTTCTTAGGAACTTCACTTTGCAGGACGAAAACACACATTCGAACTAACATACGCATCTTTGTTAGGTGCAGCTGAAGCAGGAGCTCGTGAATTGGCTGGAACAACCGGCAAGCAAGCGAACCAAAGAGCCATTCCATGGTTTTTAACTGGGAGGCGAAGAGACCGCAACTCTGATTGAGGTGATGTGAAGAATCTTTGGCTCCAACACAATTAAGGACTCTATGCATATGGAGCGTTGTCTGCTGCACGTACACGAGAGAGCTAAACCTATCGGCATACCGGCCAACGTTCCATTCCTCATTCCAGCTAGACACCTGGCAGACGCAATCACAGAGCACGGACCTGAGGAAGTACATTACGCAAAACCGAGTAGCCATAGTGCGTCTCAAAAGCCAACCAATACAAGCAAAGGTGACGCAGCCTCTCACTCTGGTTTTGCTGTATAACTTCGCGTAGTCCAAGAGTCTTATTCAGAAGCCAATAACCACTCAGCGCATACGAGCGATTCAACCGAGCCTTGCCGCCTACCGCGGAAAAATTGGGCTGATATGACCGCCAATTTTGTCCTTAGGTGAAGCGTTTTACTACCCCTTGCGCCTTTCACTTGTCTTAATTAGATGAACTCCTAAGTTACAAACCACACACCAACAACGCCACTGGTCACGCCTCCGACAACTGCCTCCTTTACGTTCACAACTGCAAACTTGTTACTGAGGTCCTACTTGATATTAGGGTAAATAAACGTGGTTCCTCCTGCACTTGGAGTGTCTACTCAGCCGGCTATCCTAAGACTTCGAGCCTCCAAAGGCACACTGAGCCCTACTTAAGGCCAAGGCAGTTTAACCATCAACCTGAGTCTCTGTAGAACAGTTCGTGGGGTGTTCATTATTACCGCCTTCCCGTTTGCCACTGTTGGCAAACTAGCATAAACATTTCGAGCTTTTGATCCATTCGCAACAGCCCAGGATCCTGGACTCCGCCACGACGCTCAGCGTCATTGACAGCAGCACCGGCATTGTAGATGACACTCCAGTCTAAGTTTGTCCACAGACTTCCTTCGACCATGCCCCGCTATCCCCTAAGCACTCTAAGATCGTTCAGTAATGAACAAAGCACACCCCCTCCCAAACTATCCTTACTAACGGTCCACGGTTTCAAAACGCACGAGCAAAACTTTTGCTACTGGAACCCGAGCTGGATAGACTGAAGCTTGAACACATGATGGGTTTGAAAAATCCACCCTTCGGTTAGTCCTTGGTCCCCTCCACTACAGAGGGTCCCAAAGAAATCTGGTGGATGGCGACATGGAGTTGACTAGTAGGCCCTGCAAAAATTGCGGTGCTCAGCGGACACTCCAGCACACATGCTCGATCTCACTACATTTTTTGCGGGTACGAAGGTCTTCAGCCAGCACGACCTCTTTGAGTGTATCACCAAATACCCGTATAAAAAGACCTACTTAGGGCAGCTGTCAATACTCCCTTCGGCTGGTTCGTATTTTGTAGTATGTTTTTCCGATTGTGCAATGCCGCACCAACATTTCTTTGCTTCATCCACGATGTCATCCCTGGAATAAACCTTGCATATTCCTACATTGACGATATCATATTAGCTATTTCGACCGACGAGGAGCACCTAGCTCAGCATCAGCTGCTCTTTTAGCGGTTTTTCCAACACGGAGTTACCGTCAATCCGACTACGGGAGGACTTGATAGGTCTGCGGTAGAATTCCTAGGCCATCCCGTTTACTCCTCCGCTATCCAAGTCTTTGAAGTCACGCTTTAATCTATTAAAGACACAACAGCCACCATGTCCTTAACAAACCTGCGTCAATTTTGTGGTCTTATCAACTAATACCGAAGTATCGTCCCCCTGCTCTCAAAGAATGAAGCCGCTGCCAAACGGACTCAAAGTAAACGGACACAGGTTTGCTTTGAAGGACAAACGCAAACGTTTTACACTGAGTGTATTGAAGTTATCTGGAACATAGCTCTATTTGCTTACACCACAACGTCTGCTCCCCATTCTCAAATAACTGACGCTTTAGATGTTGCCGTAGTTACTGTTCTCCAACAACACCTTGGTGGGTAAGGCAACCACCCGGTTGATACTCCAAACGCTTGCAAACAGCGGAATCCCGCTACCGCAGTTTTGGTAGGGAACTGCTCACCAAGCAACGTGGTTACTTGGCAATTCAGAAACAACTTATACGCCCGGCTTTCACGGTGTACACTGATCACAATCCACTCAGTTTTGCTTGAAGCACATCGTCTAACATATATTCACAGCAGGAAACCAGACACTTAGGCTGTGTCTTGCCGTTATTTGTCAAAAGAATTAATATCTCAGGTGAGGCCATCTTTGTATCTGACGGTCGCTCTATCGTTAACCTCACATGTTACCCCTTGCCTGCCGTCAAACCTGCCGCCATGACAACAGCTCAGGCTGAACATGTAGGCCACCAACCCATCATGTAGTCCATTTCACTGCATGTGTTTCCAATTGCTCACCAAACTACTGATCGAACTGTCCTTTGAAACCTTTCCAATGGTTGTCAAAGACCCATGTTTCCCGCCTCTTTCAGACTTAACGTCTTTGTAGCCTCCCACTCAAGATCGCGCCATGGTATCTGCGCTTCTGTTAAATTGTCCGCCTAACATATTGTATGGCCAAGCGTGAAAATAAATCTTGGTAACTGGAAGCCAGTTTATGTCCAGTGATAGCACTTTAAGGTACACCGACACTCGCAGTCGTCTTTGTTCAATCCCTGCTCTTGATTCGCGGTTCTCACATGTGCACTTCAACTCGTTAGGACCCATGCCTTGCTCTCGCTATCCCATATGAATACAAAAATGTGTTGACCGCTTTACTAGCTAGACAAATCCCACTGGAGCGAGTAGCTTCCGTTAGTACTTCCAGATATCCGCAGCAGCAACAACGCTGACCTCAGCGGCACC
The DNA here is from genome assembly GCA_944474145.2 of Dicrocoelium dendriticum. Taxonomy (NCBI): domain Eukaryota; kingdom Metazoa; phylum Platyhelminthes; class Trematoda; order Plagiorchiida; family Dicrocoeliidae; genus Dicrocoelium; species Dicrocoelium dendriticum. The sequence continues at coordinate 77,899,664 of OX104065.1, read as the reverse complement.
AGCAGAGGTGGTCTACGGCACATCATTTAATCTGCCAAAAGAGTTCAATTGGCTCTCCACGTTATCGCGTATAACTCCGTTCCACTTCGCGGCTCCATTTCACCACACATGTGTACATTGTGCCCGACCCCTCCTAGTGCGCAGATCAAATGTGCAACTGCACGGTGGATCCGCTACCTGCGGTTAAATGTTTGTCCGCGCATGCACGGTGTGTCGCCCTTTTTAGCCTACCTACTACGGCCCTTTCAGATTACCATAACGAAACCTTCAGCATACCTTAGATTAAATTATTCACCGGACAAACGTGTCCATAGTTGGTCTAATGGTGGCATTATTTGAAGACCCGCCACCAACTTTACATGGCAAAGTAGCGAAAGTAAACTCACCCGTAACTCTTTTTTTCGCCATAAGCCCCCTACGGCACACTTTACCCTGACCCTCAGCAAATCCAGCCCCAACCTCAGGCAACTGACCGACGCGGTAGACAGGTCAAAACTCCAATTCGCTTATCTTTTCGGTTAATGTTTGTCATGTACTAGACATTCCCATTGTGCCCCTTCTATATTAAGAGCCTATTTCATGCACAAACGTTTTGCAAATTGAAAGGAACCTAAACTCATTTTGTACAAAAAATCAAAATGTGTACCATTTTTGCTTCGTATACTTGACTCGTTCTCCATACGGCATCGCGCTCTCCTTCCCGACTAAATCCCAGCTTTTCTGTGAGTTAACATTTAGGACTTAGGCCTTCTTTTAACTGCGTAACATCGTGGCCAACATCCACGATGCCACCGAACCCATACTACTGCCCTGATGCGAACGCGACTCTTCCCTACCGGTGCAAGAACGATCAACCTTTCCCCAACGTGCGACATCGGGATTGTTCGTGGGACGAGTACCGTTACATCCGTGGACCCCGATGATGGTGTGAAGTGGCACCTTCGAAGTGCACCGGCAGACCGCAGCAAAAGAAGTATCTTGTTTGCCATTTTTCTGGACTAGGCAGTATTTTGCGATCCGTCTGGCCCGCCTGGACTGCTTAACGATGAGGCACGCCAGTCCACACCCAAATAACGCATAGCAACTAGAATAGTTGCCGTGACCCAACGAATATCATGCGCGCCTTTACTGTCCACTTGAACCGACTGCAACTACTAGTTCCTGACTTTGTCCCACCAACTGACAGCTCTGTCAAAGGCTACGCTGATTCAGCCTTCTAGGTAGGGACACCTGTAGTAAACACGGAACGTTTATGATTTTAATATATTGGGACTGGATATTAATCTTGATTGTGCCTTCGATCGCCAGTTGTTTTGTGGACAGCACGTCTGTTCCCCTTTCATACTGTCAGTGGTTGTCACGCTACCATGCTCTGTGCGCTTGCTAATTTGCTTCTAGTTCGTTGCAGCTCTTTCTAGTACACCTTGGGCCCGGCTACGTATCGGTTTTAACTAATAAGTACACGTACTGGTTTCTACTGATTCGCGCCCCAAATATTGCCTATGTTCGCTCGGCCGTCTACACACGATAGGCAGAGATCCCAAAGCGTGAAGCATGCAGAAGCGCAACTGGTTAAAGGTGGCACGTAGTTGAGCCTTGACGGTGCCTTTAGCGCTTTTAAGTCCACGTAACAATTGCACCAGACATCGACAGGCAGGGACACTCAGCAGAGTAAACTGCGGATAGCACGCAAGGTTTACGACACTGTCAAATTGCACAGGCAACAGCACTTCGTCCTTAAACGATTTGTTTGTTGCTTGCACAAGCGTGTGTCTATGCTACGGAAAGATATTAGCATCCTGAAGAATAACCCTAGGCACTTGCAGGTTATTTGCATTGGTACGGGAGCATATGGTCACACTAATTTGCTGCGAGGCTAATGCAGTATACACCAGAATGCACGCATTCAACTGCGAAAGTGTGTTGCGGTTCAAATCAACATTGATATTAGAATTCCGTTCTGTTCCTCCTAAAAACAGACATGACAAATTCAGCGTGTATCGAGTGATCCAGGGAAGTCCGATTCTTGCTTTGTAGGTGAATACATTGGTTCAAAACCTGATGATGTGCATGAATTTTGAATTTACTTGTACTGGACATTTTGAGGGATAGTTGACGCGCCTACAAGGTGGTACAGGAAGCACAATGGGACCCACAGCTTACAGCAGTTGCAGTAAGTGCGTCCGGCGAAGTAGGTACGTTAAGCGTAGGGTCGCGGTTCCAGAAAGCACTTGTCGGCTTCGGTTTCATAACCCCTCTACTAACGGAAAACGCGCATTACTATCTACTGGAGAGATATAATATCAGACCTTTCATGGACTGCAAGAATTGCAGCTGCTTAGTGGTCATGCAATGTAGAACAGCAAAATGCACGAAAGCATGGCATCAAAGCTATTGAAAGGGCTCAGTGATACCTTAGTTCTATAGATACATCGCTGTTAACAAAATCACGTTCCTTGCAGTTCGATTTTTCATGGCGTTGCAGAGGTAAAACTATGTTTAAGGGATCGTAAGTATGCGAAGTTAGAAAATTTGTTTCATTTGCTGCACTTGCAAGCTTACTGCAGTGCACGGTGTGAATAATACGACAAGTTTAAGATTTTTTAGGTATATACCTATGGTTCCATCTTATTTGGCGTTAAAAGTACAAGACCTTTGCCCACCGCGTGATACTTTACCTACTAGTAGACTACTTCTGCTTATAGAGCGATGAGGAGATGGCGGCCAATGTGTACTGCATTAGGCACTTATCATTTAAGGAACAGGTGCAGGGAACACCAGACGAACTTCCCCATTGGCATTTGATCATCTATAGGCGATTTGAAGCGAGTAATCCCATGCGCAAACCCAGCGGTGGATGCTGCGCAACGTTACTTGTTACGTGCGGACGCAGACACTGCTCTGTGCTTGCCGGTGTATACTAGTAAATTTGGCATCTACACAATGTACGAAGTCTGTATAAGCGAACATATGTTTTCGACAATTCATCATCAGGCCTGTACAATTACATGAAATGCAAACATTTTGTATACAGACCCAAAGGGTCGTCAGTTAACCGAATTGATCTTAGTGCGCTTTGACACACCTTCGGTTACGTTACAGTTGTAGTCGTACGTGCGGACAGGTCAACTGCAGTCCGTCCGGGCCAAAGTAGGCTCAACGCATGAGTGAACCGTTTCTGTGTACACAGTGCTGGTTCGTACAACCGAATGGCAATGGCTTCTGCGGCGTCTAATATCCGCTTACGAAAATACCTTGATCGATTTTCTGGGGCCTGATAGTTTACTTTGAACGAGTCATCCAACTTGGTGGCCGGCGCCCCCGGTTCACCCTTTCGGAAAGGTCTTGTCGTACGACCAACGTATCCTGTCCCAAAGGAACAGGAAAAAGAGTATACACACATTGATTTGGTGTGGACAGGCAGCTTATCCTTGAGGTTTAGTCTCACCATTGGGAATCGATGCTGCGCTGGGAAGGTATCCTGAGTGTGGACGTGAGACGGCGGGATAGATTCTCGGATACTATTTCCCCTTTGTAAGGCAGTTGTAGGAAAATAGGTTTCCGTTCCGCCGTCAGGACCAAAGGTGCTTCCCTGTTTCGCCCCATATTCGCATTAATAAATATTCTCTGGGTAGTCATTCTCTTTCAATGTCGACCGTATGTGCTGGAACTCTTCGATTAAAGTATCCTTCGAGCAGATTCTTTCGGGTATTCAAATTGTACTGTCCATTCCAAGTGCACTTTCGGTAAACGCTACGTTTTATTGCACCATCTTCAAGTCTTTGTAAAGCTACATCGAGAAAATGGAAAGCACCGTTTTCTTCTACTTCGTAGGTGAATTGTATAGCCTTGTGAGCTTGGTTAAATACGCTAGTGAGCTTCTCGATGTTACCGGAGATGTCAAGTAGGACGAAGATGGCATCTACGTAACGGGGATATAACGTGAGGCTACTGATGACCGCTTTCAATTTACCGTGTTCCAACATACCCATGAAACCATCAGCGAGGAATGGTCCTAGCGGGGAACCCATTGCAACTCCATCGCGCTGTCGGTATATATCCTCCTTGAGTTGGCCAGACGACAAATGCCTGAGACGTCTTGCGCTGGGTCAGATAGACACCATTCGCATCAAGTGAGATGTGCTCAAGCGTGCACTAAGCGAACTTAGTGCTGTCTCAACCAACCTATCCGCAAGCGGTCAGGAAGAGCTGTAGGAAACGATTAAAGCAATTATCACAAATCAAGAAGGAAAGTTACGCACTTCACTCACAAATACAATAAAGAAAGAGAGAGGCACAACAACTTTCCCGACCGAACTTGAAAAATACGTCCAAAATCTGTCTGGTTTCCCGCTTGATCGCACCACTACTGAAGTCTTATCACTGGGTCCAAAGTTCTGTCTCCCTACTATGAAATATAACAGACTGGCAATAGAGGCACAGTTCAAAAACGTCTACACACAGACTTCGCAACTGATCCCAACTTCTGAATCGCATGCTGAAGAGTTGAAATCCCTGTTGGTGCATGCCTGTTACCAATGTCGGCGTGCGCGAGTTCCGCACAACACACCGGTGAAACATGAGCATGTGCAAGCATTGCAGCGACTACTTAGGTACGATCAAATTCTGCTCACCCGCCCAGACAAAGGCGCCGGCATTGTTATCCTAAACAAAGCAGACTATCTCAACAAGATGGGTGAAATACTGGCAGATAATACGAAATTTTTGAAAATTAGTGGGGAGCGAGACAAAACAAAGCAGATTGAAAATCAACTGGGTGTCTGGCTCAAAAAGCTTAAGAAGGGTGGTTATATCAGCGAATCGCTCTACGAAAATCTGCGCCCCGTGGGCACGGTTATTCCAAGGCTTTACGGACTTCCCAAAACCCACAAGCCTAGCTGTCCTCTTCGCCCGGGTTTGGACATGAGAAACGCTCCATACCACTCGATCGCTCGTTGGTTGGTAGAACTCCTTGTGCCTTTGCGTAGACGAGTTGCTGTACATACCCTAAAGGACACTTTTGCGTTTGTGGATGCAGTGCGTGATGTCAACATCAAGAACCAAACCATGTGCTCTCTAGATGTCACCTCACTGTTCACGAATGTGCCTTTAGTTGAAACGATTGAGTTCATTTGCAACTCTGTTGAGGAGAGCCAGCTTGATATTGGCATACCAACTCTGGCAATGAAAGAATTACTGCTAAGGTGCACATTTAATGTTCAGTTCCTATTCAACCGGGATATATACCGACAGCGCGATGGAGTTGCAATGGGTTCCCCGCTAGGACCATTCTTCGCTGATGGTTTCATGGGTATGTTGGAACACGGTAAATTGAAAGCGGTCATCAGTAGCCTCACGTTATATCCCCGTTACGTAGATGCCATCTTCGTCCTACTTGACATCTCCGGTAACATCGAGAAGCTCACTAGCGTATTTAACCAAGCTCACAAGGCTATACAATTCACCTACGAGGTAGAAGAAAACGGTGCTTTCCATTTTCTCGATGTAGCTTTACAAAGACTTGAAGATGGTGCAATAAGACGTAGCGTTTACCGAAAGTGCACTTGGAATGGACAGTACACAAACTTTCATAGCTTTGTGCCGCTTCGGATTAAGAGAAACTTGGTCCTCAGTCTCGTGAACCGGGCCGAAAGAATCTGCTCGAAGGATACTCTTTTCGAAGAGTTGCAACTAATACGAGCGACACTAAAAGAGAATGGCTACCCAGAGAATTTTATTAATGCGAATATGGGGCGAAACAGGGAAGCACCTTTGGTCCTGACGGCGGAACGGAAACCTATTTTCCTACAACTGCCTTACAAAGGGGAAATAGTATCCGAGAATCTATCCCGCCGTCTCACGTCCACACTCAGGAATACCTTCCCAGCGGCGAGGTTGCAAATCCGATTTACCAACAGTCCAATGGTGAGACTAAACCTCAAGGATAAGCTGCCTGTCCACACCAAATCAATGTGTGTATACTCATTTTCCTGTTCCTTTGGGACAGGATACGTTGGTCGTACGACAAGACGCTTATCCGAAAGGGTGAAGGAACACCACCCGGTCTGGCTCGGGAATGGAGGCCGAAAGGTCACCAACTCTGCCATCGCCACGCATCTTGCGGATACGGGTCACGCCACCAAGTCGGCTGACTCGTTCAAAGTAATCTATCAGGCCCCAGAAAATCGATCAAGGTATTTACGTAAGCGGATATTAGACGCCGCAGAAGCCATTGCCATTCGGTTGTACGAACCAGCACTGTGTACACAGAAACGGTTCACTCATGCGTTGAGCCTACTTTGGCCCGGACGGACTGCAGTTGACCTGTCCGCACGTACGACTACAACTGTAACGTAACCGAAGGTGTGTCAAAGCGCACTAAGATCAATTCGGTTAACTGACGACCCTTTGGGTCTGTATACAAAATGTTTGCATTTCATGTAATTGTACAGGCCTGATGATGAATTGTCGAAAACATATGTTCGCTTACACAGACTTCTGATCAATCAATGGGTTTTTTTCATACATTGTACGAATTCGCAGGTTTTGCTTTAGACGGTACGACTTATGCCTGAAGCACAATTGACAACCTGATTGTTGTTTCCAATAATCTGTGATGCACAGTCTTGTTTCAAGCGTTAAGCGCAGAGGTTTCTGCATTGTTTGCAAACCTCTCACAGGCGTTCACCCATAGTACAATCTTCGTATACGCTGGTAGCTTTTAAACAAAGTCGCCGCATTAGGCATCAGTGATGAGTTAATGTCCGGTTGCATTCGCGACGTAGTTTTTACAGTTCTGAGTTCTGCTCTTTTGGAATGTTAGATAATTACTTTTGCTTACTGCTCATCTGGTGCTCTTTACTTGAGTTTGAAAACGTGGGTCTAACTTTCTCTTTCATTTTAAAACTTACCCGGATTGTTCACTGACTTTTTCTCGGGGCCGAAACTGTTGGTTTCTAACTTTAACCACACCAACTTATTTGATTGCATATCCATCGAGGTGTTTTTGTATTTTTGCAGACGATTAAAAATCACATTCACATAATATTTACTGCTGAACATATTAATCAGACCCAGCCATTTGCATAGGGCCGCACAAGACCCAGGAGGGAAATAAGCACTCGTCTACCGCCTCGGTCAAAGGAAAAGTGAATCGCAACGTGATTAAGGATAACCGGGCAAATAATCGCCCAACAAATGGAATAGTTAGTTACCACCTGCCATTTAATGGAACAGCGGATACATTCCAGGACGTGGTGATTTTCCGCCAGGCTTGCCTTTTCCCCACAAGAAGACAAATGCCTGTTTAACAAGACTGTAAAGTAGCAGATTTGACGCGCCACCGGATAAAGTTACAGCCCTTGACTTCACACCAGAAAACCAACAAGCGTATCATTTTACCATTCTTGAAACTTTGGTTACAATAATGTTTATAAGTTTGCCTATACTGTTGTCTCTTCTTTCTACCATTTCACGCATATACGGTCGCCACAGTTCCTTCTACATTTTTATTGTTGACCTATGAATTACGTAAACACGAACTCAGGATATCTTCATATTTCGTCCGAACTTGCTCTTTAATTACCACGTAATCAGTCCTCCGGTATCCTTGATCTATTATTAGCCAAAGTATTACAAGGGATGTCATACTGATTATGTCCCGCCGTCTTACTAACTTCTTCTGGCCTAGCCTATCTTATTACTATTAAAGCTTCATTGCATGAGTTGCGCATCGGCGGACCAATGCGCTTTAGCCTCATATGCTCTAAGGTTCTCAGCAACCTAATACTATGCTTGCATTCCGCCCGTTTTCTGCTGTTCATTAGTTAACCACGCTTAGCTACTTGCTATCCAGCTAACCTAGAGTAAGTTGTCAGCGCACAGCCACTAATTAGTCGTTGGATTCTAGACGTACAGTCCTCTATTTTTCCTGCAACGGCTTCGCTACTCGCTCCTGCAGCAGTCCAGCTGTTTAACGGCTGTTCCTGGCGCAGATTAGTTTAGTAATATTTCCGTAGCACTGTTGCATGAGCTGAGGAGCTGCGCGCCGCCGCAGTTACTCCTTTACTGCTCCTACGTATTTAACAACTAAAAGTATACTTACGCTCCGCCCGTACACTGCCCCTTCATCATTTAACGTTACCTGGCTCTCTCCTAGCGCGGAAACAAAACCCGTGGTCAGCGCACAGCCGCTACTTACGCCCACATTTTTGGATGTTCATTTACCTCATACTCTCTGTATGGTCTTCGACTTATCCATTTGCAAGCGCATATCTTACTGCCTAGGGGTCCCTGGCTTTAGCTAGCTCGGTACTGTTATCTTAGCACCTTAGCGTGACTTGATTAGCTGCAGCTGGCTGCCTTTTTGTGCAGTATGATTTAAAATTCTTAGCAAATTTACAGTGTGCTTGCATTCCGCCACCTCATCACCCTGGCTTCAATTAACCTTTCTTACCTTACCAACCAGCAATCAACTATAATTTGGTCTGCATGCTGACGCCCATAGCCTTTTGTTGCTAGGTGTTCAGTTATCCCTTACGCTGCTACGTCGGGTACAATTGCACAGGTATTTGCCCAGCTCTCTCACTAAAGCTTCCCAGCTCAGTCGGTCGTAGCGCTATTCTCTTAGCTCTCGTTTGTCGTTTATGTATATGTCGTTATTCTCTAAACATATTTTACTCTGCGCTTGAATCCTAGCTTTCTAATGCATTACCACAAACTAACCAGAGAATCTCTTTATTTGCGGGCTGTTTATAAGATTAGACTTATTAGTTTTGCACTTCCTATCAAATAAGGCGGGCTACTTGTTGTCCCTTCACCATTCAATCGCAGCCGGCCTTGAAAATGCTTTTTCTCACTACTTATGCAATGGTTGAATCGTAGTAAAAGGATACCACGTGAATTTCTCACTGGTACAACGCACGTGTTCTTTAGGTAGACGATAGCAACCTATCCATACCATCATTGCTTTATGTAGCAAGTTCAAAAGACACTTTCATCATAATAATTGTTACATCTTTTAAACATTTTGTCTCAAAAGTAAACGTTATGACTTATAACTTTACCAATGCTTGTTTCCACGTTTGTTATTTGCGATTTGCTTTCGGTTGTCACTTTCTCTTTCCTATGAGCTCCGCAATGTCTTGGGACTCTGGGATTAAAATGGCTGACGGCGTTTTTATTTAAGGCAGGACGCAATAACCAACGTGGACCTACCTGGACCTTGCTGCATAGAAAATGAATGTAGCTGCACCCAACGCAGCGACCGTTGTCTAGTGTAGATAGCTGGACACGTCCAAACAGTATACATGAACAGAACAATTGAGAAACTTTGAAAAGTCAAAGCACTTGGACACTCAACTATACGACCCATCCTGACGCTTTCATTCCCGAAGGGCCTCAACGATTAAGGCGGCGCTGATTAAATTTAAACCAAAAATGAATGTTATTCGACTGCGAAAAAGCTCGTGTGAAACCATTCGGCACTCTGCCTTGCCAGTGGTACATTGCATTTTAAAATTGTGGTGGACAACAGTGTTCCAGGAAGCTGTGAGCTTTTGCCAGGCAAGCGTTCTCCCTAAAATTCCACAAAAGCCTTTAAGAACACTGCTACGTGGCGGATATGACTCATCACAAGATGAAGCAACTGTACACAATGGCATACTGGCACCTCCACTAAGGTCACACATCAATATTGCCTAAACACCTACAAGAAAATGACTTTATCTTTAGTTACTTCCTTCACTACTTTCACGGTACCTTGACTGCTTAAACCAGGCTCACATTAACCCTCGTTTTCATCGTCTAATTATGACTATATGCCTCAGGGTTATTTCTTCGATTTCCGTTGCCTGTACAAATTTCGGCAACTGCAGAGTACATACATAGCGATGTGTCTGCAACAAAGCAGCCCTGCTTCTACATTTCCTTAGGCCTGCTTTAGTTTGCCTGCCTGAAATGGAGAATAAACTATTTTTTATTTATCACAAGACATTTCAATTACTTTTTACATTTGCACCGTCATACAGTTCCTATCATAAGCGTTTGAACAAGACTCTACTGTCACCATTACAGCTGCCCATAAAAGTATTTACAGTTGCTCTACCTGATCATATCTCCATGGGGTGCCTCGCAAAGGCGATAATAAATATTTATTTATTTGTTTATTTATTACTGAACTTGGTACAAATTCCTTCACAAGGGTCTTAAAGCCTGGCTTAGCAACCTCTTAGACGCCTTTATATGTTCGGACAACAAGCTCTACCACTGGGGGCTAATCGCTCAACCTATGTCCCAGTCGCATAATTCTATGCGCTTTTGGTTCCGCAACGCATTAACCTGTTATTAACGTTTGATGCTTCGGTTTCCACCCTGGACAGTAGACGCTTGCGTTAGGCTAACACAGACAGCGCGTGCTTCTCGCAAGCAACAAAGTTCGGGTCTCGTACTTGCACACAAATAACAGGTTTGCCATGTTATATGTTTCGTTCAGTCCATTGCTTTTAAGTATGAAGGTATTAATAAAATCATCTATTCGTACATTAACATAATCATGTTTAATTTCCCTGGCTTTTTACCCCTTCTCGTCTTTATTTTTCCTATCTTCTACGGGATAGCTTTGTTTACGTCAGACGCCAACTAAGATATTACCGTGACGCCCACCTAGCCTGGGAATCAAATATGCTCTTTTAACTGGTCCGCATTTGGTAAACCTGACCCACCGACGGCCGTCGGAACGTTAACTTTATGAGTACAAGTCACCTGCGTCGTCTGACTTCACATACCCTTATCTGCCCCTATCCACTCCATAGGAGCCAAACACCAAGCTAATTCATAATTAGGCGAACATGATTGCCAATAAACGCTAAGACAAACAGTCAAGAGGCAACACTCTCAATGCCATGGCATGGGTCGGCAGCGTTCCAGGACGCCGTGGGTATTTTTCTGGCAAGCGTACTGGATACAAAAGCCATAAATATCTGTTCAGCAACACCTCTAAGTAGCAAACGTGACACACCACTCAAGGTATTCACCGTCCGGACCAATCCTTCGCGAAGTGACCGATACCATTTTTCAAATGTTCGGTGCATATATTCGCGCCCAAGAAACTTCAGTTCCATGTTTGCTATGTGGCGTGCCACTACACTTAAAATTCTTAAACATGGGTCACCATGCTTCACGTATCCCACCCGCAATGCGTACAAAACCACATTGGACCAGTACCTCACCAACACACTCCACCCAACGATCGTTATTACCCTTATCTTTACATTTTGCAGTTTGCGGATAAAATTCATACACTCTTTGGGTTATGTATGCCTACACTACTGTCTACATCGGTATTACTCTTACTGTTTGACCTCCTCGTTTTGCTGTCATGTAATTAGTTTCAGTTTGCGCAGCGGGATTTGCGCAGCTGACATGGTTGAGTCAGTGTAAGTGCACGTTACAGCATGCCACACTGAGACTTATGCTACGAACATCCCACTAACTAAAAATATAGACATGGGCGTAACCTTCCTGGATAGTATATACAGGCAAATATCTGCTTGGGGAGTGCTCTAAGTACCGGCATACTCACTAAGCAGCTACATCAACTACTATCTACGGAAGCTATAAAGTAATGAGAGAAACATGTAAGCAGCGTTTCAGGACTGCTCGACTTCAGTAACAGAAGGATTTGTCTGACGCAGCCGCAACCATTTCAAAGAAGTGCTTTGTTTGTATAAAGAGGCGTAGCGGTACAGACTTGTCCATAACCGCGATACAACTTGCTGACGGGACTCTCGTGCATGCCGAATTTGATAAAGCTTGTATACTTAGCAAACAGCATTATGGAGTCTTTGCTATTGAGAACACTCCACCTCAGACAAAGCTAGTCAGAGGTTTCCGGAGGAAACTTGCCTACCTGATATCAACATTACGGAAAAACCATTCTAGGAGTTAGCTTAATAACTTGCTCAGTCCAAAGCTTCTGGCCCTTATGCAATTCATTCGTAGAGGGTGTACAAATTAGCCGCTAAGCTAACTAAGCCACTTACATGCTTGTGCACAATAGGGCTAGACAGCTATGCCTTACCCTCGGAATGGAAGGAGGCAAGTATCTTTCCGATTTTTCACCGCGGTCGCAGCGCACTGCCCACGAACTACCGGCCTGTCAGCTACGAAGCGTGGTGGTTAAGTTGTTTATAAACCGGACAAGAATTCGATGGAAAACCACCTAATGCAGGTTAATCTCAGTGCTGCACAATTCTGAGGTTAAATCGCTTTTTCTGTGAAGCATGTTTGTGTTTGACTCATTAATTTTAGCCTGTGAAATCTGGGCTGGAGCAGTAGACAGCAGTCACTCTAGTGAAGCGCTTTTCGTTGGCCACTTGAAAGCATTTGACATGGTCACACAATAACTAGTCTCACTAAAGTTGCGATCGTATGTGATACCTGGTGGCGCCTGCATTTAAGATGGAAGAGAAAAATGTTTAAGCTTAAAGCGTACCCTTTCTCTTAGACTAACTGTTCTTATTGGCGTTCCACGGGGCTCCGGCTCAGGGCCGTTGCTTTCCGCAATTTATTTTAAATACTTACCTCAAAAGCTTGAAGTACCGTCTCAAAGTTTTGCTAATTGCCTCATACACTGTAATGTTGTGATTATCCTGGTGACTCTAAGGCACTACAGTGTGCCTTGGATAGGCGCTTGGATGGGGCAACCTTATGGGCACCGTCTATACAGCAGGTGAAATGTTCTGTCATTCCGCTGAAAGTGCTAGCCCCTAAACGTTAGGTAGTCCGTATAATTAAAATCAAGGCTTTTACTTAATGGGCTGGTCTAGGAGTCGTCCAACTCTCAGGGTTTTGAGTACAAATGGCCAGAATGCTTTTATCTCCTTAAAATCAAAGGCACGTTGATAAAGAAAACTTAGCGGCAGGGATAGAAACCCGGTTCCAGACTACGGTACCAGTCATACGCTCCTCGCCTAGCAAACATAAACGTCTTTTCCATGGAGCTGTCTCCAAGGTAACTTGACCTACCAGTGACGTATTATCCGAGGTAAGATGTGGGATAAGGTACCAGAGGGTTCTCTTCTCTGTGCTATAGTTCGACACGATGCCAAGGTATGAAATTTTTAAACCAAAGTGGCTTCAACTTTGCTCTTATGTTACTTTGTCAAATGGTGTAGCGAATGACTGGAACAGTTTACCTGAGCTAGTGGTCGGTGCGAAAGCAGCTGAATGTTTCAAATGCTAACTATATACCACTTTGCTAAACAACCTTGGACCTTGTTGTGTTGACCTTGACCGTGCTGGTTTCTTTTAAAACACCGCACCTCATCAAGCCACATGATGCGTGCAGTGAGCAAAAAGCGTTTGGGCTGACAAAGTATGTCATTCCTGTTCTGTACAAACCAAAAAGCAAGGACACAACGCTTTGATTGCTTTGCGTTAAACAATAGCACGGCAGGCAATATCCGTATTGTAACTTTTCAGGTACCATTAACTCGTCTGTCCCTTGAAATACAGCCTGGTAAGACACAGAAACTTTGGTTGGTAGGCTCCTGACTTTCGTTTGCGTATAAGATACTGTAGGAAATCAACGAGTTAATTGGGGTTGCTTAGTTTAGCACTACATTATCCTTTCCCCTCCACGTTGCCTTCTGGTTTGGGTTTAATAAATGTACGCTATTTATAGCTTGGTTTGTTTTTACGTTATTTATTTTGTCCAGTCACCGTTCATCAATTGGCAGCTGTGCTAACACTGCATCTTCTGAATGCGCACTGAAGAAAAGCGCGCCCAGGTAGCAACGTTGATGTTTCACGGAACGCCCACAGTGGTACATCAACTGCCTTGACTTTTAGATGGTAAGCAGCTCCACCTTTTCATGATGGTCTACACGTGTAAGAGTTTCTCGTGTACATGGCAGCTTAACCGCTTCCCAGTTACACTCTCCTGCCGGAAGGTAGCTAATGCTTACTAACGCGGTGCAAGAATATTTCTCTTTATGATCAGCTAAACCGCAGATGACTGTGCTTAGAATTGGTGCCTGTACCCTATAACGCCTTGCATAAGACGTGGCATAAAGCAGTAAGCATGCTAGTAAATACAGTCCGTTGGTCGTTTAACCAAATGTAGGTAAAGCCACGCTAGCACCATTCCAGCTTATTTACAGGTTTTTCGTAAACCGTCCTATGGAGACACCTAAGAATAATTAAAATATTGCATACCCCTTGAACCAAATTAAACTAGTATTCGTCCAACTTTTAGCAGCTCAATCCAAAACGCAGCATTTAATTACCATCGAGAACACTACCTCGTCAAACATCTGGCTCAAAACCGCGCCTAATAATGCGACAAAATAACTTGTAGCAACCTAAATATGAGTGAAGGTTTCGACGGTTGTCTTCTTCAGGGTGTGTGTCATACCACCCCTGAGTAATTAACAGCCTTTGCAAGTGACCGACTAATGTTTTACGCCCTCACAAGTCGCGCTAGTTGGCGGCTTAAAACACCGTTGACGGTGTGCAGTTGCTCATTCCATAGTGTCGTCAAGGCTTGGAAAATGTGTTACCAATTTATACACTTCAGCCTCCTTCCAGACCGAGGCATCAACCATTATAAGGGCTTTAATAAAAGCCACTGGTGGGGGTAAGCTGCTTCGGGAAACACCAACGGGCCTGTGCAAATTTTTCTACAAGTAGGCAACAGCGCGATTTGTACTGATCAGTTCAGCATGCAACACGCAAATGTTTTCTGAAACAGCATGCAAACATTAAAACGTAATTCTTTTACCTTACAGTTGGTCAGTGCGTGTGTTGAAAACAGATACTGCCTGTGTCAATCACCAGTTTTGGCTCTTTATTGTAAAGAGAAAATACTTAAATATTGGACCAACCAACTACTTTCTCCTGCACATGTTAGCTGAATGTTTCCAAGTAAGCAACCGGCTGGCCTGTCTTGTCTTAAATGATGCAAATTTAGCTGGTGAAGGCGCTTCTGGACCACGACAGTTGCTTATCTTCGAGCTAGTTAGGAGAGATATAAGCCTAGAGGAAACGTTAGTACCTTTAATACCCGCATACATCGTACGTTTAGATAGAAATCCCATTGGAATAGTGACATCCGTAGTGGACAGCAACCTATATTTGTAGGTTCGATAAATTTCTAGCATGAATGATGTAGACTGAGCAAGCGCGGTTTAAATTTAGTAATGCTTGAGCAAACAATCATAGCAACAGCTAGCAGTGTACCTACTGGGCTCATACAAATGTGGTGCTTAATGGCAGCATAGTACGTAAAACATTTTACAGTCAGAAAACTGTGCGTTTTTTTCGCCCTTGCGTAACCAGGAGCAGCCAAGCAAAGTGATTGCGTTCATAAGTCCAGTAAGCAAACCACGCAATAACTGCTAGTAGATATAATCTATGCAATAGAAAACCCGTATGTATTTTGTTACCGTAGGCAACAATGAAACTCTGATATACCTTTTATGTTACGAGCATGCAAATCTTTTACAGCAAGTGTGGCATGCTGCCAACGTGTACAAGACGTCCGACGGCTATCTAGCAAGGAAAATGTACACGTCTGTGGAGAAAGTATGGTAGTTGTGTATTGTGCTTAGTATGTTAAGGCTATAGACGTCCAAAAGCTTTTTTCTTAAAGTATTCCAAAAAATTTGTGATAAGACCCAAGTCCGTTCTCGTACCTACTGTTAATGGCACGGTATATACACCGCGCATTAGCCGCGATAATTGATACACAGTGAATCGCGTGTGGGTCATTAAGGTAGTAGTATACGTTTAACGTTCTCTTGTAATAACAATGAGCATGAAGGCAACTATGTCAAATCTAAAATGATAGGAACGTTAAGCAACGCTATAGTGCGTTAGCCTTAGGTCATTCGGTACTAATGACCTACTGCTATACTAGGAGAGAATATGTTAAACTCATTTCAACCGCACCACAGTGAGTCTAAACACAAGTACACCTGTAGCTTTTGCCGCAGAAATGCTAGTCACTACCAACAGAGCCTCAACCGTTTGGCCTAACGACTGATACAACAGGGTACTCAAGACGTCTAATATTAAGCTGACATAAGGCGCGGCGTCACCGCCAAGTAAGCCAACCAAGCAATCCCATCAAACTAGTGCTTGGCCAGACATACGTTTTACCCATCCGTGAGGTCCGGAGACAGACGCGTTTCAGTAGATGCGAATATATCGAGGGAAGCAACTGTCTGCAGACTTACCCCGTACACTATATTACACAGACTGAACACCTAGCTGGGCTCCAGGCGAGTGCATTCCTTATGACTAAACCTGGATCGCGCGCTATCATAGGAGGCACCTGCGTAGCTGAAAAAGGATGTCTGCTGATCAATGAAAACCTGCCGACCGGCTAACCTGTTCACTAACCGCTCTTTCTGGTTTCAGACCCTTTCGCGGCCTATTTTAAAATCGACCTATCGGCCAGCAGGTCCGGCTATACAATAACATTCGCGCATTCTGTGTAAACGGAAATGCGATAGTATGTTGCTTTACTTTATGGTATATAGCACTACGCCAGTCAAGCGCAGTCGAAGGTTTTGCGCGTTATCCGGGAAGTTACCCACAATTGTCAGTTTCCAGAAAGTAACACCGGAAACCTCTGGTCAACATCCTTCGATAGTCACATTATAAACCGCTGCAGATTAT
Source organism: Dicrocoelium dendriticum (assembly GCA_944474145.2). Lineage (NCBI taxonomy): Eukaryota > Metazoa > Platyhelminthes > Trematoda > Plagiorchiida > Dicrocoeliidae > Dicrocoelium > Dicrocoelium dendriticum. The sequence continues at coordinate 77,882,981 of OX104065.1, read as the reverse complement.
CCAACAAGCGTCCAGGAGCAGGCGAGGCAGTGGATGACACTGCCTTACGGAACCTTGCGCTGCTATCCATGCAATAACAAACCTTTTTGGTGGACGCCACCAGTTAAACAAAGGCGCACTTCTACCAGATTAGCTCAAACAAACGCAAGTCGCTAATGATCACGGGTGCCTTTAGCAACCAGTCTATCTTACCATTGGCCGTGTCTAACACAGTGGCCAAGACCGTCGGTGAATTCTCCAAACATTCCAGTCTTTGCCACGGAATTCCGGACGACCCCGGCGGTTTCTACCAAAACCGACGCAGTTACCAAGCAGTGCCGCTGCTAAAGAGCATAGCGTACGGTAAACCTTCAAAGTAATGTATTGATAATAATACCCTTGGTTGCGGTCGTCTTACCGCGCGCAACCGGAAGCATAAGTAACCAGTAAATCACAGCACGCGCGCCCACAAGCGGCTTTAACCTTTACACCAGCAATAATGCCTAAGGAGACAGGTATTATATGGTAGAAAGGAGCAGAATTATAACGCGTATACTCAGTAAACTGGTTTAAGGAACATAGGCAGAAGCTGGAATAACAAAGTAGTGGACCGAAGAACGAAAAGTTCACTGGCAGGCGTCATATTAACGTGCAGTTCAACAAAAGTATCCTTGGCTTACTTTGCCTTGGTGTGCATAATATTAGACAGTAGGCAAAATGTGTGTCTCGCGTTTAAGCAAACTGTTCCAAGCTATTCCAAAACATCTATCAGTTTGGCACACACAAAACTATTCTTCCAGCGTCGGGGCCGGTACCGATCCAATTGGCCACGGATGCTATACTTAACTACTATTAGTGCATGCAATGTCACGTACGACTTCCCAATGGAGGCATCACGCTTGAGCTGCACGCGTCAGGAATTTACATACTGGTACGGGAAACCGTCAGGCTGCGAAGTAAAATTTGAATGCTCAACCAAGCTACCTAACGTAGCGAAAACATCATTCTGCACCACATTCTCTACTTTCTCAGCGTATTTGTTGCGATCACGAAGTATACGACAAAACATAACAGAATTATCTAGTATGGTGCAAGTTAACCATATAGAATACAAAGTTTTATTGTCATTTCAAACAATTTGCCGTATGGGAGCAATGCATGAATACGTTATTGGACCGCAAGTGATTCATATTAAAACTGACATTCCATATCAACTAATTTAAGCTATATTCACTTTACGATAAACCATTTGGCAAGCGTGTACAAGAGCAAACACCCACACACATACACTGTTATTTACGTCAGTTAACCACTTTCTTGGTCAAACGTAATTTTGGTGTGTTCCAGTTTTTCCTTACTTCTACGTTTTCAGCTACGTTTGTGCTAACAGGGGAAGTTTAGTGAACGTGTGCAACCGTGACATTCCAATTGTTTAACTGTGTTTCATCCAAGATAAGAAGTGGGGACATTATGTTCGAATCCCTACGCTTTAACGCAAGTGAAACCGCACCGGTTCTTTTAAACTGTATGGTATTTTTAGTGCCTGCTTCATTCCTTTTCTAACTTGGTCTACATGTTATTCATGACGAATCAGGCAGTAAACTCCTCCCTGCGTCTTGGTTTCATAGAGCCATTTGTTTCGGTAAGCTTGTACCCTGTTAATATATTTGCTCCTTTCATGTCGCCAAATACACTTTTCCGGCTCCGTTCCTTTGTTCTGCTGGGCAGGTCAGCAGAGCAGTGAGCTAAGTTAGTGGCCAATTTTGTGACAAATTACCAGCATCCTGGCGTGTTGTAAGCGCACCAGGATTCGTGGTTCATGTTCGAAATAAACAGGTTCCACCAGTAACTTATTGGTACTCATGTAGCAGAAACCAGACCGGTTGTAATAGCACCTAGCTCCAAGACTCGTAGTTGTTGAGTAAAGGCTCCAGCTATTGAACATTAGGTGTCCGTTTGCTGGGATGATTGTCGGCTGCACCCAACACTAGGCTCCATGGCATCTGATTGCTGGAAATATGTTCTGTCAGTGGCTCATTTAGTGCCCAAATAAAATGGATTCAGAAGGGTTGTAATAGCACGGCTTTAAGGAGAGTAATCCTTGGTTAAAGGCTGTGTTATTGGCAATATGAAAGCTAATTTAATAAAGCCGGGCATGTTTACTCGCAGCCCCAGGGTCAGAGCATCATGACGATAGGATAAATGCTTCAACAGTGACTTATTTGGTGCTGATATAAAAGGACTCATGCGGGTAGTAATAGCACTGAACTCCGAGGCAATCGGTCGTTGGATCGAGGCTCCGACCGTAGCAACTTCACGGTATATCATAAGGGTGCTTCTTATGTCACACATTTTTATTAACCAAAGGGTGTCCCAAATGTATCCGTTTTGGACGTATTTCTGTCAGTTAACCATTTTGCGTTTATCCTATCTGCTATAGCGTTTCGTAGCTACTAATTGCTGTTAGATTTCCGCTTCCTGTTGACGACCTTTGAAAGTTTGAAAATCTCATTCACGGCATAGTATAAGGGGGTTGAAACATATTTGGCTTGGCCAACAAGTGTCTGTTATATTTGAAATTAAACTGCTAAGGGCCAGCTATTTGATCAGCCAGGTAGCCGCAACGCCTAGCCCAGGGGACCGGTTTTCGCTACTCCAGCAGAAAAACTCATGTGCCCTCAAAGTTTTGACGAAATCGTTTCCAAACGTGTACGTACGTACTGCTATTGACGTTAGGCTAAACTAGCAATGTTGTTAACTGACTGAAGGTAGTCCAGTAAGGCAGGGAAGGTTCGCTTTAAGAATTTGGAATCGGGTAAAAACATATCGACATATTACGCCGTTTCCTTGTATAATTATTTCGTTTGGTTGCACTTGACCAAACACCTGCTTGCATAGGACTGTTGGTTTTCCATCTGTGCAGAAAGCAAGACAATCCACTAACAACATTAGTTCTGCAACAATTTCCTATAATTTCAAAAACTTTGCTTTTAAATTAGCCATTCCACTGTGGATACGGTAATTTATTAAATTCTGTGAAACGCACTAACCCAAGTGATGCTTACTGCAGTATATTTTTGACGCCATCCACGGTAAAATGCGGAGATTGTCCTGTCGGCATCATTGTAGACTTAGTAGTCCTAGAAGAAACTCACAAATGAAGGCACCTGTTTTACTAAACTAGCTTAGAAAAATAAAACTGCTTATCCTTTATATGTTTTCGTGAATATGTACCACTTTATTTACTAATATTGCATTGGCATTGCGCATGGTTAAGGCAAAGTTACCACGATGTATTACGCACCTCCGTTGTTTCTCCATCATTACTTAGGCGCACTACAACGCGGGTTGAATGTTGCACGTTTGCAACATAGGATACTCAGTAGATTGAATGGGCAATATTTTGCATGTCTTTCAAAACAGCCTTACTGTACAATCTGTCAGTGTCCATTTTGCGTCCAAAAAGAGCTAGCCCGGGCGTTAATGGGCCACCTAAAGGACACTACAAGGACTCTCAACGAACGTTTGTGCCAACGAGGTTGACCCAAACAATTATTTATAATGGCATAGCTGCGGGAAAAAGAAGTCGCAAACGGATTTCTGTGACTGCGAATTAGTCACATACAGTATCCATGAAATATATAAAAACACTTTCTTGAAGTCCTTCTCCTCAAAATTCGCGCACTAGAATATTTTATGCAGTGGTTAAAATTTACTTTGTCCTGTCATTTATTGGATTGCTGTGCGTTAGACACACGGATCCCTTGCCTTGTGCTACGGCCCTGCATAATTCTTTACCCTCTGTGGTGCTACTGGTTAAGGCGCCCTCCTGAGCATTGCGCTTTAATGCAGTCATTGTAGTGATGGATAGTAAGGCGACCGCTTCCTGGAGAATCACTTAGCGTATAGGTAACTACGTTTGCTATGGCTTCCAACTGCTTGCCTAGTTCTAAAATTATCGCCTCTCTTTCAGAAGCCGTGCAGTGTTCTGAATGCGACGGGGAAGGCAAATCGCTTGTTGTGGCATCGGTCTTATTCACTACAAATCGCTGCAGCCGGTTACTTCTACAGCTATTGTTTTTCCTTTTATGTCTGAAATACCTAGTTAAACAACAAACGACTTGTGAATTTACTTCCTTTGCCTAACCTTTACATCAGTCCAACAACTTCCGTAACAATCGCCACTCAGAATCACCTAGTTCCTTCATATTTGCTTACTTCTGCCTCCGTTTTACTCTCTCCCACAGGTAAGCGTAATCGTGTGTCGGCTGACCCTTATTTGGAGCTATGGTATGCGTCCAGCATAGTGGGCCCAAGACATACGCTGCGGTTGTAAGTAAAAACCCCACCACATCGGGTGTAATCACCCGAATGTGTATAAGGCCAAGATGAAGCCTAAGCCTACAGCAAAGCCCTCTTCTTTGCAGGCCCCGCGTAAAACTCTTCGTAACAAGGTAAGCCCGTTGGAAAAGCGGATCAAAGCCAGCGCAACTCTTCTTTAACCACAGAACCCTGGCGTGCCCAACCACCCTGCCGTATCCGCAGTCTCATCATTGTGTACGCGCTTGAACCAACCAAAGAGACTCTAACCTGAATGGTGGCAGGCAAGCTAGTTTTCGTTGAAAGGCTAACCACTGTTCTATTCGACGATTAAGAACATAACATCAATATTAGTTACGCCATTTTCTTGGGTAGGAAACCAAAAGCTTCCCTCTAGACTCGTCCTCTTAACACTGTGTGCCAATACCAGGCTATGATCGTCGAATTCTCCGATGGAACCCACTTCCCAACGGCGACCCGTTTTCTGTGCTGTGTGAGCTCTCCCGCAGGATCGGAGCAAAATGAAAATAACTGGTACAGAGCTGAGAATCCGTCGGGCCAGCGGTGAAATAGCTGTACATTCCGTGGAAATTTGCCTACAATGAAAAACCCTGAGAGCCCGTTGGAAGTCATTTCCCGTCACCGGAATGTATAAGGATGGACTGCATGTGTTATTCATCAATGTACGCGGATTGCGAAATAAACTTTATGAGAACCAGAGACCTGCCGCCGATATCTGTCCTGACTTATTGGCATCCACCGTAAGATATTTATTCCCAGGCAGCAATTCAGCGTCCATGCCTGGACAGCTCCTATCTCGGACCGACCGTCATAAGGAGAGGTCGGGAGGCGGCGTAATACTCTACAAGAGGGCGGATGTGAAGACCCAACTAGTTGAGGTCTCCTGTGCGAATGACGGTGATTTCGATGCCAATTAATGCCACACGCAGAGGAGATTTAGATCTTCCTTGACCGTCGTCATCCACGTAGCGCCTATGGGCGCTGGAGCTTGGTTGGTGTAACTGAACAGGATGCACGGTGCAGGAAAGGTCTGCCACATCGTGGGAGATTCCCATACACCTAATATCTACCGGATCCTATTGCATTGTAGTTGTCCACCGTATTCCTTTACGGCAGCCTTCCTTGCTGAGGCCCTCAGCTGCCGTCTGTGAAATCTTGTCTCCCCGCCTATCTATACTCTCGCCAGACCGTCCCCCCATATCCTGAAACTTGTGCTCTCACAGCAGCGTGAGACGTCATGGACCTAACAGTTCTTCAGCTAATCGGTAGTAGCGATCTTTTTACTGTTATTCTAATGGACACGTTAATTTACCATTCATAACTCATGTGCAGTCTTCCGAACTTTCTGGCTTTCTGATGCTCTTCGTCTTAAAACTGCTGCAACTATTGTAGATTTGGGGATTCCCGGGCATCTGAATGATTAAATTCTTTATTCCCCTGCAATACGGGACACGCTTTGAATGTTCTGTATTCTAAGCTGTCGTCCCTTATTGAACAAGTTGTCCTCTTCCCCGGAAACGACTACGCTGTAGAGGCCCTCCGTGGCTTGACCTGAATTGAGATCTTTTACGATCAGAAGCGTCACTTGTGGGAATACTTCCGGCTCGACCAATCAGAGGAGGCCTACCTCGGTAACAAAACGGTTAAGATTGCCTATACTATGATGAAACTAGATACGTCAATAATTCGAGCTGACACTAGCTACACTGTATAGAAAGAAAGACGCCGAAGGTGTCCCTCTTCTCTCTCCAGCGGAGCAACAAAGCAGGCGACGTTATCCTTGCCCTTCGTTCCTGTGAGCAGGAAGGTCTAGGTCAAGTAGCTTCCAACAAACTCTGCCTAGTGGCGAAGCAATATTCTCCCCTGCACTCGACAGCAGCGTTGTTCTGTGACAGTTAGGTGCACCCTTTTCCTTCTCTGTTAAAACACTTTGATAGGAACACTGACGTCCCGATGAAACTTCACTATGATTCAAATCCCTAATCGTTGCTTGGTCGTAACCATCGCAGTGAGGCTTGACCTTACCGCGGTGGGTGGTTGTGTGCCTCATCGATCAATTAAGCTATGCTAGTGGTGCTTTTGCACCTTCGGTGTCACTCATACCAGGTTGGTCAATGGATGGAGGCCAGGTAAACGCAGACTCCTGGGCCTCCAGGTCAGGGGTATGAATGAAGGAAACACCTTATTCATAAAGCGGATTCCTTGTAGCCAAGCACCAAATCCGCTGCCTTGCAGTAAGGTATTTTAACCAAAGACTGGTTGAGAACATTAATACCTTCTGTTGTCTAGGCCAGGGCAGCCTGACAGTATCTTGCCCACGCAATACACTGAAGCACTTTTCAAACAAGTTTCTGATGCTCTGGTCACCGCTGAGGATAAACAGCGGTGCTCTCTCTGCTGCTTCGAGCAGGATGGATAGGAGGTGGATGCTACTGCTCAAGCCTTCCCGTTTTCATATTGCTTTTACGCTTTTTTACTCTTACTGTCCCATACAAATTTCAATTTTTAACCAGCTAATTTTCAACTTTCCAATCCTTGGACCTCAACCAACATGCTTTCCGCTACGTTTATCTTCTAATTTCAACTGACATGTTATCGCGGAGATGCACTTATTTTCTGTCTACAAGCCCATGTCCAAGCAAGCAGTCCATTCCAGATCATCAGGTTCCATTTGGGGTACTCGATCCTCCTTCAGATTGGCATGCCTCAATGTACGCACATTACTACAGATGGGTCAACAGGCGACACTTTCCCGAACAGCGGAGACCCTCTCGATCGACATCTGCTGCTTATCAGAGACTAGCCTGCAAGACTCGAGCTATGTGCTTACTCCGCGATCCCCTTCAGGTGACGCAAGCAGTATTTTCTCATTGCACCTATCCGGTGAGGATGCAGCTTCGAGCACCGAACAAGCTGGTGTTGGCAGCGCTCTGAATCCCCGAGCTGAAGCTGCTCTGGTTGCTTCGAATTCCAATCAGTAGCGGGATGCGTGCGGTCCGATTGGCTGGCTTGTTCAAAGCTTCGAAGTCGCGTGGGACTAATAGGTGTCTATTCAGCATCGCCACCTACGCGCCCACGAACTGTAGCGATGATTCGGTAAATGACGACCTCCACCGCCAAATGACACAACCTCTTCGTCAAAATAGGAGGAAGGACACGGTAGTGCTGGTGGGGGATCTGGACGTAAAAGATGGAAAGTTTTTCCACTGATGAACCGCCTCTTGGCGGTCGGCACGACGTAGGCTCACGTAATTTTAACGTTGATTGTTAAGTTCACTTTTATGAAGATGCCCGCTTATTTCTTGCAAGCACGAACTTGCGACACAGCACCCGCCGGAGGGTTATTTGGCGCTCACCAGCCTCGAACCAGCCTTGGACGCAGGGCAATCATATTGCGATAAGTTACCGATGAAGAGGCTGTGTCCAGAATTGTCGCTCGATTTGAAGCACATGTGTGGACAGCGACTATGCACTCGTATGTGTTGACATGCGGATGCGTTTTGGAGGACGCCCACGCCGACGTTGTGAGTGCATTGGTACCAGCCAGCTGACAAAGCCATCTATTCTAAATGCGTATTGAAGTTCTCTGACATGCGAGTGGAGTAAGCGCTCACTGGAGACAATGGGTGTTCCCTGGTCACAGGTGCACCAGACCTTATTAGCAGCAGGCACATCCTCAAATGATATGTCTAAGAGCCAACGTGGATATTGGATAACTTTGCGGTCGCTGGAACTTATCGCGGCAGCTCACGGCTGGAAACAAACGCAATGAAACTTGCAAAGAGCTCCGGGCAAGACTCCGTGCTAGCCTGAAGCGAGACAGCGGATCTTGGTGGTCACTTCGTGCGTCAGAGATGGAAGTAGCAGCTGCACTTGGAAACCGTTGTAACTTATTTCGTCTGTTACGGGAAACGGGCAGCAGGGGACCTGGTGTTAATGAAACTCTACGTGACGAGGGTGAACAGCCTACCTACAATTTGTCAAAACGTTTGGAGCCTTGGGCGGAGCATTTTGAAAAGTAAATTAATTGGTTAGAATTGCACAGGTTCTTCTCAGGCCAGTAAACGTCTTGCTTCTTGGGCTTCCCTTTTGGAGCCACGGTCTTGCTCAGAATTCAAAAGTGTAATCGGACTGTTGAAGTTGAACAAACCAGCGGGACCAAATAACCTTGCTCCAGCCCTCTGCAAATTTGAAGGCATTGCTCCTTTTGACGCTTTGCATGAATTACTACTAAAACCGTGAGAGCAGGAGACCCGCCAAACCGATCGGAGCCGCTCCGTTTTCTTTCCTGTCTTTATTGGAGGCTCGCGTTTGTAATGCGGCAACCATAGAGGAAGCTGTCCGATCTCCATGGACCCTAAAGTAATCGCCTCCATAGTCCTTCACAGATGGACTGGAGCTGGTGAATGCCAGCTTTGTGAGAAGCAAGCCGGGTTTCTTCTGGACCGAGGCTGCATCAAACACATCTTTACCTTGCGTCAGTTGTTGAAGCACCGTCACATAAACTGGCGGCTCATCGTAGTCGTGTTCCTCGCTATCAAAGTGCCTTCGATTAGATTGATCGATGTGCATTTTGGAATGGTCTACTCAGGAAACGTGTGCCCAAAAAATATGTAACTATAATAAAAGCATTATACGAGCGTAGTACGGGCAGAGTTTGGGTTAACCGCAAGCTGCCGCCACTCTTTCATAGCACCAGCCGTGCGAGACAAGAATGCCAGTTGTCACCTTGTCTCTTTAACTTTGATATTGACGACGTCATGGAGATTGTATTTCCAGTACGTGACTTAGATCGTGTGAAGCTATTCCCAGGAGAATGACTGCTTGGCTTTGTGTAGGCAGACAACCTTACACTCATCCGTGACAGCCCCAGACATGCCAAGCCGCGCTGGGCAGCTTGGTATTGGCTGTCAGCCGCTTCGGGCTTTGCTTTGCACTAACGAACTGCAAAGCTTACGTCCAAGGTTGAAAGGGATCGGGTCCTGCACTAACATCTGGTGGGGATCAGCTGGAAGTCGTTCGGAAATTCCCCTCTCTGAGAAATACTTTCAGTGCACTTGGGACCTAAGAGGAGATCAGGAACCGTATAGCAAAACCTCGAATTGCTTTTGCTAACGTTGGCCACCCATGGCGGCGGCGCGGTCTTACGATCGCCCCGAAGGGTAGAGTGCACATTGCAAAGGTAGATTCGACCTTACTGTACGGATGCAAAACCTGCTTCCTATTGTCCGCGGACACAACGTGGTTAGTTAAGTTCGCCTATCCGTTTGATGAGAACCACGCGGGATTAACGCGCATGTTCGACGTCTTATTTACGGCACAGAAAAGGAACTGAACTTCGCAGCGCCGTCAATGCACGCATCAGTATCCGACGGTACGACCACTTGTCGCGCATTCCAGCCCACCGTCTTCCACGACGTGCGTCGTTTGCTCGTCGGGATGTGGGTGGAAGAAGAGGAGGGGAGGCCATACCATGACTTGGTCCAGAGGAACGATGACCATCACTTGGGAGCTAGCCTCGATTGAAGGGTCGCGGCTCTTTGGTTGGGGTTCAAAGGGCGAGGCACACGTTTGGCTGGATACACTTGCTGATACGGCAAGGAGCCGACCTCAGTGGCGTTCCTCCTGTGAGTTTCTTTGTCCATCCCCATCCCTTTTAGCCTCCCTCTGCACCTAAGTATTCATTTCTTAGCGTAAAACATAATAATTTTGCTTTTTGCCTAGTAGCCGGCTGGTAGCTTACCGGAAATATGCCTATCAGTTGCTGGAAGCTCAGCTGGCAACCAACTGTTATAATTATTTTCCTTTTCCTTTATGTATTGCGGCAAAGTAACTGAGGTCTTCCCCACAACTAGCTGACGTGTACAATGATGCTGAAGATGCATGGTTCTAAGGGCTTACACCCTCGTTTCTCAAGGCCGTGGCCAAGTACATTGCCACACCTATATCGCAAGTCGTCTGTCGACCGTTTCATTCCGGCCTTCTATTAACGGCATGGAAGATAGGCATTATGAAGCCAAATACAATGGTGGGATCCGGAAATATCCAGCTAGCAACCAACCATTTCGCTTTACGTTGCTATTATGCAAAAGCATGAAACTGGTCTTCAAACGAGCAATTTGAATTCATTTCGAAAGCTGGAATATGGTACTCTGTACCCAGCATTGCTTTAGTAAATTAGGCTCTTGCACTATCAACGTGCTGAGGATAAATGGGCAATTTCATTGGATTTTACAAGCACCTTGATGTAAGTTTGGTGGATTGCGGTGAGGCGTTTGATAAGGTCCCTCATGAATGGCTTTCTTCAAATTCCGAGCAAACGACGTATCTGTGCAGTTTTGCTCGTGAAACTTTGCTCTTTTGTACCTTGGCTGCATGCTGGCAACAGTGAACAAAAGTTTTCTGCTCCTGTGTATATAACCAACGGTACCCGCTAAAGCTCCCTACTCTGCTTTTAGCTATTACGCAGCTTTGTCATCGATTTGCCGTCTCAGCTTTAAGGGGATTTTTAGCTATGCGTACGATCTAAACATATGAACGGAAATACCCTCTCTAGAGGATGCTGACGGACGAAAGAGATGCATGATCCCCTGCACTATTGGTCGATTCAGGGACGTTTACCTATTAATCAAGCTAATTGTACCGTCCTGCATAGTTGCGCGCCTGAACTATTGGGTGTTTAGCACTTAGGTGGCTCCTTGCTCAAGTATGTCACTTCAGAGTGAGATATTAGCAAAATTCTGTTCGCAGATGCAAGATCTAATCAGGACTTTATGAAGTGCATTGTCGGTGCCTACAGGTTGTCTCACGCCATCCGGAGTTTTTCCTGTCGCTTTCTGCCGAAGCCCATACAATGCTGTTTACATCGCTTGCCCGCCCAAATACAGACCGCCTCCTTCCTATTGCCTGCATGCTTAACAAATAGGAGCCTAACATGCGCCACAATCGCCAACTGCATGAACCAAGGTTCGTGTCTGCGATACCTGACTTACCCCATCCAGTTCGGACACGAAATTTGCTTCTGTTTTTTAGGGACTGCCGTCGTCGACGTATCTCCAGGGAAGAGCTATAAAACAGTTGCAGGAATTAATTTAGCTTAACTATGGGAGTTTAACTAGAGGCAACCGATGGCAAATATTCAAATGGAGGAGGCTCGAAATGCGGTCCAAGCTTGTTATAACCACCCTAAATCGAGATGTCTAGAACCAGCTACCGGGGCCGGTCGCTGATGCGCAGACGAATGATTGTTTTAGCACTGGTAGCACATTAGTAAGAGCACGCGTAGCAAACTGGTCGGAATTGTACAACCATCCTCTTTGGTTACTAAAACTTGATCCTCATTAACTGACAATTACTTTACTTATTTTGGATAAATTCATAATTTTTTATGAACAAGTGATTGTACCTAAATAATTTTCGAGTGATAGACGTCGGTTAACTAAATAATTAAATAGATAAACAAATAAAAGTTTAGTGGCGACTAAGCAAAGCAAGCCTGCGCAGGCATGCTCAAGTTAAGAGTACAATATGTGGCCAGTTAAAGTCAATGGAACCAGCGAATTATCAAATAGGTATACATATAAATGTATGTATGGGTGCATGTAGGAATTTGTAGCTGTGTTTATATTATTTGTAGAAGTTACTGCACTTTTAATGGTGTTTGAACTTGTCGCTAGTGCTAAATAGATGCCTGATACCTGTGGACTTGAAGTATTTGTCCGAAGAAGCTATGGGGTGACTTTTGTTGGTAGCTCGGCACAACCGTCACTTCACAGTGTCGTTAAACAGATATTTGTAGCCTTTGTAGGTAGAACGTTTGCCAGGCGAAAGCCCAAAATTCCTAGCACACTGCCACCGAACTTTTTCTGGAACTTGGTGAATGCAAAACACTCAGCTGCACTACGTTTAGATTGTCCGGCTAGCGAGTTAAGTTGGGCATGGCCAGGTTCTCTGTACAGGCCTAATACCGCGCATGCTGCCCGCCTTTCGCCTACCGCTATTTCTACTTAGCACCTGGCGACGTGTTACATTTAAGGTGCAATTATATGAAAAGAAGCTGCAGGAGTGTTTAACGTCAAAAAGAAGAATGTAAACCAAAGTCAATAGGGTATGCTGCGTGGTGGTATTTGCGGCTAATTGCGCTGCATTCTGATGGGCTAACGTGGAAGCATTTTGATCCATGCACCGTAAACTGGACAAACTCAGTCTTTAGCTTGCTCACGGAGCACGTTCTCATTGTGTATAGACACAAAATTTAAAGCCTTCCTGAAGAAGCGCCTACTTTGCAAATCGAAAAATTAGCTAGAAGTAAGTTACTGTGGGCGGAGTCAAGCTAGCCAGGTACACACCGCGTAGGGATGGCTAGCCCAGAAAAATTAACATGGTCGCAAGCAAGCTTTGCAGTCGCAAGGGTCACTTTCCTGTCCGGTTTAGCTCATACGTTTCAGTACGGTATTCAGCGCAGAACCTTGAAGTGTGCTACCAGGGAAACGACGACTTTTTTCTCATTAGTTGTGGATGTCGGGTTGCGGTTGCCTCAACCACGCGTGCGACGGCCTTTCCAGAGGTTCCGTAATGCCATGATGCTGCATCTGAGCAAGTATCGGGAAATGATGAAGGTGACAAGGGATCTTCTTCATTCTTCTTACTACCAAAGACGCCCAATGAATAGGCTCTATATAAAAGCGTTGGCATTAAAATGCGCGCAATACGCAATAATGGATATACGGCAATCGATATTTCAGTGTGCAATCTATTTATCGATTTTGTAGCTTTTCGATAACAGTCTTCTGGTACTTGCGGATCCGTGGAAGGCTATTGCTTGGGTTAATAACCCATTAACACCGTAATAAATATAAAGCAGACTAGGATAACAGAGTCCAGATGTTTTTACCTCACTCCAGTGTAACCACTTAGCAAACGTCGCCATCTATGGCTCTTGTATGTACTGATTCGGTTGCTCTGTTTAAATAACATTAATAACTGGTTCGGATAAAAGCTGTGAACACAATGGCTTTTGGCAGAATTACTCAAATATCCAAGAGAGAAAATAGCGTCGGCGTTCGGTTTGTCGCAAGTGAGTCCCCACCCGCTTGCGTGTTTGCATTCGCGTACTGAGTGCAAGACTTGCAAGAGCTGGCTGCATATTTACTGCAGTAATGTTGAGGTCAACTTGTTTGAACTTCTTCAGTAGGTTTGCTCCTTAGTTGTCTTCTTCTTTTGTACTACAAGCCAAGCCCCTGATAAGGAATTACTTAGTTATGGCCCACCATTGCGAACAGCGTCGTCTTTCCTGAGTTCTCGGATCTTCTGGGGTTTTCTGCCTTTGCATTAGTGAGTGGGAAGGGCTCTCCGGATAGTACCTGCTAACACCAGTTGTCTCTACCCAACCGGATCCAAGGTTAGCTATGTCGTTCAAATGCCTTTGTTGTAATGATGGTCTGACCTCGCGTTCCAAATCCGTACAGTGCTCTGCATGGGTGGGATGTTTGCATAATGCCTGCTGCGACACTTGTCGTGAAGTAGCTGAGTCTCTGAAACGATACATTGTTTCAGGCATTACTCTTTCCTGTAGCCGCTACCGTGCTTCAATAAACAGTCGACGCCTCCATGCTAGGCTGCCACTTCCAAACTGTCATTCTACTTCGAGGAGGTGTGAAGCCTCCACTTTCTTGTTTACTCACATGTTCGTCCACAACTAATTCCGGTTTAGCTAACCCCACTGCCAAGCAAAGCCACGTCCCACGTGGTTCTCAGTCGTAGCATTTGACGCACGTCCCGCCCAGTGAGTCCACAACTAAAAATTACGCAGCCGTAGTAAGAATAACTTCCCTTGTTACCATGGGTCGGAGCCTAACTAGGTGTAATCTTCAGGCGAAGCCTAACTCCATAACGAAGGAAACTGCATTTTAGTCTGAAACGAAAGCTGTTCTTGACAAACTCTACTAATGAAAAAGTTAGTCAAGGACGGTGGGTCACTGCGGCCGCAGATCTATGGCCGCGCCCTGCCATCCGCGCTTGAACAATGCGTTATCATCCTAGACGCGTCAGAAGCTAACAGACGCACCTATGCAGAAAGGATGCTGAATAACCAAGGGTTTCTTGAGCGAATGCTAGCTATTTTATTTGCCAATTTTATGAAGGAGATACATCTCTGTCTTCCGCCAAGGTAGTGAGTAAGGCGCTATATTTATATTATGCCTCCTCAAGCTCGTATTCCAAGGCAAAGTAAAACGCCCACGCGTCTACTAGCAAAAACCCAGCTTTGAATATTGAGCCAGTTTCATCCAGAGTGCTCCTTCTGCGGAAGATCGGATTAAATAAAAACCACCGTTGGTTAGCTGCGGTTACGTCATCCGAACGATAGAACAGCACAACTCGTGGCTTTTTGCGTAATCCGGCGAACCGCGGGGACTTTTTGGTGGCCAATACTCGTCACCCCAAAGCAGCAGAGCATGTGAACGAACTGCGTGTAACTTTCGTTCATATAGGCAACCTGAGAAATAAACCTGCTGCGGTACGGTTGCATGCTAGCTGCTGGCCTTCAGCAAAACTTGGCTATTTGAAAACCTGGATCCATAGGACAGGGTTTCTGTCTAGCCGACCGCCCGGTAGCGGCGCCATAATGTATTGAAAGGCCAAACTCAACACCCATGCGGTTGTAGCTACTATTAACGGCGATAGCTATTTTGATGCGCCTTTGTGTCATTTTCATGAGGACTGCATATTAATTAGGACTGGTGTTACCTACAAAGCGCCATTGGGATCCGGAGCTCATTGGCTCCATTAGCTTAGTAAACACCATGCAGGATAGGATAGTCTTGTGGTGTAGGATTTTAGTGCCCCTAAAATACACTGGGACTTACTTCTTTGTGCTCACCCACTGCTTCTTTGCTGCTACCTTACTTGAGAGCGTTATCCATTGTAGTTTGCTTCAGCCCGACAGCAGGCCAAACAGCAATGTTGCTGACTTGCCGCCGAATCTTCTGAAACTTGTGCTTGACACAGCTGCCGCTTGGCACGGACCTAACAATTTTCCAACGTATTGGCAAAAGCGCTCATTGTGGCGTTTTATTCTAATGGACACGTCGCCTCACGTTCAAGAGCTAACTGGTTGCCATCGAAACGGTTGGCATGCAAACCCACTCCGTTCGAGAACAGCCGCAAGCGATATGGCCCGCAGCCTACTTTATTTCATTCCCGTTGGAGATGTGTGGAACGCTGTGCTTTCAAAATAACGACCCTTATTAACAACGCCGTGCTTTGCTTTCTCAAAAGTCATTCTAGTGGGTTTGCGTTTAAATTGATATTGAATTGAGACCATCGATAAATGGAAATCGCAAGTTTTGGGATCGTTTCAAGCAATCGTTTCAGGCAATCCCCCACTACTTACAATTAAGCAATAGTCGCCTTAGCAGCTTATGTGCCACCTCGATTAGTAGCTGCTTGTATAGGAAGCCTTTGCACTGGAAGCCAGCCGTGTCATCTGCATATTCACAACATGCACGACAGTGGAGGATGAGCCGCGCTATATCGCAGTTAGATACCAGTCATGGCGGTCCACTGCCGTCGTCCATGGCTCAGTTACATAAGTAGCTGAGTCGCAAGAGTAAGGTCGTGGGTTCGATTCCAGCAGGATTCGGCGTGTGCGCGCTACTGACGAGCCTTAATAGTATGAAGCGGTCGTTTAGTACTTCTTGGATGTGTGCTGGTTGTCTGCCTGTGCCTAACTGCGACGAAATTATACAAAATCACAAAGTGAGTCCGATTCGTCTTCCTACAAGGCTATCAGGAATGGTTGTGTCACGCTGAAGCATCAAAAATGCCAACGATATGGACAACTGTTAGCAACCTATTGCAGAACGGCGCACAGCGTTTGTTTCTTTTAGGTGAATGAAGTACCAGTGCTGGCAGTGGCATCCCTCATATTGTACCTGTGAGCATCGAAATTAACTTTACGAAGATCTTGATAAAGCCAGTCTCTTAAACTAACTGTACGGCTCTCTCTTCTCAAAAGTATCTCCCTCCTGAGACACCACGGTGTCCAAAGTTGCTTATCTATTAGATCAAGGTGACCTACAGCTGTACCTTGTTTGAATTTTAACGCTTCAGACTATTGGAAGGCTACCATAGTCGTGAAATCGAACGTAGAGATGACGCTGGTGCATTGAAACATCCTAGGTGCTAATATGTTGATAGAAGCCAATATTAGACAATAACACGATAAAATAAGGGAAGCACAGGGTGCGTGTACTAGGTTTTTACAAGTGCTGCGCTGTAAGGTATAATGGTGTGTAATTGATCTAACGTCCTGGAGCTCTAAGGAGCATGGCGTAGGGAAATCGATGTACGTAGGCAAGTGCTACGCAGTGGTACGCAAGCTAGCTCAGTATTACAAAAGTTAGCACTCTCAGGTTGCTTGTTTTAAAAGAAAGGTATTGTTCGTGGTGCTTAACAACCTGATTCACAAAGCGTGGTGGTGTATGGTAGTATGCCTAACGGAATTCACTCGGAGAGTTAGACTTATTAAACTAACAACTCCAGCTCGAGAGGAATTGTAACCAACCGCATGGCATCTCATTTTGCTTTCCTTGGACTTTCTAATGGTTTCATGCCTACTTCACAGACGGTTGATTACACATGTAGAAAATTGAAATTGCTGCTGACTTAAAAATACCGCAATATGTAGTAGCTTGCTGTGCTACAGAAAAAATGTTCATGAAAATAGATAATGGCTTCCGTTTTAAAGCCAACTTATTTAGTTAATTTACAAAATTCAAAAGCATAGCTTTATCCAGTGGGGCTGTAACAGCAGCTTAAATAAGACTAACATGATACACACATAATGCATGGTGCATTGCTTAAGTTGCTGTTGCATTGCTATTTGCGGTGCAGGTGATGTAATCTGACCCCATCTGTGCAGGCGGATGACTGGCCGTCCTACTTAAGCGTGTATTATGCTACTCGCAGGTGCAAAACTCGAATCTAAAACTAAATAGAGTAATATGTCCAGATATATCGTAGAATATTATTTTACCCACTAAAAGCACCACTTTTCGGCCGTAAATCTTCCTCTTCTACTGAAATCATATTTTTAATTGGCATGCGTGACCAATGGTGCAACTAGTAAAGGCAAAAGGATCGATATTCTGAGTGCTTGCTGTCGGGTTGATAACAGCATTTGGCCGTCGATGTCGGCCGGGCGTTGTATACCACACGGTTTTCTGAATTGCTCTCCAGACCTGGTCTGATCAGCGAGCTCGGAAGACGACCGTTATGCAGAAGCAATAGGTGTATAATTTACCGGTTGCAGTTGCAAAAGTATTATAATAACGTAAACGAATAGTGACGCTAATATTCGTTAACGTTGCGCGTTCAGTGGAAGGCAATTCAGCAGCGCAGCAAGGGTTCCTAGAGTGGTTTGGATCCGAGACCTGTGTTGCAGACTGCAGCAGGTTGGGGATCAGGCAGAGCCAACTTTCAAGGAATGTCCTTCACTCGTGCTATTAAAAATAACTGGGGATGCAATTGGTGTTAGCCAGGTTCAAGGTTCGTATCATTACACCGGAATCACATAATAGCAACACGCAGCAGCTTTGCTAACCAGCTTTATATTGGGCGTCCATTTTGGTACACGCGCAATTGCTATGGGGTCAGGGTACAAAGTCAGTATGTCCTTGGTAGGGACAAGCAATTGTTTGGATGAATACAAGTCCACATTGTGCGCCCGAAGGCGGAAAGCGACAGTCTTTGTGTTCATCCTGCTTTTCAAGTGGTTTTGTACGGCGGCGCTTTAGCAGGTATTATAGTTGCCCTTTGTGCGGGCGTCATACACAGTATGGTTAAGCTAAACTCAATGTTTTTCCGCTACTGTAAACGGAAATTGTAGTCTATGAAGCATAATTTGAATGCTGGACTTACAAGTGCAAGCAAGGTGAAACAGGTACTTCCACATCTCTTTTGCGGACGTTTAGCCGTACAGCACTCCAGATGCAACTTCCATATGTTTAAAAGAAGAAATAGCACTTTTCTAGAGAAAAGCGTCAGGGATGTCAGATTTTGGTGCTGTTGGTGCGACATGCTTTCTTACCTCCACACCCAATACCGGTCCGTAACTTGCGGGCCTCGCCCTGATCTGGTGATTGTAGATTTTTGTATATCTAACAAGTACATTATTGGCGACACGTTATTTAGGAGCTCGCTACTGGCGGTTATCTTGGTTAACTAATGTCTTCTTCTGGTTTTTGATACTTTGGTTACCTTTATCCTTGATGTACTGAGAGAGCTGAAAGCCTAACGTTAAAAGCATATATCAAAATGGGACAGGGGTTAGCAGTTGATGCAGGTTTTCAAACCGTATCTTCGCTTGTCCTTGAGGCAAGGCTTTTGCTCGTCATGTGGGTACGCAACACATTAGTTAGGGTGGAGGTGCGTGGAGGCATCATATCTGTCTTGGCCGTAGCTTATGGACGTTTTGAAGACTTCCCCGTAGTATGATATGCCTCAGCATCGTAGCTTATAAGTAGCATCATGGAAACTAAATAAGTAAACACTATAATAAGGAGGGAAGATAGGGCAAATATGATGCGCATCAGTATGTAAAAGTGATTTGATCAACGAGTCTAAAGGTGGATACGCAATTCCGGCGTAAACATTTGAAAATACAAATAAGACAGAAACGCTACCGAATGCAGTTCAAGGTAAAGCGTGTTACCACACGGAACAATCCCATCGTGCCAACTCCACGCCAATTATTGTGCGTAGGCATTTTACTGGTGGAGCCGGCGTGCACTTCGGAAAGAACCAAAGTGCCCTATGCGCATGGTAGCCTTCCGTCGGTTACACAGAGGTTGACGCACTTCGAATGGTAAAGGTCAGTGTAATTTGTAAAGTCAACCGTACTATTACTACCTTAACACAAGGTTGCTAAGCACAAATACATTTTTCGGGTTACGGTTGTGGTGGTCAGGATTGCCAAACGGCCGCTAGTTTATTGCGGTTAATGTTTGCTTTCTCTTCAGCTAGTTTTTGGTTACCGATGGTTAAGGCAAATTAAATGATGCGCTCATCGTACTTCGTTTGTTCCGCCCGTGAGCCATACCATAGCGGATACCGCGCCTGGTTAATGTAATCTGGGTGCTTAGTGGTACCGCATGATATCATGGGTGCAAACTTAACGTTTTCTTTACTGTGTGTTTCATAGTGGAGAAAGAATATTCACTGTAGTTAAGTGATTATTACTGCGAGCTTTTACGAATGTATAAGGGAGAAAATAGCCCACCTATATTAACCCGGGCGTAAATAATCCTCGCTGTAAATATTACAGAAATATTGCTTTCAGTAGTTGCAGGTCGGCAAGCTAAAACGAAAAGTATGACACCCGCTACGATGGACAGTCATAAAAGCAATTTGAAATACTTGCAGCACGATTTGGAACGGTCGCAGTCAGTGAGCTATGTTCACCATAGTAGGAATGTAAATATTTATCAGAAAAATTCGCGCATAAGTTAACATGTTTCTATCGGGCATGGCGCGATATGATCACGAAGGCAGTTGCCGAAGTGCGGGAGCATGACCTCATACAAGCAGAGAAGCAGCGGCAAGTGCAGAAACGGCAAGCAACGATGGGTTATACTCCATAGGCATTAAGCGCACGGTGCTGTAGCACATGCGTTCGCGAGCGCCTGAGCCTTACAGTTCTAAGTAGCCACGAGCAAGGCCACTCGCGACCAGCATCGAAGTGACAGTGGGTGTTTTTAGGAAAGCAGGCAGAACCGGCGAAGCCTTTGTATTTACGTTGCACTCCTTATACTAACGGCGAGCTTATATGCTAAGTCTCTCTATTTCAGGGGATGGTTTTGTTATATTGTCTCATGATTGCTTACGTGAACTATCTTCTAGTAACTTGTACACGTCGCTCAATTTATTTGGAGTTAACTTTGGCATCATTTTCCTATTTGTGATGTTTTCCTTAAATATATGTTCTGAAGTCTTGAAAATATGGCGGATAGTTTGGCAACCAATTTATTTCATATGCTGATATCTTGTGCCCCATGCTGAGGCTGAGGTTGAACAAGGAAAGCGACTTATCACGGGATAAAAGTAAGTGCTTGTCAAGTCCGGTAGAATGATTGGGATGAATAGGATGAAGTCAAAATATATCTGGGAATCTACCGAATATCTGCCGAGATGAGTACTTTGATAAATTACATTAGTGTAAAATTAAACAACTCGAGCGTAAACGTTCAGAAATACACTAAGGTGCAGTGATCGTTAATATAAAGGCTTGAGAATAGTAAAATAGGATTGCTCACTTGGTTTCATTTGATACATAAAGCTTGTTGAAAAGCATGCTTGGCGTAATCCACAATAGAGGAGCTTAGGAAACAAAATGCTAAGAGTTAAGAGCAACATCTAACAGTTTGTTGAAAATGTTCAACGTAGGGGAGGATACGACTGAATCTGGGATTGCGTTCCAGGGTTGGCAAACCCGAAGGGAAAAGTAGTTCCCTTGCCACTCTAGACGGCTATCTTGGTACTTTAAGTTTAAGCAGTTACCCCTGAGCTGCGTGTTGTGGTTACGTTTCAGCAAATGGCGACATACGTGATTGGGGTCACTCAGTATCTGACACGCTAATCTGTGATGGGCGCACAGTCATCGTTAGCGTCTACAGAAAATTCCCAGCAACTCCAGGCACCGGTAATAAGAAGGATAGCGCAGGCCCTTTACATTCTTCCTTGCTCTTCGTTGTGGTGCCTCTAACGCATGTAGGCCGCGCTGCACCAAGGTTGCCGAGCTTGGATAGCGTATTCAACATGTGGGCGCAAGTAGGAATTGTGCACCGTTGAGAAGATTGCTAGGTCGAATCTCCCGAATGCCCTTCGCCGCATGCCGACGCGTTGCTTGAGCGTTTTCGCAGCTACAGCAGCCAGTTATAAAAAGTTGAGTTTGCTCTGTACGAACACACCAAGGTCACACTCCTGGGAGTTGGTCTGCGATCCGTTTGTCCCACTCAAATAGGTGTAGTTTTGTCTCTAACGTACTTGTACAACGCGACATACGTCTACATTGCATGATAGGGCTTTTTAAACTAACCAGTTCGACACAGTGTTAAGATCTCACTGGAGCCGTTCGTGCTACTCCGGTCCTCTAATCCTTCGCCATTTCAAGTTGAAAAGTATCCCAGGCGTGGACTTCAAAACGACAAGTTGGCGAATAAGCTAGTTTTCGGTGACCCTCGTCAGGCTAAAACACGACAACTGATAGGAACAAGATTAACATAAAACAGCAGATAATGTTAGAGTGCAAAATTCAAGGTTATTGGAAAACAGATCAGAAGTGGTCGACGGACTATCGGCGGCATGCCCCTCAACGAGTCGTTGTGGTTGAGTGCCATGGCAACCACAGAATCTGAACGAATCACTTTTGAGCACCTAAGTCTGAATTCTGGTGGTGGATAGCAATTGCCTCAGCTGCTGGTAAGCGACATTTTACCGCACGTGACAGACGTCCAGGTACACGGTAAATGGGTTGGAAGGTCAGCGGATGTCGATGTGATGATTAGAATCAACCAACTGTGCCAACACGGCGCTCATCACAGATTTTCTCCCACCATTGCTTAGGTTAGCTAAACAATGCTCGCGTATTCACTCAGCCAGCCTCCTAGTACTTCTTCCGATGTATCTTGCTCGACATGAACAAGAGAAGGAATATACCCAATAAGAAGTACATGACCAAGGAAGTATCTCTTTGAGTTGGGGCCTCACGATTGGTGTTGAAGTAAAACTTAGCCGCATGCTCGCTGCGGCCTATACTAGACATGTGCAATTCACCGTATCACGCAACAGCCAAGTGGTTAGCTAAGCCTCTAGAGCCGGTAAGAAAACTTATTTCCACGTACAGCCTACGAGAGACATTCAGTTTCTTAGATCCATAAGACAGCTTCAGCTAACCGGAAGAAAGGTGTTTTCATTGGATGTGGTGTCGCTCTTCACCAATATTCCGTTAGAAGGGACAATAGACTATATATGTAACACCGCTCTAGACCATCAACTGGGTAGCGGGCTTTCAAGTGATCGACTGAAGCAGCTACTCCTGCTGTGTACTAGTAACATACAATTACAGTTTAACGGGGCCATATACAGACAAAAATGGGTAGCAATGGGCTCACCGCTTGGACTGCTACTGGCTGATGTGTACATGAGCAAATTAGAGAATACTTATCTGGGCGGAGTCATTACTAGCCTACCATACTACGGACGATATGTGGATGATATATTTCGCGTGACAGACAAACACCGTTGCCCAGAGACAATTTTATCCTACTTTAACTCAGCACACCCTAATGCCATTTTCACTCTAGAAACTGAAAGCAGTGACACGATGTCCTTCCTAGACGTTCACCTTAGTGAGAGACCAGATGGATCAGTCCAACGGTGGGTACTTAGAAAAGCAACATGGTACGGACAATATGTACATTTTAACAGTTTTGTCCCAGCTGACGGCTGAAGACAGCTGAAGCTGTCTTATGGATCTAAGAAACTGAATGTCTCTCGTAGGCTGTACGTGGAAATAAGTTTTCTTACCGGCTCCAGAAGCTTAGCTAACCACTTGGCTGTTGCGTGATACGGTGAATTGCACATGTCTAGTATAGGCCGCAGCGAGCATGCGGCTAAGTTTTACTTCAACACCAATCGTGAGGCCCCAACTCAAAGAGATACTTCCTTGGTCATGTACTTCTTATGGGGTATATTCCTTCTCTTGTTCATGTCAAGCAAGGTACATCGGAAGAAGTACTAGGAGGCGGGCTGAGTGAATACGCGAGCATTGTTTAGCTAACCTAAGCAATGGTGGGAGAAAAGCTGTGATGAGCGCCGTGTTGGCACAGTTGGTTGATTCTAATCATCACATCGACATCCGCTGACCTTCCAACCCATTTACCGTGTACCTGGACGTCTGTCACGTGCAGTAAAATGTCGCTTACCAGCAGCTGAGGCAATTGCTATCCACCACCAGAATTCAGACTTAGGTGCTCAAAAGCGATTCGTTTAGATTCTGTGGTTGCCCTGACCCTCTACCACAACGACTCGTTGAGGGACATGCCGCCGATAGTCCGTCGACCACTTCTGATCTGTTTTCCAATGACCTTGAATTTTGCACTCTAACATTATCTGCTGTTTTATGTTAATCTTGTTCCTATCAGTTGTCGTGTTTTGGCCTGACGTAAGCCACCGTAAACTGGCTTGTTCGCCAACGTGTCGTTCTAATATCCTTCGCCGTTTCTTGATATGGTCCGCGAAAAATAGGAAATCGGTAGCAATTGAGCTCGCCAATGGTTAATGAACACCAATAATAGACGAGGTCCAAGCAATGAGCCCTTTGGTACACCACACATCACATCGATTGCATCGGACAATGATTCTCGAGTTTCATTGCTAGCTAGCGTTCGTGTATAAAATTGCTAATCCAACTCAGGATTGAGTCGTCAGAGCCGTAGTTCGTAAGTTTCTGAAGGTGAGTCCGGTGTTTGAAGCGATCAAACGCTTTTGAAAACTCCAGGTATATGACATCGGCTCCTGCTCCCTCATCAACAGATTCAGCCCAGCTATTGTGTACAAGTTTTAGGTTATTAGAACATGTATGCTGTTGAAGAAAGCCATATTGCTCTGGGGCTGTTATGTTGTGGCTTTACTGATACTGCATCAGTGCATCTGCGATGATTGATTCTATCACTTGGATAGTAGAGGGAGTAGTGGTATTGGACGGTAGTTGGCAGCATCAGTGAGGTTAACCCTCTTATGGATAGGAGGGAGGACCCCTAGCTTCCATACTGGTGGAATATGGCTCTCTTCCAGACATCGCTGATAGAAAACAGCCAGTGGTTCTGTTAGCGCACTAGCTACCGCCTGCAGAGCCCTTGGTCGGATGTCGTCGTCTCCAGGAGAACTGTGGATACGTTTTTTTAAAAACTTCTGCAACACAGCTTCCGCAGTGAAGGTGAGGTTTTCTAAAGCCGACAGTGGATTAATCGGAATGAGGAGGAGGCTTGGGCTCGTTCCTGATGGAAAGATTAGGAGTAATGAAGCTGTAGGGGATCGGCTGCTTCCATTGCTGATCGCGTGAACCCATTAGCCGTGACTAGTGTTGGAATCCCCTGCTTCACCTTTTGAAAGGCCGTTAACGTTAAAGCGAGAAGCAGGATCAGTACGCTTTAGAACCAATACGCTAATATAAGGCCAACCTCCGATGAGTGGAGAACAACAAAAGTAACGCTAGGAAAAATTTATCAAGTGAGGCGAAACGTTATCTGGTGCTAAAATAAGGCCCCGGAAGGTAGCTAGCTAGGGGAAGGTGTGGTCGCGTGCGCGGAGAGCAGATGGCCGCGGAGCCGATGAGCGTCGCGCCGTTTGAAGGCTGATGCTATGTTGACTCAAACAAACGCGAGCACCGTTCAAACAGGCGAGCGGCTAATTTGCTATGTGCATCGAGAAAATATAATTTTGTGATTTCGTAATATTTTACGCAACATGCGGCAGCCAAACAGGGGAATCTCAAGGTCACTACACAGCCCCTCTTAGAAGGGAACTGTAGGTGACCCTTCGATCTACGTGAGGACTGTCCCTCGCCGGCCAGCCTTCTGCAAGACCAGGCAGTGAAACCTGATGCAGCTGCTGGGGGAGAACCAAAACGTTCGGACGCTAAGGGCTCCCACCCGTGTCCTCCCTACAGGTGCCAAAAACACAAAATGGGGGAAATGTTCGTAGCGTTCGATGGCGTAGTGTCACAGCACATGATGTTTGAGCACGTAGTGTCCGTAAACGCAACGTTCGATTGTCGTTGAACGTCCGCGTGTCGGGGATATGAAACAGAAATGGAAACGCGAAATGTCAAACAGGTGCGAGCCACAGAGCTAACAAAAGGCGATAGCACTTACCGAGTGCGATAAGCGAATAAAGCGCGAACCATTTTGTGTTTTCAAAACGATTTTCTCCTTTTTAGGTTTCCAAAACGTTTTTGCGTGTTGTGGGGTTGCTAAACGCTTAGCAAATTTTTTGGGTTTTCAAAACGTTTTGTTGGGCGGGTTAGGCCACAAACATAAAGGATGCCGGAAAGAAAAAATGAAAAGAAGACTAATCATTTAATCGGGCTGGCCAATGAACCCGCCTACCTGACCTAGTCGATTTTGGACGGTCGGTCGGAAGCGTTGTCGATCCAGCAGTTTTGTCGGATGAGGAAGCTTTTGGCTCGATAGAATCGGGAGGAACTGAGTCGGCGGGGTTAGTCGGAAAATGCGCCGTAGCATCGGAAGTAGGCATGTCGTCGATCATAGGCTGCGTTGCCTCGTCCGAAGGTGGACGGGAGTCATCGTCGATCTCAGGTTCCGCATGGGCAAACTTGAGGCGGCCGATAGAGACAGTTTCAAGTTTACCGTGGCGGTCGATAACGAATACGCCGTCCTTACGTTTAAGAACCTTAAGTGCACCTTCGTAAGGTCGTTCGAGTGGTCTGCGTAGACCACCGAATTGAAGGAAAACATAAGCGCATTACAGTGGACTTTCTGGAACTAACGATTTACGTCTTTGTTATCGCACGTCGGTTACTTTGATATGGCGCATGCTCGTGGCTAACTGCATAGCGTAATTCGCGTCGTAGCGGGATGTTCTGGGGTTTCCAGAAAAGAAGTCCCCAGGTAGTCTAAGAGGTTGTCCATATACCAGTTCGGCGCTGGACGTGTGCAAATCA
Organism: Dicrocoelium dendriticum; assembly: GCA_944474145.2. Classification (NCBI taxonomy): domain Eukaryota; kingdom Metazoa; phylum Platyhelminthes; class Trematoda; order Plagiorchiida; family Dicrocoeliidae; genus Dicrocoelium; species Dicrocoelium dendriticum. The sequence goes on along the minus strand of OX104065.1, from coordinate 77,856,919 downwards.
GCTTTAAGAGCTGAACGGATACCAAGTAGTATCATAGGCAGTGCTTCGGTCCAGCTTAGTGCATTAGCTGCACTAAGTGTGGCCTTCAGCTGTCGGTGGAAACGTACCACCATGCCGTTGGATTGCGGGTGATAGGCGGTAGTCCGGATGCGTTGACATCCGAGGACTTTGAGTAGGTCGTTGAGGGTCGAGGATTCGAACTGAGGTCCGCGGTCGGTAGTCACGGTGGCTGGACAGCCATGTAAAGCGACCCAGCGCTCAACGAAAGCGCGCGCTACGGTGTCCGCGGATACGTCGGGTATAGTTACGGTCTCGGGCCAACGGGTGTATCGGTCGATCATGGTCAAAATGTAGACCATCCATCTGGGTGGTGCCAAGGGTCCAACTATGTCGAGATGGACATAGGCGAAGCGAGCTGTGGCTTGCGGAAAACGACCAAGCGTAGCGGACACGTGCCGCTGTATCTTGGCCTGCTGACACGTTAGACAACCGCGTGCCCAGCGCGTAAGATCGCGTTGCATTCCAAGCCAAACGTATCTCTCGGATATGAGCTTGCTCGTGGCTCGGATGCCTGGATGAGCGATGTTAGGAAGTGTGTCGAAAACTAGACGTCGAAAGGTTTCTGAAACGACGGGTCGAGGTCGTCTAGTAGAAGCATCACACAAGGTTGTGCCATCAGATGACGACAGTGGATGCGATGTGATTCGTAGCCAAGAATCTTGTTTGACGTTCTGACAGTCAGTGTCAGTTAGTTGCGCGGTAGCCATGGCAGATAAGTCAATTGCCTGGCCAGCGGTGTGGATTGCGGAGACACGCGCAACAGCGTCAGCAACGACGTTATTCTTACCTGAAATGTGTTGGAGGTCAGTAGAAAATTGAGCCACGAAATCCAGCTGAAGAACCTCACGTGGTGAGTGTCGAGCTGATTGATTTCGAAAGGCGTAAATAAGCGGCTGATGATCGGTGAAGATAACGAACAAATTACCTTCTAAGACGTGCCTGAAATGTCGGACGGTAGAATAAACTGCCAGCAGTTCGCGGCTGAATGTGCTGTACTTGACTTCTGCAGGTTGTAAGCGTCGGGAGTAGAAAGCAAGCGGTTTCCAGCATCCCTCAGTGAGTTGCTGCAGGATGGCGCCAATGGCAGTGTCCGATGCATGGACTGCAACGCTGAGTGGAGCTTTGGGTACGAAATGGTGAAGCGTAACGGCTTCAGCCAAGGCCCCTTTAAAAGCCTTGAGGGCTTCGGTTGCAGCGGGCGTCAACTCGACGTTGCCGTATTTGCGTCCACGAAGTAGGTCGGTCAATAAACTGAGCAAGTCGGCACAACGTGGCAGAAATCGACGGTTGTAGTTGCTTATCCTACTAAAACGGCGGATGGCGGCCAAAGTAGTCGGAACGAGAAAGTCCTTAATAGCACTGACTCGGTCTTCGAGCGGCTGCATGCCATGCTGGTCAATTCGATGACAAAGAAATTCGATAGATGGTTGCTGAAAATGCATTTGTCAGCCTTGACAGCAATGCTATTAGTGGCTAAACTCTCGAAAAGCATCTTGAGGTGCTCCGCGTGCTGTTCTTCGGAAGAACTGGCTACTAAGACGTCGTCTATATAAGGATAAACAAAGTCGAGACCTCTCGTGACAGGGTCTATGAAGCGTTGAAAAGTTTGAGCTGCGTTGCGAAGACCGAAGAGCGTTCGCAAGAATTCGAAAAGTCCGAAAGGCGTGATGACTGCGGTTTTCGGAAAGTCATCCTCGGCTACAGGGATATGGTGGTAAGCGCGAACCAGATCGATCTTCGAGAACACACGGGTGCCACGTAGGCTAGCCGTGATGTACTGAATATGCGGAATCGGATAGCGGTCGGGGACGGTAGCGTTATTAAGAGCGCGATAGTCGCCACATGGACGCCAGTCTCCTGACTTTTTAGGCACCATGTGTAGAGGCGAGGCCCACGGGCTCTTAGACGGGCGAATAATGCCTAAGTATAGCATGTGCTCGAATTCGGAGCGTGCAAGTTTGAGCTTGTCGGGGTCATACGCCTGGCTTTTGCGAACACGGGCGGACCTTTAGTAACGATGTGATGTGTCGCGGCGTCGGTTGCCGAAGGCGACGGGACGGCAGGACGGAAGGCCTGCGGAAAACTATCGAGCAGCCTCTGCCCGCCGGGTGAACTAAGTTGAGTCGCGTACACGGGACTGATTGACGCGGTGTCGGTCAAAGTCCCAATGACTGCGAGATCCGTAAGGCGGTCGACTAGATGGTGTCGCTTAACGTCGACAAGTAGGTCGTAATGACGTAAGAAGTCGAGACCAGTGATGGGCGTTTGAACATCCGCAACAAGGAATATCCATTTGAAAGTGCGTCGGAGGCTGAGCTTTAGGGTGCGCGAGCGTGGACCATATACGCGCGCAGAGCTAGTCAACCTTTCGGTCGGGTGCTTTGGATCACGCGGGAGAAGGCTGACGTCTGCGCCAGTATCGATGAGATAGCGAACTCCGGTTCTACGATCGGTGATGAAGAAAAGGCGATTGCATTGACCAGCTACGTCCGTCACTCCTACTTGCTGGTCCGCCAGTTTCCCTGCTGCTGTCGTTTGAAGGAACAGGGAAGGCGACACGATTTATCTTGCTGGCCGAATCAATCGTGGTACTAGCAGTAACCGTTTCTATTAGGGGATCGCGAAGGAGAGTTCGAAAGTGAACGCGAACGGCTTCTAGAGCATTTACAGCGGTTATGTCCGGAGGCCGAAAACTCGGAGAATTGTCGAGTCAACGTTGCCATCTGGGATTTACGCGTAGCAATATCGTCGTCCGGTTTCGTCTGGACCTGCGAAACCTGGCCGTATGATTCCCAAATTCGGTCGGCTGTATCAACCAGTTTGGATAAAGGTGCATCCTTACTAGCGCAGAGGATGTGTAGCATCTCGCGCGGAAGTCGTTGCAACCACATTTCCCGAAGAAAAGAAGCATCTATCGAAGTGGGTTTAGCTAGGCTCTGCATTTTTCGAAGCAGCTGAGACGGCTTAAGATGGTCAAGGTAGGTTCTGTTGAGGAGTTTTGTAACTCGTTGTCGATCGGATAAGCCTGCTCTTCTCAGAACAGCCGTCTTGACTGCATCGTAAGTCTTTTGGTCGTCAGGATGATCTAGAATGTCATCAATATCATCGATGACATTTAGCGGAAGCGCTAAAACGACCAGGTGGAACTTGGTCTTTTCGAACCTAATAACACGCAAAAGAAATTGCGACTCTGGTTGACCAAACCAAGACGTAGGATTAGTCTCGCGAACAGGTGCGATAGGAAGCGTAACTGTGCCGATCTGAACGTCAGAATCTACTCGATCAGTTTCCATAGCGAGCAAAATAGCGAGCCAGCGAGATTAAACCGGAAAATGAAAAGTGAAAAACAGACGGGTTAGCGAAAAAATGTGACCAAATCTGAAAAGAAAAGTTAGCAAAAACTCACCGGAGAATGACCAATAGTCGGGGTCACCAATAAAGCGAGAAGCAGGATCGGTACGCTTTAGTACCAATACGCTGATATAAGGCCAACCTCCGATGAGTGGAGAACAACAAAAGTAACGCTAGGAAAAATTTATCAAGTGGGGCGAAACGTTATCTGGTGCTAAAATAAGGCCCCGGAAGGTAGCTAGCTAGGGGAAGGTGTGGTCGCGTGCGCGGAGAGCAAAGATGGCCGCGGAGCCGATGAGCGTCGCGCCGTTCGAAGGCTGATGCTATGTTGACTCAAACAAACGCGAGCACCGTTCAAACAGGCGAGCGGCTAATTTGCTATGTGCATCGAGAAAATATAATTTTGTGATTTCGTAATATTTTACGCAACATGCGGCAGCCAAACAGGGGAATCTCCAGGTCACTACAACTTGCCTGTACAGAAGTTTGTTGTCCGTGCAGAATCGCTTCAATAACTCCTGCTGACGCGTGACCTTGTCTCCGCGGATCAGTTTCACACAGAACTTAACATGTGTCACATATACAGTTCAAGTTTCGGCATTCGAGCTCTCCTGGTGAACTCGCCATGCCAACTCACTCCGGGACATACACTTACTTGTTCTAATCCTCGGAAATGACGTAAGCTTGTTTTTGGGTTAGTAAGAACTCTGTTCCGGTGCGTGCAATACCACGGTGCTAAACGGTTTCCCGGGTAACATCTGGGGGGAATTCGGTCAAGAAACCCCAAGGCGTATCCTTATAAAGCTTAGATAACACAGGCAGTACGCGCCAGTATGCATGTTATCCTCCTCCTTTTCAGGGTACTTCACATAGCATATATAGCCCAAGAGAACAATAACATGATCGCTAAAACCCAGTGGTGTGCTTGTAACTATCCCGTCAACCATGAACCTTCGTTAGTTATCACAAGATCTAGTATCGACGGATTGTTCGCAGTTCGAGGGTACGTGGCTGTACAGGGGGTGGCCAGCAATTAGCTCCTGAAAGCAGGCTTTAAACTGCGTGCCACCGGTAGCTTGCGTTTCTGTGTTGTGCTCGCTAAAGTCTCCAGCGACAAGAATGTGGGTTTAGGACTTGTTCAAAGCAAAATGAAAAACATGGTTCAGCTTGGAGTCCATTTCTGACGTTGAGTTTGGTGGGCGGTAAATCATGGCTAGTAGACATGTGTCCTTGTTTCGCAACCATAGGCGGCACCAAAGCGAATCGGGAGCTCGGATTTCCGGGTGATCGGTAACTTCACATCGGAGGGTTGTATTAAAGTAAAGAATCACACTGCCACCCCTTCCTATTCTCTCGGTCCGAGTCAGCGACATGCCGGATAAATTGATCTTAGAATCGGGTATCTCCATGTTTAACAAGGTCTCTGTACTCAGGACGGGGTCCGGCGGTTGTGAAGCATGGAATACTCTAAGTTCGGACGTCACTTTAAAGGCCCTTGGCGTTTGTGTACATGAAAGACAGGGCTTGTGTTGTTAGGAGTGCGTTGATGGATAGTAACTATGTGTTAGTTTTTAAGCTGACCAGTAGGTGGCCGGCCATTAATCTTTTGTGGTTTATACATTTCAGTCAAGTTGCATGGCATTATTGAGTGTTCCTGATCAGAGGTTTCACTCGGGTTTTGCTCTGTCCTGTTGCGTGTCGTGGCTGCTGTTGTGTCGGTCTCTCCGCAGGACTGTGCAGATGTAGAATTTGGTGCGTTTGCAAGTTACCTCGAATTGCTTACGACCTTTGGCAGTTCGCCTACTGCTCGTAGCCCTATCTCTATTAGCAATCTAGCTCGAAACTTTAACCAGCTATCCAACAGAACTTGCGTCATTCCCTTGGAGTGTAGCATTACTTCCTTAGCCTTGCGCCGCAGCCCTTGTGGTTAGGTGATGACGGAAATCTTGTCAGGGATTTGGCAAGAACATGGTCAACAGAGAGTGCTTCGCTGATGTAGCATCACTGTTCTTAGCCAGGTGTTTGCGCATCGTGATCAGAAGCATGCAGAAGCTCGGGAACACCTAAAACAAATAATGTTTTCCTGCTATACCTATTAGGAATGCCCCGTTGGTCAACTGCTTCTATTGGGCGAGCCATTCAATATATGTCAGGTAATATGCGCACTCCGCTCGTGAGTTGCGAAGACGAATTGCTGAGAGCAGGACAGCCTCTGGCACGTATGCTGAGTGTTACTCGAAGAATTCGAGGTTCACCAGATTGTACTGTTGGGTGACGCGCTACGCGTTGAAGCATTGCAGCCTCAACCCGAATACCAATCGCCTCGCAGTTGAAACGCCACTGGTTGCGATCGTCTTGTAACTTGCCTTTCATTGTGCCAGCTTTGGACTCGGGAACCTTGGTGCTCGCGTGAGTTAATGTAGCGTGGTCTTTTCCAGCGATTGTTGGCTTTATAGCTGCTGCCGGCAACTTGGTGTGTTAAGAAGGTACCACTGGATTTGACGGTGAAGTCTGCTTCGCGCCACGCTTGCTGGGTACAGAAATTGCACCAAGGTGTGTTGCTCCCGGTGTGCTTGTCGAGACAATCGATGTGTACCTTACCTGCTTGTAATCTGCACCGGATTTCCTTTGGCTTTGAGTTGTCGGTGTCATGCCTGAATCTCCAGGGGAAGCATCTATGGTTGGAGAATGCAAGCAGGCATGTTTGAGGCTGGTCTACTTATGGGAGTGGGATAATTCAGTGGATTTGGAGTCACAGACGCTGCAGTGCGGTTGGAGCGTCTAGCTCCCTTCCTCGGGTTAGCTTCGGAGCTTACTTTGGCTAGATGCAATATTATCTTAACTATAATTATCTCCATGGGAGCGATCTTAGTAATTACAAAATGCGCAATTACCTCAGTCATGCTATCTTACTTTTTCATGAGCAGAGATAAACAGTTGCCAACTGGAATGACTTGACATGTTTGGCCAAAGCAACTTGTGTCAGCAACTTGGTTTGTCTGTCTCACTTCTTGGATGGCTTTACCTACACATTGCGGTCAATACCATCTAGTGCAGCTAGAACAGGTCACATTGATATTAAGGACTTTACTGCAATTGTCTGCGCAAAATAGGTGACGTTGAATCATTGGTATGCTAGTCGTCCTCTTACCGTTTGCAGTAAGGCCTAGCTAAGCGCTCACCTTGATGAGTGTTCTTTAAGCTAGGCGTGACACAAACAAGTCAGAACAAGTACATGAATTGAGAGTTGCTCTACTGCACCAAGGTCAGGCAGGTCGTAATACGCAGACTGCCGGATTCATCGATCAATCGAGCCGCGGTTGAACACACACACACACATACAAAGCGGCAACGTGGGTTGATCGGTCTGCCTTAAGCAACGATGTAGGTGGAGCGCTGATAAGTGTCCCTAGAGCTGTTCAGTTGATGAGCGGAGCAAAAAGACTGCAATTTTGTTATGCTGGAACTAGTAGGGATGGTTGCCGCGTAGTTTGGGAGCTCAAAGCTTCTTCTTCCGAATGAGACCAAAAGATTTTCCGAAAAACGCCGGTTTGATGTAGTTACATAGGTGGAACTCGGCAAAGAATCTGCCGAAAATGGGAGCTGCAAAAAGAATATAATCCACACAGGTTAGATCCAAGAGTTGGAAAGCACTAAGTAGAGCTCCTCGAACTGGTTCGAACAAGCGCACACACCATATTTTGTAGGGATAATTAGACTGGCCACAGAGGGCAAAGAAAGAGCCGAGTTAAAGTATGACCGCAGTTGGTCTAAACCAAGTTCCACTTTTACTATCCATGTTCAAGCTGGAAAATTTCACTCCCTCAAAAATTAGTTTGTTCAAAGCACTTGAATCATCTAATAACTTGCACATTACTTACGCCAATTGTGGTGCTCTTCGTTAATTTTATTGCGTTTGTAGAACATTTAAGTAGATTCTGGACATTTTGTACTTATCACGGATTCATTGTTAACCATCTAACTTCATTTGCTAATTTAGCGAACAGTTATGTCTGTAAAGCCGGATGCTTTAAGAGATATATTTGCTTTGCTAATGTTATTTCGAGTCATTTGCTGTTGTTTGACATCCCCGGTGTGGCTGCGCTAGATGTGCATTTTCACAAGGTGCCTACCTGTCTATTACCCACTACCTCGTCCATCCTGTCTCTAGGAGACAGTTGGTCTTTGTTGGAGGGGACGGGGTGCACTGTCCTTGTGGTCGTGCTAGACTCAAAGCGTGGTTCCATGTAATTAGTGTGGAGCGGACTACGGTTCAGCCACCACTATGGGTGTACTTGTTTCGCAAAAGACAGCGTGCCTGCGAAGGAGGGTGGGCCGGCTCGGTTGATGAAACCTGGCTCTCATCCACCTGCCTCCCGGTCTTATTCCATCGGGTTTGCACTGCATATGGGGTATGTGGATGGAGCTGTGGGTGTTGAAGCGCAGGCCATCCATGGTCCCTCGGTAGGCGCGGGCGCGCTGCGGCTGGCCACATTAAGGCGCAACTCCGAAACCGGATGCCACCTGCGATATATATATATATACATATATTTAAATATCTTCATCCAATGATGTCTTGTGCTTTTGATCCATCGCAATGAGGCTGGACCTTACTATGGTGTGATGGTTTGTGTGCTTCAACGATTCATTAAGCTATGCTGGGTGTTGCATTTTTGTACCATCAGAGCCACTCATACCAGATTGGTCAACGGTTAGAGGCCAGAGAAACTCAGACTCCTGGTCCCCCAGGTTAGGGGTTGGAATGGGGGTGACACTTTATGCAATATAACGGGCTCTTTGTAGCCCAAAGCCAAAGCCGCTGCCTTGCGGTTAGGTTTTTGAACCAATGGCCTTGATTGAGAACACTAACCGTTCTCTTGTCTAGGCCTGGACAACCTGAAAGTATTCTGCCTACGCAATACAATGAAACTTTCCTCAAACAATTTCTTGATGAAACTTGAAACAATGATTCGCCTTCAACCACTTCATTAAGGCAGTAAGAAGACCTAGGTTGCGATATGTTAACATTTCGATTGCTCTGGTCAGTTCTCACGCTATACAGGTAAAACAAAACACGCAATATATGGGTCCCACACTTAGTGGCAAAGCTAAGAAATAAAACTGAGAATGACGTAATCAGGTCCAAAGCAGTCTAATTGATTTCCTCAATTGTTTCTGGACGAACAGCACGGGACGATTCAACCTTATCTGTAGAGCTTAGCCAATTGCCAACAAACCCAAGTTCCTGTTGCGCAATAACGCCTTGAATGAAGCGATTGCGTTCACCTGGTGACGAGTCAACATGAGGTTTCAGTGATAGACGAAGCAGGCTTCCGATTAATGCTTTGTCCGCTCCGCCTTGGTTAAACAGCAACTGCCTTAGCCACAATGGGAAGTGTTCCGTCCCACGTTGAGCCAACCGGCAACCAGCCTTGCTTATGTAAGTGTCACTGCAAATGCAAGTGAATTAATAGATGGTGTTAGAGGCCGAAGTGATTGTCGAACCACTCGGACAGCTCTGGAGTGGATTCCTTCGTGTAGTGTGGATAAGTCGTAGTTGGGCGGTAGAGTAGGTGCAAGTTAGAGCGGACCTGAGCTTGTGACCAACTTCATTTGCCACGTGATCCCACTTGAACGGTAAGAACAAGTAAGCATCCTTCTTCTCAGCTGTTTGTACCTCCCTGTGGGCCTTCCTGTGTAGTTTCCGCGAGACTTGATATTGTTGTGCACGGAGAAAGTGTGATTCCAGTTTGAAGGGACGGCATACAAACAGGTGGAGGGCGTTGCCAGGGGTAGTCCTTTTGGACCAGTTCTGGCAGATATCCTTTTGGGTGTGATTTAAAGAAAATTTGCTGCCTGCATAGGTTAAATCAAGCTTTGCAAGCGTTATGTAGATGATATTTTCCTCTTCCCCAATGGTGAACCGTTTGACCGTTTTTCTGCCCATCTGAACTCAATTCACCCTAACCTTTCTGTCTCACAGGATAGGGATCAAAATGACAGACTGCCGTTTCTGGACTTGTTTATCAGGGGAAGGACCGATGACACACTACAGCGCACAGTGTACAAATAAACGACTCGGGGACAGTGCTTATATTTTTACAGCTTCGCCCCAGTTGCGTGAAAGCGCTGCCTTGTAAGGCTCTGTTCTATAAAGCCAGGCGACTTTGCAGTCCAACATTGCACATGAATGAAGAGCACATTTTATGCCGGACTTTGATAGCTTATGCATATCCGGAAAAATTCATTCAGCTTGACAGCGGTCCCTCGAAAGAGAAACTGATAGTACAGACAGCGGAGAAGAAGGAGGTTTGGTTGTTATTACCGTTCTAGGTGAGCACGTGGCAAATGAACTTGGGTACAAGCTTACGTCCTTTCTAACGCGCACCTAATCCACAGCCCAACTACGAATAATCCACACTACACGAAGGATTCTTCTCCAGAGCCGTCCGAGTAGCTCGACCAACAGTTCGGCCGCTAACCTCATCTACTAGTTCACTTGCAGTTGCGGTGACACTTACATAGGAAAGATTGGTCGCCGATTGGCTCAACGGATGACGAAACACTTCCCATTGTGGCTAAGGCAGTTGCTGTTTAACCAAGGCAAAGCGGATCAAAGAATGAACCGGAACCCTGCTTCGTCTATCACCGAACACATGCCCACTATTCACCAGGTAAAAGCAATCGCTTCACTCAAGACGTTATTGCACAATATGAACCCGACGTTTTTGGCAATTGGCGAGGCGCTAGTGATAAGGTTGCATTGTTCCGTTCGCTGAGCGCAGAAACAATTGAGGCAAACAATTAGATTGGCTTGGACTGGATTACGTCATTTTCATTCGTTTTATCTGCTTAGCTAGGGTAGTAAGTATGGACCATGTACATTGCGGGTTGTGTGTTGCCTGTTTTGCGTAGCGACTGACGAGAGCAATCGAAATGTTAACATCTCTCAACCTACTTCCTTTTAACCTCGCATCACGGCTGTTTCTGATACTTGATTCGCACGCCTGCTCTAATTGGTCCTTCACATCCCTAGCTAGACGAGACTACATCACGACTTCCATCTCTTTGATCCAAATATTTCACTTACTGTTTTTTCTAGAACGTTGAGATTTACATCCTTAGCCGCATCTTTGCTTACTCTACTCCTCCCTTATGCTTAACTCGACTCCGTGTGTATTGTTTTCGGCACCTATTCTGGTCCTTATCGCAACTCTTTAATGATGGCCTAAGTACACATAACGCCTGCGACCAACTTTAGGCCCCGCTAGATTCTCTATCCTACTATCCTGCTTCTCAGCACACTTCAACGCCTCCCTCTCTTGCTCGGCCTCTCTTTTGGTCCAACTCGTAACTGTTTAATGGTAGCATAGGTACCACTAGCGTCAGCGCAAAATCCTAGGCTTCCTTTGATTCCCTTTGCTACTGTGGTACTAATCCTTAAAACTTTTTGACTAGTCCTGCCTCTCAGGCCTCAAATGCCCATGGGCCTAAAACCAAGGCCCCCTTCCATGTTAACATCGGCCGCATCAAGAAAGGTTCTCAATTGTAACATTAGTAACAGCCTCGTGATACTCGTCTCCGTCTGATACATTATCTGCAAGCTTGATCCCGTTACCGAAAACGAAAGTTCGGGTCCCTGATTAATTTGCTTTCGGCTCCACTCTCATGTTTCTCAGCTCACAATTACGTCCCCTCTCTTGTTTGGCCTCACTTCCGGTCCATATCGCATCGGATTATTGGTAAATAGGTTCCCACAGAGCCCGCACAACTTACTAGTCCACGTTAGATCCAAATTCTCGCTGCGCATCGCACACTTACACTTCCTGGAATACATCGGCCTCAGGCTCCAAATGCCTATAGGTCTCAAACAAAGGCTCCGCTTCCTTTGAGCATCGAGTAAAGTTCACATTGGCATAAGAAACAGCCTCATGTTACCGGCCGCCGTCTGGTTCATTACCTGTATGCTCAGTCCCTTGCAGAATTGCAAATTCAGGTCCTGATTGACTTTTGCATCTCGGCCCCACCATCATGAACCCCAGTTCATAATTACGTCCCTTCTCTAGTTGGTCTTCTCTTTTGGTCCATACCGCATCCGTTCAATGGCAGCATAAATTTCACTAGCGTCATCGCAACATCCTAGGCCTCCTTTGATTCTCTTTGCTACTATGGCAATCATGCTTAAAACTTTTCGACTAGTCAGGCCTCTCAGGCCCCAAATGCCCATAGGCATCAAACCAAGGCCTCACTTCTTTTGAGGATCGGCTGCCTCCGATTAAGGTTCTCAATGGTATAAGTAACGGCCACATGATTCTCCTCTTCGTCCGATTCATTATCTGTATGCCTAATCCCAGGCGTCCCTATACGTTCTTGCTACTGTAGCTCTCACTACTAATCTTTTGGACTAGTCTGGCCTCTCTGGCGCCAAATGCCTATGGGTCTCAAACCAAGACTTCTCTTCCTTTAAGCGTCGAGTAAATTCTCATTAACACAAGTAACAGCCTCATGTACGCGCCTCCGTCTGATACATTATAAATATGCTTGAACCCCTGCAAATTGCAATTTCAGGTCTCTGATTGAGTTTTGCCTCTCGGCTCCACTATCATGCATCTTAGCTTACAATTACGTTCCCCTCTCTTGTTTGGCCTCCATTTTGTTACATACGGATTCGGTTCAATGGCGGTATAGGTGCCTCTAACGTCAGTGCAACTTACTAGCACTCGTTTGATTCTCTTTGCTACTACGGCGATCATCGTTAAACCTATTGGACTAATCCGGCCTCTCAGGCTCCAAATGCCTATAGGTCTCAAGCCAAGGCCTCTCTTCCTCTGAGGATCGGCTGCCATCGTTTAAGTTTCTCAATGGTATAAGTGACGGCCTCATGATTCTCCTCTCCGTCAGATTCATTATCTGTACGCTTGGTCCCCCTACCGAAATCGAAAGCTCATGTGCTTGATTAATTTTGCCTCTCGGCTCCACTATCATTCTTCTCAGCTCACAAATATCATCTCCCTCCCATTATTGGCCTCTCCTTTGGTCCATATCGCATCGGTTCAATGGTGGTTCAGGGTTCCGTAGCGTCAGCACAGCATACTAGGCCACATTTGATTCGCCGTCCTACTGCGCCTCACACTCTTAAACCTCCTGGACCACACCGGCAGCAGGCTCCAAATGCCTATAGGTCTCAAACAAAGGCTTCTCTTCCTTTGAGCATCGAGTAAAGTTCACATTGGCATAAGAAACAGCCTCATGTTACTGGCCTCCGTCTTGTTCATTACCTGTATGCTCAGTCCCTTGCAGAATTGCAAATTCAGATCCTGATTGACTTTTGCATCTCGGCCCCACCATCATGAACCTCAGTTCATAATTACGTCCCTTCTCTAGTTGGTCCTCTCTTTTGGTCCATACCGCATCCGTTCGATGGCAGTATAAGTTTCACTAGCGTCATCGCAACATCCTAGGCCTCCTTTGATTCTCTTTGCTACTGTGGCACTCACGCTTAAACCTTTTTGACTAGTCCGGCCTCTCAGGCCCCAAATGCCCATAGGCGTCAAACCAAGGCCATACTTCTTTTGAGGATCGGCTGCCACCGATTAAGGTTCTCAACGGTATAAGTAACGGCCTCATGCTTCTCGTCTCCGTCCGATTCATTAACTGTATGCCTAATGCCAGGCGTCGCTACATATTCTTGCTACTCTGGCTCTCATTCCTAAACCTTTGGACTACTCCCGCCTCTCCGGCTCCGAATGCCTATAGGTCTCACACCAAAGCCTCTCTTCTTTTAAGGATCGGCTGCCATCGATAAATGTTCTCAGTGTTATAAGTATTAGCCTCATGATTCTCGTCTCCGTCCGATTCGTTATCTGTATGTCTAAACTCATGCGCCGATATTGGTTCTTGCTACTTTGGCTCTCATTGCTAAACCTTTTGGACTTGTCCGACCACTCAGGCTTCAAATGCCTATAGGTCTCAAACCAAAGCTTTGCTTACTTTGAGCAACTATTAAATGCTCATTGACATAAGTAAGAGCCGCATATACTCCCTCCGTCTAATATATTATCAGTACGCTTGGTCCTCTGCAAAACTGCAATTCAGGTCTCAGATGGAGTTCTGCATCCCGGCTCCGCCATCATGAATCTCCGTTCCCAATTACGTTCCCCTCTCTTGTTTGGTCTCTCTTTTGGTCCATATCGCATCCGTTCAATGGCGGTATAGGTGCCTCTAACGTCAGTGCAACTTACTAGCACTCGTTTGATTCTCTTTGCTACTATGGCAATCATCGTTAAACCTATTGGACTAATCCGGCCTCTCAGGCTCCAAATGCCTATAGGTCGCAAGCCAAGAACTCTCTTCTTCGAAGGATCGGCTACCATCGATTAAGGATCTCAACGACAAAGTAACGGCCTCATGATTCTCCTCTCCGTCCGATTCATTATCTGTATGCCTAATCCCAGGCGTCGCTATACGTTCTTGCTACAGTGGCCCTCACTACTAATCTTTTGGACTAGTCTGGCCTCTCTGGCGCCAAATGCCTATGGGTCTCAAACCAAGACTTCTCTTCCTTTAAGCGTCGAGTAACTTCTCATTAACACAAGTAACAGCCTCATGTACGCGCCTCCGTCTGATACATTATAAATATGCTTGAACCCCTGCAAATTGCAATTTCAGGTCTCTGATTGAGTTTTGCCTCTCGGCTCCACTATCATGCATCTTAGCTTACAATTACGTTCCCCTCTCTTGTTTGGCCTCCATTTTGTTACATACGGATTCGGTTCAATGGCGGTATAGGTGCCTCTAACGTCAGTGCAACTTACTAGCACTCGTTTGATTCTCTTTGCTACTACGGCGATCATCGTTAAACCTATTGGACTAATCCGGCCTCTCAGGCTCCAAATGCCTATAGGTCTCAAGCCAAGGCCTCTCTTCCTCTGAGGATCGGCTGCCATCGTTTAAGGTTCTCAATGGTATAAGTGACGGCCTCATGATTCTCGTCTCCGTCAGATTCATTATCTGTACGCTTGGTCCCCCTACCGAAATCGAAAGCTCATGTGCTTGATTAATTTTGCCTCTCGGCTCCACTATCATTCTTCTCAGCTCACAAGTATCATCTCCCTCCCATTTTTGGCCTCTCTTTTGGTCCATATCGCATCGGGTCAATGACGGTATAGGCACCTCTAACGCCAGCGCAACTTACTAGCCCCCGTTTATTCTCTTTGCTACTGTGACACTCATTCTTAAACCTACTAAACTTGTCCGGCCTCTCAGGCTCCTAATACCCATCGGTCTCAAAACATGGCCTTTCTCATTTGAACATCGGCTGCCATCGGCGAAAGTTCTCATTGGTATAAGTAACTACCACATGTACTCGCCTCCGTCTGATACATTATCTGCATGATTTGTCCTTCTACCGAAATTGAAATTTCAGGTCCCTGTTTAAGATTTGCCTCTCGGCTCCACTCTCATGTTTCTCAGCTCACAATTACGTCCCCTTTCTTGTTCGGCCTCTCTTCTGGTCCATATCGCATCGGTTCAATGGTGGTTCAGGTTTCCGTAGCGTCTGCACAGCATACTAGGCCACATTTGATTTGCTGTCCTACTGCGCCTCACACTCTTAAACCTCTTGGACCACACCGGCATCGGGCTCCAAATGCCTATAGGTCTCAAACAAAGGCTCCGCTTCCTTTGAGCATCGAGTAAAGTTCACATTGGCATAAGAAACAGCCTCACGTTACTGGCCTCCGTCTGGTTCATTACCTGTATGCTCAGTCCCTTGCAGAATTGCAAATTCAGGTCCTGATTGACTTTTGCATCTCGGCCCCACCATCATGAACCTCAGTTCATAATTACGTCCCTTCTCTAGTTGGTCCTCTCTTTTGGTCCATACCGCATCCGTTCGATGGCAGTATAAGTTTCACTAGCGTCATCGCAACATCCTAGGCCTCCTTTGATTCTCTTTGCTACTATGGCAATCATGCTTAAAACTTTTCGACTAGTCAGGCCTCTCAGGCCCCAAATGCCCATAGGCATCAACCCAAGGCCTCGCTGCTTTTGAGAATCGGCTGCAATCGACTAAAGTTCTTACTCGTATAATTAACTGCCTTTTGTGCTCTTCTCCGTCTGATACATTATCTGCATTCTTGGTCCTTCTATGGAAATTGCAGTTTTAGTTGCTTGGTTGAGTTTTGCCTCTCGGCTCCATTCTCATGCTTCTCAGCACACAATTACTTCCCCTTCCCTTGTTTTGCATCTCTTTTGGTTTATATCGCGTCAGTTCAATAACGGTATAGGTATTACTAGCGTCAGCGCAACATCCTAGGTCTTTTTGGTTAGCTTTTCTTCTGTGCCTCTCATTCCAAAACACTTTGGACAAGTCAGTCCGCTCAGGCTCCAAATGCCTATAGTCTTAAAGCTAGGCCCCTCTTATTTTGAGCACCGGCTGCCATCGACTCAATTTCTCATTAATATAAGTTACAACTTTATGATACTCTTCTTTGTCTGAATCATTATCTCTATACTTGGTAACGCTGCCGAAGTCCGAATTTCCGGTATCTGATTGAGTTTGGCTCTCGGCTCCACTATCATGCATCTCAGCTCACATTAACGTCTTCCCCTCTTTTTTGGCGCCTCGCTTCGTTCAAATCGCAACTATTCAATGGTGATATAGGTACCATTAGCCTCAGCTCATCGGCTGCCATGCAATTTTAATTCTCACAACCCCGTCTACCGGATTGATGGCTTTCTTACTCTACCAGCTCCAGATGCTGAGCACTTGAACTCTGGGTCTCATCCACTCCTATGTTTAACCATAATATATTGTATACTTTTTCTGCACCTCCTCTCGTCATCGCATATCTTGGGAAGAAAACTTGGCAATTGGCGGTGCTGTCCATATTATTTCCTTACCCTTGGTCAATTCCGGAGCCGGCACCACTGTTGTTTTTTCGCTACAGATGTCTCAAGTATTTCCGCCTGTTTTCTCTCTTGTATTCCACACTGTATACCTATCAGACTATGTTGAGCCTAATAAAGCTTGCCGCTCCTGTATACTAACTAATCAGGTTGCCAGCAACTCACCAATTAGTGAGTCATAACTAGCAGTCTATTTGACTTCAACATTCCACCGTGGATGTCCACATCAGAGTGGCACACGTAGCATCTTTTGCGGCTACTGCTCACAATACTGATATTCTCGGTCCCCTTCGGCGCTGGCAGTACAACCAATTTTTAACTAGACCTATAGTATTCTAGCCCGTCTCTCTCCTATTATTAAAGATGAAGGCCTGTCAGCATGCAGTTTCTTCCATATAACTAACCCGACGCCCAGTATCACCCTTTCCTGTCGTATTTTTGACCTGTTTGCTGCACTGTAGATGTCCCTATCTTTTTCCGCTATTGGAGGTCCCTTTGGGCTAGCTTTGCAACCGCACTGTCGCAACAGTTGTAGTATATAAATCCCATTATCGTCACAAATTTGACACTCCATCTCACCCCAACCCAGCTGTCTAGCACCCGATTGCTGAACAGGTTGCGTTATTCTTTTCATGGCCTCAAACTCGGCGTAATAACTTCACTGGCTCTCGTCCATGTTCAAACGATAAGCCCTAGCACTGTCAACAGATCGCTCAACTTATATCTTCCGCGCTAATTAAACCACTCACCATGTTCTTCTGATCCCCTCAACTCATTTACCGGTTAACAGCGCCTGATACTCACGGTTCCCAAACAGGACAACCTTTGTGTACGCAAGGCCACTTCGGCCAGCATCTTCCTCTCACATTCAGCAAATATCAGGTCACGCGCTACAACGCCAAACTACGGATACGGGTATGGTGTACAACATATACGGTCACTCCATTGCTTTCAGCCAGCACAACCTTACCATAAATTTTATATTTATGCAATAACATCGTCCAGTTCAATTTTGTTGGCAGTTTGCTCGGTCCGTTTTTCTTCTCCCCCTTGTTCTACAGGATAACATTACCTGCACGGAACACCGCTGAAGACGCACCTGCGAGTCTCCCATGGGCAGGGATTCAATAAAGAACAAAGAAAAACTCCACAGTTCATAAGCATGACAAACTAAAGAACAGAGCAAACTGATCAATTCAATACAAGTCACCTGAGTCGTCCGACTTCCACAGCTCTATCCACTTGCACTGGACTCCGAAGGCGATTACGCAGCCATAGAAAACAAATTGGCGGTATGTGACTGCGAATATCCGCAAGGGTAATCGGTCAGAAACAATCTTGTCAATGTTATATCACCAGCCGGCAGTGTTCCAGGACGTGGGGGTCTTCGTCTGGCAAGCGTTTTCCCTACAAAAAGCCACAAATGTCTGTTTAACAACACTGCGACGTGGCGGATGTGCCTCGCCACTCAATAAACTCACCGCCCCTATCACATTAGCAATTTGACCGACACCACATTTACAAGTTCTGTGCATATTTCTGCTCTCGCACGATCACGCCTACACATCTGATTAATTACATGCTACTATTCTTGAGTATGTTTCACCCGTTTCCTCATACTTCTCTAATGACCTACATTGCTTACGGGACCTCATCGGACTAGTTCCTCATCAACATGCCATATAAGTGATCTGAAAACTACCTTTACCTCTCACATTCTGTGTACATAGACTACATACAACCTTTGGGCTTTATGGGCCACACGACTGTCTCCAACTGTACTACTCCCACTGTTGGTGCTGCTTATTCTGCTATCACGTACAATAATGCAATAGTCTGATCATGCCCAAAAGGCGTGTCTCGCTTTGTCGAGAATAAAATATTTATTTATTTATGTATGTCTGCTTACTGCCTTCATGAGGTGGCTGAAGGGAACTCATTGTTTCAAATTTCTTAAAGCAGACTCCCAGCTGCCGTTGTGAGATCCTTCGGCTGATCGTTGTCGTTGCGCTGCAAGCTCACGGTGGAATGCTTACGGGTTATCTTTTAGCAAGAATGTATCCTGTCAGGTCGAGTTCCATCTCGCTTTGTTAAAACTGTCGAAAACTAAGGTGTTCGCTAACAGTAGGAATCTAGTCGGGATTACGTCCACAAATAAGGGTGTTTGCATTGCACGAGAACATAAATTACTGGAGACACAAAAGTGATTCCCGGTTGTTTTGAATAGCTTGTCACTTGGGTAGCTTTTCAAATTGGAGGCATGCTCTGCTGAAACTATCTAGAGTACTCTTACCAAGACACTGCGCAGCCTTCAAGGTCCCCTTGTCAAGGTAGCCAACATTTCCTCCCCTACCGAGGGCCAGAAGCATGTATACAATCTGTCAACAGCTAGGTTCACACGAGAACAGTAGGAAGTGCCTCCGCTGGGATTAAAATACCGAATACCGCTAAAAAGGCGGACATGTTTCACCCACAGATATTCCGGCAGCCTGTTTGACGGAGGAGGTGCAGTTATTTGATTTTCAATCTCTGTATTAGCGGTTGCTCCAACACGGCATTGCCGTCGTTCCTACTGTTGGAGAGCTTGTTAATTTTACAGTAGTATTTTTAAGCCATCACTTTTCATCATCTGGTATTGAATTCTGCTGATACGCATCAACCCCTTAAACAGTCTACAGCCACGGCTTCATTTATTCACTTGCTTTGAGTTTGTGGTCTAGTCAGCTACTGCCGTTTTACTATACCTTCTGCGCTCAACGTTTTGAGCCTACCTGACCTACTAAATTAAAACAAACGTACCTTTGCTTTCCCCGATAAATCATATAAGGCTTTGTAAGGATGCTCTCCTAAACAAAGCTCCTCTCGCTTATTCCAAACCATCTTCTTCCCTTTCTCTGAAAACTGATGCTGCAGACGTTGTGATAGGTATCGTTCTCCAGCAACCTTTTAGTGCGTTGCGCCAACCACTAGGTTGCTTCTCCAAATGTCTGCAAACGGAGGAATTCCGCTGCTTCAAGTTTAGTAGAAAACCGCTGGCAAATGTACTTAGCTATTGTCACTGACGAAACAACTTAGAAGGCTTGATCTTTCACTGTCTACACTGATCAAAAGCATCTCAGTTTGCCTTTGATTTCTTTACTAGCAAATATTTACCCCGGAAAACTAAACAACTAGACCTTGTCACGCAGGTTACTGCTGCGGTACGTCATATCACATGTGTTGACATCCCGGCAGCGGACACAATCTCTTGCGTTAACCTTATTTCACTCCGCGCTTACTGTCAACCTTGCCGCCATAACATCGACCCAGGCCCAAGGTCAAATTCTCTTACGTACCCTGCAGTCTAAGTTACCGCAAGTGTAATCGGTTGCTCTCCAAACTACAGATGGAACTTTTCTTTGCGATCTTTTCACTAGTTGTCTGGGATCCACGGTTCCCAGAACATCTTTGCTGCCTTCCACCCGCTACCTGACCTTGGTATCTGTGCTGGTTTTAACCAGTTCATTGAGCGTTTTATTTAAGCAGGCGTTACAATAACTTCGTAACTAGGCCAAAGGTTGTGGCCACTGCCAGCGTTTCATGGTACACTGAAACATTCACTGTCCTCTCGGTTCATCCTCTGCTCATGATTAGCGGTTCTCATACGTACACTTCGACTTGCTAGGACCCTTTTCTCACGCTCGCGATTCCGTATAGCTACTGACATGTGTCGACTACTTTACCAGATGGCCGGGAGACGTGCAAAGCAGCTATTTGTGCGTTTTTGGATCGTTGGGTGTCCCACCCCGGATGCACGTCTACCACGGAAAGCCTTCAAAACCTACGCAATTCGATTCGTACTGCAGCTACTTAGGCTGTCGCTGTATCTACACGATGCTATATCAACCTGCGGCGGACGGCCTACACCATGACTTCCATCGACAGCTTAAGTCGTCTCTCTTTGCGACTTCTGACCCAGACTAAAGCGCAACTATTCTGTTAGTACTTCTATGTATCCGTAGCAGCAACAAAGCTGACCTGCACTACGCACCAAAAGAGCTGGACTACGGTACAAGGTTTAATCCGCCGGGAGAGTTAAGTTGGCATCCCACGCAATCACGAATATATTCGTCATACCACGCGGCTCTCTTCCTCCAATTATGTGCTCCCTTCGCCTGACCAGTCCCGTGCGCGGACCAGAGATTTCAACTGCACAACGTACTCTCTACCTGCGGTCAACCTTTCGTCTGCACACGCAGTGTGTCTTGTCCTTAAGCCTCCCTACGCCTTCAATTTCAGAGTACTCCAAGGAACTCTTAAAGATTTTACTTTAGACCAAAATGTTCAAAGGATAAAGTTGTCTATAGCTCGTCTAGCGGTGGCGGCTTTTGAAGACCCGACACCAAGTTTATGTGGTACAGCCGCAAACAAACACTCACTCGCAGCTGCACCTACTGCAACTAGCGCCGTTGACCCCTATGCTAACTCTGGCTCTTCGCCAACCCTGCCCCAACCCTAAGCAACCGACCGACGCGGTAAACAGGCAAAACGTCCGAACCGATTTTCAGATCATGTTAACCTTAGCTATATTCATGGTATGCGTATTTTACACCTCGCTTAGTAGGCGCGAGTTGCATTCAGAGACCTTTTGCAAACCAAAGCCAACCTACAACCTTATGTTACAACAAACAAAATGTGTACAAAATTTTTTCACTATACTTGATTCGTTATACATACGGCACTACGCCAACAACCCCGACCACCTCCTACCCTCCCTGAGCTTTACATACCAGCATCCAATTCCCAGGTGAAACCGCTGAGTCATTTGTTCACCTGCCCGTAGCCACCGGCGCTATAATACTGGATTGAACCGACAGTGACTCCACTTCCGGTGAGACAACGACAGCCTCTTTCCCATAGACTACGTTCAAGATGGTTTGTGGAACCAGAATAGTTATTGCCGTGGACTCCAAGGATGATAGGGTGTAACACCTCCAAAACAAACCGCCGAACTGCAAAACAGAAAACGTCCTCGCTGTACTTTTACTGGACTAGCCAGGCTTTTGCTGTCCGACCAGCCCGCCTTGACGTCCCAGCGATGATGCACGCCAGTCCAGCCCAAATAAAAACTAGCAACTCACAAAGATCCTGGGACCCAACGAACTTTAAGCGCGCCTTCACTGTCCGCGTGCGTCAATCACAACTACTTCATTACTTTCAAAATCCTCACTTTGTTCTACCAACCAGCAGCTTTATCGAGTACTTCACTTATTCAACTTTCTAGCGGGGTCCAACCTTGTCAACCTAAAACATTTACGCCTCTCAGTACTTTTTGGCATTGGATATTATACTCGTCCTTACCCTCCAATCGTCCAGTTGACTTACAGACGGAATGTATGTTTTCCTTTTGTATTCCGTGATTCGAAAGCTACCTAGCTTTGTGCTCTTGCTAAGTTGCTTCCAGTTCGTTGTAGTTCCTTATAAAACAAGTTGTGCTAGCCTACGTAATATTTCCGAATAATTATAATCCGTATTGTTTCCTAATGTTTTTCCTCACAACCAGTACCTGAGTTTGCTTTGCAGTCTATATATGTAAGACAGCGATCACAAGGCCTTGTGAACGCGGAAGCGCGAATATTTAGATATGGCACCTTCTTAGCCAGGACAGTGAATATACCACTTCCACAATTGCACCAGACACTGATGGGCAGGGACGCCTAGCGAAGTACAACTGCAGATGAGCTGAACGATTTACGACACTAAGTTAATTGCACACGGCCGAGCCTGCTGTACGTAAACATGTTGCTTGTTGCTTGCGCAAAAGTGTGCCTTCGCTGCCAAAATTTATAAGAACCCTGAAGAATACTGATAGGCATATGTAAGTTATTTGCCCTGGTACGGGGAAATTTGACAATACTGGGCTGGTTCGTGTCTTGTGCGGCGTATAACCGAATGCGGGCATTCAGCTGCCAGTGTAGGTTGTGGTTCAAATGCAGGTTGACGCCAACCCTACGTTCGATTCTTTCCAAAAGCAGATCTGCCTAATTCACCGCCGATTGCTTAATCCCGAGAAGTCCGATTCCTTGGTGGTGTTTGATTACGTTGGTCCAATAAACATGATGATATGAATGCATCTTGATTTCACTTATACTAGACATTGTATGTGATAAGTGACGCGCCAGCACGATCTTACGCGAAAAAGCAAGGCAACATCAGATTTCGGCAGTTGCGGTAAATTCGTTCAGCGAAGTAGATATAAATAAATAAATAGTTTATTCTCGTCACTGCGAAGCACGCCATCAAGGGAGTGATCATGGTAGTACAGACATGCGTGATCAGCAATTGCATGAGAATTTATGTATGTGTTGAAATGTAAAACTATGTTTCACTGTGTATTAGAAGGGGACGTGTTGTGTGAGTATGTAAGTGTGACTGTGTGTACTTCTGTTCGTTGTGTTCGCCATCAAAGGAAAAATCAATGGAAGGCTTTGAATTAGATTAATTCCGTGCTTTGTGAATGATCCTCCGGAAAAGGGGAGTGGCAGTGATTTTATTTAGTGACGAGTCACAGCCGCCACGTCACAGTGTTGTTAAACGGATACCTGTGACGTTTTGTAGGGAGAACGCTTGCCAGGCAAAATCCCACTACATCCTGGAAAGCTGTCGCCAAACTATTTGCTGGAACGGGATTAACCCGAACCACCCAGCTGGCACCACGAGGTGGTTGTTCGGCTAGCCACACGTCGGCAGATGTCTCATAACCGGATTTTAAACCGAAACGCGCAGTGCTGTCTCTTAGGTACCGACAGGGAATCCAACTTTCCCATGGACTACATTCACTGCTTCTGCCTAGGCGTCGCGCGACGTATATACACATTATGGACGGAGACACGGCACTGAAGAATCCGAAATTGCTAATGCCACATCGCGTGCTATAGATTCCTCACTGTTGCAAATAAGAGGGCTTGGTCCTGTGCGCTTCTAAGGCGTTGCAGATATAGAACAATGTTTAAGGGCTGTAAGGTCTCTGAATTTAGCAAACGTTTTATATACCGCACCTGCGACCCTACTGCAGTATTATCTTGTGGTTTAGGTGAATCCTTACATTGTCAGCTAGCCGTGTATCATTTGAGTCACCCTAGTTTGCATGAAAAGTACAGGAGTTTGCGCCCCGAGTGATACTTAACTTTATAGAATTCTACTTACGTCTGCATTTCAAAGAGATAACGTCCAACGTTCACTGCCTTAAACACCTGGCACTGCAGGTTCAAGTGTAGGGAATGATAGGCGACCTTTCCGCATTAACTTTTGAAGAATATGCAGAAGTATTAACCAAATAATCCGTAACGCACGGAACGCAGAGGCGCAACTTACGTGACAATGCTTGGAATATGCAGAAGTGGACACTTCCACGCGCTTGCCTGAGTCCACTAAGATACGTTGGAAGATGCGTGGTGTACATCGTGAAGTTTTTTCTTTGAATCATACGACGTAAAACTCAAGCATATCTGAAAATGTGATGGCCATTTCCGATAATCCGTGCTGCATAGTCCGGTTATAAGAGTCAGACGCAGATGCTTTTAACGTTGTTTGCAATGATTTCACAAGCTTTTACCCACTGTACAATATTTGTATACGTCCTTCAAGGTTGAAAAACTTCGCCTCATCAGACAGCAGTGCTGAGGTAAGGTCTCTTCGTGTGCGCGACATACTTTGCAAATGTCTGTTCTTGCGTTACTGGCCTGTCAGCCACTATTCCTCAGCAGCATATTTTGCGAACCCTGAAAGAAATGCCTTGACATCTGCTTGCTAATCATAGTAATTATAGGTTATTTTTGGTCACTTATGCATTTTATGCAGCCTGGCCTCTAATTAACATTTTGCTTTACTTTTTCATGGGATTTGCTTGCGTTACACAATATACTTAATTATTCCTCATTAAACTCTACGCTGTAAACTGTTGCCCATTTTAGGTTTTGTTAACTTCATGCGTTGACATCAAAGCTTTTGCAAACGGCTTGCTCCTAAGCACGTAACCTGATAAGCCGTTGATCCTCTTTACGCGCACGAATTTGCAGCATGGTAACACGGCGCCCACAGCTTTCTCAAGAAACTGTTGTTGCACGGCGGGTCGTTGGATCTAGATCTGCCGTAACAAATGGCTTGAGCTTAATTTGAGCTGCTCGAGTAAGGACTGACGGTGTGTTACGATATACGGCTTCCACGAGGTTCCAGCGCGTCACTAAAATAAGAGCATCGGCATACAGTGAGTTATTACTGGTTAAAAATCATCTGACAGCAGTTGAGTGGTCGGCCATTGTTTACTGGTTGTAATCCTGATGGCATATATTTGCGCACCCATGCTGTTAAGCTGTTACATGAGACCATATTAAAAACTGGAAGCGCGTTGTTTAGTTCTCATGCAGGTAACATTCCCTGCGCCATATCATTTTGGACGGCGTTTCTTTCATTTGTAACGCGGTTGCAGGGAACCATTTTTAGACCAACCCCAAACAGTAGTGGAAGGCATCTCTGGAGATACCAGTTTGTGCACAGATTTATAACTTACTTAAGTTCTATAATATTACCTTGTATTCGCGTGTTAAGCCGTGCTGATGGACGTGTACGCACAGAGAGAAAACCCCACAGTTCAGCGACATGGCCCTGTTAACTTATTGTATGCATCCGTCAGTAGAGCAACGGTATCCACCAGCACAACCAGAAGCAGCTGCTGGGGGTAGTTGACCTGCTTCAACATCAAACGTCCCACATTTGGAATACCCAGACAATCTAAACGCGTACCGCCAGGCAGACAAAAGTAACGAAAGTGACCAAAGTTCGCCGCGCTGGTGGGTTGTGTAATTTAACCATTTAGCAATGGATTTCATTCAGACCCTCGCTACGGCGTGCTCCAGGGAACCTCGGTAATTAGACAAAGACACGGATACAACGGCAAGTATGATCACACCTTACATGTAATCAGGTGCGTTACCGCAGCGTCAATATCACAGTTCACTGCAGTCGTATACATTATTCTAACCTTTTGGATGAGAAGTTGCGCCACAGAAAACGGGTTGCCTCTATAGCGGTTGCTGTTGGTACACTGGCAATCGTTCCCCACACTGAGTTGTCGTGGTCCATACACGAGGGCGGACGTGAGTCCTCTCCCCAAAAACGCGATTGCGTAGCTTACAAGCAACCTAGCACACTTGTGGGTTATACCTACCTTTACCTCAAATTTCAACGATAAACACTACCACCGTTAGTCGTATAAATTTGACTAGAATACAGGTGAATGTAGGTTAGTATGTCAAATTTAGGCGTGCGCGTAAACGTTTTAGCTGCCTACTTGGACTCGTCTGCCATCGCCATTAAGAAAGGTGATTTGGGCCGCATTCTTCTTAAGCAGTTTGAGGAGGTTTTGATGCGCTTGCAGGTGAAATACATTAGCTGTGCCGCGACGTGGAATAAGCGTTTGCGGTCCGCTGATGGTAAGTTCTTATTCCTAGGCCGTTGCCTAGATTTTTATGCGAGATTTGGCTAATTGCGCGCAACCAATGGACGTTGAGGTCTAGCATAAGATCCATGAGTACGGTAGTAGCCGGCCAACAAGCTTCGCAGCAAACGCAAGTTTCTCCACAAATTGCATCAGCTGAGAAACTATAGTCGTTTAGGTTATTAACCTAGTACCGCTCCGGAAGGCAGCAATTGGTAGGAACTTTGATATGTAGTCACGTTCTACTTGCGGTCGGCTTCGCAAGAAATTATTCATGGTGAGGCTTTATCTGAAACTGTGTGCCTCATGATGTAGCATTTTCAGATGTGTGCCTTTTTTGGTACAACTAAATTACTCCGGTTCCCGTAACAAACGCGGAGTTCGCAAGAGGGAGGTCTTCAGAGCGATGCACGGCAACCAACCATACCTGTCTTCTATCCCATGGTGGCTGCATTGTCAAAATCTTCGACGAAACCACTACGTCCACGGGCGACATTTCACAATATGTAAAGAAATAGTGGAAGTTCATCATCCGCGGCGCCTTGCGTGCCGCCACAAAAGCTAATCCTCAGCAGCCAGGATGTATTATTAAATGTTGCTTAACACCATTTATTAGCTTAGATGGTGCACATCGTTGAGTTTTACATTCCGCGTGACAAGCCGTTGATTCCAATTAATTACCAACGGAAAATTCCTTTTGTACGACACTATAACTATTACGCTGTGCACTTCAATTTCGTTTACGCAACCTTTGCTGTTACCGGGATGCATTTGTTACGTCGCATTACTGTGTGTAATGGGACTTCTCCTTGTACGCGATGTGCTACCCAATGAAACCGGAATCTAAGTAAGTGCTAGTGCATTCGATTTATCTTAGTTTCGTAGCGCCGTATGTCATACAAATATAGTAGCGCGTTGAACCACGTTCAACAAGTTCAGATAGCAAGCGCAAGCAGTAGTAATACCTGCGTTAGAATAACCTGTTAATAGGGTAAAGAATTCAGGACTTAGGAGCATCTCCCTACGATGTGCGTGCGTAAGTGTGTAGCGGCTATCTGCGGGCGTCGAAGGGTAGGGTCAAGTGTGTGCGTGGCGTCTAGGTGCTATACAGCCGTTGCTCCAAGGCACCCGAGGACATCCGTCGGGGACCATAAGCATTTCGATGGGGAGCTTATGGTCGATCGTTTAACCATGATTATACATTGGAGCGCTTGAAAAGTTTTCCATTTGTAGTTCAGTAATCTGCAGTGAAAAGATAAATTTTGTCTTTAAAGTGGGCGGGAAAGTCCTCCATCATTGACTTAAGTCTATGGTAATCCGTGCAATAGTTTAGCACTCATGTTTACCTCTAAAGTCTTTCAGTACCAGCACGATGTTTCTGTTGACTACGCTTCAGATACCAAGCCGTCAGGTTTACTTGTTTTCTAAAGTTCCACACTGTCTTTGAAAGCGTCATGTCGGATTCATTGAATCGCCGCGCTGCTGTGCGTTTGGTTGCGTTGTTAAGCAAACCTAAAGCTGCATGGGACTGTAGGTGCTGCTGTAGCCCGCGGTGGACGAGTCACGGTGCAAGCAGTGCTACGGATGAGACTGCTAGTACCATGGGACCTGTAAGGATTTGGGCTCTGACCAATATGCTATGCTCTCACTTAGGGATAGCATGCTGTTCTTTTTCCTTTTTAAACCGTAGCTGTCTCTTTATGAGCCATGAAGTCACCAAGAAGACATAGGCAAAAGTCGGGCTCGGTACTTAGCAGGTTTGATCTTTCCTCGCATTACTTGACCGTTAAGTATTTACTTATACAGAAACCTGAAGACTTTAGGGACGTCAGCTTATTGGGTTTAGCCGCGCATCAAGCCTCCCCTGCATTTGATGTAAAGCGACTGAGGTGTTAGCTACCGTTTCGTGTGCACTAGTTACCTACAATGTTCCCAAAGTGGCCGCTGATGTCCTATTGGTCGAGGTACAAAGCGAAACCGATCTATAGCCCTGTGTCCACTAACGAAAGGAGGATTGGGCTAAGCAAGCCCCAGGGTCCCCGAAACAACTATAGGTACTAAACCCAATAGGTGCCTGAGGTAGAGCACAAAGCCTCAATCTGAATTATTTCAGTTGCTCTATCGAAGAAACGCGCCTTGTCAGCTGCGAAGCTAATCTAGACGGGTCGAGGCGCATATTCGTGAATGAAAAACGTATCATGTAGCTGACTATATTAGTGATAGCAGGGTTACCTTGCATAAAGCTGCCAAATCTGCGGCAGCTCATCCTAGGAATCGCGTGCATAACGTATGTATGCTTTCTGCGTCACAGTCACAGTCAGAAAGCTAACCAGACTGGGTGACGTCCCGGTAGATATACCAAATCCATGACCCAGGCTACTTCGTGTAATCTTCACAGACCCGAAGGAAGGCCTTGCGTGAATATGCATTTCATTCATACTAAACGGAAGCTTTGTCAACGTTCCGCTAGACCTTTCGCTAACTGATAGACAGTAATCAAGCCATCAAAGCCTCAGGCATGCGGGCGTCTGTAAAGCAAATCCTCCGGTAAGTTCTTATTCAGGTTTTCATCCAGAATTCAAACACTGACTGCCAGAACCCTTGCCTGTAGTGCACAAACAAAGACTGTTAGTGTCGAACTCCTTCGGGTAGTGCTCAGCAATTTGCGTAGCCTTACGGTTAAGGCAAACAAGGTGGATTTACTTATAGAGAAATCTCGACTCGACATACTTGATTTCGCTGAAACGTGCTTGTCTCTAGTTAACACAGTGAGGAAAATTTATTTGGGTAATCATTGTTTTGAATCGATTGCACTATTGGCCTGCCAGGTAAAGGCGCCTTTCCGTTAAATTAGGCTATAAACTAGATGTTTTGATGACCTGGGTATACCAGTCCCCGGAGAAAACAGTTGAGGTTATGTTGTGTGCACTCAATCTGCCCAGTTTAGATCGGTAGTAGTATAAGGAAGTCCTGGAAATATCTTCAAGGAAGTTATCGAGTTTATACGCAATCCTACTGAAACTAGGTATATTGGGAGCTTTAGGCAAGACCCGGATAGATTTCACCTTGCTTTCAGTTTCCGGTCCTTAACTGCGTTTTTTAGGCTAGAGTATCATACATTACCACTTTTACTTAGGCTTTGTCGGCATACATACAGGTGGCTGGCCTTAACTTCATTTTTATCATTCCTTTTCTTGGGACATGGGTTGTGGACATCGCCTCAACGTGCACATCAATGGTGTAAGACCCGTAGGGCGTACCTCCACTAAAGCTAACAAGGTCAGCAAGAACTCGTCTGTTACAGCTATACCACCCACGGTGAAGGTAAAAATGCTTTTCCGGCTGCATTCTCAAATGATCAAGATTCAAAACAACCTAGCGACAAGCAAAATGATCTACAACAGATTAGTCAAGGCAAGTTACGACAAAATAAGCTTCCTGTACCAAAAGGTGTTAATATGCAGCAATTGCAATACCACTGCGGACACCTGGATGATAAGTACGTTATACATGCTTGAGTAGAAAAGTGGGGAGAAGGCAGAACCGTCACTTTAACAGCGCTCGTGAAGCATGGTAGTGAGTAACGCGGACCACAATTCAAACGTAAGCCAAATTACTATTATGTTTCGATGACGTAAGTGCGAAGCAAATTCTGAATTTCTAACGAGTAAAGGAGAAAGACAGCGTTTTGCTAAGATCATTGTGAAGTAGATGAAGTCGGTCAGTTAGTACCTTAAAAGAAAAATCAATGCAGGCCGCATGGTGTCTAGAAGTAATCACATCAACAAAAGGATCGCTAGACAAGCATGTGAAGTCAGGAAGGTGCTTTATAGATCGCACTAATAAGGCGTAGTTTTTCTGAGGATGTCAAGGGAAAATAAATGAAGAGCAGAATAGCCAACGGAAAATAGTATAAGTGGCCAAAAACCTGGAGGTTATAGCACGATGTAATGAATGCACCATAGTCTGATTGCAGAAAAGAAAGTTTCCTGATTTTTAAAATGTTTTACGGATGTGCGCTGAAATAGTCATTTTCTGGGACAAAATCGCGCCATGATATTTAACGATAGAATAGTTCCTTATGGAATTTTATTCACAGTAACTGTAGGGAGCAAGCGATGAGTAAATGCAACTTATCACCACGCAGAAGAAAATAGTGCAGTCACGCATTTATAATCATTAAGGATAAGAGCTGGATGGAAATCATTCAACCAGGTCTTCCAACCCGCGTTTAAGTGAAGAGGAGTACTGTAGAATAGGGACTTACCTTCCAGCCCACTATATGCATATTTACTCCCTATTACCGTGCTTCTGTAAAGGGAATGTTCAGCATAAAATGAAAATAGTAAAGGGGATAGGCTTACTCCTTTTAGAACAGCGCAATCGGCAAGGAGGACAGTGAAGTTCTTACCGTCCAACTTGGTGAAGTGAGTACTGTCTGCAAAATAGTCACCTACCATATCACACGCACCAGCGTAAAATTCATTTTGGGATAGCGGGTTTGGCAAACTAGACAAACCAGGTTTACAAAGACAGTACAATCATCCCGTAAAAGAAGCCGCATAGATTTAACTTTCGTGCTAACGTAAAGGCTTTAAAATGACCAATCTATGCCACAGCATCCAATGTGGAACGCTGGGGTCTATGCGCAACGTGGTAGATATAGTCTTAATAGGCAGCTGAAAATATCCGCGAAATTAAGTCTTTACAATGGTCTAAAGAATACCGCCTCGGTAACTGCGCCGGAGTTAATCTGTTGTATGCCCCGAAGTAGGGAAAACAAAAACTTTAAAGGTCCACGCACAATATAAATAGGACGTATTGCTCTGTATGCATTAACCTTAACTGAAGACTCCGTGGGTTTTACGTTACTTATTTGTAAATGTATAAGTTAACCCCGCTGCTGAATCGAGTAACAAAACGTACCGAATCGGAGGTTAGTGTTTGGCGCAAGGTATTGTCAGTTTAATGCTAAGCGCTGCGCATGGCTCCGTTGTACGAAGGTACGCAATGAGTTCGTAAGGTGGTGTATGATTGTATTAGGGGGGCAGACAAGACGCTCAAACCATATGCACATATGCTCGTCTGTGGTCAGCGTTACATACGCCCATCACCCACCAAGCGAGAATACTGAAAAATCTTTCATTAGATATTGTTACCGTAGGTGAATATTCCTAAGGCGGAGTGCTCTAGCGAAATAACTTTTACGAATAATGGACAAGTACAGCGGCATGTTCGTGGTTGAAAATAACTGCATAAGGTGAACTTACCACGTTCTTATTGGATGAGCACGTTGTTCGCATAGCCTACGGTGTAGCATCACACATCATGATGTAGGAATTCCACCATATATTGTCTGAAGCTTACGAAACCACCCACTATACCTGTGACCATGTATTCCGCCGCAAGGAATTTGCAGACTTTGCAACCTTCCCATGCGATTTGGGACGACAAGGCACAGTGACAGGGGTGGCCATGAGAAGGGCTGTTACTCTTTTCTCTAAGGCATGTGAAACATTGACAAACTGAAACCGAGGGAAGGCTGGACCTGTGCTATGGCAGGAGACGGCGACTGCACGTACGCCACAGAGGGACCAATGGCGGTAATGAGGACGATGGAGTACAGTGAAGGTGTGCTGTCTGTGAAAGGGAAGTCATCTAAAAGTTGGATTTTACCTTTGGGTAGCAACCCCCAACACCGGATATAGTAATACCAGTTGGGGACTCTATGGCCAGAGGCTAGAAATCAATGATGCATCACAGGACGGCGGCAGCACTTGGGAGGAAGTTCACTGGCAGCATGAGGTAGGAGGGCACTGGATGTCGCATATCACTGTGGTTTTGAAAGGGAAGTGAGCAAGGAAAAGCAATGTCATCTGTAGTTAAGTATCAACGATGCACGATATGGCAGCGGCAGTAATGTAGAGGCGGTTCACTGTCCTCATGAAGTAGCATGGCAAATGGCGGCTTATGTCGCAATGTATGTGAAAGAGAAATGAGCACTGGAAACAAATGGTACCTATGACCATGTATCAATGAAGCAGCACATGGCGGAGGCTGTACGTGTGAGGAGTCTTATTTGCAGTCATAATTGTCGGGCCAAAGGACGGCGCATTGGACTGTGGCTGTGAAACAATGAAGGCGAAAACGGTACCCACAAAATGCACGGAAAGAACAAGACCATATGACACGACTAAAGCTCTTGAATAAGGATGCAGTGAGCACGCAGACCAGTGGCGGTGACTTTGGATGGCGCCACAGCTGTATTCCATGGCTTATACCAGGGTGGCGGAGGTGCTACTTCACGTAAGCTCATTGTCCGTATGACAACAGAGGGGAGGTTCAGTATCCGGCGTGTATAGATGCGCTTGTCTGACGGAAGAGTTAAAGAAACAGTGTACGCCCCTTATGCAAAGGGTAACGACGTCAAACCGTTCCCAGAAGCACAAAGCATAAATGTTGAGGCAAGTCACGTTACTATACTGTAAGAACGCCGTCACTTCCGGTTTTGCGCTCCATGTGTATGACCTTGTGCCAAAGCCATCATTTGCTCGATCTGTTTCCACCTTGTTCAGTCGGAACCGTATATGGAGGATGTCCTGTTGTCAGCGCACCTACTCCGAAACAAAGCTTTTCTCGGCATTTACTAAACTAGTATCATTGCGGACATCCCTTGGACCAAAGGCGCCCTTGAAGCAACCGTACAGCAAGCCCAACACCATGACTGTACTCAAAGGCTTTCCTCACCGATAACATGGCGGCTGATGCACTCACCATTTGGTTTGGTAATACAATGCGAGCACTAACATATATATGCCGGCGCCCTGTGGGGCACCCGGTGCCCATGCGCGCAACTTACCACAGACCCCTAGCAACAGCAGTCAACGAGGTACAGAGATACCCTGACGAAACCGTCCTCAGACGGTCCATCGCCAGGCCATCTGCTTCACTGCATGGAGTAATCCACTCACCTAAACATGTCAACCTTCAGTCTTTCAACGACCAAGCCGCCATTTCCCATCTGTGCTCCGACGACCCAGACCTTGATCCCGCAACTACAAAGCTTAGCGGCTCTACCCCTGTAAACCGAAAATCGGGTGCGCTGCAGGCCATTAGTAGACCGGCCTCGCTCATCACTGAAGCCGTCATAGCCTATATGTGCACGAAAACACAGGGCCTTATGTCAACATTTCCGGCGCTAGAAGCGCGATTATTGTCAACCCAAGTGGACGTAATAGCCATAACGGAAACTTGGCTCTCCGAAGGCATAACGGATGGTGAAGTGCCACGTCTTCACATGTCAGTTCCGCGCTTAGACCGCGATACCGCACGTAGTGGTGTGGTACTGTGCTATGACATCTCCCTCAGTTGCAACATGTTAGCACGCGCTGCATCCCAGTATCCAAGCACGTTGTCGTTTGAGGTCTTAGTAACCAACAAACACTCCAGCTGTCTTGTTATTATTTACGGTCTCACAGATAGGTCCCCCGAGAAGGATGCAGGCAATCTGCACAACGTCCACCACAAGCGCACACACTTTCTTATCACGTATGATTTCAACCTGCCCCGTCTATTTCAATCCGTCCCGTTTACAGACTCCTTTGCATCCGGCCGCAGTGACCTTCCGAACACGGTGTCGTTGGACAACCCCACGTATTAACCGATCACATCCCAAAGCCTTGTAAGGTCACAGCAACAGTCCTGCAAATGTCAAGCACGGTTTCACCGCACTGAGGCCCACACACCGTGCTCAGTAAGTTGATGGGATGAAACATCTCAACAAAGCCTACACACTTCAGACCGACCTGCGCCGTGTACATAAGTGGTCCATAGAAAGCAACATTCCATTTAATGCTTCGACATGTCCCGTCCTTTCTACCCGCACTTCCGCTTTTTCTCCTGCATATTACCTGGGAGCGTCTATCCTCCAGATCACTTCAACCGAAAGAGGCTTGGGTACCATTACGCAGACCTGACATTCCGTATCCGCTTATTGCCGGAAAGCAACAGCTGCTGCTAACTGCATGGTGGCATTGCTGAAAGGAGCCTTTGGTCAAGCTGAACCTAGTAATTTCCGCCTCCTCCTAACACTTTTATTTGACCACAATTGCAGTTCGCTACTCAGGCTAGGAGCCTCTGGTTTTTGAACGACCAACGCATACTGGAAGCCCAAGCATGTGGATCAATAAAACCGGTCTGAGTTCTAAAGCAATTTAATGATCCACAAACACTTCATTGCCTGCGCCTGTACTCCCTTAAGTACCCACGTATACGGGCGAGGTGGTCCTCGTATTCATGATTCTATCGTACCCGCCAAGGAACCACACAGCACCAATTACCCTGCCACCTCCGTTGCCACTCACTGAGGTCCACACATCAGCACCGTCACCTGAATTGCACAGAACGCCTCGTCCCTTTACGAAACAGCCGACCTTGGAATGCTCTGCTTGCTGATGTAGTCTTGGCACCCATTGTGACAGATTTTAAGACCCGCCTGCATTGTCCTCTAGCGAAGCTGCACGGCAATAAGCCCTGATATAACTACCTTCTACTTAATGGAGTTTCTTTCCTTATCTTGCTTCTGCATACTTACTTTCCATAGCGGTTTGGGAGGGCGTGTTGTGTTGTCATGCTTTTAGCCGGAGTGCATTCTGTTGAAATGCCTCATAAGCCTGGTGAAGCTACCCCTAACAAGCGAGTCTAACCCGCTGTAAGGTCGCTTGGCCTTTATTAGACACCAAACGAAGTTTGTTTATTGTACAGGTCACGTGAAGGTAGAGCAATGCAATGTTCTCCATGTAAAGTAACGCTTACAGCGCACAGCGCTCTAATTGGAAGCCACTACACCTCGAAAGAAAATTGATGGCGGATTGACAATGATAACTAAGTAAGCGAGGAAGTATCGTTTTCCGAAAGGAAATGCATAAGGTGTTCACTTACCGATTATAAATGTTTTCCGTACGGAAAACTTCATGAGCCAACCATGAAATTTTGTTCTTATGAAACAATAAGTAAATGCAACTTTATATACATAAGAGATAAGTTACTCGCAGCACTGCGTACATGTGTTTTGCGGGTTCACCATGGTATGTGGCACAAATTTGATGAAATCATTGACGGCGTACGTCGCAAATTATCCAAGCAACCTGTTCGGAGCTCTCCGAGGCGATATCATCCTGCGCACACAGAGCGCGAACCTCGCTGTTGGCATCTTTAGCCGCTGTCGCCCAGGTTGCACGCCATGAGTATGTGCGGTAATGAGCGGAAGTTCTGTTTTTCAGGGTACGGAATTTTAAGTTTCTTTGACATCATACTGGTGCCATCAGCTCCACCACACCGGTTATCAAAGGTGTCGACCGTTTGTGGCTTCTGCGGTCATTGCAATTACCGTGCGAAACACCTTCCCTGCCATCACAAACGGGAGCGCTTCGCTAACGTGTGTTTCCGGTGAATTTCTGCTGGTCGAAGAACTGTTGCCCGTCCCCAGCCGGATAGCGGCATCGGATGAAGACGCTTCCACTGCTTGGAAGATAAACAGGTCCTCCCAGGACAACCGTTGCAATCGTTCAGCGTTGGATGATCAGGCGGAAACCCTCACACTTCTGTGAGTAGCCAGCAGCTCTCGCGTGCATGTTATTACGCCCAGTGTGCGGTAGAACTCTTCCTTGCCCATTCTCAATGCGTGTGCCTCCAACTCAGCAAACATATCCCGAGTGACGCAAATTTAGGTGGCCCGGTCAAGGACTCCATCACTACGGAATCGCATCTGCGCCGCCGTCACGGTTCCTTCTCTGTCCTCTAAAAGTTCCGGCCATGCTAGACTTTCCGCTGGCGGCACCCAACGGCAATCATGAAGCACCACCTCTTCGTCATACTCGTGTAGACTAGCCGCGTGAACAATGTGGGCACATGAAATGCGCCACTGACGATCAAATCGATATCCGCACGCGCTGCCATTCTCAATGACGACTCGTTGTACGCCCATGCGCTCGTCATCCACTAGCTAATACCCGCCGTCTGGGTTCACACTGCGACTGCGAACCCTAACACTTGGCTGCAAGTACTGCCGCCGGGCTTCTAACGACAATCCTCAAAATGACCTGCCCACTGCTTACACCGTGCTCAACACCGCACATACCAAGCTGATCTCTCGCAAGTCATGATTCACTCGCCTCCAACATGCCAGTACAACGCTGCACCATCACCTGAAACAGGTGTAGTAGATTTGACTGCTCACTCAACGATTCTTTCAAATGCTTATTTGCATTCTGAACGCGAGTTGTGCTGTCACACACGAATAATACCACGTGGCCCAGCAAAATCCCGCCCAGCTAAGCCGCCATGGGATCCACGTGCGACGGAGGTATTGGTAACATTCCGCGCGGCGCACCGTTATATCTTCCATAATCCGATGGTGATGTGCGCAATTGTTGGTGTACAACAACGCAGGCAGAATGTTGTATAGGGCCTTTTATCCTCCGCGTTACTGTACGGAAGGTGTAAACAATGCCGCTGCAGTGCACGAATGATGTGTACCCGGCGGAATAGGATGTTGGCTGTTGGATAAGCATTGCGAACTTCATTCACTTGCACAGCGCACTTGTCCAGCACCAAAGTTCCAGCACCGGCAACCCCAGGGGGCCAACCCCAACATACTTCTCACTGCCTCTTCGTAAGTAGCCACTGTCTCATTTGGCAAAAGCGCATAAAAGAAGCTCACACCAAGGCCGATGAAGTCCACAAACATGCAATGCCATCGGATGCAACTCCTGTAATTAATCTGAAATGTGGAGTCGGCAAAAATGACCTCACGGTATTGGCCCGCCACCTAAAGCATACGCGAGGGCACGAAAAATAGGTACCTAATGTCATTTTCCTCATGTATAATTTTAAGCTGACCATTTGTTCGCAACAGTTGCGTAACGTCTTCCACTTCCTTGGCACAAGCGTTCCGATGACGCAGATGTACGTCATACAAATCGCGACTTGTTAAACGTATGTTATATTGATGGCACACCACTTTGAGCACCTCCTGTGTCCGACAAAACGTTTTCATTACGTTAAGCACCATGCGTTCCTACTCCGCTGGTAGCATCCGATTTTTTGCATACAGCCAGGGCATACCCACGTGAAAATTGTGCGAATGCCAAAGACACGCGTTACCAATCTCGCAACATTCGCCCTTCAACATCCCTGAAAACGGAGCATGGCAATTGTAACAGCGGTACCTGTAATAATCTTTTCATCAGGCCTATAAACTTCACTTACTACTTTCCATCAACCTTGCTGCGCTTGCTATGCACGCATACAAAAAGCATATACCGGTACGGACATCTTTCCTGGTAGCACCTGTCCCGTCTCCCTCTGGTATGCCTGCGCAGTTATTATGCTCCAATGAATAAAGCATGTCGCCGTTTCAACCTGAATCACTTTTAGATCTTCATGCTTCGACGTGAAGTCCAGATAAGGACCCTTGAGGATGCGTCGGAATACACCCGCGTCATCCACCATGGCTGCTATTGCTTGAAGCGGGAAAATGATTAAACACCGTAAGGCATTTCAACCGCTCAGTGTATTGGTGACAAATCCACCCCTTATCATTTCACCAAACGCTAAATTAATAATAAACATTCACATGCACCCGATGGCCCAAAATTTGCATCCAACCACATACAACTCGCAGTCAGCTGTGAGTACTACGCGATAACTCGATTTTTTGGCGTGCCATACTGATCAAGATTTTTAGCAGAAATAACGTGGAAAACAGTGTTTGAGTGAACACTTGAAACGAAATTTGACTACTGTCAAATCTCCTCTGCTCCAAGATATCTTAGATCGACTAAAGTGGTACTGGCTAAAGCGTCTTCCTGCCCTGCTAGCACATGAAGCCCTTTTTCGTTCGTCAAAGTCCCTCAAAAGTCCTTCAAAGTCCTTCAGCAATTTATTGGTGGCTACCTGGTCTACTCCGTAATGCAGCAACGGGTGCGCATATGTGTGTAGGTTGCGTTAACTGATAAATAATGATAACATTGTTTAGCCGCTTTATTCTTTACAAGTGTCGTACATGATTTCTTAGAAAGGATCATCTCCCTCTTTTGAATTTTGCGGCGCTTTTAAATTTTCAGATACCGCTAGCACAGCCCTGTTCCGTTACCAACTCTGCTTCCCTGTAGTTCGCTTCTTTTTTCTTCGTGCATTTTCTACAGTTGATAGCCAAGTTTAAGTTGGTAAGAAGCCGTTTCGACTAGTGTTTGCTATAAGTAGCACAGTAAGTGTTTTTGTTATAATATTGTAATCATAATTTGTTTACCTTAGTATTATTTCCCAAGCTTTGCCGTTGCTTTGCCCTATAGGGCACCTATAGATGCTATCGCCCTAACTCAGAGTTTGCGCATTGTTATCTTCACTTGCGCAATTACTCCTGCTCTACATAGGTGGCTTCATTGTGAGGTCCTGTTCTCTATTGCAGGGCGCATTCGCTTAGTAATATCGGTGGCGACATTGCCGGACTTTTCCGTGTTTTCGCTCATCCGGGTCCTTTTAAATGTACTTGCTCACGCTAAACGTAACGCTTTACGTTCAGCATTAGTAATGAGACCTCGGTGTACAAACCGACAATGAACTTTCATGCTGCCCAGTGACCACACTTTGCGGGATCGATATTTGCGCGCGAAAAGGCTTCTCGGATAAACTGATCAAACGGTTTGTCCTGTGGAGCGTACGGAAAATGAGATCCTAACGCTTACAATATGTGAACCGTTACCATACACGGGTAACTTCTAACCTCACTATGTTATTGCTCGTTACCACATAAGAAGCAACAAGACGTTTGTACACAAATGACATGCAGGTACAAGGAAGCCTGCAGAATGCGGTAACGCAGCGGGGCACAATGGCACGCCACCTATCTGTTCTTAACTGAGTTGGCTCGCTCGATGGGTAAAAACCCACGTCGGTGGTCTTCCCAGCAATAAAACATGGGTGGATACAAACCAGCTTATAAAGGCAAGGGGTACATTTTTCTTAAGTTTCAACTACATCGTTCAATACCGCATCTAACTGCGGTGAAAATTCGAACCCACAGGTTCGGAAAACGGCATCGGGTTGGTGCTTACACTTTGTAGCTTGATTGTCCTAGTCCTAGAGTCTACCTCCGACTCCTCCATCACCGTTCCCACAAGCAATTGGAATGGCATTCACCGTAAGCATGTACTTGTGGCTTTACCATTTCCCTGCAGGCGAGGCGGACCAAATGAAGAATAAACTGGAGTTCATAAATGGTAACTTCCTACGTTTCTAAAACAGGGTTTACGTTTGCAGGTAATGTTCAGAAAATTATGGAGACACTGGAGTACGTGAAGAGTTGCATGAGATCGATGGCTGCAACCATTGCCGGGCAACCAGGGCAGCAGGCAACGCAGCTTCCTTTGCCAATTACATCGGTGGAGGAACTGCAGTCGTTCGATATACTAATGCAGGATGCAGGACGCAGGCAACAATTGGTAGGAGGCGTTGATACACCACATATGCATGCAGCATACTTATCTGGAAGGTGTGCATGGAGAAACGTTGTCGGAGACCGTACGCCTCATGATGCAGCGTCTTCTAACGCGATCATTGATGGCGGAGATCAATTACTCCGGTTCCCGCAACAAACACGGATTCCGGAAAACGAAGCTATTCACCGAAATGCAAGGTAAGCAACATCTTTGCCCTTTCATCCTTGTCCTAGCTGCTCTATTAAAACGTTTCTCCGGAAGCAACGTGTCACCCGAGGACGTTACACAATATGTCAGGAAATACTTGAAATCGATTCGTGGCAATGCATGGCGCGACACGGCCAAATGTTGTGCAAGCAGCCAGCAGGTATGAAATGGTGGATAACTTAATAACATTCCTTACATAAGGTTTCCCAATTGGTGGACTTGGACTGCCCCGGCGACAGCATGAAGGGTAACGGTTTCAAACGGAACACGGACCTCTGTTATCAGTATTGATATCCTTCCATTTAATGTATCCACTACTATACGTCGGTCAACAGACTTCTTACTGTGAAACGTTCGGCTACCATTCGCTCTTTGTGCTCGGTGGGACGGAAATACTAAAGCATCACCATGAGTAGTGGGACTGCACCCTGTGCGCCATGTTAAACATCATTTCCTCCATTCAGTGTCAGCAAGCTGTGCACCATGATAGCACGCTTTCGCTGTCATTCATTTTGCTACGCCGAAAGCGAAAATATGTCATAGGAGCGGTTAGCTACGCCGCACGTTTGCCTTGCATTTGTAAGCCGGTATGATACCTGCGTTACATAGTAGTATTAATGGGCAGCTCAGGTAGGGGTTTGAGATCCTCATCCAGCGGTGTGGGAGCTTGGGTGGGTAGCCAATACGTGGGGCGTACCCGGGTGGCGGCTAGGTGCGGCGTTCCGGGGTAGCGGCGTACCCCGGTTAACGCGTAGGTGTGTGCGTGCGTGCGCATCGTCGTGGTGCGTGCACGGCTATAGGTCCACGCAGCTCAAGGTCAAGCGCCAACGACCATTCATGCTCCGCTGGTGTCTGTCGTCCTATGTTCAACCTAGATTTCTGATTGGACACGGTGCAAATTCCTTCACTGTGTACATAATACAGCTGCAGCGGAAAGACAAATTTCGCTTTCAAAATGGTCCCCAAACTCCTTCACCATGGAATCATGTTTATAGTTAAAGGTTAAGGACTTTAACATAAATTTTCGCCTTCAAAGTACTTTTTGTGCTAGCAGGGTGATGCTTAGTGGTAATTTTGCGGTTGTGCCCTTGTTAAGCCCGTTTTACATCCTGTTTTGCCTTTTTATTGTGGTTGTTTTACGGTCGCATACGTGTTTTTAAATTCTGCTCTGCTTTTCACTTCAACATGGTCGTCTCGCGAAAATCCGAGGCGGATGAACCCCTTGCGCCTTTGTTTGTTGAGTACAATGCAGCTTGCAGCAATTCTGCCTGTTCAAGACCAATCACGGATTCATCTGGATGTATGCAGTGCGATGTTTGCTCTCGTTGGTATCACAAGGTTGTACCGGCCTTCGAGCGAACTATACGGTTCTCTGCCGTGTATAGTAGTACATGTCCAGAAACATATACTTGAATTCAGGGATGGCAATAACTGATTCCCTACGTAACTTTTGCCTATGGACAACTCGTACAGTCATCTGTCTCCAGCTGTCACGCTACACAATTTATCGTATGATCGGCTCGATCGATTTCTACGCCGATGTACAAAACATAACTGCCTATTTTTTACATTAACGATATAGTACCTCTTTCACATAATTCTTCTTTTCTATATTCTTCCTTATTTCATAGTTGGCCACGACTGAGCTGATCTCATGTGGTGACGGATTACAGCTTCCAGATTATAAAAGACGTTACCTATGCAAGGCAAATTGCCACCAACTGACTAACGTATAAAAAAGTGCCACAATAGAATAATCCGCATGACGGACTGGGCTGAGCCTTCATGGCCCATAATACATGTTCAAAAACAGCTCTAAAATGAACAAAACATATGATATACAGGTGATGGCTCATATGTTACTATGCCACACCGGCACACGGCCAGTTATTGCATGGAAGTGCGAACGAAACCTATCGAGGGAATACCTTGCATGGAAGCAGGTCCCCTGGGGATGGTTCCACGAGTGGCCGTATTACTTTAACTAAACATCTGTTTAAATTTGCTTACGTTATTGTTCCTGCTTTTTATTTTCTTTAATGTCTTAATCCTGCCAATTAGTTTAGTACCTGTTTTTGGATCCATTGTAAAAAGCGTGAACAAATTGATTACCTTTTGCGATCCTGTTGTACACACT
Organism: Dicrocoelium dendriticum; assembly: GCA_944474145.2. Classification (NCBI taxonomy): domain Eukaryota; kingdom Metazoa; phylum Platyhelminthes; class Trematoda; order Plagiorchiida; family Dicrocoeliidae; genus Dicrocoelium; species Dicrocoelium dendriticum. Next base: position 77,815,281 of record OX104065.1, on the reverse strand, counting down.
GATCAGACCACATAGTTGGACTGCACCTCGAAACACCGAGGAATATAACATTTATCATTTATCATTTATCATCCAGTGAAAACCTTCTGTTGCGCTCAGAAAGCGAAGCTCACGGCTTTCACCTGTGCTGAATTCAAAACGCCAACGTCCAGATTCACAGGTGTTGAGAAGGCATTAGCTGAGCTTGCCTCTCTTGCCTCGCTCAACTCTAAAGTGGATTTGCATATGAAATTCCTGAATATTACGAATGTGGACGCTGTAACCGACTGTCCTTCTGCTGTCAGTCCAACCGTTGACGACGCTTTCATCCTACCGGACGCTCCAGTTCACGTAGATCTAACTGACAGATGCCTCAGACGGTATTGTTGACCTGCCCCAAATGAAAGGCGAGTCACGGGCTCCTGGGCCATTAAATAGTAAGCGTAAGAGGGCAAGGAAAGCGCGCAAACCCTCCTTCCCCAAACCGGGAGGTGATAAAATACTAAAGGAACTAGCGCCTGCTTTGGGAACTGCACCTGGTGTTGCACTTCCCTCAGTGAGACAAGAGGTGCCGTCGCCTTCGGTCCCACCAATTCCAGTCAAACAACCATGTGGCGTGGATGGTAGAGCATGTGCTGTAAATACACCTCGTCTAGGCGGTTCTTACACACTTAGCATTGTGATTTCAGTAACGTCACTGAATCCACTGCCGCTCTTCCCACCGAGCGCATGCTTGATGATCTTTGTTGGCATAAAATTTGCGTGACTAGGCTTTTACCACCAGGTTTCCCTGGCGTTACCGTCAGGAAGCTCATCAGATTGTGGAACGTACCGGTTGGTCAACTAAATCCTCGACCCCGTCTGCTTAGGGTGGTCCTCTCCACCCCAGAAGAGGGCAGGGCCTTACTGAGATTTGCCTTCAAGCTCAAAGGTACCAACGTTAGAGTGCAACCAGACCTTCCGTTAGCGGATAGGTTAAAGTTAAAGGAAGCCATCAGGGACCTAAAAGCCCGGCGTGCAGCTGTCGAGCAAGGTCTCCGATAGGTGGGTTTTTAGGTGGTAAGTCAGCGGCCCTTTTCCTTCCTGCCAGAACCTTTACTACTTGCGCACGACCCAAGTAGTATTTAGCAACGTGCATAGCCTGAGGAACAAGATGTGCGAGGTGGGTTTGTTCGTAGACAAATCTCGTCCAGATATACTTGCTTTCACGTAAACGTGTCTGTCTGAGGAAATCACGGATGGCGAAGTATATCTGCCTGGCTACGCACTGTTCCACGCTGACCGCTCCACTGGCCGTCAAGGGGTGGTGTATCACTTTATGTGAGTTAGCACATTGACGCATTGAGGTGCAGCGCTTTTCAGTCCCTCCACAAAATGTTGAGGCTTTCACAGTCTTGATTTGCGCTTCCTGGGTTCAGGTTACGATCGTTTTAGTGTATAGAAGCCCTATGAGCTACTGCAATGGAATCATTGAGTTTATACGCACTCACTCAGCGAACAAGTGTCTGGTGATGGGAGACTTCAACCACCCAGAGGTTTGTTGGAATGGTCTACCTGGCAGTTCGGCTCTGGAATCGTGCGGTACAGAACTGCTGGACTTGACGCTGCAGGTATCACTACACCAGTTCGTGGACCACCCCATTAGGTACGTGCGCAATCAGCAGCCGCCCATTTTAGATCTTATTTTTGATAAGTCACTTGACTTTGTAAATGACATTAAATACTACTCGCCTCTTGGCGCTAGCGCCCACGTTTGCTTGTTTTTTCAGTATGCTCTTATCAGGTCTTACCAAGCTACTACCAGTTGGTATCCAAACTTTTGGGCCGCGGACTTCCAAGCAATGCAGGATAAAGCTAGGTCATCACCTTGTGTGATATCTGAGACCGACACTGTTCAATAGTCTGGCAAAAACTTAAGGCTCACCTCGTAGACATTTCTGCACCTCACATCCCACTGGTAAAAAGAAGAGAGTCGAGAGCGCAGCCTCCGTGTATACATTCCGCGGGGAAGGGCCTGTTAAAGAAGCGGTCTAGATGCTGGCGAGCATATGGAACAGCTCCGTCGAACAGCATCTTTGACAAGTATCCGCTGGTTCGAAATAAATGCAAGTTACATCTTAGGATTGCCCGGCTTCAGTATGCAAAGGGCTTAGATAAATAAATAAATAAATAAATAGTATATTCTCGGTAAAAGTAGACACACCTGTAAAGGCGTGATTAAATATGCATACAAGCATAGCTTCTGTAGAATATTAAAACATTTCGTTTTAAGGAAAGGTATAAAAGAGATGTTGTCCGTATGAGTGAGCATACTGTCAAGTAATAGTCAGACCAAGGGACATTATGGCGCTGTGGCGCGCAAAAATCCGTCAAAACACAAGTTGGGGGTAATTTCGCCAGGTAATGATCCCTGAGCACAGGAGCCTAAACAAGGCTTTGTTGCAACGAATAACCATTACGAGATAGAGATGATTTGTGCTCCAACAAATCCTTCTTCATAGCAGAATTAGTTGCACAGGTTCGATGTAGAAGGCTGAGGACTGCGTCAGTGTGAAATGCTTAGCGGTGCCTTTATTTTGTGGCGAGTCACATCCGCCACGTTGCAATGTTGTTAAGCGGACATTTGTGGCTATTTATAGGGAGAACGCTTGCCAGACAAAAACCCACCACGTCCTGGAATACTGCCGTAGCTTCCGTTGAACAGTAGTGCAAGTCGGTTATGCATCGTATAGACCGATTTTGCATTCTATTATTCGCAGTCGGTTGACAGCCAAAATTCTTCGTTGGTTGGCCGAATGGCTTAGTACTGATACGGCAGCAGTCGTTGGGGCCGGTCAATGATGCAAGATTCGAAGAGTCGAATGCTAAAGATGCAGGTGAGTAAACACATTCTTAATAGAGGCCGGCTCTTCTATTATATTCTTGCTCGGCTCGCAAACCATGTCCAGCTATCCACGCTGGACTTGTCATGGGGTCGGTGAGTGAAGTTGTTTCTCGTGGCAGAATATGTCCTTAATAGGTAAAAACGGCATTCTACAAATTGGATTTGGGATTCCTGCAAATGTAAGTAAGTGTAACTGTTTCCATAGCCAAGTGAAAATTCCATGGAAGAACATCGGAATAGCCACGTATGCGTGCGCAACGCTGTCCGTGAAATGACATCAGAATAGCTCCAGGTGACTGGCGAATAGGAATGTTTGAGGCAGTGAAGGTAATCACGCCAGAGTGGTTTGCCTTCCGTTGTGGGACGGGGGATCCATGTACATATATTATTCCAGGTGAGTAAATTGTTCTCTGAGTACGAGGCAAGCTAAACCCATTTGTTCAGACCCCGTGAAGGTAGCGCCTCCGGAATGGCGGAATGAACTCCATTTGGACCAGTGTGTGGGTTTTTCATTTCCTGGAGAAAGGACTAACCGTTTTGAGGATGGGTCGGCCAGTCCCAGTGGATAAACCTTGTTTTGGCGGATGTACCTGTGGGAATCTCGGAAAAAGGGCAACGGGCAACAGGTGGCCAAACAGAGACAGCAATGAATCAAGAAGCACTAACCCAGACTGGTGGCGCTCACCGGTGCTTATGATACATTCAAACTTATGTAATTTTGTTTAGTATACATAATTTGCAAGCGCGTTCTATACATTACGTCGCTGGTGTGACTCAGACTACAGCTACTACGTGGGAAGAAGGTTCTGCACGCGCAGGGTCAAAAGACCGATATAACAACGCGTTTTAACAAAAGTTAAGCGAATGATGCGATGGTTTTAGATAAACAGGTAAACCGATGATGATGGCAGAAGCCAAAATGCGAGAGGCATCTTAGGGGAAACTGAGGACAACTAGGTTGAGACCGAATGCGGGAGCAAGATAGGTGGAGCAACATTCCAAGAGGAAAAGGAATTTCAAGGAATCGGCTAGGAGCGAAGGAATGCTGACGGCAGCGCAAAGAGTAGTTCGTAAAAGTAAGTACGCAAAAACGCTCATGATTTCACAGTCCAAAAGCCGTCAGAATCTAGGAAAATGGCCACAGCGGGCCAAAACTGCCGTGCATTGGGAGTCGTTATGACAGGTACGGTCACAATAGTATATCAGTGCGAGCATAAGTTAAAGTGCATAAGAATATGAAGAGTGGGAAGTTAAGCATACCAATGGAAGTACTAGTCGAGCAACACTTAGCAATGGTCCGAGTGCCGCCAATACTCAGGAGCGAGCTCAGAGCGAATAAAATCATGTGCACGAGGATAAATTGGATAGGCGCAATGAGTGTAAGCTGTGGGAATATAAATTGGAGCGCAATAAGAGAAAAGACCATAGATAATAGGAAATAAAAGCAGGCAAAAAGTGACAGACGGGTCAGGTGAGAGAGGATAACGGCAGGACAGTAAAGACGGACGTCCGAGTTAAAAAGAAATGAAAACAGAAAGCGATAGAAAAGGTTAGGGTCTAGATGAGAATGGATCATTGGTAAAGCGTGGAAAGGCCAACAAGTCTCCCTACGTAGTGTTTACAGGACCACTAGGTCAGCCGAACCAACAGAAGTGACGTCTCAGTAGTCCATATGTATTCATTGAGTATGGGACGGACTAAGCGGGATAGGGTTAATAAATAAATAAATAAATACTTTATTCTCGACTATGCGAGGCACGCCCATGGAGGCATGATCAGATATGTACAACTTTACAAACATTTAATGGCAACTGTGACAGTAATAGTAGAAAATTGGTCGTATGTCCATGGTAAAATAAATAAATAGATAGTTTATTATCAGTTTCATAGAGACGCACCAACTTAGGCATGATCAAGGTTTAAAAACTGTTGTGTATCACGATGATACTCCAAATTCAATGGTGTATAGTTGAAACGGTGTCAAGAAGAGTTGATATGTGAATCTAGTCGACTTGCCAGTATGTAGTTGTGGGCTGTGACTTTATTCAGTGGCGAGTCACATCCGCCACGTCGCAGGGTTGTTAAACAGACATTTGTGGCTTTTTATAGGGAGAACGCTTGCCAAACGAAAACCCACCACGTCCTGCAACACTGCCGTAAAGCATTTTGAACATTAATGTTGAACTGGCAAAGCCGCTTGACGACTGGTTTTACCTTCGGTTTCTCGCGGGGTAATGGCTTCTAATTTCCTCTGTTAGTTAGACGGGTATTTTGCTCTGGGTCGCCATGGTTTTTGGGGTCGCTGGAGGAGAGGGACATCGCGCTTATTCTTCTTGTTGTATGTCCAGGTGAGCAAAAGTTTCAATTTTTCCGCTGTCCAGATTTTTCAGATGTATACTGTATGGGAGTATGAGGATATGTCCAGTTCTCCATACTGGACAAGGGTTATGGTAATTGTAGGTTGGTCCTTGCGGAGTTTTACCATCCTCCATGTCAGTCCTCGTGGGTTGTTCCGTCCGCCTTGGGCCAAAATTGTTCCTCAGTCCAATCCCAGATCTCCAAGATGTCCCGGACCTCAGAGAAAGGGGAAAGTGAGAGACAACCGAGAGAAGACCGCAAGAACAGGCATGGAACTGAATATTGTTAATGTCTTGTGTTATAACATTTGGGCTTGAGACAAAAGCACGTACACTGTGCAACAATAATTATGCTGAAAATGTCTTTTGAGTATCCTATAGAATCATTAGCCGCTTTGGGACTAGGTCGCACAATGCAGATAAAATAGACGCTATAACAATAATGTGGGGTACTAGAGTTAACTCTGCGGAGCCAATACCGTTTAAGGCTCGGTGGCATGGCAGCAGTCAGAGATAAACAGACTAGTCCAGTGAGACAGGAGCACGGCAGGGCACTAAAGCTGGTCGTCCAAATAAAGAAGAGGAATGAAAAGAGAAAGCGAGATAAGAAAACGTTAGGGTCGGTATGAGAATGGTTTACTGATAAGAAGTGAGGAAGCCCAAGAAGCATTCCAGGTGATGTAAGCAAGACGTCGAGTCAGCCGAACCAAGGTGTGTAACGTGGTATAACTCTAAGTAAAAGTGGAAACAAGTGGCTGATCTAGCGAGACTAGATTAGTCGGCGCGTAGGAATAGCACGTAAAATTAAAGGCAGGAAAAGAGGCTGTAACAAAAGGTGAACGAGTCTAGCAGCCTCACGTTGTAAGGGATCAAGAGCATTGAGACTGTATAGCGTATACCACTTAAGTCAGAGTAGCATATCAGCAATCAGAGAGAAGGAACGTGACTGGTGGACTAGCTCACCACACCGCCAGTTGAAGGACAATTGAGAACAGAGCGCAATAAAACATAAGTTACCGGCAGGGTGAGAAGGGTTTATTGACTACGGGCAAGAGAAGCCCAATAGGCTCTCCAGGTAATGTAAAGGGATAGTAGAGTCAGACGAGCAAAGAGAGGCGAAGTCTCAGAAGTCTGATTAAATCCGGAGAGCAGGAGGCCGATCGGGTAGGACTTGATTAGTCGGCGCGTTTGGATAAGGACATGTAGTAAAGGTAAGAAAGGAGCCAGCAGTGAATGGTGAGCAAGTCAAGCAGGCTCTAAATTTAGGGGAAACATCATGTTTAGACTACGGGGCGCATACCGCGTAGGTCTTAGTAGCATATAGCAGACTGAGGGAAACAGACTAGGCAAGTGTGCCAATATCACGGCCATGGAGTAAAGCCGGATGTCCGATAAAATGGGATTGAAAACAGAAAGCGAGAGAAGAAAACGTTAGGGTCGGTATGAAAAGGTTTACTGATAAGTATTGAAGGATCCCACGAGGCTTTCCAGGTGATTGTAGCAAGACGTTGTGTCAGCCGAACCAAGGTTTGTAACGTGGAATAACTCTAATTAAAACTGGAAACAAGTGTCTGATCTAGCGAGACTAGATTAGTCACCGCGTAGGAATAGCGCGTAAATTTAGAGACAGTTAAAATTCCGCAACAATAGCGGGTGAGCGAGTCAAGCAGAATTACCGGGTAGGGGGACAAGAGCGCTAAGCCTGCATAGCGCATACCACTTGAGCCAGAGTAGCATTGGAGCATAAAAGAGAAAGAGGCAAGTCAGCGGGACTAGATCACCTCAGAGCAGTAAGCTCGTGCAATCCAATTAAAGAAATGAAAGCAGAGCGCGATAATAAGGGTTTGGGTCGGAATGAGAAAGGTTTATTGACGATGGGTGGGAGAAGTTCACGAGGCTCTCTAGGTAATGTAAAGGGATAGTGGAGTCAGACGAGCAAAGAGAGGCGAAGTCTCAGAAGTCTGAATAAATCAGGGGAGCAGGAGGCCGATCGAGTAAGACTTGGTTAGTCGGCGCGTTGGGATAAGGACATGTGGTAAAGGTAAGAAAGGAGCCTGCAGTAGATGGTGGGCAAGTCAAGCAGGCTCTAAATTTAGGAAAAACATCATGTTAAGACTGCGGGACGCATACCGCGTAGTTTTAGTAGCGTAGTAGCAGACTGGGGGAAGAGACCAGGCAGGTGATCCAGGAACAGGGCAATGCGGTAAAGCCGGACTTCCGATAAAATGGGATTGAAAACAGAAAGCAAGAGAAGAAAAGTTAGGGTCGAGGTGAGAAGGGTTTATTGGTAAAGAGTGGAAAAGACAACGAGGCTCTCCAAGCAGTGTAAACAGCACCAATAGGTCAGCCGAACCAATGGAAGTGATGTCTTAGACGTCCAAATGAATTTAGTGATTACGAGGCCGACTAAGCGGTACTGGATTAATCGGCGCTTTGGTACAAGGTCGCACAATGCAGATAAAATAGACGCTATAACAATAATGTGGGGTACTAGAGTTAACTCTGCGGAGCCAATACCGTTTAAGGCTCGGTGGCATGGCAGCAGTCAGAGATAAACAGACTAGTCCAGTGAGACAGGAGCACGGCAGGGCACTGAAGCTGGTCGTCCGATTAAAGGAGAGGAATGAAAAGAGAAAGCGAGATAAGAAAACGTTAGGGTCGGTATGAGAATGGTTTACTGATAAGGAGCGAGGGAGCCAACGAGGCATTCCAGGTGATGTAAGCAAGACGTCGAGTCAGCCGAACCAAGGTGTGTAACGTGGTATAACTCTAAGTAAAAGTGGAAACAAGTGGCTAATCCAGCGAGACTAGATTAGTCGGCGCGTAGGAATAGCACGTAAAATTAAAGGCAGGAAAAGAGGCTGTAACAAAAGGTGAACGAGTCTAGCAGCCTCACGTTGTAAGGGATCAAGAGCATTGAGACTGTATAGCGTATACCACTTAAGTCAGAGTAGCATATCAGCAATCAGAGAGAAGGAACCTGACTGGTGGACTAGCTCACCACACCGCCAGTTGAAGGACAATTGAGAACAGAGCGCAATAAAACATAAGTTACCGGCAGGATGAGAAGGGTTTATTGACGACGGGTAAGAGAAGCCCAACAGGCTCTCCAGGTAATGTAAAGGGATAGTAGAGTCAGACGAGCAAAGAGAGGCGAAGTCTCAGAAGTCTGATTAAATCCGGAGAGCAGGAGGCCGATCGGGTAGGACTTGATTAGTCGGCGCGTTTGGATAAGGACATGTAGTAAAGGTAAGAAAGGAGCCAGCAGTGAATGGTGAGCAAGTCAAGCAGGCTCTAAATTTAGGGGAAACATCATGTTTAGACTACGGGGCGCATACCGCGTAGGTCTTAGTAGCATATAGCAGACTGAGGGAAACAGACTAGGCAAGTGTGCCAATATCACGGCCATGGAGTAAAGCCGGATGTCCGATAAAATGGGATTGAAAACAGAAAGCGAGAGAAGAAAAGGTTAGGGTCGAGGTGAGAAGGGTTTATTGGTAAAGAGTGGAGAAGCCCACGAAAAATCATAAGGAATTCTTGGCTTACGTTAAACGCCGCTGTGGTGCAAACTCGCTCATACCACCATTGCTTCGAGGAGATGGGACCCATGCCTATAGCGACTATGACAATGCATGCATGCTTGGTAAGCAGTACTGAAGCGTCTTTGTCCGCAAAACAAACGTGCCATGCAAAGAATTAGCTTCCAGAGGCTCTGAGGACTGCTGTCTGGATGAAATTCCTACAACTGAGTCCCAAGTTCTCCGGTTGCTAAGAGAGGTAAACCCAACTAAGTCTTCATGGCCAGATTCCGTTCATCCAAAATTGTTGCATGAATTGGCAGTGGAACTCAGTGGACCTCTGACTTGTGTGTTTCATAAGTCACTCAACAGCTGTATCTTGCCTACCGAATGGAAGCAGGCTGTTGTCTGCCCGATTTTCAAGTGCGGTGACAAAGATCTACCGGCTACTTACAGGCCTGTCAGCTTGACTAGCGTGGTCGTTAAGTTACTTGAAGAATTAGTATGAGATTCAGTGGAGAACCATTTAAATAGGTTTAACCTGTTTTGCGTCGAGCAACATGGTTTTCGCAAAGGATTTTCGTGTCAGAAGAACTTGCTGGTAGCTCGTGAGTGCTGGATTGAAGCCGTAGACAGTGGACATGCAGTGGATGTGGTGTTCATTGACTTCGCCAAGACCTTTGACACTGTACCCCATTGGAGACTCTCACTGAAGTTGAGGTCGTATGGAATAGCTGGTCGCGCTCTCCAGTGGGTGTCAGCTTTCCTGGATGGACGGGAACAGTGTATTCGTGTGGGAAGCAGTCTTTCGTTTCGACAAGCTGTACTTAGCGGCGTTCTACAAGGCTCTGGCCTAGGTCCGCTGCTTTGCTCAGTCTACGTGAATGACTTGCCGGAGGAGCTTGCGGTACCATCGCTTCTATTTGCTGATGACCTAAAGCTCTGGAATATTGGTGCTATCCTTTGAAGTCCTGTGGCTCTTCAACGGGCTCTGGATAGACTCTGGGAATGGTCTGCCTTGTTGTTGCTGCCCATAAACCGGGCAAAGTGTTCAGTGCTGGGTGTCGGAGCGTCTGCTTCCTCCACAAGTTATGTGCTCGATGGGAGTGAACTTCCTCACGTGACTCATCAGATTGATCTATGTGTCGTCCACTGTTCCACACTACACTCTGGCGACAACTGGAAGAAGGCGGTCAGTAAAGGGTTCAGGATGTTGTGGTTTATCCGTCGTTCTTTTGGGACCCTAACCGCTGATGTGTTTGTGAAGCACTTCTCAGCGTTTGTGCGACTCCACCTAGAATATTGCTTTCAGGCCTGTCCACCATGCCTTGTCCGGGACAAAATGGCACTAGAAAAGGTGTTGCGTGTCGGTACTAAATTGGTCAAGGGATTACGAGGGCAAACGTCCCCGAACACTTACTTAGTTTGGGGATGCAGTCAATGCACTATCGAAAGATTAGAGGGGACCTAATCCTAACCCACCGTATTTTGACTTGGAAGGTTGGATCTAATTTGTCCCGGCTATTTAGTCCTGCTAGATTATCTGGTCTTCGCGGGCATTGTATGAAGCTGGACAAACCGCGGTCCGATTGAGTTAGAGCGGAGACACGGTTATCACGTCTAATCATCGAGCGCTAGAACCTGCTTCCAGAACATGTTGTCAAGGAAGCTACGGTTAAGGGGTTTGAGCGCCAAATAGACGCTCTTGGGTGGCAACACAAAACCTTTTCTTTTTTCTGACTAATTCCCATCTTCATAATTCGCTTCTATTTTCTTTACTTTTCCTCGCCACTAGTATTATTTTCTTCTTTTAACTGATTTCCCCTACTCTCTTAACTTTGATTTTTTTCCTCCCTTACTTCACGTAACTGACATAAGTGGGGCATTTAAAACAGTTAGTTCTCTTTAGTAACTTGAAAAGCACAAGTAGAAGACGAAGTTCGGCAGATGCATGCATTTCGTATCGTCTCATCAGTGCCGATAACGATAAGCGGTAAATTTGTACAACAGTTTGTGGGTATAGACATCCATATAATATATATATATATATATATATATATATATATATATATATATATAAGTGGGACAGCTAAGGAACGTCGGCATTAAGTTGGTTGACCAGGGTGTTTTTTCGGGTGTTTTCCTTTTTGACCCATCAAGAAGTCGGAGCACCCCTATCAACTCCTGGATCGACGACCCGCTCAAGAAGGAACACTTGCGGGATTCATCCTATCGTTCCATTCCCACTTGAACTTGAAAACCATCTGCGGATAGCCTGCTCCGTTGCGCTTCGTTCTCGTCTTGAGCATCCATTCTAAATTTACTGAATAAAGGATACAATGTCATCAAAATGCTTGGATTGTTGTAAGGCTGTCACTCCGAAGTAGTATTAGCACCAACGGTGAAGGAGTTTGAACATCGACTCGACGCCCTTGGGTTACAGTTTCAGAGCTTTCCATTTGGTTCTTAACTTCTACATCTATTTCCTTGGCTTCTCACATCTATTACTATTATTGTCTTAACCACACATTCTCTCCTGTACTACAATTACCATTATTTTGTTTTTGTTGGTTCCCTTCTCTTAACCTTTATTCTATTCACGTGGCCAGTACAGTGGGGACTGCTAGTGCAGGCCGCGTGGGCATTGATTGGTTGACCGTTATGTGATTCGTGTGTATTGATTTGGCTCCTCTCGGCTCCAAACCGTTCCCGCGAACTCCATCCTGGTTCAACGACGCATTGAAGAAGGAACACACATGGGAATTCTCCTACCGTTCCTGTCCAAATTGAACTTGAACTTATCCTGTGCACCTGCTGTTCCTACTAAGGAGGATATGAACTCAAGCACTGCGCCGGCCACTGCTACTGTGACGCGTGCCGTAAACACCGCTCGTCGTAGTGACGCATTTACGGACAGCAGCGTTATCTTCAGGAATATCTCGGAGTCCTCCGCGACTCTTCCGAAAGATCGCATGCTTGACGACCTTCATTGGTTCAAACTTTGCGTTTCTAAACTACTTCCACCCGGGTTTCCTGGGGTTACTGTTAGAAAACTTACTAGGCTTGGAAACATATCGGGTGATAGTACTAAATGTAGACCCCGTCTATTACGCGTGGTACTATCTACACCGGAGGAGCGCCAAGCTCTTTTGCGCTTCGCCTTTAAACTAAAGGGTTCCGGAGTGAGTATACAGCCGGATCTACCTTTGGCAGATAGGATAAAGCTTAAAGAAGCCATCAAAAACCTTAAAGCGCGTCGCGAAGCTGGCGAGAAAGGTTTATGTTTGGTGGGTTTTCGGGTGGTGAGCCGACGGTCCACTTCCGCCCTACCAGAGCCCATTCTGGTAGCACACGACCCGGGGCTCTCCATACCAAACGTTTTCACATAGTTCTTGGTAATGTGCGTAGCCTGCGAAACAAGATGTGTGAAGTGGGGGCCCTAATAGACCACTCCCATCCTGATGTACTCGCGTTCACTGAAACCTGGTTGTCTTCTGACGTCATGGACAGTGAATTATACGTTCCGGGCTACGCAATACTGAGATCTGACCGCCCATCTGATCGCCGTGGCGGTGGTGTCGCCTTGTATATCAGATGTGGTGTAAACATCCAAAACACATACCTTTAACTCAGCTGATAAAACTGTGGAAGCTCTTTCAGTTGAAGTCTGTACCGAATCAACGCAATTTAAAATTGTGCTGCTGTATAGGAGCCCTGATAGCGCTTCTAGGAGTTTCATTGACTTCATCCGCACTCACTCTGTGAACAGATGCTTGATAATGGGGGACTTCAACTTCCCTGAAGTAAATTGGCATGACCTATCTTGTGAGGCAGCGACAACAGGGTTGGCTGCCGAACTTGTTGACTTGACACTAGAAGTACCCTTACACCAATTTGTCGATCGACCCACCAGGTACATGGTGGGTCAAGCTCCTTCTCTGTTGGACCTAGTTTTCGCAAAGCCAGTTGACTTTGTGAGTGACCTTGAGTACGGCCCCCCTTTGGGAGCCAGTGACCATACGTGTTTGTCATTCACTTGTGCTCTCATTAGAAACTACGATTCACGCAGGGTCCCGACTCCGAACATTTGGCACGCCGATTTTCCGTCTATTAGAGCCAAGGCAGTAAGTTTCCCATGTATCATCTTGCCGGATGATGATATACAGACGGCTTGGGATACGTTTAAGTCTTTCCTCTTTAACATATCCCACCCGCACATCCCTCTTTCGCTAAAGAAGGGTGCCAAAGCGAAGCCACCATGGTTAGACTCAGTCGCACACCAGCTAATGAATAGACGGGCAAGATGCTGGCGGATCTACCGAACAGTTCTCTCAGAATGTACTTTTCGGCGTTATGGGGAAGCTCGGAATGCTTGCAAGAGTCATTTACGAGCTACTAGACTTAGCTATGAGATGGAGCTGGCTAACAGCCTCCGCGAATCCCAAAAGATTCTTCGCCTACGTCAAAAGGCGTAGTAACGTTGGCTCATCTATCCCAGTGTTATTAGGCAGCGACGGCGTTACTGCCACCACTGATCACGAAAAAGCATGTCTACTGAGTGCGCAGTATGCCGGAACTTTTGTTCAGGATGAGCAATTGCCGCATCTTGACCTAGCAATGAGAGTCCCCCAGGACTCCTGTTTAACACACGTCACAATTTCGGAGACAAAAGTTCTCTATCTTCTTCAGACTCTAAATCCTGCTAAATCCGCTGGGATGGATGATATTCACCCTAAGCTTCTGTACGAACTAGCAAGCGAGCTATGTGGCCCAGTGACTCGTTTGTTTCAATTGTCGCTTCGCAGCTGCTCCTTTCCTAAGGACTGGAAGGGTGCTATCGTTTGCCCGATTTTTAAAAAGGGCGACAAGCATCTTCCTGCCAATTATAGACCAGTAAGTTTGACAAGCGTACTGGTCAAGGTATTGGAGAAGTTGGTCAGTGACGTGCTTGAAGACCGCCTGCGGGAGTATGGTCTGCTCAGTCCACTGCAACACGGCTTTCGCAAGGGTCATTCCTGTATGACTAATTTGCTAGTTGCACGCGAATGTTGGGCGGATGCTTTGGATCGGGGTCATGCAGTAGATGTCGTGTTTATTGACTTCTCCAAGGCGTTCGACACTGTATCACGTTCTCGCCTTTCCTTGAAACTTCGGTCCTATGGAATATCCGGGGGTATACTAAAATGGATCACCACGTTTCTGGAAGGGAGAGAGATGTGTGTTCGTGTCGGGTCTAGTCTGTCCTTCCGACAGTCAGTCCTCAGTGGGGTCCCTCAGGGTTCGGTGCTTGGCCCGTTGTTATTTTCCTTGTATGTCAACGAGCTGCCCGAACTGCTAGACGTACCATCTCTCATGTTTGCAGATGACCTAAAGTTTTGGCACATAGTGTCTGACTTCGATGGACCCCAGATTCTGCAACGGGCCCTCGATCAACTTTGGGTTTGGGCTGCTCTGTGGCAGTTGCCCATAAACTATGCAAAGTGTTCCATCTTACGAGTAGGGCCAAATAGCCCCCAAACGCGTTATTTTCTTGGCGGTAATGAACTCCACCATGTTACCCATTTGGTAGACCTAGGGGTCACATTGTCTTCAGAACTTAAATCCAGTGAGAACTGGAGGAAAGCTACGTGCAAGGGTTTCAGAATGTTGTGGATGATCCGCAGGGCATTCGGGACCATCACGGGCGCTATGTTTGTTAGGTTATTCTCAGCGTTTGTCAGGCCACACTTGGAATACTGCATCCAGGCTTGTCCACCTTGCTTAGTCAGGGACAGGATGTCAGTGGAGAGTGTTGAGAGTTGGAACCAAACTGGTCCATGGACTGCGGAACCATTCTTACCCAGAAAGACTACTTGCGCTGGGAATGTTCTCGATGCACTATCGTCAACATCGAGGCGACCTAGTCTTGACCTATCGTATACTTACCGGTAAAACCGGACCCGATTTATCCGGGCTTTTCCAACCGGCTCGGCTTCCATCGCTCCGAGGTCACTCGCTGAAGCTACACAAACCTCGATCGGATGGAGTCCGGGCGGACTTTCGTTTATCACGCCGAGTGGTGGATTCCTGGAATGCACTGCCCGAAAACGTGGTATTGGCACCAACAGTGAAAGAGTTCGAACACCGACTCGACCCTCTTGGCCTTCAATTCTTAACATTCCCCTTCACTTCCTAGTTTATTCGTTTTATTGAATTATTAAATCTATTTTTTTCTTGACGCTCTTATTACTTTCGTACTTCTTTTTCTTATTTCACGTGACCGGTGCGGCGGGGATTGCCAGTGCAGGTCGCGTGGGTATTAATTGGTTGACCGTGGTGTGATTCGCGCGCGCTGATCTGACTCTTCTGGATTCCAGTTATCGCGGACGAATAATACCCTGGATCAACGACGCGTCACGGAAGGAACATTCACGGGGATTTATCCTACTGTTCCGGTCCCACTTGAACTTGAACTTCTGTGAGGGGTGGCTTCGCCTTGCATGTTGTAACATCGGTCCAGATCTATACGATGTGGCATCAATCATTATGTCATCGTTCCAGATGACTACCGACCACAAAAATGAAGTAGCTTCGGACGTCTTGTCTAAAGCTACCCTGATCGACGCCGAGTTGCTAGTTCAAGGGCCCCTTCGAGTAAAGCGAAAGAGAGCCAGGGAACCCCGTAAGCTCTCTGCTAAACAAGAAGTTACAGTTGTCTGCACCCGAAACAAGCCTTGTCGTTACTTGGCAAACCGTCTGACGGTTGTGCGAAGGCGAAGATTCCAACATGCACTACTTGTCAGCCGAAGTTGTCGACAATCTCGGTTCTCACCGAGAAGGCATGTCCTGAGGGTTTGCTTGCTTTTGCTCAAAGCGAAAGAGCCTCACGGGACCCTGCTCCCGTTATCAAGAAGAAAAAGCAGACCAAATCTGCCATAGGGCCTATCGGTGGAATCGATAACCCTAACCAAAATAAGACATGGACAATGAAGCGAAAAACACGCTGCCGTTGCTACCTCATCGGAGGGGCTAAAGACAGTCCCATCACCAGTTGTGAAACCACCTGCTCCAAGTATGAAATCAAAGACGCGTGGGATTAATACACCCTGTCGTGGCGATTCTTTCACGGATAGTAGCGTTATATTCCGTAACGCGGCTGAGTCTACTGCTGTACTTCCTGCTGATCGCATGTTGGACGATCTTCGATGATTTAAAATGTGCGTAACCATGCTTCTTCCGCCTGGTTTTCCAGGCGTTACTGTCAGGAAGCTGATTAGACTGGGGAACGTCACAGTTAACATACCAAACCCTCGACCGCGGCTACTTCATGTGGTACTCTCTACCCCGGAGGAATGCAGCGCTCTCATGCGGTTTACGTCTAAGCTGAAAGGTACAAATATTAGCGTTCAGCCGGACCTTCCGCTGGCCGCTAGGCTGAAGCTAAGGGAGGTCATCAAGGACCTCAAAAGTAGGCGAGCGGCCGGTTAGTGGGTTTTCGAATGGTCAGCCGGCAGTCTTTTTCCGCACTACCACTGCCCATTCTGGTAACGCACGACCCAGGTCTGGATCTAACGATTACCTTCAGGTAGTGTTAAGTAATGTGCGCAGCATAAGGAATAAGGTGTACGAGTTAGGTCTGCTTGTAGATGGGTCTCATCCCGATATACTCGCATTCACTGAAACGTGGCTGTCTCAGGACATCACGGATGGTGAAGTACATCTACCTGGCTACGCATTATTTAGATGCGATTGCTCTGCTGGCCGACAGGGAGGGGACGTAGCTCTTTATGTGAGCGGTAGACTTGATGTTTTGAAGACTTGCTTATTTCAGTCAGCAGACAAAACTGTTGAAGCTCTGTCGGCTGTTATTAGCACATCCTCGGCTCAGGTTACAGTTGTAATTGTGTATAGAAGTCCCGGGAGCGTATCCAAAGAGGTAATTGAATTCATTCGCTCCCAGTCCGCAAATAAGTGTTTGGTGATGAGCGACTTCAACCTCCCAGAGATTCGATAGGCAGATCTTTCTTGCGACTCAGCGTCAGGCACATTCGGGGCTGATCTGCTTGAGCTTACGCTCCAAGTTTCTTTGCACCAGTTCATTGACCTCCCCACTAGGTACATGGACGCTCAATACCGTCTATCTTAGACCTTGTATTTGCTGAGTCACTCGATTTTGTTGGTGACATCACTTACGGACCTCCACTGGGTTCCAGTGATCATGTTTGTTTGCTTTTCAGTTGTACTCTGTCTAGACGCTACCAGAATAGTGTTGAGTCTCGCCCGAACATATGGCACGCAGACTATCAATCCATGAGAGCCAAGGCTTCGGGTTTACATTGTGAGATCTCAGACGACGATACTGTCCAGGTTGCCTGGGATAAATTTAAGTCCTACCACACAGAGGTCTCTGCTCCCTTCATCCCAGTCACCTGGAGAAAGAAGGCACGAGCACAGCCGCCCTGGATAGATCCCACTAGCAGGCATCTGCTCACAAAGAGGTCTAGATGTTGGCGGACTTACCGAGATGCTCCGTCAACCGGTACTTATGACAGGTACCGTAAGGCTAGAAATAGTTGTAAGCAACACCTAAGGGATGCTCGACTCAATTTCGAGAAAGGGTTAGCGGACGAAGCTTCAGAGAATCCAAAAAGATTCTTCGCTTATGTCAAAAGGCGCTGCAGTTCGAACATGTCAATTCCAGTATTGATGCGTGATGACGGTACTCATGCGTCTACGGACTATGACAAGGCCTGCTTACTTAGTGGACAATATGCGACAACGTTTGTAAGGGAAACCTCTTTGACAGGCGTTGAGCTAGTTTGCAGGACCCCAGAGGGTTCAGAATTATCTAAATTTATTGTAGCGGAGACGGAAGTTCGTAGGCTGTTACAAGGGCTGAACCCTTCTAAGACCTCTGGGCCAGCTTTAATTCATCCGAAACTGTTGCATGAGTTGGTTGCGGAACTAAGTGGACGGCTCGCTATTGTGTTTCAAAAATCGCTTGACAGCTGTGCATTGCCTTCCGAATGGAAGGAAGCTGTCATCTGTCCCATCTTCAAAAATGGGGGCAGGGGTCTGCTTGCAAATTACATTCCAGTTAGTTTGACGAGTGTAGTAATCAACTCGAGAAACTGGTGAGACATTCATTGGAGAGTCATCTGAATAGATTTAATTTACTTAGCAAAGTGCAACACGGATTCCGGAAAGGATTTTCGTGTCTGACTAATCTACTAGTGGCTCGCGAAAGTTGGGCGGATGCAATGGATAACAGTCACGCGCTGGACGTGCTTTTCGTCGACTTTTCGAAGATATTTGACAAGGTACCCCATTTGAGGCTCGCGCAAACGCTGTCCTACGGGGTATCTGGCCGCGCCCTTCATTGGGTGACTGCCTTCTTGGAGGATAGAGAACAGTGTGTATGGGTATGCCGGAGCCTATCGTTTAGGCTGTCTGTCCACAGTGGCGTGCCGCAGGGCTCGGTCCTTGGACCGCTGCTGTTCTCTATCTACGTGAATGATCTACCCGCGGAGCTTGAGATACCATCGCTGCTATTTGCTTATGACCTGAAGCTGTGGAACATTGTCGATGTTCCTGGGGGTTCCGAAGCTATTCAACGAGCATTGGATAATCTTTGGGACTTGTCTACTTTATGGTTACTGCCCATAAATCAAGCAAAGTGCTCCGTTCTTCGAATTGGAGGCGGTTGTTTTCCTACGAAGTACTTAGTCTACGGAGTCGAACTCCCCCGTGTATCTAACCAGATTGACCTAGAAGTCGTACACTGCTCGGCTTTACACTCCGGCGACAACTGGAAGGCCGCAAGTAGAGGTTTCCGCATGTTGTGGTTAATACGATCTTTCGGAGTCTTGACGGGCGACATCTTTACGAGGCTGTTCAGCTTTCGTTCTGTCTCATCTAGAATACTGCGTCCAGGCTTGTCCGCCCTGCCTCGTTCGGGACAAAATGGGGCTAGAGAGGGTTTTACGAGTGGCTACTAGGTTAGTCGAGGGATTACGGGGACGGACGTACCCCGAGCGTCTACTTAGTTTGGGAATGCATTCAATGCACTACCGAAGGCTTAGAGGAGACCTAATCCTAACCTACCGTATCTTAACTGGGAAGGTTGGTCCAGTTTTATCTTGGCTATTTAGTCCTGCTCGATTGTCTGTTCTACGCGGTCATTCCTTGAAGCTGGACAAACCGCGGTCCGATCGGATTAGGGTGGAAATCCGACCGTCACGCCGAGTTATCGACCGCTGGAACATGCTTCCGGAAAGTGTTATCAGGGAATCTACGGTTAAGGGGTTTGAGCAGCAACTTGACGTTCTTGGGTGGCAACACGGAATCTCTCCCTTTTCCTGACTAACTCACCTCTACGTACTTCGGTTTTTTTCTCTACTTTTCTTCACGCATTGGTATTATTTTCTTATTGTAAGTGCACTTCCTTATTCTGTACCTTCGATTTCTCTTCCTATCCTTTGCTTACTTCACGTGACTGCCACAGCAGGGACTGCTAGGACAGGAAAGGTGGGCATTAACTGGTTGGTCAGGGTGCGATACGGGTGTTCCGTTTTAGATCCATCAATTACTGAGCACTTCATCAATTCCTTGGACTGCAGTTCTTACTTGTAGTCCGTATCGATGCAATAGAATTGACTCATCATCATTACACGTTAGCTAGAGGTGGAAAACACCTCAGCTATTGTGCCGCAAATACAAAAGGCAAGAAAAGAAGAAAAAACAAACAAACAAACAGTGGCACGCCCGCTGAGTCCCCAGTAACGGAATGGACATCGTTCCGGAGAGCTAACAGCTGGCTGCCGTAAAAGGAAGTCATATTATGCCTAACGATTGAGATCGTGATTGGAGGGGGATGCTAAACAGGAGGGGGATGGACAAAGGAACTCACAACACAAACGCCATTGGGGCCGGCTCCTAGCCATATCAGCAAGTGTGTCCAACCAAACGTGTTCACCGTCCTTAGGACCCCAACCAGGCAGTCGGGATGCACCAACCGACGCCAACTTCGAAGTGAGGGTTTTCATTTCTCTCGACCAAGTCATCACTTGGCCTCCCCTCCTCCTCTTCCAACCGCACCCACAACGCGCAAACAATGCACGTCGTGGGAGTCGGTGTGCTGGCATGCGCAAGACGTGGCCCAGCCATCGGAGCCTGGTGCGTGATATAATCGTGCTGAGCGGTTCACTCGCTCTTCCTGCACCAATTGACTAAATGCAACAGCAGCAGAAACGCCGCCGAAAGCACTATTAGGACACTTAGAATTCCGTCGTAGAAATTAGCTTACCTATATACCAAGTGTTCAGTGGATATCTCACTGCTATCTCACTACACTATGGTACTGGCGTGCCACTGTTTGTTTGTAGCCCTCGTTCTTTTAACATGATGCATAATCCGCCAAACGCTTTCTCCATTTTTCACAGGATATGCTTCGCCTAATGGATGATCACGCTATGCTTCTGTACGAACGTAAATATATTGGTACACCGAATGTTTTGGACGCTAATGCAAACATCAACAGAGGTAAGTGGACATGCTCAAATAACTACTACTTGCTCCGTATCCGCGCATTCCCTGTTCTTGATTTTGTATGGGACCGATCGGAAAGACGTCGTGTCAAAAGGCTTGGTTAACGACCTGCTAGTAATTTTTGTGCTAGCAGCATCGCATTTGACACTGACTGCTAAAACAACGAGCTTTTCTCGCTTTGTTCTCCCAGTATTTGAACGCATTTATCTAAAGAAACTACCCTGGTTTCATAAATAAAATGACCCATTCAATCGGCTTTAGACTAATTGGTTAAAGCACACACTTCATGGTACTACGGTGGATCGTAGATTCGGCGAGCTTACAAAAGCTAATGGTAGGATATCAGGCAGTTAGCGTCTGAATGCTTAGTCTGATAGACCTATCGTCGGCATATTTTCCAACCCTATTCCCGTCTCTGTTTGCTCCGATCGCTGATTGCCAATTGTTTTCTTCATTGTCACCATAGATCACTTTGACGATTTTTCTCTTCACTGCTTTTAGATAATTTTCCTCTGTTTCGAGCCATTTTGTGTGGAGCTCTCTTCCCAAACATCCTCCGGCTGGTCCCGAAATCCAAGTAAGAATTGTCCACGTCGAACCATAAACATACTATTCTTTCTTTATCGGCGTTCATTTCTTTTGAGTAGCCGCATCGCTAATACTGCCAACCAAATACGATTCGAACTCCAAGTGTGACTCACTTAATTCATTAGGTTTATCACTTGCGATATGTTTTAATAAAATTATTATTGGCCTGTTTCAAATATATGTATTTCCTAAATCACGCCTCTACCGGCGTGTCTCGTACAAAGTCAAAGTAAATTGCTGATATATATATATATATATATATATATATATATATATATATATATATATATATATATATATATATATACAAATCTCTATACAGATCATGTGCCATCAGAACCATGACAAAAAAGGAAGAGAATGAGCATACGACAGGGAACAAGAACAAAGACAGTCCTTTTTCTGGGTTTCACATACGCCGTTATATTACAGTCGGCATAAGAAAACCTGACCGATAGATCTCAGATGTATTCTTGTGTTCACCAGTGAAACATGTACGTAGCCGGTATCCCACGATGGATGTGGGTGACCCTGTGGGCGACACCTAGGTAAACAGCATGTACGTTCATGCTCAACCCCTTCAAATCAGTTTCCGAATGCCCCACTTCGACACTCTATTAGGTGACTATTCTGAGACCGAGCCACATGAAAGGACTCCACGCTTAGATGTGCCTTATATTTGAATCTCAACAGCGTGGCATAACCAATGTGCGCAGTCACCTGATAGGATTAGATCTGAAAACACGGTCCGGCGCGATGCATAGGCGCTGATTATCGAACACTTGCTGGCACACAAATACATTACCCATCACAGGACTGTACCAGGTATGATCTACCTTACAAGGTCAGTTATACTTACAGCTGACAAGCGTAGTGATAACGTCGCATCCATGATGTATAACGTGACACCGGTCGCAGTGTAACATTTAAACTAATACAGTAAACAGCTAAACCTTAGATGAGTCACTGGAGACTCCCCGATGGTTGCAAAACCCACTTATCCGTAAAAGGTGCGACAAATGAACCTGTCGACTACTTTGGATACTAAATCAGCGCTGGTAGAAATCATTGACAATGAGAAGACTAGTATCGCGAGATGGAACCATTTCGAGTTATCTGCTCACTCGCAAACTAACAACATAGATATGAATCACGTGACAGAGGAATCGAAGGTTTGGTCACAAAGAAAAATTTCATCGACACAAGAATAACAGGTCAACGAACTTGCTCTTAGGGTCATAATTCCCAAGGAAGCTTTATGGAGACTGTTGCTTGTTTCTGTACACAAAGGATAGGACGATGCCGGTTAAGTGCCATAACTTCAGCAAACCTCAAAACCTAGACCTAAAACCGTACTCTGTGCTTCGAAAGCTTGAAGCATATACCAGCATGCGTCAGTTTACTCGACAGCTCTTATATAGCAGCCGGAACTGCTTTAAACATATTTACATCGTCCACGTAATCTCTGCATATCAATCACTCGTTTGAGAAAACATAAACTCCGGTGATAGCGTGTCACAGAGCCATTTGAGAACTCTTCGATAACAATAATGAAGTGAAAGGAGTTGCTGCATCTCCTGACTACTTCCATTGGTCATGTAGAACTCAAGATGGAACTTTTCGTATTCCTACTCGGAATTGGTAGTCGAGGTTAGGACATTTCAGAATACTGAGGCATTTTTCACCTTCTCCAAAGTTGAGCAACATTACACGCAACTGCGGTCAGTCTAATCGTTGATGAGCTAAGACATATGTGTGCATGTGCGCTATTAAAACATCTTGCAACCCGTTGAACTGTGATCAGTGTATTGTCCTCAGCGTGGAGGACAGTTTGGCTATCACTGATTCCACTTTCATGAGGACGAATATATCCCCTAAAGTTCGATAATTGTGCACAGCCTAGGAGTAAAGCCAACAGGAGCTCCCTGTTTCCCTTAGCATTCTCCACCAATATATTTTGAGATTAGGATCACTGGACATATGCCATTATGGACGCACGTCTTCAGAGTGCCGGAAGCTTGTCCGACAAAGCACAACTACCTTATTACTGTCTGTTGCCAAGGACGATGGGAGTCAACCGGCTCGTATTCAGAATCAAAGTTTCATTCACCGGAGAGATGCAGCTTCAGTATATTATGGACGTCCTGAAACTCACTACGCGATAACTTATTCTAACCAAAAAACGCGTCATAAACGCATCTGCGGATAACAATGCGCTTCCACACAATCTGAAGCAGAGCGCTATACCGTCCAGCGTGATGTTGCCTCTTGAAATGCAACGCAACTATGGCTGGGAGTCGTCACCGGTATTTCTAACTCAATGACGACCATCCATCATCATCGATCGGTTTATTTATCTCATTGCCTATACTAACCATAGTTGTCACATCGCCGTAGAAGTTATCGCAAGCACATTTTGGCTTTTTGGAAGCTCAGTCACCCGTGGGGACAGCAAAACTTTGGCCTTTAGTTGTCGGTCGTTATGCGGCAGGCCGCGTCTGTCCATCGGTGCCTGAGGCTGTCACCAAAGGTAGCTATTTGGCGTTGAAGTGCGTGTTGCACTACACTCACCTGATCCACTTGAGTTATGTACTTCGGTTGTTTATATTCTCCAACGATTCTGCAACTAACGGTTCTTCCGCGTGATGGCATGTAGACCACATGCATGTGTAGATCAATCATGGGTCGATTCGGGATGGCACATGTAGCTTGTGTATATTTTCACCTCGGGACGGGCAGCACCGGTCATAAAATGACTTATCGGATACAGTTCTCCTGGAACCGTACCCTTTATGGATTTTAACTACCCTTATCTTTGCCTCTTGAACCATCATTTTTGTTAGCCTGAACCAAAGTAACTTCATTCGCCCCACTCTGGTGCTAATCATAAGCTACTGTATACTCACGCCAATGGCCTTTGCAAGTTGAGGCAGCGATTTCCTCCATACAACTGATGACCAAAGAAGATTGGCTTCAGGCACAGTAAACGCACTAGGCACTCAATATGCCCCCACATTTCTGCGGGTGTTGCCATCAGGCAATCTTCCAGCTTTCTTTGCCCCGCCACCAGGACACAGCTACCTATTTTTATCGCTGAAACTTATTGAGAAACATAGCATTTCTGCTCAGCCACAGCTTCCTTGAAATGAAGTCGGTCGGTAGCTGAAGGAATTGCACGCTTGCTTGTGACCACCTCATCGTTTAGAATCCTTTTTGAGACGAGCAATCTCGCTGTATACCCAGCCCTCACGCGATTTTGGTGGCCACGTGACAGCGAAACCTCGGTACATTGTGCCGGCATATTGCTGATGCTTTACATAGTATACCATTCATCCGGAAACAATGAAAGCAGCAAAATGCGAATCGCACTGCGTAATCTTCCGTACGAACAAAAGCTGAAACGCTTAGTAGTGTACAGCGGACTACTTCGCTTACGCAGCCATCCGGTAATGGCTCACATAACCCCGCTCAATCCAAATCACGGGTGTCATTCTCTACTGGAGCTCAGTAGTAAGACGAAATCTCTCCCCGAAACCATTAGTATAGTATAGTGCCCTTTAGTGTCACAAAACCTATTTTCATTGCTTGTGTCACTCATGGTACACACTTCCCAAATCGGCCGTTTCCACACCGATACCGGCGATAGTTAAGCGGCAGTTAGATGACGCACTCACTCAAACATTTCGTCGTCTAGCATTATCACTTCTTTCCACTCCTTGAAAATAAAAACCTCGGCTTTACTATCCATCACCTAAGCAGTCTGTAAAGCAACGAAAGGAGTAAAGCTACTGCATCACAAACCCGTAAACAGATGAGCCCTGTTTTTGCTTATAAAAGTAGTAACTGTTTTCTTTTATGACGTTATCAGTAACTCACCTAACCCGGTTTGTAAAGTGCGTTTCTTAACCCGTATGAAATCATTTTTCTGAACATGAATCCAGGTAATCCGCATGGTTTCCCGTTGAACTTCGTTTTCTTCTTGTTTTCCATTTTTCTACATCAATGTTTTGCTTCTAGAGGCGAAAAGGTCACTCAGCCGCGTGTATTGGCGCGTCCGTCAGAAGGTAAAATCAGCGTATGCTCCCGGTCAGTCAACGGGAACGTCTGCCCCGTGGACCCGGTGTGGATGGTATACTACAATAAAACTCAGCTGGACAACATGTCAGTGAGTGTTCTAGATTGTCACTGTCGCCCTTCTAAATGTTCCTCACACTTAGTGGGCTTCATCAATCATCACAAGAAATACACAGCTAACGTTAATTCAGGACTAAATGAATGTACCGTATATTACCGACTATAAGCTCGTTCACCGATAGGCAGACAGTATAACCGTACTATCAAATTTCTCCGAAGTCGTAAGTCCGTATATCAGCCGACTCCCAAAAAATCAGCATAAAGAGAATCGAAATTGTTTCTCCAGGATTTTGACGTCATCACTACCTGCTCCCACTTGAGTATGTTTAAATGAGACCTGCTCTACTATTGGTCATTTGTGGTAACCGTGATGTATAAACGGTTTTGATTCGCTACCCAAGTTAGTTCTAACGCGACGTCACATCATCCAAAAGCCCGTACGTCAACAAGCGGGTGGTGCTAAGGGGAGATAAGTGCTGAGGTATGCAGTGAATTTCTTAGTGGGTTTTGCATGTGATTTTGCAAATGGCATGTAACCTTTTTATGAGCCCACCCTCTCTATAGAAATGAAAGCTTGTTCAAAAATTATCGGCTTTTATTCGGTGATATACGGTAAACCTTTATCAAGGGATGGGGAGCGCAACACATAGTCCTACTTACTTCGTCCGGGCTGTGTCTGTAAAACGAGTTATATTTAGCCCTGAGTATATACACAGAAACGTTTCTGTTATTTGGTGGTGGCCCCGAAATGGCAGTGTCTACTTCTCGTCCCCATCAGATCTAGTCTTTTCCACCCACTTATGTGATAAATACTACATGACAGTATGACAAGAGGCCAGATTTGGGTTAGTGTGATAGACTACGCTTCACGCCGTAACCTTTCTTATGCCTTTTCCATGTTGTGCGTCTTGTAAAACCGTTGCTTTTTCCTCCATCATACCCTGTTGAATTGCTGAACACATCATTGGTGGCGAATTGACTTGATTTGCCAGACTAGAGGTTGGCTCTCCCTACCTCTCCATGCACAGCTGCTTTTAGAAAACCGATACTTGATGTCATATTATAACGCTTTTTGCTTGTCTCGAATACAAACTAGGTTCGTGAGCTGGATTTCTCCCTTTTGATTCGTATATCCTGAATGTCCAGCAATTGTACTAACATCTGATATGAGTCAGACCCTTACTTACTCCCCTGGAAAGAATTAGATTATCTGTACTGGGTTTGAACTGGGTCTCTCACCAACCCTACCTCGAACGGAGAGTAGTGAATATATGGAACAACTTTTCGCCGCAGGAAGTCGAAGCAAACTTGTGTCGGAATCTAATAAATTCCGACACAAACACTGACGAAATTATATATCGTGTGTACTTGTCAATATTATAACTCATTGTACCTGAAGGAGTTTAGATGCAACTTCGCGGTTTTCACCGTTTTTGCTTCCATGCAGTATTTAGCCTAGCTTTCTTTTTAAAATGTTCGTAAGCACAACTAAATACCCAGCTATGGAGAATCGCACCGAAGAACTAAGTCGTCCATAGAGCCCTCAACGTTTTCGTAGGATACTTAGTCCTTTTTCCTTTGTCCCATCATTTCCTGCTCAATCCTCGACTTCGGTTTTCCCTTGCAGTGTCCCCTGGCTCTCGATACGACAATCATCCCGCTTCGTCCAATATTGTTCTTCGCCGGAATGATAAGACCAAAGGTATTATGCATTCAAGCTGACTTTTACACCAAGAAATAATCACTATATCAACTACAACCAAACCGCTGCCAGGTCATACCGCTTACTTCGATTGGGGGCCTTCTGCCATTTCGAGTAGTGTACGGTAGCCAGTGGTATGCGGCGTTTTTGTTCAGGTTCGCAGCTAATACCTATTCGTGTTGTTACATGCATGTGGGTTGTTACTTGGAGATTGGTTAATCCTTTTGTCTTATCCTTTACGTCAACCTCGGGTGGCTCACACAGATCCAACTTGAACGGATGTTTTCAAACCCTAGCTTTACCGATGTGAGGAGAAATTTGTGTTATTTCCGCGTCTGTAAAAGTGTATCGATGAACTGTAATGTTATTCCTTATGAGCCGGACAGCTTATGCATTTCAGAAAAAAGAAACGCTGTAACCACTTCGTGTGTTTTGTCAGTCATAAAACAGCCGCTCCAATAGCTACTACCGTGTATTCCTTGAAAACTTAAAAAGCCTTTTCTTCACGGGATGTGAAAATGTAATGTCAAAATGCATGCATGTTGTAACCTATACACCCTACATTATCATTTCACTTGTATGCTTTATTTGGCCTAAATTTAGGTCCCTCGTTGTTCTTTCAGCCCAACTCCAATTTTTTCGAAGTGGACGGTTGGATTGATATCCAGGCGCCAACCGAACTTATCCGGACTATCGAAGTGAGTTGGATTTTTTCGCTAACTATTGCTAGACCACGCGTGACGGCACGAAAAGCAAGAGCTGTTTGCTTGTAATAGTAAATACGTAGTGAATCACATCTTGACACCTTGCAACTGGAAGCCCTGTCATTTGGACCTAGAAAGCTAGCAGATGGCTCATTGAAGCCTAATTTTCCAACTTTTATGATTAGTTCGTGGTGATTTAACCTCTGGTAAGCATATCTGGTTTACGAACAAGTTGACCGAAATCTTCCACGAGGTCAGATGAGCGCCATTAAACAAAACAATGGGAATATCAGAAGACGAAGATTGTTGGATGACATTGTCATGTCATGCATACTCCTCAACCAGTATACAAGCAACTAAAAGGAATACAAAAGACAAGGTCACATGAAGTCAGTTATAGATCACGCGTTTTCCGATTGGTGCGTCACACGCTAGTACGGTAGGATTAATGTCACTGTCAGCCGTTTTTGGACACAGCTTGTTTTTTACATTCCTTTTACTTGCTTGTATAGTGTTTGCGGAGTATGCACGAAATGGCATTGTCATCCCACAATCATCGTCTTCTGATATTGTTATTTGTAATTATAGGGAAATTCATCTTTCAAATAAAAATGCGCATTTACTAACCGACATCTTCAAACGCTACATGCTGAGGACGCCATGGTTAATTAATTGACCGTCGACTGCGGATAGCGCCCTCCGGTCGGTTATTGGCTGTGTTGACAAAATCAATTTTTGTTGGATTTCTTCGTTCACTGGAAGTATTTCTTGGAAATTTATGGACAATTCGGTTTCATATGTGATTCTGAATTTTCCGAGCAGAAATACTTGTGTTTTCATCTATTGTTTTCGGCCGTTTGCTATCATTATTTTCTCCAGCAAATGGCCGCTATCTTGTTTTCGGATCATTCACAATGCCGAAGCAGTCACCCTGTGGTACTTGTCCCAAGATAGTCGGATACCGTGCAAACGCCCTCACGTCTGTTTCTTACCAAGTTACCTACCACATTTCATGGGTTGATTCATCAGTTGAGCATTTTCATCGTCTTCATGAAATCCAACACGATTTCCTTCAAATTTTATGTGAGAGTTACCGAAACAAGCTACAGCCAGGAAGAGTAAAGCCGACGTGTAGACTACATCATTTCTTTGCGAACAGCTCCGTGTGTTTGACCCAACAACCTAGCCCGAACAGCCTTCAGATTTCAGCTCAGTCTTCCACCTCTACCCACGCAAACTCACCGGCAAGAAGTCCAACCGTTTTGAGTAGCCCAGTTTCACCTGGCATAAAGTTTTTACCTTTGTGGTGTCCAACAAGCACTGAAGTCCCAGCAGATGAAAGTCTGAGTACTGCAGATCAGTGGTAAGAACAAAGAACGAAATTACGAAGGGATGTTAGGCCTTTACCTTCTATAAGTCAACAGTTAGCCGAAGCACGTAAGGCTGGCAATATGCTTTGCCCTACAAGGCCAATCTCTACCGACCAGGTGCGTTGTAACCTCGTGATCTTCCACGCGCTGGAGTCCAGTGATCCATCACCCCAAGTGCGCTACGATCACCATGTCGAGTATTTACAGTCTAATTGACAGATTCCCCGATGCTGGTGAGGATTCTGTAATAGTGAGGCAAAGTACCCGTCTTGGAAAGCAAGGTGATCAACAAAATCGGCCTTTGAGAATCACTTTTGTGGACGAAGCCAGTCCAAGGCTGATCATGTCCTGCCTCAGTAGGCTGAAAGGTTTGAAGATCCGTCTTCGTCCATACCTGGACCCAGTAGACGGGGAACGGCTCAAGTCTGCTATCATTGAGCTGAAACGACGCACTGGTGAGGGAAAAACAAATCTACGTATCGTAAATTTTCGGGTGGCTTCAAAGAATCTGCGAATCAGGATAAATTGGCTTCTCACACTTCAAGCACTCCCGGCGGCTCCTACTGCGGCCTGCGAGTAGCCTTCACAAACGTTTACAGTGTTATGAACAAGCGCGATGAGCTTTGTTGTTTCGCTGCGTCTGAGCGGCCAGACGTAGTGGGACTCGCAGAGACATGGCTGCATTCAGTTATACACCTAGGAACTTGAACTCAATAGTTACTCGTGCTTCCGATGCGATAGACTAACGAATGCCCACGGTGGTGTCTTGCTGTACATCCGGTCTTCCCTGCGTGGGAGACTTGTGAGCACCTACCGAAGTGACGATGGTTTGTGTGAGCTAGTGTGGTGCTCCATCCGCCTCAGGCGCGGAGAACTGCTTGTGGGAGCAGTTTATCGCAGTCCTGTGAGTCGTTTTTGGATTGGCCGCCCCATCTTCGAACCCACATGAGTCGTCCACACTTTCTACTTACGGGCGATTTTAACTGTCCTCGAATATGATGGTCTGATGTACATTTGATGCCTGGACATAGTGAGGTTGAAGCAAAGTTCGTGGATTTAGTACTTGAAACTGGTGCATCGCAACACATATGCCAGCCAACATGCATAACAACACGCTCAACCCCGTCCTGTCTCGACCTGATGTTAACGACCTACGAACAACGAGTGCGTGACGTTAGGATCCTGAAGCCACTGGCTACAAACGACCATTCAGTGCTCATAGCTGATATGATTATCTTTGCCGTATTCACGTCCGCTGGGACCAGCTTGCAACTACTGGAAAACTGACTTTGATGGTCTAACTCGAACCGCGAGCCAACTGGATTGGTCTCTCTCATAAGCTGCATCTGTGGAAGATTGTTGGGTATTTATAAAAGTGAGATTGACATCATTGTGTTCCCAATTTATGCCATTGTAATGTCGAAAGGTTGGACCGATTAAGCCTCATTGGTTTGATAAGGAGTATGGAAATCTGGGTCGGAGGCGACACAGACTGTGGGACAAATTCCTCCTCTCTGGCTCTACCGATGACTACGAAGGGTAATAAATGCCAGCGGAACCTCTGTAACAGTGCAAAAATGAATAAACGCCGACATTTCGAAGAGCAGCTCGCAATCGCCGTGAAGACCGCCCCAAAGAGAATCTTTGCTTACTTGAAGCGACGCCTGAAGCCGGCAGGTGATGTGCCAGTGCTGGATGGCCCGGATGGACAGCCCCTTAACCTCCAGCACTAAGCGTGCGTCCGTGTTAGTGGCGCATTTCGCTTCTGTATTTGCGAATAACCAGGTGTTTGTTCCAAGTTTAACGTTTACCGAGCTCGATACTCTGCATTGCGGCGTTGAAGAGATGTGTCAACCACTCGCCAAGCTTGACGGCACCAAACCTGCCGGACGTGATGGGCTTCATCCACTGATTCTTAAGTCACTTTCGACCATCATCTCTGCTGTCGTGACTGACTTCTCAACAAGTCGTTGTCCGAAGGTTCATTGCCGGTTGACTGGAAATGTGCGGTGGTGAAGCCTATTCCGAAAGGCGGCGACCCTAGCAAAGTAGACAACTACAGGCCAATTTGTCGGACACCTATTTTGGCAAAGGTTGCTGAGAAAATCGTGAAGAGGGGATTGCTGCAGTTGCTACAGTCAAACGAGGTCCTGACGTTCGCACAGCAAGGTTTTATGCAAGGTCGCTCATGCATTAGGAACCTGCTTGTGACGAGGCATGAGTGATTGAAGGCAATAAGCAAGGAGAAGTCCGTCGACGTGATATTCATCGATTTCAGTAAAGCGTTCGACAAGGTCAGCCATGAGGTTCTCCTTCACAGACTCAGAATGTGTGGTGTCGGTGGCTCACTGCACCGGTGGATCCGCGACTTTCTTGTTGGACGAAAGTGGAGGGTACAGATCGACGACCATCTAACTGACTGGTACCCCTCTACAAGTGGCATGCCTCAAGGCACTGTGCTGGGGCCCACTCTGTTCCTGATCCACATCAACAGTCTACCGCAGGTTCTCCGGTCGCCGTGTGCCTTGTTTGCGGACGACATGAAAATTTGGTGAGAAATTGACGCTCCTGAGGACTGTAGCCTACTTCAGCAAGACCTCAACCGCCTATCCACATGGTCTGTAGAAGTTCATATCCAGATCAACCCAGCCAAGTCTGTATTTAGGAGCCTGGGGAACGGTGCTGGCGTCCGAACCTACACCCTTGACGGCCAACCGCTATATCCCACACCCTCCGTGAAGGACCTAGGTGTACTCTCACGCTACGATTTGAAGTCCGTGGACAACACGAACAGGCTATATCGTAACGGACTGCGCATGCTTTGGGCACTCAAACGTAGCTTCGGCACATGGTTTGAAGAGGTGGGCATTCGCCTTTTCTCTTCCATCATTAGATCAATGCTGGGGTACGGTTCGCTCCCATACTTTCCGATTACCCGAGGCGAGGCACAAAAGATCGAACGGGTCCAACACGTTGCTACCAGACTCATCCCGAGTTTACGTGGCTTGGGGTATGAAGACCGGTGCGAGAAACTAGGACTCTACACCTTGTCCTACCGTCGGGTGCGAGTCGACTTCATTATGACCTACCGTATTCTAAATCTCGGTGACTTCCCAATGCTGAGGCCAATCCTGCACTTACGATGGCCATGCAGCATACGCGGACACAGATACAAACTTGTCGTACCGGATGTGAAATGTATTCCCCACCCACTGTGCTTCGAACGGAGAGTAGTAAATATTTGGAACATTTTGCCTGAACATGTGATGGAGGCAACCTTTGTGCAGCAGTTCAAAACGTTCTTAGATTTACCATTATTCTATTCAGAGGACGATAGTACACTTACCATGACATATCACATTTGTGAGTCCTGCAATACTGTGAGTGCGATATTTTAAATGTTACATGATAATGATATTCCCGGTTGACAACTTTTATAACGTCTTCCCCCATGTTTCGAAAGAGTTGTGCTGAATTCATTTCTGCTTGCTCTATACTACACTATTCAGTAATAATGCTAGATTGATAATCATGAACAAGCTTGATTACGCGCAGAAACTGGGCGTCATACTCAATGAGGGGTTCAATTCTGAATGACTCAAGATAGAAATTTGACTGTGGCTCGCGTTATCCGTTACCTTAATATGCTTCGCCACCTTGTGACGGATAGTGCTACGTATATTAGTTTAAAACGGAGAAGCTCCATTACTTCGCGGCCGTATGGGTTACCACTAACATAAAAGAATGGAGTGCCGCTCAGGTCGATTCTTTCGATGATGAACGCGTCTTAGCATAAACCAGCACCTTGGCTGCTGTAGGTTCTTTCTCCACTGATGCACTTTGTCAACCCGGATAACCCTATGGATGAAGGACGTGTTACGTCTTTCAGTCTGGACAACGGTTATTTGAGGAGGATCTCTCGTGTGTTTCATGTTGATGACGTTATACGTCACTGTCACGACACAAGGTGCTAAAATCACAATAATCTAATTCGATCGCGAAGTACTTAAAGCGAACTCTTAGTCAATACTTTAGGATCCCTCCAGAGTTCTCAAGTTGTAACTCAAATGTCTAGGATGAATGTGGGCTCATGGAAGCTACGTCATGCACAGCAAATGACATTGAAGAGTAAATCGGACGTATCGTAAGCTATCACCCTATCTAAAATTTGCACTCCTAGGAAGGTGTTAAACTTCTTATGCGAATTTGTTCTATAGCAGGAAGCGCCATGAAGTAATGACTGACGGTGCAAAATGCAATCCAGTGGTCTAGAAAAGCAACATAGGCGGGCCTGTAGTGAAAGTTACGGTGCTTTATGAGTTGTTGGAGTTTGAAGTCCTGGTCTACACAACACCAGCCACCGGGAGGACTAGTTTACCTTTGTCGGAAGTATGATTCACGGGCTCCTGAACGGCATGCGCGCTACTAGTTTTGGGACGGTTGACATGAGGCCTATAGTACGAAACTCGTCCAGAAAACTATCGTCTCGCTAGGAAGAACTAGGTGTCTATGACCCGAAATAGTAGACTATGCTGGTCACCGATGGAGGATTCATGAGTTCGAAAAGGTTTGGGAATAATCAGTTCGCTTATTTGTTGGCTAACTTTTAGCTCTTGGCACAGAAGATTCATCAGCCTAGGCGAATCAGTATACAATAGGAGCGTCATTTTATAGAAAAAGGGACAATAATCGCGAAACGTTGCCTAACACATACGCCAGTCCACTGTTAGCAAACCTCTTTGAACTCACGAGTCTTTATTCAGTGTTAGTGGTATATTCCCCTGCCAAGTCGAAGTACCCCTGATAGACCTCATACTTTTAAGAGGTGAACGGTTGCCGGATGAAAAGACATTCCTTCCAGTACACTAACGTCTCTGTACCGTAAGCCATTTTAGCGGACCAGCGGCGCTCACACGGTGGTCTAATTCGGACAGGCTTCCCTCTTGGCGAACCAAGAGGCTTAGTGTTGGCTGGATGTCGATGCACTGATCAGTTACATTTGCAAAAATAGACCACCGCGTAGAAGCTATGGCCCAAAAGACGTGTATTCCTCGGCAATGCAAGCTGTTTCCCAGGAGGAGGTACAACATAAAGTCTATTTCACTGACTTCATACTATCACTTAGGGGAATATGAGTAAGAATTTCATGTTCGTGTGTGCAATACAAAGTAGTCAATATTCTATGCTAGTTTTTCAAATTGTAGATACACTAGTGTTCTTCACCAACCTAGCAGACACTTCTCGAAAATAAATGAAACGAGACGAACTACAAACCAAAGTGTGATTTACCTGTGATTTTTATCAATTGTTGTCTGTCTTTACCAGGAATTTCGACCTCCCAAATAAGAGGTCAAATGCCCATCAATTGCAAGCTTGAACTTTACGTTGTGCAGCGTATTCTTACGCCCCTTAGAATTTCTTTCCCGATCGAGTAGCAGATTAGAATGAAACATCTGATTTTCATGATGTGCTTCTGAATTTTCGCATTGTGTTCCAAGACCTATGACTGTTCTTATCTGCATTGCTCGCATGACGGTTCATTTCTGAGAATGGACATCTTCGGCTTTATTCTGCAAGGTCATATTAGGTCAATTCCGAGCTCAACGCAACGCTCTCTGTATGTCATTTTCCAGGTGTAACCGCATAGCTCTTTCGTGAGGCGTCACTGCATTCTACCTAATGAATTCCGGTCCCTTTCGCAGACTCTATTGGACCATTGGACAATATCGAACACTCGGTAAAACACGTTTTTAGAGCCATGTTAGAGATTCGGTGAAATAAAAATGACCATATAAATTCGATGGCATTCGAAACCTAAAAGTTGTATTTTTCGCAGAGGCTAAGGATGTCCGAATACCGTATACCCAAGTCGGATACAGCCGTGCATTTCGCAATTTTTGTGATATGCAGTAATGTGCTGTTTGGCGATACTTGGTATTTGTACGCCAAGCTATGCACTTATCCATGGCAAGACATCTCTCATGGGTAGCACTGACATTTATGTGCTGACTGGTCATCCTAAAAGAAGCGTATGGTTTCCTGGATATCTGTACTTGTTTGTGAACAGACATATCCGTGATATCGTCAGTTAATGGAATAGCAGCATCATGAGATATATCGTGTACATAGATGGAGACCATAATCCTCCTCATTCACAGTAACAACTAGATTTTCCAAACCGATGGCTTAACTTCAGAAACAGAGCTGTGAGTTGTTACCTATTCAGGCCGCGCCTCAGATAGTCAGCTGTCATCTGCAATACTATGAAAACGCCAGACGACTTTCGCACCACGAATACCACGAATCCATCAATGGAAAGCACATGCTCTTGCTGCTTTGGATCAAGCGAGACACCTTCGCGAGTGTCAAAAGTGGTGAACTAATCAATCGGTCACATGAATTTATTTTACCTCTGATACAAAGAGTACACTTGGGAGTACTATGTCCTTCAATCACATGCGGTTTTAGAATGTGGGAGTTTCGTCGGGAATCGCGGGTTTTCTGGTGCACAGCTTTCGCTGTTCCTAGAAGCTTGCGCGTTGAAAGCTCTAACATTTGAGCACAGCTTAAAGCCTCCTCGGAACATTAGATTTATGGTAGCTTGTGGTGAGTGTGCCGTCAGCTCATCAGCTTTCACAAGGCGAGTCTGTGATCGGCCTGCTTATACCTGTTTGCTGAAGCACCTCGGCATCGGTGAGACGTCGAAGGACTATGGAGGTCTGGGAATCTGCATCACTTCGTTTGGCAACTGCCTAAATTTGTCCATTTTTGCTACCATTGCTTGTCAAAACTATTGTTATGATGACGCGAGTTAAGTCAGATGGATCCGTTTCAATCATAGCTAGGTAAACTGAACCTAACTCATGCAGGTGCACCAAAAGTTTTCGAAGTAGATACGGCGAAAAATACCCAAGGGACCAATGTGGGACTGAAATTGCATTTCATTCCTACGCATGTAGTCCGTTGGTTGTTTTTTCCTCTTGAACTCTTATGTAGCATGACACCGAGACAGATACGAGGATTACTGCTTGGCCTCCTTGCTCAGCAATGACAGACGCAATACCAATCCTCTGCTTCGCCTGCGGTGACATCTAGATGAGCATATGCCGGCCTTGCTCTTGAATTCCCGGCCAACTGCTTGGGTTTACGCCGGTTGTTAGCAGCCAACCCACTACCCCTCCGTTTGTGTAGCGAGCCCTTTGCATCGACCTTCCGCTCTCGTTTCATCAAAACCGACAACCGATTCTTTGGATCAGTTGATGAGCTGGCTGTCCAAGCGAAATAACATCGACACCAGGCTCCAGTATGCTGAGACCTTTGCTTGTTCCTACGTTACCAGTTATGTGACCTTTTGTACCTATACGCTTCATGAGTGCAGTTTATCCGCATTCGAAAATAGCGGAATCACGAAATTTTGAACACATTGAACGTATACTGACTAGGTCATTTCTATTCTGCTCTATGCATCTCAAATCAGCTCCGAACTGATTGACCTGTTTTATTGTATCCCCGACTTATTCTTCATTCCTATCGAGAATCTGAGAATTAATTCGCTTAACTTTTTCTTACTTATGATTGCAAGCCATGCTACTTATCATTCGTTCCCGCAGGACTTGCGTACATGTTTGGATTCGATTCTAAAATCAAAGTTCCGAAATCCGGGAGTCACCGACTGGGATCAGTCTTCAGTCGAGGGCCGAGTGTTACAAACGATTATAGACCTTTTGGTGAGTGAGAAGGTCACGGAAATTCAAACTAAGAGATATCCATGGGAAAAGAACGACCTCCGCATGATGCCTGATGAGGCCAAAGGGAACGTGACACGAATTAATTCGCCCGCACCACCAAATTTATCCAGTTAGCATTTTTAATTTATGCATATAAAGCCTTGCTGATTTACTGCACGCTTTCAATGATCTTCTCCATACGTATGCTTCTTTTTTTATCCTCTATGTCAAATGTTCAATTGCTGAATGCTAGTACATGTCATTTACCGAAGGGGTTCGGGTAGGGTCGAAGACGCGATGAGTTAAATGTGTACTCGGTGTAAAGCTTATTGTGAACCAACTTAAGTGCATTCATTAGACACACGCGAAGGTACTTGTATTGCGGAGGATACAGAATTCCTTGGACATGCTTAAAACAAATGCCTCATGTGAATGATATTCGTTCCTCGGTCAGCAACCATGTTGCACGTGAAAGCAGTCACCTATACAGTTGCTGTTTAAAGGCATCACTGTGACCACGACATGGATTACTGAACGGATCACGTAGGAGACATAATAATGATCACTGTTACTGCCTTAAACGAACAAAGAAAAGTCAAATTACACAACCTATGCGGGGGCATTTGCGGAAATTTGCACCAACACTATGTATATAACACGCATTACCATTGGTAATAAGATATAGAGATACGTATAAAACGAACAGGAGTGCACCTTCATGGAAGTAAATGGTCACGCAACTTTTATGCCATTGCTTTTGGATCGCCTGAAAAATGACAGCTGGG
The DNA here is from genome assembly GCA_944474145.2 of Dicrocoelium dendriticum. NCBI lineage: Eukaryota > Metazoa > Platyhelminthes > Trematoda > Plagiorchiida > Dicrocoeliidae > Dicrocoelium > Dicrocoelium dendriticum. The sequence goes on along the minus strand of OX104065.1, from coordinate 77,778,007 downwards.
GTTCAAATACGGCGAATTATGAGTAACTAAAACTTTTGATTTCAACCGTGTGGAAGCAACAGATACTGTGTTGCCTTGAACATTGTGTGGGGGGCATCCTTTAGAATCCCTGATGAAAGTTAAGGCACATTTCGAAGGGCTTGCTAACGATGAAATAAACAGCGGACTCTCCTTAATTCAGGGCATCAGCAGCTAAATTTCGGTGAGCACACATGGAAAGTATAATTCTTTTAAAAATGATGTAACTAATGGGTGTACACCTACAATTACAAATCTTAAATCCAGGGCACGTGGTGCGGAGAACATTTTGATTGTGTTATGTTTCCCCTGACAGTACGGATAACGATACAGCTATTCGGTTTATGGTCCAGTTACTTCTCAAATCGCGAGACAAAGGCCCCTAGCGAAACTACTATGGAGCCAAAAGGTGGGATCAAAATGATAGTTCACGAGAGAATGACAGCTGTAAGTTCCTGGATTCTAACAACTACTAAATGCGTGAAACTGCGTTTGTCGGCTGCTCAACTAGTGTGCTCACTGAAGAAACGGTAGATCATTCCCATTTGTGGACTTCAAGGTAATTTGCTCTCACTGACCTCAGCTGAGTCGCGCCAATTTTATCCCGACTGCTAGCAAGAGGACCGGCTCCTTGGCCCCCTTAACACTCTCCGTGACGTACGAGTTTCTTCTAGGATCATGCTGCGTTCTGGCTACGGATCCCCGTATCCGATCAGTCCATCCTCGTGACTGCATGTTCCTTCATTTTGTGGCCACTGACCAAGGCTCATTTGGGACCTCCTGAGTTCCAGGAGAATATCCGTTAATAGCGATCGTTCACTGGTACTTATTTGAATGCTCGTTTTCGTGTCTAGTCCAACTCATCACGCGCACTCGAACTATACTGGCAGCTGTCCAAGTCTACATTTGATCCAGCCTGGCGTCTACTGTGATCTTTCAGTACCATTGTCTCTGACCAGAACACTGTCCTGTGTGAAATAGACGTACTTGCTTTGTACGTCGTGGTAGTACTTTCCCAGTCGCGTTTCTCTCTTGCGGGGCGATACGCTTCGGAATCAACAAGGAATTCAGACTACGGGCATTTCTACGCATAAGCGCTTCTGCTGGTGACACCTGATTTGGTACCTGCGGATTGGAGTTGATTTGTACAGTAGCATGAAACATCCGATATTTCTTCTGTGGTTTCTTATCCCCTCATCTTCAGCAGCCTCCGTTCAAACGTACCAACAAAGCGCTCCACTGCCCCATTGGATTGAGAGTGGAACGGCCATGAGTGTACGTGTGTGGTACCGTTCTGCGTACAGTATTCAGCGAATTGAGAGCCGCCATCAGTGACTAGGGTCTCTGGTATTCCATGCCAGGCGAAAAGTGTTCTCAGTACGCAAATTGTTGTGCCGCTTGTACGCTCTATGCAGAAGACTTCTGACCACTTGCTGAAAGAATCAATAACATCGAATACTGTTGCCCATTCACAGGACCAAATAAATCCTTGTATACTCGCTCCCACGGTTTTGTTGCCAGGGACCAGAACACACTTCCACTTTTCTGGGCGCCTTACTGACAAGCGCACATTTCGAGCACGATTTTGCCAGCTGTTCCAACTTCGAGTAAATTGTGGCCATTTAATGTGACTCCGCGCATTTTCATTCTGTTAATGCCGAGGTGCCCAAGATGAACTAGTTCAGTATTCTTTGGGGAAGCTTTATGAATAACAACTCTACCCGCCAGAACTAAACATCCATTGACGGTTCATCTTATTCTTGACAAACTCTCCAGCTAGGTGGTTCTTCGGCCACTATGTAGTATGGAAACTGATTGCCTGTCACAGAATGGGATCTCGCACCAATGCATCACGCACCCTCTCAAAAGTTACTGGAAGCCCTCTGAGCGTTTCTAACAATACCTGATTCACTTTCGGCTCCATGCAGATTGCTGAAAGAATGGTTTCTTCTTTCTCGTCACAATAACCGGGAAAGTGCATCAGCTTTACCAGTGTGTTTTGTGGTAATACGCTTCACCTTAGAACCGTAACCGAGTAACCTAGTAGCCCACCGTTACAACCTGTTTATCGTACAGACAGGGAATCCCGATTTTGATCTGAAAATTTCTAACAGCGGCTTACGGTCAGTAAGAAGTGTAAGCTACCTTACATATGTCACTTCGTGACTTTTCTTTACCGCGAAGACTATCGCCAAGGCCTCCTTCTCTTTCTGGCCGTAATTTCGGTCTGCGGGAGACAGCGATTTGGCTGCATGTGCAACTTTTTCTGAGCCATCTGCGGAATGCACGAACACCATAGTTTTTGGGACGCTACTCAGACAGCAGTCTAGCAGAGCGAGCAAGCGAACCGGATTTACCATCAGTAAAACAAGTTGACCATCGGAAGATATAAACAAGAATAAAATCGATGTCGCAAGTTACCTTACAGTGGGCTTCCCCTAGAAGACCAAGGAAAGCCTTCGATGGAGATGTCAGGTAGGGAAACAAAGTGAGGATGGGGGAGTAGGGTGGCAACTGTAGTGGGCGCGTGAAATTCGCTTGGTGCAGACTTTTTATTTAGATGTGGACCGGAGTGCACCGTCGGAGCGGCCATGTTTTATTCCATAAAATAACTAGTCGAGAAACATAGACCGACAGGACGTTTCCGCCGTTGCAGACCCAACGGTGTGCTTGGGAGATGTCCCTCTCCCCCATCGTACCCCAGTCTACGTCCCACGGACAGTTCCTAGTATATTCGTTGGAAATCGTTTTCAAGCGGTCGTGAGCCAGACTAGCCGTTGTCAGCACTGCATAGTGGGGAATAGCAGTCCCTTGAAGCCTAGGGGATGGCGCCTGAGACTTCGGGTACTTAGGCTAGAAGATGCCATGGTTTTTCAGGTGACTTTTGATGTACAAGTCGGGAAGGGGAGGACGTGGTCGGGACAAGCGGTGTGACGCTATATGGGAAACATGACAAGTATACGAGTCAAAGAGGAATACATTGGTTTTTCAACAGATTTGGTGATTTTGTCGTTTTGCAAAATATTTGTGGATGAAACGCGATTAACTTAACGAGTGAAACACTCGCATGTTGAGGCAAATAACAAACCTTAACAAAATCTGAAATACAGGCTGGGCGTTTGACCTGTTTACCGCGTCGGTCAGTTGGCTGGATTGACGGAGGGTCAAAGACATTAGAGCAATCTGTGGTGTCTGGTGCAGAAGATGAAACTGCCAGTGGGTTTACCCGTGGGACTGTATTAGATGAAGCTTTAGGTGTATCTTCGAAAAATGCAACCTTGAGACGATCGATGGATACCGTTGTTCTGTGAACCTCCCGGTCTAAGTTTAAGTGCCTCGGAGCTCGCTAGAGAATACTGGAAGGGCCAGTGTAATGAGGCTTTGGACGACTCATTGCGTCTGTGCGAATGAAAACGTGTATGTAGGTAGAGAGTCCACTGTGCATCCGCATATCTCTGTTCTTCTCACGAACGCATGCGTTGAGAAAGAGAAGCTGCGAATTCTATCGTGTGGCACGCATTATGGCAAAGGGGGACGAAATGAATTCTTCTGATAGCTTAAGTATTGTGCCGTAGAGCAGCTCTGCTGATGCGCACTGCAAGTGAGAAGCTCACTTGAACAGCTAGAAGTACTAGCGAAATGATTTTCCTCCGGTCAGAGTCAGAAACAACACAGAGGGATGTTTCCAGTTGTCTGTGGAAGTATTTGTCTAGGCCATCGTTTAAATACATTCTCAGCCAAAACAGTCGCAGAACGTATCCAATTACGAAGATTCCAAAGGCGTTCCGCCGTCGGTTGTCATGGTAGATGGGTATCTGTACAATGGAACAATGATGTATAACGGGTAAAAAAACAAATGTCTAACAACTCCCGTAGGATGGCCAGAACAAAAACCACAAAATGGTGAGGACATAGTCTTTTGGTGAATTCACAAGGATGCATGAAGAAGTCAGTCTCGGTCATGTAAGTCAATGCTGGTTCTCAGGCTGTAGCCGGTAATGTAGGCGTGTTATGGTAACGACACTGCGTTTATAAACACAACGTGGAGGGGGGGAGGCGGAAACATACTTTGGGATGGCGTTACATGGCTGGCTGGCACGAAGAGATCTAAAATTTCGCGACATTCTAGCCGGCTCTATTGCATGGCCAACTTGAGCTGCTGACCCCTCAAATTCGTGTTGTGACTTAGTTGCAGTAGATGGCAGCAGACGTCGTTGGGATTCCTCAAAAATTGGTAAGCTATTACTAAGTCGCCACGTAACCGCCGATATTGACAGCTGTACAATCTTAGTCCTCAGCCTAAGTTGATATGCAAGGTGAAACAACCGTTTGACGTGCTTCGTGGCTTTTCGCTTTTGAGTTTCGAGCACTGAGAGATATTACTTATGGTAGCGCTGTCAGGCCTGAATTGCGTATTTCACATGAAGCCGAAAGTATGTGTTAAATAACTGCAGACAGCTAGATGGCTCAAACTGCCCGAATGCCCTCGGCAGCATGCAAGCGTTTGGTTCCTAATCTTTGACGCCTTCTCACATTGTTCTGAGTAGCCTAGATTGATATTCTAATGTTGCGCTTTTAGGTGACTGCTTATCGTTTATGGTCTCGAAGCTATTTCAGTTCAGATCAATACGGTTGAACAAACATGATCCGGGCAAGGAAATGCAGTACATCCAGTTACCACGACTGACATCGCAAGAATACCAATAAATAACAACGACAAGATAGTGGGGTTGAACGCAAATGAAATGTATAGTAAATGGAAAAGATGAGGAGCTGCGTTAGACTAGCCAAAATACACGAGCATTCCAAATAAGAATATCAGAAGACGAAGATTGTGGGATTAGGCTGTCGGTCATATACATGTAAATAACTTTGGATGCAAAACAATGTCACATGATATCAATTTATAGTCAACCGTTTTCCCATTTGTGCGTTGCACGCTACCACGTTAGGCTTAGTGTCACTCACCTGTTTTTTGACACATCCTGGGGGGCGCTGTCGATCAACAACAGTGGCTTTGAGTATGTGAGCCCAATGACAGCGCATGGCGACTGTTGCTCATCAAATGCCTACTAGTTGTGGAGGCAACTTTACTTTTCAATTCACCGGGTGAAACCGTCGCATATCTGTTGCGGGAACGTAAAGCAACTCCGCTAAAATACACCACAAAATCCAGTGCCTGGGCTTCGCGACGCGGAGTTAACTACTCGCCCACAACGCAGCAGGATCCAGCCGCACGAACTCCGGGGTCAACTGGGCAAAAGTAAACGATGCTCTTCCGTAATCTTCCAGCTATACGTCGTGATTCATTTCACCCACAAAATGGAGTATTGTGCCAACTGTAATTCGGCATTTGTGGGTCGCTAAAGAACACAGAGATCCGCTTCGTCTTGTCTCCTTGTTCGTGGTTGGGCATCGCACAGTCACGTGATCGTCTGCCGCTCTAGCCGTATGTTACGTGTGCATCTGTCTCGCGCGTCTAGTCCCCCGGTCGTGTGCGTATCATTGGCTGTTTACGAGGACTCAGCGTTTCACTCGAATACGTACGTGAATAGGGACCGTGCTTAGGTTACGCGTAACTTTCGTCTAATCTAACATGACCGGATTTGCGCAAATCCACACCAGTGGCGACGGCAGAGCTTTCGTGCCATGACAGACGAGTACGTCGAGTAGAAACTTATGCTGCAGCAGCAACTCAAATTGATGTCCGTGCTAACCGACAAACTTTCCAGTTCTTCTCTTCACGCAGGTCCGTTTGGCAATTCTCAATCAGTAGACTATGTCGCTAGCGCCATCAGTGATTCCTTTACGACTCCGAGGTGGGAGTCACATTCGATTCTTGGTATAAGCGGTACGAGGATCTGTTCACCGTTGATCTGGCCTGCCAGGATGACGTGTGCTAAGTCCGGCTGCTTCTGCGCACACTGGATACGCTCGAACACCAACGCTATACCAATTTCATCTTGCCGAAGAACCCACGAGACGTTACTTTCTTTGAGACAGCCCGAACTTTGTCCCAGATTTTTGACGAGCGGTCTATGTTCAGTGCCCGTTATCAATGTCTGCAGTTGGCCGAGCGCGAGGCCGATGACGATTTCATCACGTACGCGGGCGTGGTCAACCGTGAATGCGAGCGTTTTCCACTTGGTTCACTCACAGAGGACTATTTCAAATGCTTGATCTTCGTCTCTGGTCTATAGTCTGCACATGATGGCGATATCCGGACGCGCTTCCTACACAAGGTACAGCGAGATACCACTGTCATACTCCAAATCCTGGCCGAGAAGTGCCAAACGCTGCTGATCATGTAGCACGACTCTGCCATAATCCAGAACGCCGCGGCGCCTGGTATCGTCCAGGCAGTTGCAGCAGCTATGGC
>OX104065.1:77593846-77771112 GCA_944474145.2 Dicrocoelium dendriticum | reverse complement strand
CTCGTTCACGAACCTCCGTATGGTGCCGCAACTGATGTTAGCCGTCACCCCACGAGCGACGCTTCGCTAACAAACGGTTGTCATAACCTGACAGTCATCTCAATGTCTTCTGTCAAACAGGCCAGGTCTTGCAGACGTACAGCAGGACGTAAGCATGAAAGTATTGTACACTTCCTTCCTTGGAAAATTAAACCTTATATCACATGACGTTCATCGAGCTGTCTCACATTGACTGAAGTTCCTACTACTGTTCTTTGGTGTTCACTCTTTTAGACTGCGACCTACTGTCTGCACAGGCCCACGTTCCACCCAACGTAGGAATACAAACGACCAAGGCTCATTAGACATGGTATATTCTGCAAAGATAGCTCAACTCTAAGTAATGTGTGAGCTAACACAAAACTAAATTAAAAAGCCCAGGCTACCCCACTTCTGCATCTGGCTCCCAGCCAAATTTGAGTGAATTCACCTCCTCACGGGTTTTGCCAAAGTTGGCTAATGGTTCGCCATCCTCCGAAGTCTGGGCTTGCATATTGCTGGCCAATCAAATCGCACCCGAGTCCCATATTACGCGGAACACTTGAAGATCGTTCCACGCCCGTGCCTGGAAGACTTTCACATGCACAGACAGCTCAGGTAACTCTGCGGTAAAACCCACCGGCAACCGTAGATCTAGACATAGGATCCGCTTGCCTCTATACGAAAAACAACGCGGGCTTCTTCAGTGCACTGTGAAACCACATCAACACACAACCACCAGCAAAGGTGCCGACCTCCCGAGGTAAACGAAGCAAATCCACTTGGTTCTAAGAAATGTTACTTAGGCAATGGTGAGTGCGCGGATGCAGGCCCCTGACCCACCCTGCTGCATCTAGCACTCTACATTTGTCATAGGTGAAATAAAAGTCATAATTGGATGCCTCAACCGCTACAGCGATTCAATGTTTTGGACGGTTTGCAGAATGTCACCCATTGAAGCTATGTCATCCGCTACTCCAAGTAGGCGATTCTGGCGACAGGGTATAAGCTCATACCGCAATGCGTACACCTTTCAGAGTCTCTTTTGCACGACAAATCTTTGAGGGCAAAAATGTAGCAGGAAACGCGAAATAGGGCAATCATGCTAACGTCGCTGGTGACTATCAAACGAAGAGTAACAGTCTGCCTTAACCCTATTTTTTTGCCTAACGTGTGCTTTTACATTCTCTAAGAATGGCGAAAAAACTTGTCAGACATCACGTGCTTCCTTAGTAGAACAATTTCTCAAAGCACCCCTTCTACTGATCCGAATGCCGCGCTTATTTCAGGAACACATAACGATGGTTATCTACTGTGGACGGGCTAAACTCATGGATTTGCTGGGACTGCAGCTTTCGATCACTGCCACTTCGCAATGGGCCAGAAAACCGGACTATTTTCTTCTCGGGTAGTGTTCTCTCAGGTGGGGAGGAAACCTGCAAGTAAGTATACTACAAAAATAAAAGAAAGCAACTGTAAGATCAGTTGAGGTACCGGCGGTAATTAGCGCAATCTTACGCGGGGCTTTACTAGTCGAAGCGGGAACAACCATGGTGTCCCCCATGAGTTGGTTACGAACGGAGCTGACGCTTGAGTTTTGACCCCTGCGTGTTCTGTTACTCGGAGAAGACCATGATATCACCATCATAAACAACCACACCCCCTGAATTTTCTCCAGATCATCAGCAATCAAATGGTCTGAGGTTAGCTGGGGCGTTGCAATTATCCAAAACGGCATTCGTTAGAAACTCTTACTGGCTGGTCATTCACACTGAAAGCCTACTAGAGTCTATCTACCTCTTAACGATGGGTACTGCCAAAAATCCTGAATCCGGAGAACAATCAAGGAAATCAGCTTGTCGCTGTGAAGGCTGGAGAAGAAAATTCTTAATCAGGGGCACGGAAAAGTATCTTCCACAGTCAGTCTGATCATTTCTCTGAAATATATGCCAAATCTGTATGAATCCGTCGACTCTATTTTGATCAGTAACCACGGTTAATAGATAACCGGACTACGCTTTTCGCCTGATGAAATCCCAATCTTTACCAGCTCTACTTAGCTGTTATTCTGTAACTCCGTCAGCGTATTTTGTGGTATTCTTCTGAAGATTCGACTTGTCGATTTCCTCGCGGGAATGATGAAATCTAAGTTCAATCCTGTTACAGAACCATTAAAACATCCTCTGCTATCTGTTAATAGCTTGGCATATTTGCTCATACCCATCGAAATTCAGGGTGCTGGCAAGCAAAAGACATTGAACTGACAATACTCTGTCAGCCTCCCAGCAGTTTATCCTAATTGTTCTCATTGTCTACGATTACCAAGTCGATTCTTTCCTCTCAGACGCATTGTTATAGCAGAGCCGTTTGGGAATGTCCGCTGTCCGATGATAGTTTCGTTGTCTCCACCACGATTAACATCATTGTAAGAGAGATCATGTATGTCAGCCAGATAGACAGTAAGTGATAAATCGATTGAGACTTCCAGCGAACGAGATTGATATGTCAGAAAGGAACCTTCATCCAACCATCACGAGCACGTGAGAATAGGTTTGTTTTCGAGCAACTGTGTGGTAAACGTAAAGTAACTGGGCGTCATACTTTCCCTACCCATTGTCTGTTGTAATCTTCATTGTGCTAAAAATTTTATTTAAGCATGACAATATTGTTTTATTATCCTACTCATCAACGAAGATGATATGATTAAAATATCAACAATACAAATTGTCTTACAAACTCACTAGTCAATTGGTCAACTGGCAGATAATATTTGAAATTTTCGCACGAAACCTACTGTCACTCCTCTCTCTCATGCTCGACTACCATAAACCTACATGTCTATAGGTGTACAGATGGCAAGCTCACGAGCTAGCAGAGTCCTGCTTACAGTCAGCACTGTCCCGTCTTGCGCTCAAAGTTACGACACTCTTGGCGTCCTGCGTCACTGACAATCACACATTAGATATATGACCAAGTGCACGTAAGCGATTGGCTCTAATGCATGAGAGACTTTTGACGTTATTCGACTTTCTGTATGACAGTCACACAGCCAGTTTGCTGCCATTTCACATTCTCTTTTCACTAGTGACAACAGATAAAAGCGACTCTCTATAACACTTTGGACATCATCACTTATATCAGTCTAATGCATCATCACTGTCGCGAACTGCCAGAAGGTTTCGATGTCGCGAGCCGCACAGCTATAGCTGGCACCGTACTCTCAGACACATCACATTCTCAGTATGTCAGATACACGCTACTATTTCCCGAGCGTCGTTTCATGATGCGCGCGCCGCTCGCGAGCAATTCAGAGATGACATCCACGCGCATTATGTGAGAGACGGCACGAGAGGCGGACGCGAGGCTGACTTAAGTCCCACAGTTTACGCTGATACCGCGACCCGTCTCGAGAGACAGATTTAAGCGTATCAGTTCTCTCTAAAGAATTCGTTATTACACAATTACTTCGACTCTCAAAGCTCGCGACGCGTGCAAGCAGTGCACGATCAGCATTCATACGCAGTGACGAACCCGATCATCCAGAACCTTGGTCGTGGCACGACCCAGCGACATATGCGCAGCGGCGACACACTTCTCACAGGACTCAGCAGGTACATAGGCGACGTGTAGCGGAACTGACGCTCATATGCTGGCGCACAAGGATTTTTAGCCCAGACCACATTTTGACACCATCTTTGCCAATAGTTTCTGATAGACAGACCGCGTTTTATTATCAATAAACATTTTGAGGAGACAAGCACATCCCTAGCTGATAGCTGAGGTACCCTCGCGAAACTAATGTATGGAGCGGATGAGTGAGAGGACAGGTAAGTGTCGAGCTGGGAACAACTCCGTGAGGTTCATTACGCCGCAAGTGAGACGTAGCGAGAGAACACGATTACATAGTAGTGCGGGACGCTTTTTACGCATTTCATCAACAGCTATAGTCTCGCTACGAATCCCTGGTTGCTATCTACAACTTCGGGCTTCGATTCTCTTCGCTGATATATATGTGCCGCTCTCTCATATCTCACCTCCTGAGTCACTTCATGCGCGTGTGACTATTATTTCACGTGTATTCTCACCGACTTGTTTCGCTCCTACTGACGTGCAGACCGGCAAATGTATATGTGTACAGCTAGGCGACTCTACTATGATGGAGGTTCGAGGTATAAGTGACAATATGACATTAAGGTGTACGCTCCAGCGCGCATCTGTTCGACTATCACATCTTGCGAAATTACAAACCAAACTCTCCACGCGGGTCCCGGATGAATCTTCATCCCATTGTTGCTTCTCAAGACCCGAGAATAGTGTCCAGTGTGGGCATTTAGAGACAGCAGAAGTAACAATATGCTATCTATAGACCTACGCCCGTTTAGATGATTGCTAGTTCAGAACATCATGCTGATAGGCATGTACTACCCTTACAGAATCGTACTGTACTGCAATAGTGCTGCGCATCTAAATAGCGCGTCCACAGAAGACCAAGTGAGATCATGAGGTGCGTATGAGGACAGCTGCTGACAATATATGATTGTCTATTGGATAAGCAGATAAAACACGACCAGAACGTCTGTGCGATTCAGGTATGAGGTGGGGGGGTAGGGGGGGTGGGGCTGGTTTGTTTAATGGGGATGGAGGTAACTCACATGTGTTGTAGGGGGTTGGTTAAAAGAGGGGGGGATTGTTAAGATGGTGGATGGTTATGTGGGGGAGGGGGGACAAACAAAGAGCTTAACATGCCGTAGCTAAATCATGATGGTGACTGCGGATGCGTACTCTCGAGAAAATTCTACACAATAGGCTGAAGATACGAGAGAGTTACTAAACATAGATAGTGAGAGTACATAGATGACAGACATATCTGAAGTACTATTTCTATGTGACGACAATCATGAGCGATACGCTCTCCGGCTGTTCTATTCTAGAGAAACCTCTTTATAAGTCACAGTTCAAGGATGGACCTCTGTTAATCGTGCGAAAACACGTGATAACGGGTGCGAGGTAAGGAGTATACTCATGAATACTGAATATAAGAGAGACTACACAGAATTTAAATTTCATCCTGAGCGGTCGGCACAATGTGCATGTGTGAGAGAGTGCCGGATGAGTGCCTACGGAGGAGAGAGAGAGTGAGAGCGAGTATTCTTGTAGCGAGCTATAGAGGACCTGTGATCGCTTCAGGACACAACAATAAAAAAAGGTGAGGGCGTGTAGATATAAATAAGAAAGAGGGAGGGAGTGGAGTACATAAGCAAATTGGGGAGGTGACACATAAAGCGATCTCATGCGCAGACCCTAAATATTTTAAAAAGTGTATCTGTCTCGTGAGGAGTTGTCGGATCTATATAAGTCATTAGAAGAGTATAGTTCGTCAAGACACTCAATGAGGGAAGAGTCTCTGAGTTTCCTTCACAATAAGACGAGTACCCGGTATACAGGACATATTTAACCAGAGCGCCGCACTGCAGAGCTCATAAAGACAAGCTCGATGGTAGTTGAGCAATAGGAGCTTCGCGTAGATGTAACACGACGTATGATCTACGTCTAACAACTGCGGCAAAGAGCCATTAGTGAGAGTCATTAGCCAGCTATTATTTCATCAATACCTAATTACTACTATACTCACAACTGCGTGCAATTACTCAATGTAGAACAGAGATATCTTATTATTGAGTCTGAGTAATAACTAGTGAGATACAGTAGATGATCACACATTATTAGAGTTTGAGTAGATATGTTCTTGATGACTATAGCATACTTTATATCCATTAAGGACAGCAACTGAGACAGTGTCTAGAGGACAGAGTGAGTGTAAGTCACTGAATGTTATCTCTTAGACCTCAGAATGGATTGTATACGTAGAGCTCGTCTTAGTTAAATAGAGGATTTTTATGATTAGTATTTTGTAAATTAAAAATGGATGTGAGCGAGAATTACAAGTAGTGGAATTAAAAATGTTGTTACATGAGAATACAGCGATTATCTCTCACGTGATTCGGAGAAGTGAGCCGTTTCTATATAGATTGTTATATTCTAAATTCTCGCTGACATTAGTGTATATCACTCAGTGAAAATCTATGAGTTAAGTCTTGCAAGTGGTCATGTGAAGCGTTTGATATGCAATCTAGATGCGTGTCAGAGATCCTGCGTACTGATACGAACTTGCGACGAACCAAGTGAGAACGCGATGAGATACACAGTTATGAGAGAACAGCATCATAGACTAAGTCTGTAAGTAGGAAATCAGCAGAGCCTCTTCAACAATACACATGAGTTGCACGAGAGAGCGTGAGATTCTCACAAGGACGTCAACAAGCGAGTCAGTCGCTCTGGGCACAGAAAAGTATTATACTCTGACAGAAAAATCTCTTACTATCTCAGTGTGGCACGTTTCGCGACGAATACTCTGATCATGTCATATTATCACTAAATCTTACTAGTAGATGTTTAGACATCCAGAAGTATAGTTATGAGATTCATCAGGAGGCTACTCTTACTCATATTGTCTTTGAGTACTAACGCCGAATGTCTCAAACACGTCCGTAACGAATAACTAGAAACATCAAAATCACCGACGTCGAACAAGCTTAGTCTTGTACAGACACAAATAGAAGCAGATACGACATTGATCACAAAGCTAAAGACTAGAGAGAGACAATTGAGAGGTGCAGATTAGACTAACATATTACATTAGGAGAAATTGGCAATAATACACAATGATCAATTTGCTATGATATGAACAAGAAGTCAAGAGGCATGTCACAGCAAGATAAACAAACACTCATACACATCGTTTATGGGTGGAATTTGGGGGTAGGTAAGTTAGGGGGTATGGAAGGGGGGGTTGTGAGTAGATGGAGGGGGGAATGGGGGGATGATGTGTAAGTGGGTTAATTTGAGGGGTGTTGGGAGTGTAGGGGTGGGGGGGGGTTGGTTGGGTGTGGTGTGGGGGGGGGGGGGGGGGGGGGGGGGGGGGGGGGGGGGGGGGGGGGGGGGGGGGGGGGGGGGGGGGGGGGGGGGGGGGGGGGGGGGGAGGGGGGGGGGGGGGTGGGGGGGGGGGGGGGGGGGGGGGGGGGGGGGGGGGGGGGGGGGGGGGGGGGGGGGGGGGTGGGGGGGGGGGGGGGGGGGGGGGGGGGGGGGGGGGGGGGAGGGGGGGGGGGGGGGGGAGGGGGGGGGGGGGGGGGGAGGGGGATGGGGGGGGGGGGGGGGGGGGGGGGGGGGGGGGGGGGGGGGGGGGGGGGGGGGGGGGGGGGGGGGATATGGGTGGTTGAGGTGGGGTTGATGGTGGTGGTAGAGTGGGAGAGTTGGGGATGTTTGGTGGTTTAAGGGTGATTGTAGGAGTATGGGAAAATTGGGGGAGTGTGATGTGGGATGGGGGTGGTGGTGGTTGATAGGGGGGAGGGGGTTAATAAAGGATTGTGAGGGAGTGTGGGTGTTGGGGGGAGATGGATGGAGGGAGAAGGGGTGGGGGTGTAGTTAGAGGTGGGAGGGTAGATAGTAAAAAGGTTTAAGGGAGGGTAGGGTTTAGGGGAGGTAGTTGATTGAATAGTGGAGATATTGATATTAGAGTAAATAAGAAATAGTGGATATGAGGAGGTATAAGGTGTGGAGGTTGAGGGGGTAGGGTGATGAGAAAGAATTTATGTTTTGTGGAATTGTGGAGGGGGAGTGGTGTAGGGTTATTAGGTTGAATGGGTGGAGGGGTGAGTAAGGGATTTGAATTGGATGGGGGGAGGTTAGTGGTTAGGTGTTATGGAGTTGATTTTTAGGAGGGAGTTTAGAAGGATTTAAAGGTTATTGGTAGAATTTATGAAAATGTAAAGAGGGGAAGGTGGGAAATGAGTTAGGGGAGGAGGGGGTGAGGGTGGTGATATGTGGTGGATTAGGGAGTGGGGAGTGGGGTAGAAATTGTGGGGTGGTAGAGAAGAGTTATGTGAGAAGGTTGAGGGGATAAGGGTGGTAGGGTATGGGGTATTAGTAAGGGGGGGGGGAAGGAATTTTGGTGGGAGGATGGGAGATGGAGTGAAAGAGAATATTAGTGTGAATGATAGGATTGTATATGAAAAAGGATTGGAATGTAGGGGGGGTAGGTTTGAGGAGGGGGGGATGGAGATAGGTTGGTGATTTTGTGATGGTTATTGGAGGGAGGAGTAGAGAATGGGGGGGGGTTTAGGGAGGATAGTGAATGGGGGGTATTGTTGGGAGAGGTAGTAGTAGAGTTTAAGTGGGGAGGTGAGAGTTGGGGGGGGGATTTTAGAGTGGGAAAGGGGGTAACCACTCCTTAGGGTCATAAAGTTTCGTGTTCGGCTTCTCAGGAGGAATTTTAGTTTGATGGGCCGGTGGAAAGTTTTTGTTTCTGATGCTAAGGTGACCACTGACGTGAAGATTTTCAAGAAAACTTTCCAGGCTATCTCTGATGTTCACAGTCATGAATATCCAACTAAATTTTCAACGAATTCGGACAAAACCAGGTAATGCATAATAGATTGCATCTTTTCGGGCTCTGTATCGGGGTATACGGGGTATCAAATGTGATAGAACCGTAAGATCACGTGATGGCTTCGACCCAGAGGACTGCATACATATCACGGCTGGACTCTAACCGCAAGTACGTATTTCGACTAGTAGCGAATAAGCAAGAAGACGCGTCACTCTGGCACACAGTATACTGAACACTTAACGGTTTACATGTGAACACGGAAAGTTAGGGTGTGTCCTTGAGTGCGTGTGTGCGTGCTTATCTACGTGTGTGTGTAGGGCCAATCAGGTCCATGGTCATAGTGAGCGATCATTGGTTGAACACGTAACAGTCCTCCCTGTTTTGGCTGACGTTACAGTCATGGCTGAAAACGTTCGATCGGTTTGCGAATCCGGGTCGATCGGCGTAATTGAGTTTCCCCTGTTGTTCTGTGTTCGTCGTGCTCTGCAGCTTGCTCTGCGATCTCCGAGTGTGACTGACTCACGGCAGGTGTGTCAGTGCTCCTGGGGCGTACATGATCTGAGTGCCGGCGAACAACCCGGCCGTCCGGAAGCTGCAAATCGTTTTGACTTCCTGAAGAATCGAGCACAGTCGCCGGCTGCCAACATTGTTCATGCGGTAACCTGGTGTAAACAGGTTGATGGTCCTGAAATGTAACTTCCGGCTTTGATTCCTCTGAAGACACAAACTTTTTCTGACGCTCCTGTACTTCAACACGCGGGTTCGGGAACAACAAATGAAGCCTCGTTCTCAGATTTCTGCCGAACATCAATTCCGCCGGGGATTTCCCGGTAGCCTCAGTGGGTGTAGAACGGTAGGAGAATAGGAACCGATCCAGTTTTGTTCGCAATGTTCCCGTTCGCTGCTTTAGTAAGCCTTGTTTCACAGTTTGTACTGCACGCTCCGCTAATCCGTTTGATGCTGGGTGATACGGGGCTGATTTAACGTGTTGGATTCCGTTGTTGGCGACAAATTTACCAAATTCGGCACTGGTAAAAGGCGAACCATTGTCTGTACAAATGGTTTCCGGAATGCCAAACGTAGCGAAGGACGAGCGCATTTTAGTGATGGTGGATTCGGCTGTCGCCTGAGTAACTGGATGTACGTCAATCCACTTAGAATGTGCATCAATAAGTAGAAGAAACATGGTCCCGTCGATCGGTCCGAAGTAGTCGGCGTGGATACGCTGCCAGGGCTTGTCGGGCCAACGCCAAGGGTGTATTGGACCTGGCGCCTTGCTCCGCTGATACGCCTGACAAATATCGCAATTCTTCAGTAAGTTCTCTATGTCTGAGTCGATGTTGGGCCACCAGCAGTACCCTCTCGCTAGTGCCTTCATTCTCGCCACACCTGGATGAGCATCATGGAGCTCTTTAAGTATCTGTGAACGCGCCTTGGTGGGAGGGACTAGACGAGAGCCCCAAAAAACACAGCCGTCGAATAGACTCAGTTCGTTCTTCCGAATCATAAACGGTTGTAATTCAACTGTCCCTTCAGGAGGCCAACCCATGTTCAAAAAGCGTTTCACCATTGATAGCACGGGGTCTCGATCCGTCCATTGACGGATTGTTGAACTCCGTATCGGTGTTGTGTCTAGATGTTGCATTAGATTAACCAGTTCAAACGGAGGGTCGTGTTCATGTGCAGTTTCCGTGATCGGCAGACGGCTGAGTGCATCAGCTGTGCAGTTGCTGACGCCGGTAATATAAACAATCTTGTAACTGTAAGCACTCAAGGTTATAGCCCATCTTTGCATCCTCGGTGATGCCATTTGTTGTATACCTTTGTTTTCCCCAAACAAGGATATCAATGGTTTGTGGTCTGTATGAAGCTCGAAAACGTTTCCCCATAAATACTGGTGAAACCTCTTAACTCCGAAGATAACGGCTAGCGCTTCCCTGTCCAGTTGTGAGTAGTTCTTCTCCGCCGTCTGTAAGGTGCGCGATGCATATGCTATGGGACGTAAAGAACCATCGTCCATGCGGTGGCACAGGACAGCCCCGACCCCCCAAGGGGACGCGTCGCACTGAAGTATGAGTGGCTTGTTAGAGTCATAATGGACTAACGTTGGTGGCGAAGCAAGAGCTTGTTTTGCTTTATTGAAGGCACTTTTTTGACGGGAACCCCAACACCACGATGCATTTTTGTGTAACAGCTCATTTAATGGCGATAGAACCGTCGATGCATTAGGCAGGAAACGGCGATAGTGAGATAGCATTCCTAAGAACGAACGGAGTTCATCACAACTCTTTGGCTCTGGGCTTTCTAAAATAGGTTTAACCTTGTCATTTAAAACATGTAAACCGTGTTTATCAAGCCGGTATCCAAGGTAACAAACGGAAGGTGAAAGGAACTCACATTTAGACCTTTTCAATCTGAATCCACTTCGCTCCAAACGCTCGAGCACGACCGCGAGTGTTCGAAGATGCTCTGTATCCGAGCGTCCAGAGATAAGAATATCATCCAGATAAGCACACGCAAAAGGAATGTCCTTCACTAGGTCGTCAATAATTCTCTGAAATATTCCGGGGGCGGAATTAATGCCAAAAGGTAAACGAGTATATTGAAATAGTCCCATGTGCGTGGTGATGGTAGTAAGTTTCCTCGAAGGTTCATCGAGCTCTATCTGCGAGTATGCATGACTCAGATCGAGTTTGGTAAACTTTTCACCACCAGCTAGTGTTGCATACAAGTCATCAATACGTGGCAAGGGGTACCTGACCAGCATGGATGCTTGATTTATGGTTATCTTGTAGTCACCACAAATCCGTACGGAGCCGTCCGGTTTGGTTACTGGCACAATTGGAGTTCCCCAGTCAGAAAAGTGTACAGGAGTAATAATACCTTGAGTCTGTAGGCGGTTTAGTTCCTCTTCAACTTTAGGCCTCATAGCGTATGGTAGTGTGCGCGCCTTAATGAATTTTGGTCGAGCGTCTTCCTTTAGTTTTATCGCAGCCTGAAATTCTTTCAACTTCCCAAGCTCCTCGGAAAAAACAGCTGAATGTTGTTTAAGTAATGTTTCAAGTCCGGAGATCTCGGTGACTAATTTTACCACATTCATTGTATCCGGGAAAGCACGTATCCAGTCTCTTCCAAGCAGATTTGGACGATCCCCGGGGATCACATATACAGGAAGTGTGCGTATTTTGTCGCCATACTGTGCCTTCACGAAGCATTTACCAAGGACACGTATAGGTTCACCGGTGTATGTACGAAGAACAGAATTGCAAGCGGATAAGTTCGGGAGCGTTTTTACAGCGTTTTCCCGGATTATCGTCACGGATGCTCCTGTATCGATTTCCATCTGTACCTTTTGTCCTTCAATGTAAAGCTCTAGAGTGTATGGCGCCGGCTGCATGCTAGAAACGGAATTAAGCCAAATGGAATGTAATTCAGAGTCGCTACCATCAGACTCGTCCACAGTTTTGATGGGGTTTGCTCCTCGATAAGCCCCACCTGAACGTCGCTTGACCGATCTACACACTCGCGCCAGGTGGCCCACCTTCCCGCAGCTTCGACATACTGTCTTCTGATGCCGGCAGTCGGATGGACAACTGTGCTGCTCACCACAGCGATAGCACACAAACAAATTGACGCCAGTGGGTGGCTTTGGTTTTGGTGTAGTGTTAATCAATCGCAGCTCATCTGACGAGTCCTTCAGCGTAAATGTTGCGAGTTGTTGTGTAAGGTGTTCCCTCTGCCGGGCAATCGAGCAGGCCGTCTCCCAGGTCAGTGAACAATCATCTTGTGAAAGGAGCTTCTCCCGCGTGCTCTGGTCTGAGATTCCGGCTATCAAACATTGGAGTAACATGGTCTCTTCAAATCTCGTTGGATCGACTTCATTGTATTTACAATCAGGTGCTGCTTGTAGTACACGAGCGATGAACTCGTTCACACTCTCATCTGGTTTCTGGCAGAGTTTCGAGAAGTAGTATCTAGCCGTAAAAACATTCTGGCGAGCACCCCAAAGAGCACTGAAGGTCTCCAAAGCGCCGGTTATCGTAGAAGAGATTTGATCAATGCGAAGTGCATCGAAATACCTTTGACCCTCATCTCCAAGAAACTGTCTCAAGAGCTTCACTTTGGTTTTCTCAGTAAGAGATACTGCTGGATTCAAGATTGGAAGCAATTCCAAGTAATCCGTAAAGGTTTTCCGCCATCTATGCCACGAGTCCAGGGAAGGTTTGTCGGTAGAGCACGACCAGAAGACCGGTGGAGTATTTGTCATGGACATGTTGACCTCCGTCGCCAGATATCACGGCTGGACTCTAACCGCAAGTACGTATTTCGACTAGTAGCGAATAAGCAAGAAGACGCGTCAGTCTGGCACACAGTATACTGAACACTTAACGGTTTACATGTGAACACGGAAAGTTAGGGTGTGTCCTTGAGTGCGTGTGTGCGTGCTTATCTACGTGTGTGTGTAGGGCCAATCAGGTCCACGGTCATAGTGAGCGATCATTGGTTGAACACGTAACAATACATTAAGGCCATCAACCATGAGCCCCTCGCGGGTGAGCACTAGATCTAATCTTGATGACTTATTCGCTGTTCTGAACTTAGTGAGATCGGTGACGTAGTTGTAAAGGGGTGTGCTGTATAGTTGTTCTTGTAAATAGGTCTTGAACAGTTCAGCCTCGGTTGCTGGAGTTTCTAAAGCATGAATACTGAAATCATCCGCAATGGTTTCCCTATCTGTCTGGGTGTGACGTGTGAAATCTTACAAAAAGATAGTTTCATTTAGTACCTCAGCAACGTATGAATCTTGCTTGTTCGAACAGTGACTACGTTTGTTTGAGTAAACCAAACAAATCACAATGCGCACGCTTCCGACTTCCCGCCTCAAAGCGGTCCGCGTTGACGACCATAACATTTCCCTAGCTAGTACATTTTTACACTACCTTTAGCCAGCGGGATTGTATAATGCGAAAACAAACGTCTACCTCGCCTATTAACGTAACTTTTTCCCACTATTCATTAAGGCGGGACGAACCTCAGCTCATAGCGTCCCACTGATTCAGCTATAAGTAGCCACCGATGTTTTCAGTGCTTAAGCTGTGATGTGCTCAACGACAGCCTAGACGCTAAGAAGTTTATCCGATCGCACGCATTATTAGCACCATTTGCCATTGGACCAATATAGTTGTTAACACATTTGTGAAAGAAGATAAGTATATTAACAGAAATAAGTTAAAAAGATCATCTATGTTAGTGAAGGATATGCTCAAAATGTCCGCCTGCGTCCTGTTTGCAGTGCAGAAACTGCTTGATGCAGTTGGCGAGCACGTTATTCAATATATCCCTCGTGATTGCGCGACATTCTTTCACAATACTTTCTTTCACTTGGTTCAATATACGCGGCCTTGTTTTGTACACTCTTCGCTACAGATGACCTCATAGAAAGAAATGCAGGGGCTCAAACCTGGTGAGCGAGCAGGTCACCCCATTGTTCCACCGCGTCTGATCCAACGGTGACCAAGTTTGTTGGTGAGGTAAGCACACACCGTTTTAGCAGAGTGTGCAGATGTTCCATCTTGATGCCGCCCAATGGTACTGCATGCTCCTTCGGCGTCCACCTGTGGTAGCACAAATGTCTGCAGCATTTCTAAGTACGACGATGCTAGGGAACGATAATAAATAAAACAAAACCTACATTCCCGAAAAAGGAATATGGGCCCAAGATTTTCTGGCTTGTTAATCCAGCCCAAACCAGTAGTTTGATATTGTGATGCATATGTGATGCGGTATATCTTCATGAGTTACTGTTAGCTCAAGAGTACTGTTTCATTGTTCCATACAGATGAAACAGCGCCTCATCTGTAAATATGAGAGAATGTATGTCCCCGTGATCCAGGAACCATCGGCAAAATTCATGCGGCTTCTCCAGATTGCAGGGTTTCAAAACCTGCACTTGAAGTGCACTGAATCTTCGAACTTTGCGTTTCTTTAATCTCCCCTGTACCGTGTATCGGGTCGTGTCACAGTGCTGTGCGATCCGACGTAGGCTGAGATCGGGATTTTCCGATACAACACTGATTACAGCGCAAGCTGAACAGCCGTCCGTAGGGATGCGAGACGGTCCGGTTTTCTTTATGTTGCACATACTCCCAGTTTGTTCGAACATCTTCAATAGTTTAACCACGTGCCGGACGGTGATAGGACGCATTCCTTCGTTCATTGCATTATATCGTCGGGCAGTTGATGCGGCCTTTAAACCGCATTCACCATACAGCTGAATAATAAGCCCGCGTCGAGTAACAGGCACGTCGCGTGATCCCGATTGCAGATACATACTTGAAGGGAGGATCTGTTCGCGCTCCATTACCTGAGGCAGTGATTCAATGACAGTGACACGACTTGCGCTGGCTAATATCGCCCTCATCTAATCCAAAACACCCGGTTCACTGAGAAACCATCCCGGGCGCTCATTCATGCCGCGGTTGTGGCAGCGCTTTTCATGTTGCCCAAGCCGACTTGGCTACGTAGCATGGCTGTTTCGCTTTGCTCAGCGAGACACAAATAGATATCGATCGCCGCAGTGCCTACGGTTGGCCATGACTTTCAGCACCCAATGCGAAGTTAGCTGACAGCTAGCGATCGCCGGAAGCGTAAGATGGCTGTCCGTACTCATCGCGCATGAAAACAAAACTTCCTAATGTGGCCCTCACCATCTTCACGCTTGCACTGAGCGGATCGCTGAACTAAACCACTCGTCTGCTAAGGATGACATATGTCCTCAGCACTAAACTTAGAGAGAAATCTATGCATATACACGCGCGCACCGTATGCAGTCTGTCAGTTTGCGCATTCTCCAAACATTGGATGACAATTGGAAGGTGGGGACAATAATCGTTAATGCCGGGCATTCACCGTAAGCGAGCCACGGTAGGTCCATGAACCGGGCTTCCCTTTCTATAATGCAACTGTTCCCGACCGGTATCCTACTCCTCACATTCAGGATATCACGGCTAGCCCGCGCGGCACTCGTGTTTTCTCAAAAATCGATCTGGTTCGCGCTTACCACCAGACCCTATTCGCTGAGGAAAATATAAAGAAGGCTGCCGTAATCACGCCGTTTGGACTCCTCGAATTTTCGCGTATGTCCTTCGGTATTGGCGACGCAGCCCAGACTTTTCAACGATTCATCGATTCAGTCACTATAGGTCTAGATTTCGTCTATCCCTACATCGACTATATTCTGGCTGCAAGCGCTTCTGGAAAACAACACGCAGAACGCCTCAAGAATTTTTCGAAAGGCTGGCTGTTAATAGCATCACTATCAACACCAAAAAATGCGTATTTTATCAGCCTTCCGTCGAATTTCTTGGCCACCATATTGATCAGTATGGTATACGACCTCTAGACGATAGAGTTCGCGCCATCAGAGACATTCCAGTCCCGACTACGTTAGCCGCTATTCGTCGTTTTAACGGCATGATCAACTATTACCGGCGTTGATTCCACACTGCGTCGAAGTGTTAAGTTCACTTACAGATATGCCTCGAGGAGGTAAAAACGGTCAGTTGGAATTGGCTGTTGCTAATGCTACCGAAGCGTTCAAGGCCAGCAAAGAGGCCTTAGCCGAAGCCGTTATGTTTCGCCATTTCTATTTGAACACTCCTCTCAGTGTTGCTGTTGACGCATCGGTCACTGCCATTGGCGTCGTCCTTCAGCAACTTACAGATGGATGTTGCAAACCACTCACCTTCTACTCTAGATGCTTGAAACCTGCTGAAGTACAAGTACAGCACGTTCAGTCGAGAATTTCTGGCCCTTTACTCCACCGTTCGATATTTCCGACACGTCCATAAAGATAACACCTTCATTATCTTCACCGATCACAAGCCGCTTATCTACGCATTCCGAAATCAATCAGCTCGACACTCATCACGTGAGATTCGTCAGCTGGATTTTATTGCCCAATTCTCGACTGATATCCGACACATTTCTGATCAACAAAACCTCGTCGCTGAACTTTGTTAAGAGTATCTGCGATCAGTCCTGCCGGGCAGGCAGTCAATCTTTTCGCATTGGCCGCCGCGCAGTCAAACGACTAGGTTTTCGGAACTCCTCGATTCTTCTTTGAAGATATTCCCACACCCTCTGCCGTCATCTGATGTCACAATTTTATGAAACACACCTAACGGACGACCTCGATACGTCGTTCCAGAAATTTTTCGCCGTATCGTTTTCGACACCCTCCACCGTATCGCCCACTCAGGCATTAAAGCTACTGCCAAGCTGGTCTCCGAGAGATACGTTTGGCCGGAGATGCAACGCGATCTTACGCGCTGGGCACGCAGCTGTCTCACGTGACAGCAAGCCAAGATCCAGCGGCACGTGTCCGCTCCGATTAAGCGCTTTCCGTCCGTTTCAGCGCGATTGGCCCATGTCCACCTCGACATAGTGGGACCTTTGGCCCCGTCCAAAGGAATGGTCTACTTTTTGACCCGAGGCAGTTCCAATCGCTGACATAGCTACGGTAACCGTAACGTGTGCTTTCTTCGAGTGCTGGGTCGCTTCACATGGCTGTCAAGCCACAGTGACGACTGGCCGTGGTTCACAATTCGAATCTTCGGCCTTTAACGATCTCCTTAAACTCATTGGATGCCGATGCAGTCGCACGGCCGCCCATCATCCATAGGGGAAGGGCAGGGTGGAACGTTTCTGCCGACAGCTGAAAACCTCACTTAGCGCCGCCAGTGCGCTGAGATGCACTGAGGTGCTGCCTGTGATCCTCATTGGCATCCGATCCACCCTAAAGGTCGATCTACATGTCTAGTGCCGAGTTAGCATATGGACAACCATTACGTTTACCTGGCGATTTCTTCTCCGATAGTTCCAGAGTTCCCCGTTACGACGCGAATTACGCTCGTCAGCTTGCCACGAGCATGCGTCCCTACAAACTTCCCGACATCAGACAGTAACGACGTGTCTTTTGTTCCTCAAGACCTGCAGCACTGTCCGTTTGTTTTTATTCGCTTCGATGGTCTCCACAGACCACTAGAGCGACCTTACGAACAACGGAACAATGGTTTAGTATGGGTAAAACAAAGCGTTGCTTAACATGTTTTAGTAGGATGGAAATTATTGCGAAAATCAATTGCATAATAAAGTGAAAAGCGTTGTGGTGAACTCACCATAGACTTATGTGGAATAGCGGTGATGTTCTCGTATTAAACGTATAAATCCATAAATCCATTGGTTAGGTGTTTGGCAAGACATTGTTTGATTTCGTTTTGTAGCCCTAGACTAACAAGTCATAAAATGTATTGTAAGTGAGACAATGCGTCGTCAACACGTTTTTTAAATATCGCCAAATTGGGAGCAAAGGCGACATAATTAGGGAGGGCGTTCCAAGGCTGACACACGCGGAGGGAAAAGAAATTTTTACGGCATTCAAGCGTGCTATGCTGAATTGTCAGTTTCAGAGGGTGACCTCTTAGTTTAGTGTTGTGGTTCAATTCCAGCAGCGGACGGCAAATGTGGTTTGGGTTCTTCAGAATCTGGTAAACCATTATGAGATCCCCACCGCAAAAGCCGATATCGACTGCTGTAGATTCTTAGAGATTTCAGCCTAAGCTGATAGGGCAGATGAAAGAGGCCCCTGACGTTCTTGGTTTCCATTCGTTGAGGAGTCTCGAGAGCAACAAGATCCTGTTTCTGCCACGGCTGCCACGCCTGAATAGCATATTCCACTTGCGGTCGCACGTAGGTGTTAAGCATTTGGGAAAAGATTGTGGGTTCAAATCGACCGAACACTCTGCGAAGAAGGCCGAAGTGTTGATTTCCGGTTCTCCTCACCTTCTCTGCTTGTTCTGAACATCCGAGATCTTCCTGTACCAATGCACCCAGGTCACGCTCCTGAGAGACCTTCTCCAAGGTGTGGTCTCCAAGCTTGTAACCGTTCACCAGCTGGTGACGCAGATGTAGCACCTTGCACTTACCTATGTTCAATTGAAGCATGTTCCTCTCTGACCATTCGTAAATGCAATCTAGTTCATGTTGGAGCAGATCGTGATTCGGCTTGTTACAAATCGCCCGCCATATCTTGACGTCATCGGCGAAAAGCAGGAAATTCGAGGAGATAACTGATGCCAGGTCGTTGATAAACACCAGGAATAAGCGCGGTCCCAGCACTGAGCCTTGTGGAACACCACATTCCACCTCAATTGGGTTAGAGTGCTTCCCTAACACGTACTTGAAGCTTCCGTTGGTGAAGGAAGCTGCCAATCCAACCAAGTACACGATCTCCGATTCCGTAACTCTGAAGCCGTTGAAGTAGGATGCGGTGATCAAGGCGGTCGAAAGCTTTGGAGAAGTCCAGATAGATGACGTCGACTCCGACCCCATCATCAGCCACTTTTGTCCAACTACCTCCTGCAATCAGTAGGTTGGTGGTGCATGACCGGTGTTGACGGAAGCCATGCTGTTCCCGTACCAAGATGTTGCATTTTTCCAGGTAGTCCATTAAAGCCTCAGCGACGACTGCTTCCATCACCGCGAGCACAGGTAGAAGAGTTACTGGACGATAGTTTGCAGAATTTGAACGGCTGCCGCCTTTAAAGATAGGGGTGATAATGCCACACTTCCACATAGTGGGGACCTGTTGTTCATCAAAGCACCTTTGGAAGAACTGTGACAGTGGTTCAGCTAGCTTGTTGGCCACAGCCTTCAGTGCCTTCGGGTGGATGTTTTCTGCTCTCGGAGAACTATGCTCACGCAATGAGAGTAACTTCCTTAACACAATTGATGGGTTGGAAATTACATTTGTACACAATGGTGTCGGTAATGTGCTTGATATTATGGGACAGGTAGGGGTTGTGAGTTCTACATTGGGGCGTATTGTAGCCGCAGGGCATTAGCTGCTTCTTCGGCGCTTTGTACTCTACCGCCTGTCGTGAAAAGTGGAGGGATTCCATGCTTCACTTTACGAAGCTTATTGACATGCCTATATAGTAGTTTGTTGTTTGCCATGAATTTTTTGGCTAGACACTGTTGATAAGTTACTTTGTCCTCACAGACAAGTGCAGTGCAATGGTTGCGATGGATCAGGAAATTACCCCAAGTCTCTGAGTCGGGGTTAATCTTGTAGGCACGCCATGCTGCATCCCTTATCGCCAGGCCTTTTCGAGTCCTGCTCCTTAGAATTGAAGGCATTTTTGCGGGACGAAGGGGCTTGGTCTCTGATGCTCTGTTGACCATGTCGCTGAATCTATTAACGAACTCTGCCCAAACGTTGTCAAGTGGACTTTTGTTTGAGAATTCCCAAACAGCTGCGTCAGCGAGTTCTTTCAATACGTGGTAGCGTGTGATTGTATGAGTTAGTTCCGAGTGTTCAGATGGATACTCTGCATAACACACATAGTCAAAAGTTATTACTACATGGTCACTGAGACCTAATGGACTATCCATCAATAACTTGTCAATCATGAGCTCTTCATTCGTGAGCACAAGGTCAAGTATGGACGGTTTGTTTGCTGTCCTGAATCTAGTGGGCATGGTGACATGATTGTACAAAGGAATATTAGCGATCAGTTCATGCAAGTCTGCTTTGAATTGCTCACTGGGCGATGCCGAAACCTCCGGATTGTGTAGATTGAAGTCCCCGGAGATGAGAATGAGGCTGTGTCTAGTTCATGTTACTCTGTTCAGGCCACAGATCAAGCGGGAATCCATTTCCGAAGTGGACGTTGGGGGGTGGTAAACGACAGCTACGAGACATGCATCATTGTGTCTTAGTCGGAGACGGTACCAGAGTGAGTCGGTAACGTGTGTTTCCAGATCGTCAATTATTGTACATTGTAGCTCGCTGCGGTAGTAGAGTAGGACCCCACCTCCTCTGCTGGGGCGATCGTTCCGGATGAGTGACACTCCGGCTATCTCAACCTCAGCATCAGTCACCTCTTTGCGTAACCAAGTTTCGGTAATAGAAATTAGGTTCCAAGCATTTGCAACCTGACGTAGTCGAAGTTCGGTACTTTTACTGAGGAGCCCTTGGGCGTTAGTGTAAATACATGAAAGTTTCTCAGATTTAAGCAATGCTTCGGAAGTTGTACAACTCATATGTGAAGCTTCGCCGACCAGTGAGTGGCCGGCGACTAATCGTTCTTTCGATGTTCACTTGCTGAAGCGTTCAACGTCTTATTCATCGTCCATATAGTTAGTCCCGTGTCTAATCTTCGAAGTACAGTGTAAGGTGTCTGGTCAATATCATCTTCTACAGGTTGTATTGGCTCATTCGGCACACTACTGGTGCATTGTTCTTTCATAGATCCTAACGCGTTTGGTTCTTTGAGTGACATATCATCTCTAGGGTGCATATCGCTGATTGTCTTCAGCCGAACATCAGATGGTAGCCTGCAACGGAAAATGTACCAGCTTTATAGTATCCGTGCTACCATATGTTTTGACTGAAGGACCACCTTCAACACTCTTGGGTCACTTCCTTTGTAGTTCGGTGAGGTACGCAGTCGTGACAGGGATTTCGCTAACACATCATCCAAGCAGAGTGTTTCACGAATATAACACCACTGTTCTTTATCGTGGGTTGTTACTTCATGCTCCTCACATGCTTCAGTTTCAGGAACCCCTTGAAGAAGTATGGTTCTGCCTGAAGTTTCCTTCCGGTAGTCCCATAAGGTGCGGTTAACTCGATAACGCTCGCCCCATAGGATGTCTGGAAAGATACGGATGGAGCAGCGTTCATTTCTGAGACTACCTGTCGACAATAGTACTGATTCTACTTCAGTGATGGAGTTCAGCACAACGCGCAGAAGCCTTGGCTCACCGAATTTTTTGGAGTTGGAGTGTCGTGTTATACGCACTACGTGTACAGATTTCAGTACAACTCCGATTAGATTACTAATAATGTCCCCTTGGTTGAGGTCATCCAACTGCCTGCCTCTTATCGATATCGACTTTGATTCTGGGATATTGGAGCACAGTACGCTCAGTACAGGTAGTTGTTTCTTTACACCTTTCGACATGTCGCGGTTAGTGATTGAAGTACTCGGAGATGTACCGCAGGAAACCGGTGGTGCTTGCACTAGGAAAACTCCGCTACACTCCTCAATTTCAGATCCAGTTGGGGGTGACGTTAATTTTAGATGACGGCTCTTCTTGGAGGCAACCGTAACCCAACTTTCGCTCGTACCGGCTTGCTCTTTTTCTACGCACTCCGTCGGGAGTTTGGAAGTAGCCTTACTTGTAGTTACTCCGATCGAACTGGGAACCGCTTTAGTCAAATGTGAGCTACATGTGGTATTGGGACAGCTGTTGATGTTCTGGACTCTAGGTGTCGTGTTGCTTACGGTGTTATTAACAGTTCTTCTCGGGATAGGAGCGGAAGTTACGGGGGAGGATTGGGTTGCGCAGTCTGCTATGCTTACCTACCACAACCCCAGTGATTTTGGTGGTCACCATTTCCTCAAACTTCGCTAGTAGCTGGTCATACTTCTGAGCTAATAGGAGCACGCTTTTTATCAGTGGGATCGATATACATTCCACACAGAACCATAGCGAGTCTGGTTTGTTTAATAACTTGGCCTGACTAGGTTTAACTCGGAAGCATCTCGCATGGAAGAACTTGCAACAGTTACGGCACAAAATGCCCCTCTTAACAAGTTTGGAACATGGTCCACATAGGTCTTTAGTCGGTGGCGCACTGGGCATCACGCTTGTTGGTCGAATGTTACGAACCATTTGAATGACTCACCTTCTATGGTAAAATGTCGTTCTGTTATTGACGTTGTCGGTAAGGTCACAGTGTTCACGTTGCAGTTGTGTGCTTGTAGACTGTCCTCTCTGGCGTGCCAGTCGAATGTGTCAGCTTGAACGTGGGGCAGGTTACACGAGGGTATGATCGAGAATTTTCGTGTTTACACCTATGCATCATGCCGGGTGAATTTGCCTTGAGACCTGTAGCTGCAGCAAGCAATGTTGGATTTGAACGACTGACGTTCGAAATCCGTTGAAATGGTCTATCGAGTGAGACCAAACAAAGTCTCCGATGGTTGGAGTTAGGCAACTTTTGGCGCTTGAATATTGGCGAAGCACTGCCCGGAATTTAGAAATGTAGGATGCACTGGAGTATACTCGGGAAACTGGTATCACAAAGTAGAGCTTGTAAAAGCACGACGAATAAGTATGAATCCAAACGTGTGCGACAAAATGTCGCTGAACCACAGTTAAATACCACGAGTGCACAAGTGAGCGATTAGCACGAAACTTCTCTCAAGATCACACGGCTAGCCAAGTCCTCTCAACGTTCTATAGCTTAAGGACCGCGTCTTCACTATCGACCGTCACGGTTAACAAGAAGCCGTTGCGAATGGCCGTCTCAAGGTTGCCCACGTGGAAACCGAGCATGATGAATACCCGTCTTCTGATGAATCGACCCAGCTTATGATGACAGACTCGAGTGCTTTCAACACCTCTGGCTCCAAGCAACGCTCTCCATCCAAGTCACCCATTTCAGCTGCGCCGCTTCCCATCGGAACAAGCGGCACATTTACATCAATTCCTCCAACCTTGTGATCCGATAGAACGCCTATGACGACGCGTTTTTTTTGGGACCGCACAAGTCGACTAGGTCGGGTAGGTGAATTCATTGGTCAGCGTGCTTAAGGGATTCGTTTTCTTTCCACTTTTTCTCCGACTTTCTTTTGTTCCTTTTGGCCAACGCCGTAAAAAAAGGACGGTAAAAGCTTTTGAAAAAGCCAAAAAACGGACAGACGTTTTGGAAAACCTAAAAAGAACGCAAATAGTTTTGAAAACTTAAAAAAGTAAAAATGTTTTGAAAACACATAGACGCGTTTTGTTTGGCGCCTACCTCATCCGCTAAGTGTTATGGTTGTTTTTGCCCTCACCATCACTGTCACTACCTTTGTTTCCGTTCTATGTACGAACCGGGCAGGATGAATTAGAGGCGAACATTTTACGTTCACAAACTCGTGAACATTAGACGCTCACGACCTTTCCCCTCCATGTTGTATTTTTTGCACCATTAGGAAGGACACGGGTTGGTGCCCGCTAGGGTCCGATCGTCTGGTTCTCCTCCAGCAGCTGCATCAGTTTGCACTACCTGGTCTCACAGAAGGCTGGCCCGCGACGGACAGTCCTCACGTAGATCGAAGGGTCATCAACGGTTTCCCTTCAATGAGGGGGCTGTGTATTGACCTGGAGATTCCTCCGTATGACTGTGTGAATTATAATAAAATATCCTAAAATTTCAATTTGCTTATGTATTAGGAATTTAGGCGGGTTGCTTGTTCGGATTTTGCTCCCGTTTGCTTGAATCACACGCGCAACGCGGGCATCCGTTTTGCGGCCAATCGGACGCGAACAGCGGACTCGGGGCTTGGTCTCGCACTGGACATATATCCATATTCTCCTCTGATTCCTTACTTTTAGCTTTAGTCACTTAAGCCATCGTACAATAAATCTTTTCTAGTTTATTTTCGTTTGTACTCCCGTGTGAACTCGGTTGGTCGCTTTGCCGCGAATCTGATATCTAGCGCACGCTAGACGCGCTATAAGCATCCTGGAGATCATTTAATTGCCGAAATTAATATCCCAGCTCTGTATCGTCTGTTGCTTTCACTTCCTGATCCAACATACATGATATTTACGAAATTACGAAATGCCAACTCCTTCTGACCAGCAAATCCAATTTGGCTCGACCAAAGATGGTGCGTCTGCTAAGCAAGGAAAACGGGAGCAATACAAATTCTCAAACTCAGATTGAGACCAACGTCTGTACAGGCGAAACTACCAGAACGCCGCTAATCCTGGTACAGTTCCTAAACGGTGGGGTCAGTGTGCCTCATGTGAAAAGGTAGCTTCTCGTCACACCTGTCCTCATCGAAGTTCAACTTTTTCCATTGTTGTAAAGTTGGATACATTCGTAATGCCTATCGACTCTAAACCATGTAAAATTGTGAATCTAACTGTGGACAACATGATCCAGCTGTGTGATGAAGTCAATTCCTTAACGTGGACTGTTAGTGGTAACGATCATTTGTACAACAGCCTTCAGTTTGGAAATGCAAAATCATGTGATTTCGTCGTTGACACATGTAGTGAGAAATCACTGATTACTAAATCAAGTCTATCTGCACTTGTGAGTGAAAGTATCTGCACTTATGAGTGAAAATAACACCCCGAATTCCCTTGTCAGGCCGAAGAAGCGAGCCAGGCGTCCCAACCTAAACCCAACGACAGCCTCCAGCGGTATCAGTTCCATTCTCTCTCCCTCCTATAAGTAACAACATTGCCTACAGCGCGCCTGCCTCAACTTCTGTACTGTGTGCTGCACCTAATAGTCTGTTCGCTACACACGATACCGTAAGCTACAGTCAACCAGCAATAGTGAACAACCCGGCAACGTACGCATCGGTTGCCGCCAAGCAAACACCGGAAAGAGCACCGGTAACCTTTGTGCCCGGAATAGAGAAAACTGAAGTGTCGCAGCATGGATGGCACCCATCAGTGCCGTTCACAAATTCACCAAAAACACCGGATACTAAGGCTCAAAATCCAAAACCAGTAGCCACCAGGCGTAAACATGGTGCCCTAAACCTTGTATGCACTAATGTCCGCGAATACAAATCCAATACAATTAAGGGTAAGTTGACGGACAATAGAAATCAGCGGGGTTCCATCTGTACGTCGATCGGTGTCCATGCTAATCTCACGAAATTAAGAAGAATCTCGCGCCACCCAAACGCGTTGCACTACGGCGAACCCCGGTTACTTCGGGTAACACTAAACTCGACGGACGAGACTGAGGCCGTTCTGCTAACTGCGAGTCATCGCAACGACCCAAATGGAGTGCGCATACTACCCGAAATCCCATGGAAAGAACGTTCAGTGGATCCAGCTAACAAAGAGTGGTACAGCATAAGTCAAGATAAGAAAACAGTGATTGCTCACGGTGTTCCTGAGCTTACTGCCTCCTCTTCCGACGATGCCCAGACGCACGACCGCGAGCAATGGCACTACATCCGGGAGGTTCTTTCTCTCGAAAATGTGGTGGTCACCTCGTTGACAAGGATCCCCATATCACCAAACTATAACGGGTGCGGTCCCAGGCTGTTAAAACTTGTGTTTCAGTCAGAACTAACGGCACAAACCCTACTAAAGAACTGGCTAAATCCCGTTGCAGATTGCCAACAGGAATTCGTCTGAAAGCAGCAGGAATACCTGCACCTTCTAATGACAAATCAGTAGAGGCACAACTCTTAATGAAAACGCCAACTGCAGGACCCGACTCGGGGACGGTTTCAAGAGTAGCCGTAATATCCGGAGGGACACAGCAGAGCAAGAGCAAACACCGGGATTCGGGGCATTTGATACCTGCTTATATATCAAATACTTCTCGAGTGTATGCAACCCATCCAACGATTGGTCGCCGACCCTTTTTTGGTCGGCGTAAACTCACTTGCTTCATCCATCCAATCTAACACACCTCTGGTCTACGAGAAGCTCTCATGCATGTACACAAATGCCCAAGGTCTACTCAGAAAATTAGCTGAATTAAGACTTCGACACGCGTCTACAGCTTGGGACCTCATCGCTGTCACCGAAACGTGGTTGCAGTGCGAGTTAACGGATGCTGAAATTGCGCTAACTAGCATGTCCGTTGTCCGTTGTCTGGATCGAACAGGCAAAGGTGGTGGGGTAGCCCTTTATTTTCGTAACAACATGCAATGCGAACCCATAAACGATTCGAAAACCGACGTACCTGGCGCTAGTTGGTGTAATTTCCGGCTGAGAGGGAACAGTCTTGGCCTATTGGTTATTGTTTACCGCCCATCATCGTCTCTCCTGAGATGGACTGCAATTTGATGGCTGCGTTGAGGCAAGTGGTAAACAGGAAGTATAGTCACATTCTAGTCACCGGTGACTTCAACTTACATGCTCTCGAATCCCAGGCCACACCAGGAGAGCAATTCAAAGCAGATTTGCAAGATCTGGTTTCAGACTTCCCGCTTTATGGCCACGTCACTACGCCCACCAGGTTCAGGGGAACTAACAGGCCATCCATATTGGACCGAATATTCGCCAATGAAGAACTGATGGTCGAGAGAGTGATAACCGATACTCCTTTGAGCCGCAGTGATCATGCGACGCTAGTGTTTCATTACATGTGCTACGCGGATTATCCTAAAGAGCATGCCGAGGAATATCATGTGGTAACCAACTATGACGGCCTGTCCGACCTCATTGATGCAACAAGCTGGCCGTTCTTGGCTGAATTAACCACTGAGGTGGCCTGCAGAGAATTCGTCAACATATTTACCAATCTCGTGGCAAGGACATCTGAAACCAAACTCTGCCGGCCTAAAAGAATGAAGTCTTTCGTAAGGAACATGACACGTAAATGCATGGCATTAAGGGACTTGGCATAGCACACCTACACAGCCTCCCCGAACGACCATACCTGGGATGTCTACACAATACAAAGAAACCAATGTGTCAAACTCGTTCGGAAGGAGAAACTGAAGAACCAACAAGGTCTAGTGGAAAGGTTTTGCTCCAATCCCAAACTGCTATACAGACACGTAAACAATTTGCGCCGTGTTAAGCGCGGTATTCCTGCTCTGCATACAGAATGCGGGTTAGCCCAAACCGCACAACTGGCGGCCAAGTTCCTTGGACAATAATTTGGCCGTACCTTCCAAAGCGTGCAACCATCATACATCCTGCCTAAGCAGATAACGCCGCCTTCAGGGCTTAATCACATATCGTTCACCTCCGCAGCTGTACTGAAGAGGCTGATGTCTGCGCGAGTTCAACTCCCCGGGTGCGGACGGCATTCGTCCCAAGGCATTGGAAGTTGCTGCCATGAGTTTGGCAGGACCACTAGCAATCTTTTTCAACGATGTCTGAACGAGATGCACGTCCCCACGATGTGAAAGCACGGAATCATCACGCCTATCTACAAAAGTAGCAGTCATGCTGAACCAGCAAGTTATCGCCCGAGAACACTACTTCCTGTGATCTCCAAGGTTATGGAGTCGTCGTAGCTGAGGTTTTACTGGGGTACCTGGAGAACGACAAAATTCTCATTCCGGATCAGCATGGATTTAGCCAGAATCGCTCCTGTACAACTAATCTGTTAATTGCTCGTGCAGGTTGGACGGAATTTGTGGACGGTGGTGTAGGAGTCGACGCGGCATACTTGGATTTCTCAAAGGCATTCGACCGTATAGACCATCGCATTCTCCTCCACAAACTCCAGAAATATGGAATCGGCGATCCTGTTCTGGGCTGGATAGGAGACTTTCTCGTGCAACGTCACCTGAATGTGAGGGTTCGAAGCAACCTGTCGGAATACATCGAAGTTCAGTGCGGCGTACCTCAAGGCCCGGTACTTGGACCCCGCCTGTTCCTGGTATTCATAAATGACCACGCGAGCGTGCTATCTTCTAACTGTTTGCTATTTGCTGATGACCTAAAGGTATGGCGCAATATAGCTGCAATGGAGGATTACACGGTGTTACAGGAGGACCTGGTCAAAGCGTACACATGGTCCATCAAGAACATGCTGCATTTCAACGTCACCAAGTGCAAAGTTCTCAGCGTACGGCACAAGAGTATGCACAAGTACCGCCTAGGGCAGCAAATTCTACAGCAGGCTTCTCACTAGTGCGATCTCGGCGTGATAGTTCAAGATGACCTCCGTTGTTTAAGGCAGACTGAAAAGGCAGCTAAGAAAGCAAACCAGTACTTAGGCCTTCTTCACAGAGCTTTCGGGAAGTTTGACTGGTCAGTCTTCCAAAAATGCTTAGTGCGTACGTGAGGCTGCACGCGTAATATACTATTCAAGCGTGGCAACCCTGGCTCAAGCACCATCTCGGGAGATTTGATCCATCAATCTTCCTAATGATGCTCAATTCCTACGTGCGCCCGCATGTTGAGTACGCAATCCAAGCTTGGCAACCTTGGTTGAAACGCGACCTAGAAGCGATAGAGGCACCACAACGAAGAGCAACAAAAAATGTAAACGGCCTGCGCTATCACTCTTACCACCGAAGGCTGAAGTTGCTGGGAATTTTCAGCGAATGTTATCGAAGGCTGCGCGGCGATCTCATGTTAGCGTATCAGATATTGAGTGACCCCAACCACGTATGCCGCCATTTGTTGAAACTTAGCCACAACACGCAGCGCAGGGGTAACTTCTTAAAGTTGAAAGAACAATATAGCTGTCTAGAGTGTCGACGGAATTACTTTTCCCTTCGGGTTTGCCAAC
Source organism: Dicrocoelium dendriticum (assembly GCA_944474145.2). NCBI lineage: Eukaryota > Metazoa > Platyhelminthes > Trematoda > Plagiorchiida > Dicrocoeliidae > Dicrocoelium > Dicrocoelium dendriticum. The sequence goes on along the minus strand of OX104065.1, from coordinate 77,742,352 downwards.
CGTGGAACGCACTCCCAGACTCAGTAGTATCCTCTCCTGCCCTGGATGTTTTCAAAAAACGATTATATGTTGCTCTCAGCTCCCAACATGTTGTTACCTAAGCTCCTCTGTTGTGGATTACGCCAAGCATGTTTTCAGCAGGACTAATGTATCAAATGGACCTAAGTGAGCGACCATATTTTATTTTCTCACTCCTTACCTCAACTATCACTGCGCCCCAGTGTATTTCTGAACGTTTTCGCGCGATATTTTTTCATTTTACACTGATGTAATTTATCAAAGTATTCATCTCGGCAGGCGTTCGATAGATGACCCAGACATATTTAATTGCGTCATATTCACCGCTATCATCCTACGGGACGTGTCAAGCACTTGCTTTTATCCCGTGATAAATCATTGTTCAATCATTGTTCATTGTTCACCGCGCTCGATACTGCACAATGTAGGGCAACGAAAAGCGTCAGAGATTTGACAAGCCTCCCCTGCCTACTCAGGCTGAAGACCCTCAAAATATACAGTGGACGTTATCGGCGTCTAACGGGCGATCTCATAATGGTGTACCATATCCTGAGAATCCCCAATCACCCATGCCATTCCCTTCTAGTAATCAGTCAAAACACCCCGCTAAGAGGTCACCAGTTTAAGTTAGTCACGCAGTACAGCCGCCTGGAATGTCGGCGAAACTATTTCTCCCTTCGGGTGTCACAGCCTTAGAATGCGCTCCCGGAACATGTAATTAATGCACCCATCCTATCCTTTTCAAAAAACGCCTTGGCGGTACTCGGTCACATTTACACTAAGTGCTCTAGTCCTTGACCACTAATGCACAACAGACAGTGGATAGTGCCATAACCCTACTCGAGAATGAGTCACTCCAAACGCCTTGCATGAAATTTGATAAACGCTACTACTATAGAAACTGGATTTCTGTATCCTGTCGACCCAAGATAGTTACACACGAGTAGGCGTTGTTCTTGCTTTCTTTTTTATTTTTTTCTCACCCACTATGTGATCAGTAACCACTTCCCTTATGGCTTTGTGTGCGTACATTCTCATTTCAAACTCCCTTTATACGGCAGTGCAGTCAAATCTGTAATCACCCGAAATGACGACTCCATTATCCCTTTATCTACCGTTTTTTCACGCTAAACACCCTACGGGACATGTCAAGCACCTGCTTTTTTACCCGTTATAAATCAATGTTCTATCTGGTGTGAACTCACATTCAACCTCTATTACCATCCGAGGTATTACTGGTCATTTACTTCCTGTGTTAGGCTGCTGCATTTTGCCGTTATTAGACAAAGACATCAATCTTGTCGATTGTCTTTTTGCAGTCACAAGTCGAGGACCATCTATTCTTGGGTTGAAAGTTATTCAGGCACTCAACTTTGCGTTTTTGCGTTTTTGTCGAATGCAGATACCGGGGGTCAAATTCGTTCTCTTATTTATGACTGCGCCATAACGAGTGGAGATACACGGGCTCCTCAGGTAGACCTTGTTATTGAGGTCCCGTAATTTACAAACGTGGACTTTTCATAAGGACTAATGGAGCCAGTTTGGAAAATTTTAAACTCTATGCGAGAAGGAGTACTTTTGGCAGTCCAGAGCTCCCGTTGGGCAAAACCCATTGTCATACCACTAAAGGTCAGACACCCAGAGCTTGTGGCGACTCTCGGAACACCCTTAAGACAAGACTGTTTCAGCGCAGCGATACTGTAGAAGAGCCTTAATCTATTCTTTTTCGCTTACATAGTTCTGATGTATTCTCGAAACTAGACCTAAGAGGTGCCTATTTACAGACTTCGCTTAGTGAATCATCTAGTAAACTATCATTAATACGCCTTTCGTGTTGTACCGTTATCGTTTCCTTCCTTTCGGCCTTAGTATATATCCAGCTGCTTTTCAGGATCAGGATGTTATAAATGCACTCGTGAAAAGTATAGAAAGCGTTAAAGTCTACCAAGGTGATGTGATTGTACATGCCACTGACAACTTTTCTCATGATTCTCTCTTTGTAGCACTCTTGAAGCGATTCATAGACGTGACTGTAAATGTGAATCCCAGAAAATAGGTAATCTGTGTTAAGGAAATCAGTGGTCTGGGTCACCACGTTACTTCCTTCGAATTTAGTCCTGATGCCGATCGTCTTAAAACCACTGGTTGATGTGCAATCCCCTTGATTGGAACCTAACAATAGTAATCAAAGTTCATGCGAACTTTTCCTTCTATTGCTGCTCCTCTCTTCCGTTTACTGAACGCTAAAACTTTTGTGTTGTCTACAGAGCATGAAAGAGTGCTGTGGAAGCTACTAAGCTCACTACACTCTGACTGTGTTGCTGACCCTTTTTGCCTGAACTTCGTCCTGTTCTTATTACTGCTGCTTCTCCACATGGTATTGGGGCTTTGCTAGAACAAGAAGGAAGCCAAGTTCTTTGCATTTCTCACAGACACTGCAAGGCTGTGATGGGATACGCGCAGGCGCATCGTGAAGCCTTGGATGTGTATTGGGCTGTGACTCGAATGTATATGTCTCTGTTCGGTTCACCAAAGAAACTGATAATGAAGCCTTAAAACATATATACAATCTATATAGCTCTTTGGCAAAATCCTCGGCAGCAATGATTCAAAGATGGAGCATCGCTCTCAGTGCTTATGATTATGCTGCAGAACACAGAATTGATAAAGACATTCCTCATGTAGATTATCTTTCTCGACATGCTTTTTCGTTAGAAAATAATTCTGAAGTTGATCGCCAACTTGCTCAGCCACTTCTATATCCCGTGCAGCTCTAATTAACGTAACAAGGCGCTTTGACCAAGTACTATCAGGTTTAAAACCGGGCTGGTCACTGTTGTGTACGAAAAGTCAAATGCACGAGCCGAAGTAAGAAGATCGTCCCGGTAAATGATAAGTGATAAGTGTCTAACTACGTGAGTACATTAAGGTGTCGCAAGGTGATGAACCAATAGGCTAGCAGAGAATTGGGCACTTTGTGTGTGTCTGGGGTTGTTTGCATGTGTCTGTTTAGACTAGCCATCAAGCATACTGACAGAATACACAGCAGTCACCTCTGTTTAAACGGAAGGTTGCCCAGTTTTATCAATGTCGTGATGAACTATATGTTAATCCTGATGGCATGCTGTGTCCATGATAGCATTGCAACTTCTCTGCCTTTGTGCGCTGCAATTCCGACTGATCTTCATTCCGGACATTTGGGCATTGAAAAAATGTAGTCTATGGCCGGGTGTCTGTGTTGTTGGCCTGAGATTGATGCTGATATTCAACGGACTGCTTCAAGATGTACAGGATGCCCTACACATGGTAAGCAGTCAGCCATCTAAATGGACACCTTGGCCAACGGTGTGTGAGGCCTGGCAGCGTGTCCACATTGATTACCGCGGGTTCATTTATCCACCTTCTTATTTGAAGTGGCCTGAGGTTTACATGACAGGTAAATCAAGCGCCAGTTTCGCTGTTCGTGTCCTAAGAAAAGTGTTTAGTCGTGAGGGTGTACTTTTGGTTATTGTGAGTGATTCACAATTCACTGCATCGTGTGCTCCTGATTAGTTACGGAGCTTTGGTTGCCGTTCTCTGTTTACCGCCCCAGAAATCCTTGCGCCAACGGATTGGTTGAAAATTTTGTTTATACTTTGGAACATGGAATCACTTCATGTGCTCCAGCAACTTTTAATGGAGTCGATCGATTCCTTGATAAATTCTTACTTCAGTATCGTAACTGTGTTCAATCTGCCACTGTAGAGACCTAAAATGCCCAAACCTCAACCAATACGTTCTAAATTGCTCGGGTTGAGCACTGCCGAGGTATCCTATTTCAGGACCTACGATTTCTGATTCAACTCTGGAATTGTTGTGAGTGACCTCGGAAGACGTATGGTGCGCATACCGGACCTGGATGATTTGTCTGTGCACAATCGCCATGTGATCTAGGTGCAGTTCGGAGACACAGATCAGTCGACAGAAAATTCCAATGCTTCTATAAATACTAATATAACTTTTCCAGATCCCATTCCAGATACCGAACATGTGAGGCGACTTTGATCACAGCGACTTCAAGATAAGCCACGGAAGAATTACAAAATCCGGAGTCGCATTTGAGTTGCGGTGAATGTGCTGATTATAAATATTATCGTAGTTGACATTTCTTATGTTGTCTTACCTATAATACTGAATAACATTGACTGTGTAATACGAAATTACAATCCGGTTGTCCTCCCTCTATTTTGTGGCTAGATTTGAGTTATTCCAGGTTCTATAAGTATTACAGTGTTCGACAGACTACCTATCACTTGGGATCTTCCCGATTATTCAGGCATGCAATTCAGCCATTTAGCAGTGGTATGGTACGGCGAATTTACCACGGAGACTATTGACCTTATACATGGTACAACCTTATGTACATTTGACGAACCATACATCGGCGGACTGCGTGTGCAAACTGGCTTTAGCGTTTTACACTCATCCTCTGAGGTGAAAGCATATAGCAGTAAGATCCGGAATTCAATACACAATTGCCCTCGATCAACTGAACTATGTCGAGGGTCGTACCTGGCTTGAATATTATGGTATGAACAATGATTTATCACGGGTAAAAAAGCACGTGCTTGACAAGTCCCGTAGGATAGTTCGAGTAAAAAATAAAATTTGACGAATCATCGAATAAGTAAATCGTTATTTCTAGCGTCCACCGAGTTAAATGCACTACTGCATAACGATAGTCTAAAGTGGGTATGAGATGTACACGCGCGAAATAGTGTAGAGAGCTGTTACAGTTCAGTAAGTGCGTGAGAAATAAAAGAGGAAACGACACTCCTCACTCGTTTGTTTCTTCATTTGACAGATGTGGTATGTTAATGCAGTTTAGCTACCTCCAGGCTAATTACATGGACACTTCTGCATGTATCCTCACCGCCACGTTGCGGATAGGGCCGCTAAGCACATGGTTTACTTTGCGTTATTTCCTCCTCCAAGTGGAACGGACTGGATCATGTAACGCAAGTTTGAAAACGTTTCATCAAGGTGTTTTTGAAAAGCGTTAATATAGGGGCAAAGATAAGGTGAGTTGGAAGGGCATTCCAGACACGGGACACACGGTGGGAGAAAACGTTTCGTCGACAATCAACTCGACTGTAGTGCGTAGCCAGTTTGAGCTGATGGCCTCTCAGGTTGGTATTTTGGCTCAGCCGCAGCAGATTGTGACATGGGTGAGTTGGGTTCGTCAGTATTAAGTAAGCCATGATTAGGTCACCTCGCTGACGTCGATATTCACCACTGTACAATCTCAGGGACTGCAGTCTGCGTTGGTAGGAGAGATGCAACAATCATTTAACGAGTTTGGTCGCTCTAGGTTGTGGAGCTCCAAGTGCATCGACATCGCGCTTGAGTCAGGGACGCCAGGCCTGGATCGCATATTCCACGTGAGGCCTCACGTAGGCGTTCAGCATTTGCGGAGCGATTGATGGCTCAAAATTTCTGAAAGACCTCCGTAATAGTCCAAGATGTTGACTGGCTCTTTCTGATGCCTTTTCAGCCTGTCTCGAGCAACCAAGATCGTCCTGAACGATCACGTTGTAACTGCTGGTTCCCATGTCGATATACATAGATAAGCTGGTGGCGTATGCTTACGACTTTGCACTTGGTCACGTTAAATTGGGGCAGATTATCGGATGACTAAATAAATAAATAAATTTGTATATTTACCGACAGACGGTACACGGTCCCATAAGTGGGAGCGATCAGGTGTGTAGTGAATACGTTTCATAACCTTAAAGAAAAGTTTATTGATAGCATTTCGGATCATGATTATTTTTCTTTGAGTTCTAGACCCGGGCAACTCATATGTAAAATTTACGGATGATTGTATCGTCAGGAGTAGATAATAAAGGGAGGGACTACTAGGCTGCAGACACAGGATTTGGTATGGTATGTAATGACATGTAGTGGGTAAGCTAGCTGTAAGCGATTATCTTCGCATATGTTTTTTATACCAACTTCTGTCAATGTTTCTAGTGTTTGCTGTGAGTCAAATATCTTCAAAGCATTTGGTATAGTGAGGAAGGTCTGAAGGAGATTTCGAAACGTGACATGGCTTGTACACATGCGTATCTGTAGGGGTAGTTTGTTCCACAGATAAGTGTATCTCACGAAGAAGAAATTCGACCGAATTTTATGACTTGAAAGGTTTGTACGTATCAAGTAGCCGCCATTACGTGTGGGGTAGACTGCAGTCTTCCGTAGTTCAAGTGCGGTGCTGTCTGCGTAAATTCGTTGGTTTATAATATTGTAGAAGAGAACGAGGTTGTTCTTTAAGCGTCTCAGCCAAAGTGGATCCAGCTGGAGCTTTCGACAGCGATCATAATAAGTCAGGTTTGAGCAGCGCCCCATGACCAACTTTGCAAATGATCGTTGGACATTTTCCAGAGTCGTTCTGTCTTTCTTTCTCAATTGGCTGTAAATGATAGTACAATATTCCAGAGTCGGTCGTACGATTGTCTTGAATGATTCAAGTCGTGCTTCTGGTAGTGAGAAAGTTCTGGTGATATATCCGCATAACTGCGTAGCTTTCGCAACCTGGTAAAGAACATGTTCGGAGAAATTGGAAGAGTTGGAGTATGTAATTCCTAAGTCCCGAACTGAATCAGATGTTGGGATCACGTTTCCGGCAAGTATAATGGAGCCTTCTGGGATGCGGCACCTGTACCCAAGTACTTGGGGTTTCACTGCGGAGAACTTCATTAATAAATGCTCACTAGCTATATTTAGTGCGTATAGGTCTTCACAGATGTTACCCAAACACATATGTAGTTGGTCTGGATGTAATGAGTAAACCACTTTGACATCATCTGCAAACAGAAATGGGTATCCATGTTTGATCGGGTCACATATATTGTTTACGTATATTAAGAAAAATAGCGGTCCGAGCACACTTCTCTGGAAGACACCGCTAGTTATTGGCTTCGGTGTAGAATGTTGCTGACCGATTTCAACGACCTGAGTTCGACCGTTTAGGTATGAGTCGAACCAGTTAAGCAGCGGATTTCCAATTCCATATGACTCTAGAGCAGACAGCAGTGGCTGGTGTGGCACGCGGTCGAACGCCTTTTGCATGTCCAACAGATTTATAATAATTGCCATTCCTCTGTCAATCATAGTCGTGGGGTGATCGAGATAGTGTAGCCGGCATGTAATGCAGGAGCGTTTTGAGAGAAAGCCGTGCTGCGAAGGGTTGATCAGATCCAGTCTTGTAATATATTGAACAATGTTCTTCTTGACTATTCGCTCTAGGGCTTTGGAAGCAGCAGAGGTGTGATTTATTGGGCGGTAGCTTGACACTTGATTTCTCGGTCCACCCTTGTGCTTAGGCATTATAATGGATTGCTTCCATTGAGCTGGAAAGCAGCCGGTAGTGAGTGAAAGTGTGAAAATGTTTAATAACAGTAGAGCGAGGTTTTTTCCTCCGAGTTTTATAACAGTTGGGGAGATGCCATCTGGACCTGGATGAGCTGATGGTTTTATGGCTGCGATGGCACTTTGCACCTCTCTTAACGTCACATGGATATTGCACTATAGTTCGGTCGTTCTTTTTGGAAGTGGAGGATGAAGTGGCTGAATGTTGGGGAAAAACCAGGAGGCAAAACTAGAGTTCCTGGCCTCGCACACACAGGTGATGTCGCGCGTTATTAAACCATCGTCTAGAGCCAACGTTTCAATTTCCTGTATTGATTTAGGGTTCCTTCTTTTGAGTAGTTGCATCAATGCACGTACTTTCTCAGGATTTCCGAGTACCCGGCTTTCTTCTTTGATTTTGACCGTTAGGGTTAGACGTTGTAAATATAGTAAGTTCTCGTGTATTTGTAGCAATGTTGCGAAACTGTTGTTCCTGCGATATAGCGATTTGAGTTTCTTTAGTTTGATTTTGGCTTTGGACAGAAGCTTGAGTTCACCCCTATGTTCATGGGTGTTTCTCCTTACAATAGGTGCTAGTAGATCCACAACAAGAGCGATATTGTTTATAAACTCATTTGTAGCCACAGTAGGGTTGTGAGTTAGGAATGACGTATTCCAATTCATGGTACTGATAACTTCATTAAATGCGTTCCAGTCCACACGATGGAGGTTGCGAATGGGTTTTAGCATTTTACTTGGTCTATGCATAAGCCCTGTCGAGATCGCTCTATGCTGCCATGTGATCATCCGATGTTCTGATATCATGCCAAATTTTGATATCATCTGCAAATAGTAAGAAATTCTACTGCAGTACACTGGCAAGATCGTTAATGAATGTGAGGAATAAACTTAGCCCCAGTACCGATCCTTGAGGCACGCCACACTGGACGTCAACTGGGTCGGAAATGGAGCTGCGGACTCGCACATTCAGCTGACGTTGAGTGAGGAAGTTGCCGATCCAACCGAGTATAGGGTCACCGATTCCATAGCCTCGAAGCTTGTGAAGGAGAAGGCGGTGGTTCAAACGATCAAACGCTTTTGAGAAGTCCAGGTAGACAACGTCGACCCCACTTTGGCATCAGCTGACTCTGTCCAGCTTGCTCGGGCTAGCAGCAAGTTTGTTGTACAGGATCGATTTCGGCGGAATCCGTGTTATTGTGTCATTAGGATATTGTTGCTCTCAAGATATTCCATGGTCGCCTCTGCAATTATACGTTCCATTACTTTGGATAAAACTGGGAGGAGAGTGGTTGAACGGCAGTTCGAGAGCTCCGAACGATTACCACTTTTGTAACTAGGAGTGACTAGTCCATGTTTTCACATTGTCGGAACCTGAAATTCGTCAAGACAACGTTGAAAGAACCGAGCTAATGGTTCGGCAAGGTTCATGGCCGCTGTCTTCAAGGCCTTCGGTTTGATGTCGTTCATGTCAGGTGAGCTGTGCACGCGCAATGACATTAGCGTTTTCATCACATTGGCTGCCGTGAACGATACGTGGTCCAACCCTGGTGGCGATGGAAGCTGTGTAGAAAGCGGGTGAAATGATGACTCACTCCGGAAAGTATGGAAGAAGTGTTGGCGAAGAACGTTGTGCGGTTTGCTGCACTCTGCGGAGCTTGTTGACGTGTCTATACAGCAACTTGGGATTTGTGCTGACTTTCGCCGCTAAGTTCTGTTGATGCTGGAGTTCGTCTTCGGGGATCAACTTGACGCAGTGGTTTCGTTGAGTTGTGTAAGCAACCCAGGTCAGGTTACTTGGATGAACCTTGTAAGCGCGCCAGGCTAAATCCCTTAAGGTCATGCATTTTCTAGTACGGCTCCTCAGGAACGAATTCACTTGCTTCGAGCGGAGGACCTTGCGTTCTGACGCATTTGCCACTAGCTCAGTGAATTGGGTGACGATTAACATCCAGGCAACATCGGGCGACTTCTCGGTCAGGAAGGACTTGTCGTTTTCTTGAACGAGATTGGACAGGATATCGTAATGTGTAACGACATGGGTTTTCACCTTGTTCTCACTAATGTACTCCGAATAACAGATATAACAAAAGAGCAACACCGCGTGATCGCTATGTCCAAGTGATGCATCTATGGTCACGGTGTCGACCATTAGTTCCTCGTTGGAGAGTACAAGGTCCAAAACAGAGGGTGTGTCACCCGTTCGGAATCGCGTGGGTGAGGTGACATGGTTGCACAGAGGTACATCGGCGATCAGCTCTTGCAAAGCCGTCTTCAATTGCTTGCTGTGCGATGCTGCAACTTCGATTACTTGCAGGTTGAAGTCCCCCACCAGAAGGACGTGACTGTATGGTCGTGCGAGGACTCGTTTCATCGCAGAAGCTAGGCATTGATCCATTTCCAAGGTGGGCATTGGAGGGCAGTAAACTATTGCTAGTAAACGCACATCACCACGTCTTAGGTGCATACGACACCAAAGATAATCGACGACTTTCGTTTCTGCGTCCTCACTGACGTCAACATGCAGGTTGGATCGATAATACAGAAGCACTCCCCCTCCTTTGCTAGATCGATCGTTTCGTATGGAACTCATGCCGGGTAGTGCAATCTCAGCATCCGTGATCTACGTGGTCAGCCGTGGTTCGGTAACCATAACTAGGTCCCAAGGCGTAGAGACCTGACGCATACGAAGTTCGGTTAGCTTGCTGAGAAGACCTTGTGCACTGGTATACAAGCAGCTGAGCGTATCGGTGGTCAGAAGCATGTTTGTGAATGTTCGTTTCCGGTGAGGGTCTATGCCGACCCTTGCGGGGTCAGCTGCCGGTCGTATTTTTGTAGGACCAATGACGCAGGCCCTAGGGCCTGGTCAGTTTGTTGCATAAGTTATCAGCGCCAACAAGAAGGTGACCATCCTGTTCTCCTTCAGCTGTCGGTGTGTCTTGGCATTGTTTCCGTTCTGAGCTACACGGTGACAGAATTGTATTGGTAAGTTGCTTGCCCAGTGTTACATTCTGTATCTGTGGCTTGGTGCCTATTGTCTTTATAGGTATTTCGGATGGCAGTATTTTATGCTTTTGTGCCACATTTTGATCACATGTTCTGCCATCAGTTCGGAGAGCAGCGATACCTTCAGAACTCGGGGACCACACCCTTTGTAGTTAAGTGATAGCGGTAACCTTGCTGTCGAAGTAGCGATAACATTTTCGAGTGGGAGCACTTCACGAATAAAACGCCATTTATCCCAGTCTTGCGCTTTGACCTCTAGCTCGCTTAGTGACTGAAGCTCAGGGACTCCGTGAACAAGGATAGATTTTGCGTCTTGTTGTTTACAGAAGTCATCCGGATTTTGTTTGCCTTTCTGGCGTTCGCTCCAAGGAACATCTGTAAATATTCGAACAGTGAATGTGGTGGTACGGAGGCGAGTGGCTGACAAGAGAACTGCCTCTGCATCATTGCCTGACTGAAGTGTTATCTGGAGTAACCGCGGTTCACCGTAGTGTACAGAGTTTGGGTGACGGACGAGACGAATCATACTGACTGGTTTAGCCTGAACCCCTATTAGTTGACACAGGGAGTCCAACTGTTTCCTGTCGTCTAGTATCTTATCTTTTATTGAGTTCGCCCCAGATTCAGCCACATTAGAGCATATAACATTTGGAGAATTATGGTAGTGTTTCATGTTCTCATTTTTGGTGGGACCAGTGGCCGCTTTCTTCGGTTGGACAAATGGTGGGGTCTTGAGGCCGGTGGTGGTATTGGCAGTAGTAACTCGTTTGGCAGCGGGCGGGGTTGCAACCGGAGGTGCCTCCGTCACATGGGTAGCAACAACGGATGCGTAGGTTGTCGGCCCTCTAACAGTGTTTAGTGTGGTGGGTGATTCTGTTGAAGAATGTGTGCCGAACGCATCCTTATGAGCAGACGCTACTGTCGGGGTGGCTAACTCTGGATCCTTACTCTTACACTGTGCTGAATTGGAGCTTGGCGTTGAGCACCGAGTTCAAGGAACTGGTTTGTCTGGTTCATGTGGGACCGCTTTCACGGCTGCTGCCTGCTCTACAATCTTTGTCAGCTTATCGTACTTCTGCGCCAACGCAGTTATACACCTGACGAGTGGAAGAGAGGTACACTCAGTGCAAAACCAGAAAGAATCAGTCGTACTATTAAGCTTTTTTATCTGGCTGAGAGTAAGGTGAGCCCATCGAGAATGGAAGTATTTTCGGCAGCTTCTGCATTCTATTCCGAATCGCACAAGTTTAACACGGCTGTCTACGCCATAACTAACGTTTAATTCGGAAGGTTTGGGCTTAGCTTTCCGTGGGCAACCAGTACGTGCCATTGTGACTGTTAGATCTGCATAAGCCGTTCGTTGCAACGTCTGCACTGGTATGCTGAGTCCAAACGCCGTCGGTCAAGCTGGTGGTCTGGCAGACACCTGTTCGATTGCTGTAAAACAAATCCAAGATGGCGGACACAGACGGCAGTTGGGCCGATCAGTGAGATCTCCGACAGTAGCCGAAGAATATCCACCAAATTTGTACACATGGAGAGATACACCAAAAGCAAAGTATTGGTGCAAAGTTCATGCAGAGAAAACACGTATATCACATTATTTCCAAAGCAAAAGTGGAACCCAGCAAGGTAAAGCAAAATCCGCGGCGTCCGTGGGTACAACCGCAGACTTTCTTGTTCCCAGTTCAAATAGATAATCTTATCTGTCGAGGATGACTACCGAGAAACTCTTGTCAGGCTTTAAAATGGCCACTTCTTTCATTCGTTCCAACTCACAGCGCTTTCTAGTGATCAGCAGCTGGGCACCCTCATGGCTTCATTGGAACTGAAAAAATTATGCGCTATATCCACTTATTTGTTGTTGAACCACACGTCGTTATCAGTTGATGATGGAATCAACAAAGCAAGCTATATACAGTGTGTCCGATATGTCTGGCTCAGTCTCCGTATTATATCCATGGCTCGCATTTTCCGATACCGCACTTTGCGCACCTTTACGAAACCCGGGTATTTCCAACTGTTGTCCGGCCATCCAGTAGGTTATTTGTGTTGAACCGCAAATACGCGTAAGCATTTGAGGCGTGCATAGTTGCGTGCGGAGCCACGAATTTCGTTTTAACTTTTGGTGACATGCAGGGCAGCCCTGCAACTGAGTAGGGCGACCCAAAAAGACACGTGGTATCCTACGGACTTGAAATCACACCGGGTTCTCTTATTATTTGCGTTATTCCACTGTCTCGTTCTCATACCATCCGTGACCTAGTGATACGCTACTCCAACACTAAACTTCGCTTGGCAAACCCGATATACTGCAGCTCAAGCTCGTCGGAGCATCGGCCCACTGTTCAAAGCCTTCACTTTAGAGGGATGACTTAACGCCCTGTAAAATACAAACACGTCCATTACTAGATTATGTCTCCATAATTTATTGTAATTCCAGAGTGAGTGATCGCATAACATTAGAACGAGTGTATTAGCCATTCACTAAACGTCTCTTGGAATGTTCCTCTACATTATCATATATGGATCGATACACTGCCTCACAATTACATCCAATATAGCTTGTAGGACTTATAAATACTAGTCCGAGACGGTGCGCGTAATCGAGCGCAAATATCGGAAGGCACCTGAGGTCGAATACAGCAGCATATATTCGATGGGCTACAAAAAGACGTGGACCGATAAAGCGAGGCAGGAGCAAACGTTGGCTCATCAACTTACAGAGAAGATGAGTGTCGATCTGGATGTAAGAGAAATTAAATCAAACAAGATCAATGTACAATCGCTCAGCAGTGCAATTGTACATAAAAGATAGTACTTGGCTTTTGGGACGGTACAGTTCTACCCTCCTAGAAGGCTGAACAAAAGAAGCCTTCGATGGCGAAATTGATGAGTGAATCTAGGTTCGTAAGGCGATATCGTGACGAGTAAAATTGAGGGAGCGTTCTTATCAAATGGGGATTCGCCATAAATCGACGTTCGCTGCGCCCTTTGTTATTTATTTTTATTGATTGCAGGGCAGGGTGCAGTTTGACGAACCGTTGGAGCTGCATGTCGGCCATCGAAAAATGGCTATCTCAGTATAAAGGTCGGCAAGACCTCAACCTCCGCTGCTACTAATCGGTGCGCTTGGGATGACCTCTACCTCCGCCACACCCCACCCCGCGCCATAACGATCCTCGTCCCAAGAGAAAACGACCCAAGTTCGCGTCTGGCTCCTCGTTGACTGCGGCGATCTTCGAACCGTTACTCGTGAAGGTTAGTCGATCGAATAAGAGGGTTAGAGCATGTAGAGAAGCGAAAACACAAATACACCCAGGACACGCCATAAAGAATGAACGAATGGTATGCGTGCAGTGGTTAGATTTTTTGACTTTTGGATATTTTAAGTTTTGCGAGATTCTTTTATTTGTTGTTTTGTTTTCAAAACGTTAATCGAGCAAAAACGGAGTAAAATATATACAAAATTGACAAACGTAAACGTATTTGCGCTGTACGTAGTCAGAAAAGTAAAAGAGCCTACCAGCCTTTCGACCGCGTCGACTGATCTTGGGAGCTGACAACATCGCAGTAGACGATGACGTCGGAACTACTAGCTTGTGAGCCTAAGCCGGTACTCATTGCAGGAATGCTACGTGTTTGCAACGTAATACAATTATCGTAGCGTCACACAAAGCGTTCGAAGTAACCATAGGCTCAGAGGTTCCGTCGATGAAAGCTGGTTTGAAGCGATCGATGGTGACGACTTCGTGTCAGCCACCGCAAGCATTAGTGTACGTCTTATTTGTACGGTGTAGCATTTTAAACCGTCCTATGTACGGTGACTGAAGAGGCTATCGAACAACCTCTTCGGGCAGAAAGACGTGTGAACACGTAGATAGCTTCTCGGGCACGTTCACTGGTGTCTTATATGGTCGAGGAGCAGGTGGACATAGCTCACATATCTGGTGATCTAGTCGGGTTGTGTAACTTCAGTAGTCAATGGTGGAAGTAGACGAGGCTGGTGCCATCAGTTTTTCAGGCAAACGCAGCGTGTAGCCGTAGACTAGCTGCGCTGGTGTTGCGTCGAAGTCTATCTTATTAGTGTTTCTTAAGACTAAAAGGACGAAACGAAGTGTTTCAGCTCATTAAGGATCTGCGTGCGCACATAGCGCTGCCTTCAACTGCAGGTGAAAACGCTCCACCATGCCATTAGCGGCCGAGTGATACGCCGTCGTCTGGACGTGAGGACAGCCTTAATTCTTAAGCGTGGCAAAACAAGGACGAGAAACGTTGCCCTAGATCAGCGGTCACAGTGGCGGGACAGCCTACTGAGCTACCCAGCGCTCTGGAATGTCTGCTGCTGTTTCCGAAGAACCGTTCGGAAACGGAACAGCCTCTTGTCACCTGGTGAATCGGTGGATGCAAAACAGCAGGTAGGCCGAACCTTTTGTAGTCGGCAGATGGCCTGCGAGGTCGACGTGCACGTGGTGAAAACGTGCGTCTGGCGGCGGAAACGTGGGTAATTGGCTTTTTGTGAGATTTTGTGTCTTTGCAGTTGACACCGAAGGCAAACAACTGGCCAAGTATGAACGTCACTATTGACATTGCGCCAAACAAATCGTGCAGTTACAAGTTTAGCCAATGTACGGACACCTGGGTGAGACAAGCCGTGCAGCGGGTCGAAGGCGGTCTGTCGAAACTGGCGTGGGATAACTGGGCGTGGAGCGTTTGGAAAAATCGAAAATTCTGGTTCCGTGTAATGGTGTCAGCGGAACAGGTCATGTGCCCAGTGAGGAAGATCTGCATAGTAGATCGTCCTCAGGATCATTAAGTTGAGCTGCGCAAATGGTTGCCCGATCAAAAGCAGTGCCGGCGTCGGTGGAGGTCGTTTGAATTCGGGGAACTGCGTCAGCGAAGGCTTTGTGCACACCTGAGACTTGTCATATATCGAACGTAAACTGAGGGAAATGGTCTTGATGGCGCGAATCTCTAGGAGAGTATCGGACATTAGTCGAGCCGAGCACATAAGTCAGGTTTTGTGGTTGGTGAGCACGACAAAGGAGCTGCCTTTAAGACCTGTCGGAAATATCGTTTGAATAAATAGCTGGCTAATAATTCTCTACTGAAAGTACTGAAACAAGGTTCGGCAGGTTGAAGGCATTTGGAGAAGAATGCTAGCGCTTTCCAAGTATCACCCACCTTTTGCTGTAAGACAGCGCCAACTGTACGTCAGAAGCGTACACAATGACCGACAGTGGAGCTGTCAGGTCGTGCTGCGCTATAGAAGCTATGTTGGTGATAGCTTCTTGTAACGCTTGGAATGCAGCGCCTGCTGCAGTAGGAAAATCGCTTTTTTGTGTTTCTTTCGGCGAAGGTCCTTGAGGGTCTACATCATTGACGCGCAGTTTGGGATGAATCGTCGGTAAAATTTAACAAGCCCATCAAAATGCCTAGGCTGCTTGAAAGAAGGAAGCTCAGGGTAGTCGATGATGGATTGGATTTTATCTTGCATTGGTACAACTTCAGAGGAGAGGACTGAGAAAACTGACGGAATCAACACCAGACGAACAATTTGTGCGTTGATCGTTACTCCGTGTTCGGATAATCGGTCAAAAGTGCCCATAGTTCGCGTACGTGCTACTCGCATGTGGAGCTCGCGATTAGGATATCGTTGAGATACAAGCAGGCGAAGTCTAAACCACGACAGCGGTGATGGATGAACCGTTGAATAGTGTGTGTTATTTCTTGGACTGAACGCATGCGCAGAAACATACAAACCAATCGGGGTGATCAAAGCAGTTTTAGCGAGGTACGCTTCGGCTACCGGGACTTGGTTACATGTGCGTACGAAGTCGATGTTGCTAAAAACATTTTTACCTGCCAGACTGGCAGTAGGATCCACGATGTGTAGGATCGGATAGCGATCGTGTGTGGTAGCTGTAGTCGAGGTTCGATAATCACCACAAGAACGCCAATCCCCCATGGTTTTTGTCGGAACCACGTGCAGAGTTAGCGCCCATGGGCTGCTGGATGGTCTGACGATACAGAGCTGAATCATGTGGTCGAATTCAGCTCGTGCTGCAGTAGTTTGTTCGGGGTAAGCGGTCTTCGCCGTGCGCTAGCTGGTTGACCGCGCGTAGCTATGGCGTGAGCGAACTTTGTCGTGAATGATGGAAGCACTGCAGCCTGTCGAACTAGTCACGGGTATTCGTCGAGGAGGCTCACGTAGTCGAACGGTGCATTTGCGATCCGAAAAACAGGGCTGATTATCGTGCAACCGAAAAGACCCTATCAAGGCCAAGCTTTTGTATGGCTATGTAAAAGTCTATGTCGCTCCGCGTCAACAAGCAGTCCGAAATGCCGAACAAAATAAATGCTGATAATAGCGAGATACTGACGCAACCATGAAAACCTACCGAAATTCTCGACGGAGATTAAGGTCCAGGTTCTTCACAGGCTGACCGAATGAAGCTATCGGAGAACCGTTGCCCGCACACAGGTTGTACGTGAGCTTTGAATGCTTGTTGTTCGCGTTCGCAGGGATGACGTTCACTTCCGCTCCTGTGTCGATGAGAAACGCAATGGAAGAAAGTCGATCCTTAACGTAAAACAGGCGCTCTATTTTGTTATTTATGGATACATTTTCATGCTAATATGCAGACTATCCGCTTTCCTTGAAGCCGATGAGTCGTGCCTAATGCATGAAGCCCAAGAACGTCTACCTTTTCCACCATATTAGCGGTGATACCAACATGACTGTTTTCGGATTTGGTATTATCTGACTGCAAACATGCTGTGAAAAGGTCGTGCTTGCATGTCGAACTAGGAGTATTCGGCGCAGGCACAGACGAACTGCAGTCAACGGTAGCCAAAACTTTGTCAGGGTCTGACCGTGGCACACGCCGCTTCGAAGCCTGCATTTCTGCTATCCTGCTGTGTAGTAGCGCAATTTCTTCGTCTTCAGGGTCAGGCGTGCCTGAAAATTTGGAGCATATGTGCGACTCGATTTTCATCGTTGGGAATACATAACAGAAGCTGTTGGTTGTTTACTGCAGAGGACGTTCGAACGCAGCGTCTGCTTTGGCAGTTAGTTTTTTCAGGGGTGTATCTAGGAAAGTAGACAGTATAACCAGCAGTGGCTTTGGGAGACATGCAAGCCACCGATCCCTTATCCCTTCTTCACACAAGAATAAGGGACCAGCGATGCGCTGAATTTCGCGGAGCATGGTCGATGGTTTGCCACCTTCCAGCTTGAAACCATTGAGCTGTTCACATCGACCCCGTGCACTGAGCTGTAATTACTACAAAATCGATTATTTCATCGTTCCTACTTTACCTCATTCGACAGGCAGAGTAGAATGTGCTGAACCAGTGTCACGACCGACGAAGGCTGACGTGGGACGAGCCGATTGTACATCGAACGGTCCGTCTAATGCTTTCCTGTTCGATCTCTAATATGGCAAACTAAACCTCTGGGTTGTTTTCCATGAAACGAAACATTCGAAGAAAGCATGTCTACGTCATGACACGACCCAGAGGCCGCCTTCGAGTTGTGAATCGAAAACATCATAGATGAACAAAAACACGATGAAACTACAAAAATTACGCGCCAAACAAAAAGTATACGTATTAAAACGTACAAAAGGAACGAACGCGTCAAAAAATACAAGGGACGAAAAAGAGTTGAAATTCTTGCGTGAAACTCGGGGTCACCAATTTGTAGGACCAGTAAATACTAGTCCGAGACGGTGCGCGTACTCCAGCACGGATATCAGAAGGCTATTGAAGTCGGACACAGCGGAATATATTCGATGGGCTACAAAATGATGTGGACGGATGAAGCGAGACAGGAGTAAACGTTAGTTTAACAACTTCTAGAACACACGGGTGTCGAGCCGGATGTAGGAGAAATTAAAACGAGGAACATTAACGTACAATCGGTCAGCAATAAAATTGTACATAAAATATACTACTTATCTTTTGGGACGCTACAAGCTGCGCCGGATGAAATATTACCTTATCGTCATTTTTGAAACGATAAGCAAAAGTATAACCCTTAAATCCGGTCCTGCGACTGAAAGAATTGCCAAGGTATCGCACCAGAAGCAAACAACAACAAGAACAACCTCATCAACAACAACATAAAACGGGGAATTAGTGAACAGATCAAGAACTAGGTAGTTGGACAACGTTTTCCTTAACCACGCCTCCGTGTTATGGTACAGCCTTCTAAGTGAGACACCTAAAATTCAGTCAGGGATAGATTTTTGAAAGGCATAGCATTTTTTTCTCAAGGTTGAAATAGCCGTTCATATCCTGAGGCCAACTATGACAAATGAATGTGCATAGGAAATTTAAACCCGATGGAGTTACTGTAAATGTCACGTTTCATTTTTTTCGCACAACTCCATTGATTCCCCACAGTTAGCAGAGGCATAACAAATTACTTTATAAATAATGCGAATTTTCCGTCTGACATAACATCTAAGCGTACCAGAACGACAATTTATCTCAAATTGCCCCATTTAAATCCTTTACTTTTGTTCTACTCTATTATTATGTTCCGATCTTTGCAGTAGATCACACGTAAAGTTGCAGTTTCCCGCACTCCACGAAATCCACGTTGTATTTAGTTACTTTTCTTCTTGCTTAGCTTCAACTGATCAAACCACATGGAAATCTTTCAAGTGATGCACTGTTTATATATACCGCATTGCCGAGAACACACGCTCTTGCTTTTACAAACGAGAACATATCACCACCAGACCACATCTCATACAAGTGAAGGATACAACATTTAATCCTTGTAGTGTTCATTCTATTCCGTTATTCCTCTTTTCTTTCCAGTTTTGGTCTCGACTGGGGCGATCTCTTGAAGTGGTAAGTTGAAGCTTCCAAGATAACTAATTACATTCACACAACGCTAATTGCCGTTGACCCATTGGCGAGCATTAAAGGTGCTGGACTCAAGAAGGAGTCTCAATGTTGACGGCCTATTTCTTACAACTGGGCCAGAAACTCGGCTAACAAGGTGACGGTTTATTTGCCTTTAATTCACATTAAAACGGTCAGCTAAAGCGTGGAAGTGAGGATAAAGCCTTTCGAGGGACCACACCTCTTTGAAGCAGGTATTCAGACGGTTCCACGGATGATCATATTACTTTACTTGAACGGTTGGCTGTGCCTACATTTATTCCTGCGCTCTACTTTCTGCATTATTATTAGCTTTGCATAATCGAACAATGTAAATATCCCTGAGACCCAGTTTGTAAATTTCGAAAGTCTTCCTCTACCAACTGCTTATATTGTACATACTTAACAGATAACCTAGTTGGCCTCTGTTTCGCACCGTCGACAAATATACCATTTATTCATTTAAATTCCACCGAGTGACAGTTCGTCAAGGGATGAGGCACAGACAGACCACATGAGCCAATCGAACGATCGATAGCTTTGGGTCGTTGTGCCGCAGTCTAACTATTGTTCGGTAATGCAAGCTAAGAGGTGCGATCATTGTCCTTTTTCTTTGATCACCGTCCCGGAAATGGGGCACCAACACCGGCGCCTTAGCTCCAACCCGCATTACATTACGTGGCTGATGATCAGCGGTTGCTTATTCGTCGGCTGTATGGTGAGTTCGGATCAAAGGCTGTGACAACTGCTCGAAGATACAACACGAGTAAAGCTGGAATGCGGTCCGTCAACCATCGTTACATGCATGACCTGGTGCAAAAGTTCGATGAAACTGGGAGTGTGTAACCCCACTAAAATCCGACAGCCATACGTCACTACGGTAGACTTATCAGCATATGTAGAATCGCTCAACAATACGACACGACTCGATACGGTGTTCACGGGACTTTAAAGGTATTACAGGTTCATGTTTTGAATCCCAACGATCCGGATAAATGGAATGCATTTTTTCGCTGGTATTCGGATTAAATGAGTATCTAATCCTTAAATTTCACCGATGTGGCAATTTGCCATTTTCATGGAACAGGGAAATGGAATTTTTGGGATAGATCTAATTCACACCGGTACAGATCTCGTATTCCACATATTGCAAAGCTAAATTGTCCATACGTTCGGTTTAGGCGAGACAATGCCTCATTACTAGCTGTCGTCCCGCTTTTTTAAAAATGGTGGTCGGGCCGCACCACTGTCCCGCTTGGAACAATGAACAATGATTTATGACGGGTAAAAAAGCAGGTGTTGACATGTCCCGTAGGGTGGATAGCGTGACAAAAAACATGGCGAAGGGATAATGTTGTCAGTTCGGGCGCTTACAGATGTAACTGCATTTTCGTATAATGGGGTTCGAAACGAGAATGTACGCACACAAAGCAACAGGAGAGTGGTTATTGTTCACATCATAGGCGAGAAAAATTAAAAAAACGATAGCAAGGACAACGCTTACTTGTGTGCGATTATCGTCGGTCGACAGGATACAGGAATCCAGTGTCTATAATGGTAGCGTTTATCAAATTTCGTGCAAGGCATTTGGAGTGACTCGCTCTCGAGTAGGGTTATGGCACTATCCCCTGTCTGTTGTGCATTAGTGCCAGCATCTGGTGGTCATGAGCTATAGCACGTAGTGTATATGTGACAGGGTATCGTCAAGGCGTTTTTTGAAAAGGGATAGGGTGGTTGCCTTAATTACATGTTCCGGGAGGGCTTTCCAAGGCTGTGCCACTCGAAGGGAAAAATAGTTTCGCCGACCTTCCAAGCGGCTGTACTGCGTGACTAACTTAAACTGGTGACCTCTTAGCGAGGTGTTTTGACTGAGTATTAGAAGGGAATGGCATGGGTGGTTGGGGTCTCTCAGGATTAGGTACACCATTATGAGATCGCCCCTTAGACGCCGATAATGCCCACTGTATATTTTGTGGGTCTTCAGCCTGAGTGGGTAGGGGAGGCTGGTCAAACCTCTGACGCTCTTCGTTGCCCTACGCTGTGCAGTATCGAGCGCAGTGAGATGGTGCTTGAGCCAGGGTTGCCATGCTTGGATAGCGTATTCCGCGTGCGGCCTCACGTACGCGCTAAGCATTTTTGGAAAGATCGAAGGGTCAAACTTGCCGAAGACTCTGTGAAGAAGGCCGAAGTACTGGTTTGCTTTCTTAGCTGCCTTTTCAGTCTGCCTCAAACCACCGAGGTCATCTTGAACTATCACGCCGAGATCGCACTCGTGAGAAGCCCGCTGCAGAGTTTGTGATCCTAGGCGGTAGCAGTGCAAACTCTTGTGCCGTATACTGAGAACCTTGCACTTGGTGACGTTGAAATGCATCATGTTCTTGATGGACCATGTGTACGCTTTGACCAGGTCCTCCTGTACCACCGTGTGATCCTCCATTGCAGCTATAGTACGCCATACCTTTGGGTCATCAGCAAACAGCAAGCAGTTAGAAGACAGCACACTCGCGAGATCATTTATGAAGACCAGGAACAGGCGGGATCCAAGTACCGACCTTGAGGTACGCCGCACTGAACTTCGATGGATTCCGACAGGTTGCTTCTAACCCACACATTCAGGTGACGTTGCACGAGAAAGTCTCCTATCCAGCCCAGAACAGGATCGTCGATTCCATATTTCTGGAGTTTGTGGAGGAGAATGCGATGGTCTATGCGGTCGAATGCCTTTGAGAAATCCAAGTAGGCCGCGTCGATTCCAACACCAGCGTCCACAGATTCCGTCCACTTTGCACGAGCAATCAACAGATTAGTTGCACAGGAGCGATTTCTGCGAAATCCATGCTGTTTCGGAACGAGAATTTGGTTGTTCTCCAGGTACCCCATCAAAGCCGCAGCTACAATGGACTCCATAACCTTGGAGATCACAGGAAGGAGTGTTATCGGGCGATAATTTGCTGGTTCAGCATGACTGCCACTTTGTAGATAGGCGTGATGATTCCGTGCTTCCACATCGTGGGGACGTGCATCTCGTTCAGACATCGTTGAAAGAAAATTGCTAGTGGTCCTGCCAAACTCATGGCAGCAACTTTCAACGCCTTGGGTCGAATGCCGTCCGCACCCGGGGAGCTGAACTCGCGCAGACATCAGCCTCTTCAGTACAGCTGCAGAGGTGAACGATATGTGGTTTTGCCCTGAGGGCGGCGTTAGCTGCTTAGGCAGGATGTACGGTGATTGCTCGCTTTGGAAGGTACGGCCAAATTGTTGTCCAAGGAGGTTGGCTGCCTCTTCTGCGGTTTGGGCTAAACCGCATGCTGTGTGCAGGGCAGGAATACCGCGCTTAACACGGCGCAAATTGTTCACGTGTCTGTATAGCAGCTTGGGATTGGAGTAAACCTTTTCCACCAGACTTTGCTGGTTCTTCATTTTATCCTCCCGGACGAGTTTGACGCAGTGGTTCCTGCGTATTGTGTAGACATCCCAGGTATGATCGTTCGGGGAGGCTATGTAGGTGTGCTATGCCGAGTCAACTATTGACGTGCACTTACGTATCCTGCTCCTTACGAAAGACTTCATCCTTTTAGTCCGGTAGCGTTTGGTTTCAGATGTCCGTGCCACGAGCTTGGTGAATATGTTGACAAATTCACCGCAGGCCACCTCAGGGGTTAATTCAGCTAAGAACGACCAGCTTGTTGCATCAATGAGGTCGGACATGTCTTCGTAGTTGGTTACGACGATATTACTCGGCATGCTCTTTAGCATAATCCGCGTAGCACATGTAATGAAACACTAGGGTCGCATGATCACTGCGGCTCAAAGGAGTATCAGTTATCACTCTCTCGACCATTAATTCTTCATTGGTGAATATTCGGTCCAATATGTATGGCCTGTCAGTTCCCCTGAATCTGGTGGGCGTAGTGATGTGGCCATAAAGAGGATAGTCTAAGACCAGATCTTGCAAATCTGCTTTGAATTGCTCTCCTGGTGTGGCCTGGGATTCGAGAGCATGTAAGTTGAAGTCGCCGGTGCCTAGAATGTGACTACACTTCCTGTTTAGCTCGTGCTTCAACGCAGCCATCAAATTGCAGTCCATCTCAGGAGTAGACGATGGTGGGCGGTAAAGAACAATCAACAGGCCAAGAGCGTTCCTTCTCAGTCGGATATTACACCAAATTGCGTCAGGTACGTCGGTTTCCGAATCGTTTATGGGTTCGCATTGCATGTTGTTACGAAAATAAAGGGCTACCCCACCACCTCTGCTGGTTCGATCCTTCCGGATAACGGACATGCCCGTTAGTGCAATTTCAGCATCGGTTATCTTGCAGCGCAGCCACGTTTCGGTGACAGCGATAAGGTCCCAAGTCGCTGACGCATGTCGAAGTCTTAATTCAGCTAATTTTCTGAGTAGACCTTGGGCATTTGTGTACATGCACGAGAACTTCTCGGAGACCAAAAGTGTGTTAGATTGGATGGATTAAGCAAATCAGTTTACGCCGACCAATAAAGGGTCGGCGGCTAATCGCTTTTTGGATGGGTTGCATACTCTCGAGAAGTATTTGACATATAAGCAGGTATCAGATGCTCCGAATCCCGTTGTTTGCTCGTGCTCTGCTGCGCCCCTCCGGATATAATGGCTACTCTTGACACCGTCCCCGAGTCGGGTCCTGCAGTTGGCGTTTTCACTAGGTGTTGTGCATCTACTGAACTGTCATTAATAGGTGTTGGTGTTCCTGCTGCTTTCAGACGAATTTCTGTTGGCAATCTGCAACGGAATTTAGTCCAGTACTTTAGTAGGGTTTGTGCCGTTGGTTCTGACTGTAACACAAGTTTTAGCAGCCTGGGACCTCACCCCTTATAGTTTGACGGTGTGGGGATCCTTGTCAACGAGGTGACCACCACATTTTCGAGAGAAAGAGCCTCCCGTATGTAGTGCCATTGCTCGCAGTCGTGCGTCTGGGCATCGTCGGAAGAGGAGTCAGTAAGCTCAGGAACACCGTGAGCAATCACTGTTTTCTTATTTTGACTTATTCTGTACCTCTCTCTGTTAGCTGGATCCCCTGAACGTTCTTTCCACGGGATTTCAGGTAGTATGCGCACTCCACTTGAGTCGTTGCGGAGACGATTCGCAGACAGCAGAACGGTCTCAGTCTCTTCTGCTGAGTTTAGTGTTACCCGAAGTAACCGGGGTTCGTCGTAGTGCAACGCGATTGGGTGGCGTGAGATTCTTTTTCATGTCGCGGGATTAGCATGGACTCCGATCGACGTTCAGATGGAACCCCGCTGATTTCGATCGTCCGTCAATTTACCCTTAATTGTATTGGATTTGTATTCGGGGACATTTGCGCATACAAGGTTTAGGGCACCATGGTTGCGCCTGGTGGCTACTGGTTTTGGATTTGGAGGCTTAGTATCTGGTGTTTTTGTTGAATTTGTGAAAGGCATTGGTGTGTGCCATACGTGCTGCGCCACTTTAGTTTTCTCTATTCCAGACACTAAGGTTACCGGTGCTATTTCCGGTGTTTGCTTGGCGGCAACCGATGCGTACGTTGCCCGGTTGTTCACCATTTCTGGTTGACTGTAGCTTACAGTCTCGAGTGTAGCGAACAGACTACTAGGTGCAGCACACAGTACAGAAGTTGAGGCAGGCGCGCTGCAGGCACTGTTTTTACTTATAGGAGGGAGAGAGAATGGAGTCGATACTGCTGGAGGCTGAGTCGTTGGGATTGGGTTGGGACGCCTGGCTCGCTTCTTCGGCCTGAATAGGGAGTTCGGGGTGTTATTTTCACTCACAAGTGGAGGTCCGTTCCCTCCCATGGGTGTAACTCTGGCGCTCACCAGTTGCTCCACCGCTTCGGTTAGTCTTTCACACCTCTTCAGTAGTACAGATAGACAGCTAACAAATGTTATAGACTTGCATACTTTGCAGAACCAAGGCGCTTCTGCGGTGTTTGCTTCCGTCGACCCCTTCCCAAGGCAGGTAGTGTGGTAGGTTTTCAAACACATGGTACACACCAGACCACTTTTTACCGCTTTTGCACATGATTCGCATTTGCTCTTCATACGAGACATGTTCTCAGTAGGGGTAGGAATAGGATGGAGATACTGACGCACCGTTGCGTGGCGATCAGCGCTGGTTTGAGGTCAGCAGGTCCAGGCGTGTCGAGGCCAGATGAATCACGCGTTCTTTGGGGTGGATGTGCGTGCTATCGATCCAGACGGTAGGGGGTAGGTAGTGGTGCGACGTAGGACTGAGGCAAAGCAAGGTGACTTGGA
This sequence comes from Dicrocoelium dendriticum, assembly GCA_944474145.2. Lineage (NCBI taxonomy): Eukaryota > Metazoa > Platyhelminthes > Trematoda > Plagiorchiida > Dicrocoeliidae > Dicrocoelium > Dicrocoelium dendriticum. Next base: position 77,716,756 of record OX104065.1, on the reverse strand, counting down.
AAATACTGTCTAATGACGACAGTGGCAGTTCCAAGGGCGGATCAAATTGACGACTATCGCTTTGTAGAGCGACTTGAAGTAATGGTAGTAAGCTGATCGGGTGATTCTCAAAAAGATCTTTAAAATAAGACCACAAGAGTTCTTATGCGACGAGAGGAAAAATAAAACATCCGATAAACTTAAAAATATGGTTGACTTCGAAGTTGCAAGAGCACAGTTTACTGGTGATCCGTGAAGGATAGATCCAATAGATGAACAGTGGTAGGAGGAGCTCGCGTAGCCAAATCGAATGATGGCACGTAGGTCTCTGTGAGTATAAATCCAAAGATTTGGAGGCGGATAACGCAGGAGGACAGTTATTTTTGCGACCGCACGTGACAGACGCTGTACACATGGAGACTTCCGAATGTCCCACTTTGAGCATATAGAATGTTGCTAAAAACCCAGACCAATCAGTGGCAGTGAATGCACACCATAAGACCAAAATAAGTTGGCGGGCAGGAGTTGGACGAGATAATCGACCGCGTAAGTGGTAAACGCGAGAAGGAGATTTTCAGATAATATAAAAAGAGGGTAGCACAGAGATGATGGACCTTTTGTCGCTATTGGAGTAAGCCTGGATTGAGTACAGTTTGGTGGGAAAATCATGTCCAAATGAACGGGTATTATGACTACACAATTGGAGAGCAATTTTCCACTTAGTAAGAAGGTAACACACGACTATGATTCACATGTTCCATATGACACATACAAATCCGAATTTTCTATTGCTCACGGTGGCAGATCAGGTATCACAACGCACATGCAATCGGATCGTCATAAGGTAGCAGTGTCTACGGCAGCATCTTATACCCCTGTGACAAATTAGTTCTGGTCAGCAACGTTTAAAAATACAGAGGTCAAGTTAACAGCCGCAGAATGTACCGTCGCTTATCACACTGTGTTTCATAATCCCAATTTCAGCTCCAGGCATAGCACCAGCAACTTGGCAGAGAAATTGTTTTAGCCTAAGTTCCCTTGTGCCCTCACAAAATGTAACGCAGTAATAACTGATATCCGGTTCCCATTTGTCAGAGACCAATTTCAGGAAAAATCGAAGAAAGCGCACTTCGTGTCAATATTCACAGACGCCTCAAACCACAAGGAAGTACAGGTATTCCTACTCCTTGTGAGATATTTTGTGCCGTCCTCGTGTATGGAAGTGAAGTTATAGGATCCGCAATCACTTACTGATGACACATCGGATGCCACTTGTGAATGTGTTGGAACAAAATAATATGATCAGCAAAACAGTGGAATTTTCTGCTGATGACGCCAACACAAATTGCGGTGGCGGTCAAAAAAGAAGACAAAACAGTGTTTGCGAAATTGTAATCTTTGATTGGAGAAACAATTTGGGAAATTCTTGTGTAGTCCACATTGTCCACAACACATTGCAAACGGCAGCTGATTGTCTTCCTATAGATTTTGAAACAGTTGTGGGGAAATACGTTTTTATTTTTACATCCGCAGTGTTGGTGTTGAAAAACTGAAGGAATTATGTGACCGCAATGCTAGAGTACCAAGGCATTCTAGGATACGGGAAAACCAGATGTCTTCTACTTATGCCAGTAGTAGACAGAATTCTGAAATTCTTCTCAGCGTTTAAGTCCTAGTTTGGGTCTCGACGGAACTGCCCCATAGAATTACGTTTCTTTGAAAATCCCTGCACTGACTACTGGCTCTTCTTTGTACACAACATCATTTTTCACGCTGTTGTGCCTAAAATTAAGGAGCCAAATGTTTCAGCACAGGAAGTATTGTCTGCAATGTGCGAGCTGCTGCAGTAGTGCAGGGACAGGAGCAGAAACAGTTTATTTCTAAATGAGGCAAAGCTCCGAATCGGCCGACTCGAACAAGCGGGTCTGGTCAGGAAAACATATGTGATTGGTACTATCAACAGCTTCTATGCTAAGTGCTTCCATTGTCTACAAGGAAGAACGAACCAATTTCAAGGACTAAGTGGCTTCAGTTGGATGGCATCGAAACAACCACCGTCTAAGGAAATAGTTATGCAAGCGTCGATCCTTTTGGATCTTAGCTCCCAGACCCGGAAGTAAATGACAACGAGCTGTTTGACCAAGCTAACAACGTGCGTAGGTTTTCTTCGACTAACAGAATTTCCGTTTGAAGCAGTAATCAAATAACGTTGACATGAGGTGGGTAGAACTGTTTTCCCATTTCCAGGTCAACTCAGTTCCATGTGAATAAATACAAAAACTTCTCAAAATTATTCTCTGTCTCCCGGGGACAAATGAACCTACTGAAAGAACCGCACACATGAGCACTGTAAGGGCAAGCAAGAAAACGTAACATAACGTTCAAACACTGAAAGCTATGTTTATGGTGAAATACAATTTTGAGGACACAAGAGCACCAGATACCCTTGCGAAGGACTTCGCGACATGCTGATGCAGCGCGCAAATCTACTACGGAAAATACATTCAGCTGCGTAACATTGCTCTACAACTGGGTTCCAGATGATACAATGTATAGCAGTGTGTCAACTTCAGTAGCACAGCAAGTGGACTGAGTAATGAGGAAACTACTCTTTGTCCTTGTAGCGAAGTAATACGTGTGGATTTTGGGCTTTTCAATTGTATATACGGCCTTTATATGCTGAAACAATGTTAGAAATTGGTACTGTTAAACAGCAACCTACTGGACGCACTCCTGAAAGAGAAATAGGGCCCAATGATTTTTTGACCAGTTAACCCAGCCCAAGCCATGCGCTTCGCACTATGTTGCACACGTGAAGCACAACATTGCCATGGGTTAGTTGTTGCCCAAAAAGTTTGCGCATTTGCGCTATACATAGGGAACTCCGCATCCGGTGAACAAAATGGAATGCACGTCGGCTGTTTACAAACAAACGGGCAAATTACAGGTGCTTCTGTGAATCGCATGCGTTCAACACTTGCACCTGCAGTGCACTGTACCGCCGGAATCGTTTTCCTGCAATATCACATGCACAGCATACGTTGTGGATCTACAATGTTGTGCGAGTTGTCAGAAGCTGAGATGCCTGTCACTGCATACCACTTGCGCAACGGCGCAAGCTGTTACTTCATCTGTGATAGTGCAAGACCGTCCGAATTGGCTGATGTGGCAAAGAGCTAATTCGTTGATATTTACAGACAATGTACACATTTATGTAAATATAAGAAATGATTAAATGTATATCCTCCATTGTACACGAGAAACACCATCGAACCCCTGATCAATTTGTACAAGTTGTAATTGTCTGACTGTGAGGGCAAGACTTGCATTCATGACCAAATTGTACGCTGTCTAATGGTGCCACTAGTGCGTCGGAGCAGACTGAAAGCTAAGAGCATCTTCATGTCAAGTCAAGTCAAGAAATCGTTTTTATGCACCAATGAAGGGTGAATTCTCAGATGTAACACATACGTGATCGAAACGGTAAAGCGAACAACGCTGTAACCTTACAATGTGCTCCCGGCAGTATCCTTCCCTTTAGCAGCGAAAGCAGTCTAATAAAAGCTTGCGGGTTTGTTAGAAGCCAGTTATGAGGCGATAACAGCTTTTGCGGCGATGGCAATACGGCGCCCATTGACCGGTCATCACATACGGCTAGGCTGTTTTTCTCAATTGCTAGCACAGCGACCCACTAATCACTTCGCAGGGAACACTTTTGCTGGCATTTTCACTTGCGTGAAGGCCGGCTACCGATAGATCAAAGCATGATACGTTCAATGCGGTTGTAGTGTCTGGCGCACGTCCAGTTCTCACAGCCGAACGGCATGCTTTCCCTTGGTCTTGCTCTACGGTCCACGCATGACAGGTCAATTGCGACTGTGGTGTTTGCTAAAGTTCACTTCTCACAGATGAACGGCTCCGTATGCCTTGTGATCGCAGTCACACATGTCGTGCCTCTGTGCCCCTTCTCACGCCTGCCGGCAAAGCAACTTGCGCCGTTGGACAGTTAGCAATTCAGGGTAACGGGGTACGTCAGCACCTGAGTGCAGCCTCTCCTAGCTCCGGACTTGATAATTAAAACACCTTGTATAAGTTGTCGATAACTCTACTAGAGAAACTGCAGTCATTTATTTACGTTGTACAATGGAACAATGGTATATGACGGGTAAAAAAGCATACACTTAACGAGTCCCGCAGGTTGGCAATAGAAATACTAACAAATTGGCAAACCACATAAGTGGTTGAAGTAAGGAGCGTCAGTGAGATAAAAGGTAGAAGTATAACAGTTTTAGGGGGATAAAGTGGTACGACGCAAAACTGGCTAAGAAATTGTTATCGTTGGTGATGGTAGCAAATAAAAATGGAGTACTCACCGGTTCGCACAGATTTACGACCGTGAATTTGGGGTATAAATCCAAAGAGGCTGGTCAGCCTAAATATATACAAGCGTTTTCGTTCATAAAACAAAGCGCAGGGCGCTCAGTGCGACGTCCAATCGTTTTTTAAACGTATCTAATGTGGGGGCACAAACAACTGAGTTTGGAAGGGCGTTCCAGGGCCCGCAGACCCGGAGGGAGAAATAGGTTCTCCGACAGTCTAGACGACTGTACTGTTGGCTCAGCTTTAAACTGTTACAGCGTAGGCTATCTGTGCACTGTACACCGAAAATATTGGCCACTGATAACGGGCCGCAGTTCACCAGCGCATCGTTCAAACAGTACCTGTATGCTAGTGGCATCCACTACGTGACTTCCGCACAATATCAATCAGGGTCAAACAGTTTAGCAGGAAGAGCGGTACAAATCGTTATGGCCGGTCTACTGAAGCAATGCCATTGACTCTTTGCGCACAATCCTTGTCGATTCCTATTCGCGTACCACACCGCTGGATTCCATCGGAAGCATCCCGGGAGGCTATGTGTGGGCGTCGACTATGTACGTCGCTAGACTTACTATTTCCAGGTCCCCGTCAAACCAGGCGTTGCAAGCAACAGCGGATGCATTAGGGTGGGGGGGCATCAACTAAACCCCAGGATTTATCAAAACGAGGTGTGTACACGAACCTCCAACACGAACACGTATGGCAGCTAGGAACCATGCTTACAAGTTCAGAAACTGAAGCCGATATACAACTGGAAAGTAGAGAAACAGTACGCAGACACAATGATTTCATGCGTCCGCACTTCGATCGCACTATACCCATATTGTAGCGAGAACGACAAGACAAGGGGGGTAGACGTTTATTGCACACCGAAAATGGGCACATGAGGGTCTCGCGCGCGCCATCGAATATCGACTAGATTTCCGTCCCACAACGCAACACAGGTACGGATGTTAGAGACGAGCCAGTCCTTTCGCCTCGGGAGCTCTGACTTGGAAGATCCGCCTTCCTGTTTTCGCCTCGATCTCCGCTTCTCTGCACCCGATTTGGATCGGCCAGGAGTCGTTCTAGAGCTCTCGACTTGCTTGTTCTGGGCTGTGTCAATCGGCTCGGCCTCGGTCCTGTGGGCTGCGCTAGCGGCGTATTTGTCTGATTTATTGCGCTGTCCACATATTCCCGCTCCGTAGTTCCGGGCCCAGGCTCGTCGCTAGCCGTCTTTCGCGATCCGCTCTCAGCTAGCTCCGAAGAGCTCCCCAGAGCCATACTTGGAAGCGGCCCCTCTACACCCGCCCCTCCTCCAGGACCTTTCTTCCTCTCGTACCATGGTCGCAGGAGAGCAGCATTCACCCAACGTTTCATTCCTCCGCAGTCGATCAAGAAGTTGCCCGCTTTCCGGTCGATAATAGTGTAGGGGCCTTTCCAGCGTTCTCTGAACTTGCTTGCGCCCGGCCCGTCATGATCCGGCCGATCGTTGTTCCGTAACTTGACCCGTTCTCCAATCCTGAATGGCCTCCACTTGTGAGCCTCATGCCTGGCGTCGTAATTTCGCTTATTCCGCGCTTGTCGAGCTTTGGTTTCGCTTCTAGCTTTCCATCGCAGTCGCTCTTGATGCTCAGCTGGATGTTTCCACTCACCCTGGTTCGGTAGACAAGTATCGAGCGCAATCCATGGTTCTCTGCCGAACAGTAATTCGAATGGCGAGACCTTGGTGGTTGATTGCATGCTGGTCCGATACGCGATCAGAACCTGAGGCAAAGCATCTTCCCATGCCAACTTCGTGCAGTTTATCCACGTCTTCAATGTCCGGTTGAACCGCTCGGTCATCCCGTTGGTTTGTGGGTGGTACGGTGAAGTTCGCCGTCTCTGGATGCCCCACTTGTCCAACACTGACTTAAACGCTCTTGACTCGAAGCAGGGCCCTTGGTCCGTGATGATACACTGTGGGATCCCATACCTTGCAGGCACATTGAATTCGAATACTTGCGACACTGTTTCGCCTATTTGGTCCTTGATTGCTATGGCTTCCACCCATCGAATGAAGTGGTCAATCATCACTAGAATGTATCTGTTTCCTGTTCGACTCACTGGTAAGGGCCCAAAGACGTCCAGTCCCCAACAGTGAAGTGGCTCACCAACCTCCATCGATCGCATCGGCGGTCTCGGGGACTCCATCTCCCGACTCGTTTGGCAGTTTGGGCACCCCGAAGGTATGCCGCGACGTCCTTCCTCATGGTTGGCCAAAACACTCGCCTCCGCAGCAATTCAAAGACCCGCTCGAATCCCATATGGGCGCCATCATGAGTTATGCGCATCACACGTTCTCGGTGATTTGGTGGAACAAAAGGCACTTTCCGTCCGTCTATCGCCACCACCACGTTGTCGTTTTCGACCTTCAACCTGTCCCAGATCTTGAGGAGTTCCTCCACCTCCTCCGATGCAGCCTCCGGTTTGGTGCCAGCCCGTAAGTGAGAGCACAACACATTCACGAATTCATCTGTCCTTTGATCTCCCAGCAGGTTCCTCTCCCCCATCGCGATCGCACGCACCGGTATGGCATTGTCTGGCATGATGTCGTCCAAACACGGGCGTGACAACATATCTGGCAATACATTTTGCGTTCCATCCACGTGCTCAATGGTGAAGTTGAATTCCTGCAATCGGTAGGCCCATCGCGCAAGCCGCCCCCGCGGGTCTTTCGCCGTCATCAACCACGAGAGCGGTTTGTGGTCAGTGACGACCCGGAATTCATTCGCCAGTAAGTAATTTCTCCACTTCTCTAACGCCCACACGATGGCCAAGCCTTCCTTCTCCGTTGTTGAATACTTCTGTTCCGCCCCCGTCAGCACTCTGCTCGCGTACTCCACCACCCCAGCCGGTTGAGACAAAACCGCACCGATGGCCACGTTGCTTGCGTCGACAGCCACAGTGAACCTCTCACCAGGATTGGGTAGCCGTAGACATGTCGGAGCTTCTGCTATGCCTGCCTTTAGATGGTCAAAGGCCTGATCCGCTTCAGCTGTCCACACGAAGGGCACGTCCTTGCGAAGCAGCTTTAACAACGGGCTGACCTTCGCTGCGAACTGGGGCACAAACTTTGAATCATATGCCACCACTCCCAAGAACGAACGGAGCTGACGCTTGGATTTTGGTTTTGCGAAGCACTTGATGGTCTCGCGTTTCTCCGGAAGTGGATGGACTTGACCATTGCCCACGATGTGACCCAAGCATACAATTGACTTTTGGGCAATCTGCGACTTTTTACGACTGAGTTTCAGACCAGCTTCATCTAGCCTCTGCAGTACTGCTCCAAGTCTGGTCACATGTTCCTGTTCCGTCTCAGAGAAGACGATGATGTCATCACCGTACACAACCACGCCTTGCAGGTTCGCCAGGACCATCAGCAACAAACGCCTGAATGTAGCCGGGGCGTTGCACAATCCAAACGGCATTCTCAAAAACTCATACTGCTGGCCATTGACACTGAAAGCCGTCTTGTGGCGATCTTCTTCTGCGATCGGCAGTTGCCAATATCCCGAGCGGAGATCAATCAGAGATATCTGCTTCGCACTGTGAAGGCTTGAGAAAATTTCTTCCATCTGAGGCATCGGGAATGCATCCTTCACCGTCACCCTGTTTAGTTCTCTGAAATCGATGCAAAATCGATAGGTTCCGTCGGCCTTCTTCGTCAATAGCACGGGTGATGAATACGGGCTGTGCGTTCGTCTGATGATTCCTTTCGATTCCATCTCGGTCACCTGCTTCTGTATCTCCACCAGGGTGTTCTGTGGAATTCGTCTGAAGATTGGCTTGCATTGTCCTCCTGGGATCAACGGTATTCGGTGTTCAACCCAATTGCAAAATCCGTAACCATCTTCCGCGTCTGTGAATAAGTGGGCATACCTGCTCAGTACGTTGCGTATTGCACGGTTCTGACAATCAGGCACGGCTTTGAGGGCAGCAACCCGGTCGGTTCTCCCCTTGTCTAGCTCGATCGTATCGTTAGCCACGATCACCACATCGTTTCTCAGGTCAATTGTGACACCGAGCCGTTTCAGGATGTCGGTTCCGATGATGGTTTCGGTCATCTCCTCCACGATGAACATGTCATGGCGGATGAGCGTTTCTCCTATCCTGATTCGTAACCGCTGCGTGCCCGTCACTTTCAAAGAATGCCCGCCGACCGTCTGCATCGTGATTGAAGATGGGTTTACTGGAACCGCGTTGAACCTCTTCGTAATTGACACTGCCGCTCCTGTGTCTACTATGGCTCGGACAGACACACCTTCTATAGTTACCTGGAGGACTGGTACTCGCCACCGACTCGGCATGGATAGAGAGAAACAACGGGGCACATTGACGTTGGTGCAGACTCTCGCCACATGACCACTCTGGTTGCATCGGAAACAGCGGCGACCGTTCCGGATTACCCGTACATTGCGTTGTGAAGTGGTCCTTGAAGACTCTATCGACAACAGCTGCTCCACCATTTCGGATAGGCGATTTACTTTCTGTTCCAACTCAGCATGCTGGATGCTTCTCACTGTCACTCGTTCCGACAAATTCTGGGCGACCGTCACCAGATCCAACGCTTTGCTGTCTCCCACCAGCGACGCCAATTTCACCTGATCATGGAGTGGACCGGGCAGACTTCGGATAAACTGCTGTTTCAGTAGGCGCTCTATTGCTTTGCCCTCTAACTCGGGGAGCCCAATCGCTAGATGTCTGTCCAGCTGCTGGAAAAACACCATCAAATCCTCCTGTTCGTCCCACCTGGCTGCGTGAAATCGTTGCAGTGCTCGTTCTCTCTCCAGATCCTTCCCAAATTCTGCACACAAGGCAGCACTCATCTCAGCGAACGAACAACCGGGTTTGGCCTTTCGAGTGAGCAAATACACCGCCTTGGCTCGTCCACTCAACCGTGTGCCCAAAGCAATTAGCAAATTTGCATCCCCCCTCACACCCGTGCAACCGCAATTCCGTCGAACTCATCGAGCCACGCCTCCACGTCACCGGCCGCAAATTGCTCCAACCGGGTCCATCGCGAATGGTCACGGTACCAGTGTAGCGAAAAACGACACGACAGGGGGGTAGACGTTTATTGCACACCGAAAATGGGCACATGAGGGTCTCGCGCGCGCCATCGAATATCGACTAGATTTCCGTCCCACAACGCAACACAGGTACGGATGTTAGAGACGAGCCAGTCCTTTCGCCTCGGGAGCTCTGACTTGGAAGATCCGCCTTCCTGTTTTCGCCTCGATCTCCGCTTCTCTGCACCCGATTTGGATCGGCCAGGAGTCGTTCTAGAGCTCTCGACTTGCTTGTTCTGGGCTGTGTCAATCGGCTCGGCCTCGGTCCTGTGGGCTGCGCTAGCGGCGTATTTGTCTGATTTATTGCGCTGTCCACATATTCCCGCTCCGTAGTTCCGGGCCCAGGCTCGTCGCTAGCCGTCTTTCGCGATCCGCTCTCAGCTAGCTCCGAAGAGCTCCCCAGAGCCATTCTTGGAAGCGGCTCCTCTACAATATGAGGAGGGAATTGTTACAGAAGAGCGTGGGGAGACGGACAAAAACCAAAAGGATTAAACCGATTAGCCGATCGTTATTCGAAAACCACAATTTCCACCTAAACCGATAGAACGTTACATTTTAAATTGTGATCTCAGCTTTCACCTAAGTGAATGTTACCGGCGCACCTATTGACGTTAATCAACCACCTACATACTCGATCGTTTTTATCGAATAGCTCTGTCACATTGATCCCTAAGAACTGGCCATTTATTCTTGTTGTGATTGGCTCATTTTGCTGTTTATGCCTTCCGGTACGATTCGTGTGTCAATAATACAATGGCACGTGAGCCATCCAGTTATATCTTCTCACTCGGAGTTCGGGACTATGAATCCAACTATGAAATAGGAATACTTGAGCAGTATGCATCAGTATCACCTTTGAAACAACTGGATGGAAGAAACTGAACGCTACTGACTGCGTGTTTACACCATATCTGTTTGGGTCACTAACCATTGTTGTGGACTATCCAGAGGCCTTTCAAGGAATACGGTTGACACCAGGCTGTCCGTGTCTCCCAGTCGATTTATGCAAACTTCTATGCAACTTCCTGGACTGGCCGCATCCATCCGTCTGACTAGATAGCGCAACCGACCGGTCGTAAAAGTACGCAACGTCAACTAGCTCACTATATTGAGTAGTTCAAGTGGGACTGGGACAGTAGGATGTTCCTTCCGTGGCGCGTCGTTGATCCAGGGAATCTAGAAGAGTCAGATCAGCAAGCACGAATCACACCACGGTCAACCAATTAAAACGCACGCGACCTACAATGGCAGTCCGTGCTGCACTGGTCATGTGAAATAGCAAACAAAGTATGAAAGTAATAAGAGCGTTAAAAACTAAAACATAATAGATTTAATAATCAAATGAGGCGAAAAAGCTAGGATGCGAAGGGGAATGTTAAGAACTGAAGGCCAAGGGTGTCAAGTCGCTGTTCGAACGCTTTTACCGTTGATGCCACTTCCACGTTCTTGGGCAGTGTATTCCAGGAAATCCCACTCGGCGTGATAAACGAAAGTGCGCACGGACTCCGTCTGATCAAGGTTTGTGTAGCTCCACCGAATGACATTGGAGAGCTAAAATCCGAGTCGGTTGGAAAGGTCAGATAAATCGGGTACAATTTTACCGGTAAGTGTGCGATAGGTCAAGATCAGGTCGCCTGGAGGGCGAAGACAATACATTGAGAACATTCCCTGCTCAAGTAGTCTTTCTGGGTAAGAAGCTGGCTAGCCGAACAACCTCTTCGTGGTGCCAGCTGGGGGGCATCGGGCTTACCCCGTTCCAGCAAATAGTTCGGCTGCAGTGTTCCAGGACTTCGTGGGTTTGCGCCTAGCAAGCAATCTCCCTATAAAAAGCCATAAATGTCTGTTTAACAACACTGTGACGTAGCGGTTGTGACTCGCCACCAACTAAAGTCACCCCCTTGCGTATCTGGACAACCCCTTCATGTCTGCAAACACCAAGCATTGCTTTAGCTCTGGCGACACGATCAAAAGTGCAGGAAAGCATTTCCAAATCTCAAAAATACAGCTACACACGCCTACATGCACACATGGTTGGCGGCATCCGGTTTCGGATTTGCCTGTCACTGTGGCAAGCCACAGGACGCCTGAGCCTACAGCAGGGACCATGGGTGGCTTGCGCTGCACCACCCACAGCTCAAACCACACACCCCACATCCAGTGTCAACCCGAAGGAATAAGACCGGGAGGCATGTGGATGGGAGCCACGTTTCGTCAACGGAGCCGGCCCACACTCCTTCACAGGCAAACACAAGCACACTGTATTTGGGGAATCAAACGCACACAAGGCGGTGGCTGGACCGTAGTCCGCTCCACACTGAGTGCATGGAACCACTCTTCGAGCCTATCACGGCCACAAGGACCGTGCACCCCGTCCCCTCTAGCAACGACCAACTGTCTCCTGGAGCCAGTATGGACGAGGTAGCGGGTAATAGACAGGTAGGCACCTTGTCAACATGCACATCAAGCGCAACCACACCGGGGATATCAAACAACAGCCGATCATTCGAGAGAGAGAGAGAGAGAGACAAGAAAATAACTCGACTGATGCATACGGAAACAGTGACATAAACCTTAAGTTAATGAGCATATGTAATAATTTGTTTACAAACAAATCCTAGATAAGATCGCGAAGTCAGAAAGTACACTTTACGGAATAACTCGAACACAAAATGCTATGGAAATCGACTACAATTGGCTTAAGCGAAGTGTGCAAGTTAATGGAATAGAGTACAGGTAGACATTTATATGAGAAAGAAAAGCATTTAGGCAAAATTGAAAACCGACCACCTGATATAAAGAGACTTAGCATGCAAGCACGCGGATAGTAAATCGAATGCAGCGTGCCTGCAAACGCTGCGCCGGTGCTGTCTACCTTCTCTGCAGGACCCGTCGTCGCTTCTGTAGTGGTACCGAGTGGCCTCGCTCATGGTTCACTAGGAAAGGGTGACATATAACTTAAAGTAATGAGCATCTGAAGTAAGTTGTTTATAGAAGAATGCGAGATAAGTTCACGAGGTCAGAAGGCAAACTTTACGGAAATGCCACGAACACAAAAATGTTTTCGGAAAGGACTAGAATTGGCTTAAGTGACGTGTGCAAGTTTATAGAAGAAAGTACGGGTAGACATTTATACGAGAAAGCAAAGCATTGGGACAAAATTGAAAACCCACCGCCTGAAATAAACAGACTTAGCATGCAAGTAAACGTTGACATAAATCTTAAATTAGTGGGCATATGAAACAAGTTGTTTACAAAAGAATACGTCTACAAAAGAATACCAGGTAAGTTCACGAGGTCAGGAGGTTTATTTTACGGAAATGCTACAAACACGAAAATGTTATCGAAATAACTACAAGTGGCTTAAGCGAGGTGTGCAAGTGTATAGCAGAGAGTATAACTAGGCATTTAAATGGGAAACAAAAGTATGAGGGCAAAATTGAAAACCCACCACCTGAAATAAAGAGACTTAGCATGCAAGCACGCGGTTAGTAAATCGAACGCAGCGTGCATACAAACGCTGCGCCGGTTCTGCCTACGTTCTCTGCAGAACCCGTCGGCGCTTCGGTAGTAGTCCCGAGTGGCCTCGCTCATGGCTTACTAGGACTGCCTGACTCAGGCACTCGCGACCGCATGGCTATAGCACCATGCACTCGATGTCGATGAACTACAATCCATCGGTGCTTGCCGCTTCCGAACTTGCCGCTTCTTTTCTGCATGCATGAGGTCTCTCTCCCGCACTTCAGTAACTGCCTTCGTGATGAGATCGCGCCATACGCGCCGATCAACCGCTTTCAATTCCCATGACCTGCAATCAAGATTAGAACGTGTGAGGCTCACTTTGATCATGTTATGGTAACGTAACTTTGGTTTCCCCACGTGCCGCTTCCCAATACTCAGCTGGCCGTATAAGAGTTGTTTCGGTTTGATGAGAACAATGCGACGATCAGCGCATTGGTGTCGGAGAAGAATGCAGCATTTGCTGCACATGTTGCAGATCCCAGCGACTTGGGGAAGAGGAGTCAGTTTCGCAAACTTCGACGGCGACTGACCCGAGAGCTCCGTCGCATTAAAAATGCATGGTGGACGGAGAAGGCGAAGCAGATGGAATGCTACGCCGAACGCCGCCAACACAAGGAATTCTTTGACTCCTTGAAGGCGGTGTATGGACCGAGATTGAAGCCTCTCATGACACTGGTCGATGGTAGTTCAGGCGCTACTTGCACACAGACTCCAGACATAATGCAGATCTGGCGGAAACACTTTGACTGTCTCTTGAGCAACCGTTCAGAGATCGACTGGCCTACATTGTGCGGCCTGAAGCAGCACGATGTGAAGGCGAATCTGGCGGATAGACCGACACTGGATGAGACGCAGAGAGCACTTGCTCAGCTGCAAAACGGCAAATGTGCCGGAGCCGACGGGATCCCACCGGAAGTATTGAAACACGGCGGACCCGCGTTGTTGACTGCGCTGCACCACTTGGTGCAACGTGTATGGATTGAGGAGGAGGTGCCTCCTGAGCTGAAGGATGCCCTTGTGCTACCACTGTACAAGGGCAAAGGGAGCAAGCAATGTTGCACGAATTATCGTGGCATCAACTTGCTGAGTTGTGTGGGCAAGGTGATTGCCCGAATCCTGCTCAACTGCCTCGTCAGTCAGGTTGTCGAACCGAAAGTGGCGGAAGAGCAGTGTGGATTCCGTTCCGGTTGCAGCACTGATATATATATATATATATATATATATTTATATATATATATATATATATATATGGTTGGCGGCATCCGGTTTCGGATTTGCCTGTCACTGTGGCAAGCCACAGGACGCCTGCGCCTACAGAGGGACCATGGATGGCTTGCGCTGCACCACCCACAGCTCCAACCACATACCCCATATCCAGTGTAAATCCGAAGGAATAAGACCGGGAGGTATGCGGATGGGAACCACGTTTCATCAACGGAGCCGGCCCACACTCCTTCACAGGCAAACACAAGCACACTGTATTTGGGGAATCAAACGCACACAAGGCGGTGGCTGGACCGTAGTCCGCTCCACACTGAGTGCATGGAACCACTCTTCGAGCCTAGCACGGCCACAAGAACCGTGCACCCCGTCCCCTCTAGCAACGACCAACTGTCTCCTGGAGCCAGTATGAACGATGTAGTGGGTAATAGACAGGTAGGCACCTTGTCAACATACACATCAAGCGCAACCACACCGGGGATATCAAACAACAGCCATTCACTTTAAACGACAAGCTGAAATAAAATAAATCCAACAATGCATACAGATACGGTGGCATAACTCTTCGCTAATTTACCATATGAAGTAACTGCGTTAACAACAAATCCGTGATAAGTAAGAAATGTCCACAAGTTACTTAAAAATGCTACAAAACGCAACAAAATTACCGAAGATAAGCACAATTAGTGTATGCAACGTGGCCAGTTAATAGAACATTATTCAGGGAGGCAGAACAAACCAAATAAAGCGGAATGAAATTTATCCAGCTTAAAAAGACCTAGTTTAAGTGTAAGTTGGTTTAGCCCAACTGCGGTGAAGAAGCATCAAGAATGCAACATCAGCCTCAGCATGGGGCATGCATATATATATATATATATATATATATATATATATATATATATATATATATATATATGGTGTTTGCGGCTCGTCAGTTGCAAGAGAAGTGCAGAGAACGACACCAGCCATTGTACTCGCTTTTTGTTGATTTCACAAGAACATTTGATACGGTGAACCGCGAGGCATTGTAGCTGGTGTTGGGTAAGTTTGGTTGCCCGCGTAAGTTTGTAAGTTTAATTAAATATCTGCACAGTGGTATGCGAGCGAGGGTGCAGCTGAGTGGAGAGACCTCGGATGACTTTGCAGTTGTCTCTGGTGTGAAGCAAGGCTGTGTCTTAGCTCCTGCCCTGTTTAATATGTATCTTCATGCAATGTTATCTTGTGCTTTTGATGCCGCTTGTGCTTACGGTGTTCGTGTGGAGCACCGTATTGATGGTGGGTTGCTGAACATCCGTCGTTTCGGTGCGAGAACTCTAGTCTGTGAGACAACTATCCGTATGTTGCTGTTTGCTGACGACTGTGCGTTGTTTTCACACAGCGCGGATGAGTTGCAGCACATGACTAGTGCTCTGGCTTCGACAGCGGCCAAATTCGGGCTCACCATCAACACAAGCAAAACTGTCTGTCTCTTTCAGCCTTCACCGGAGGTGCAATCTTCAATATTGCCGCAAATCAGCATTGGTGCTGAAGTATTGGAAACCACCTCCCGCTTCTGCTACCTTGGGAGTGTGATGTCGACTGACCAGCAGCTACACGTTGAGTTGCGTATTCGCGTGTCGAAGGCAGCGGCGGCATTGGGAAAGCTTGAGTGCCGAGTGTGGAACAACCATTAGCTTAGCATTCTCACAAAGCTGATGGTGTACAAATCCATGGTACTGTCCGTTCTTCTATACGGCAGTGAAACGTGGACGATGTGCCGTCGGGATGGGCGATATCTCGAGCGGTTCTATCAGCAGTGTCTGCGACGGCTTCTGCGCATCGATTGAGGCGACAGTTGCAGACACGGAAGTGTTGCGCCGAAGTAGGATGTATGCAGTGGACTGCATACTTTTACTGAGACACCTGAGATGGCTCGGTCATGTGAGCCGTATGGATTCAACATGCACGCATACATACATTCAATCCTACTGTTTCATTGTACATTAACTGATCACATTTTGTGCCCTTACTATGATCATGCTTATGCAGGCGTGTCTCGCGTAGTCGAGAATATACATTTTATTCATTTATTTAAATATTTAGTCCAGGAAACATTTTGGTCCCAACCGTCAACACTCTCCATTGACATCCTGTCCCTGAGTAAGCAAGGTGGACAAGCCTGGATACAGTATTGCAAGTGCGGCCTGACAAAGGCTGAGAATAACCCAACAACCATATCGCTCGCGATGGTTCCGATTGCCCTGCGAATCATTCACAACATTCTGAAGTGCTTGCACGCAGCTTTCCCCCAGTTCTCACTGGATTTAAGTTCGGAAAACTACGTGACCCCTAGGTCTACTAGTTGGGACACATGCTATAGTTCAGTCTCGCCAGGCCGGTAACGCGTTTGGGGACCATTTCACCCTAATCGTAAAATGGAACACTGCATGATTTACGGGCAACTGCCACAGAGCAGCCCAGTCCCAAAGTGTGTCAAGGACGAGTTGCAGTGTCTAGGGTCCATCGAGGTTGTACACTGTGTGACAAAACTTTAGGTCATCTGCAAACACGCGAGATGGTAGCTTCAGCAACTAGGATAGCTCATTAACATACAGATAAAATCACAATGGACCAAGTACTAAATCCTGTGTGACCTGACTGCACAATGAACAATGATTTATCACGGGATAAAAGCAAGTGTTTGACACGTCCCGTAGGATGGTTGAGGGGAATATGATGAAATCAAAGTATATCTGAGTCAGCTACCGAACGTCTGCCTAGATGAGTACTTCGATAAATTACATCAGTGTAAAATTTAAAATAAAATAGAGCGTAAACGTTCAGAAAGACACTACAGTGATCGTTGATGTAAGGAGTGAGAAAAGTAAAGTATGGTCGCTCAATTAGGTCCATTTGATACATAAATCCTGTTGAAAAGCATGCTTGGCGTAATCCACAATAGAGGAGCTTAGGTAACAAAATGTTGGGAGCTAAGAGCAACATCTAGCCGTTTTTTGAAAACATCCAAGGTAGGAGATGATATAACTGAGTCTGGGAGTGCGTTCCAGGGTTGGCAAACCCAAAGGGAAAAGTAATTTCGTCGACACTCTAGACCGCTATATTGTTCCTTCAACTTTAAGAAGTTACCCCTGAGCTGCGTGTTGTGGCTAAGTTTCAGCAAATGGCGGCATACGTGGTTGGGGTCACTCAGTATCTGATATACTAATATGAGATCACCGCGCAGCCTTCGATAGCGTCCGCTGAAAATTCCCAGCAACTTCAGCCTTCGGTGGTAAGAGTGATAGCGCAGGCCGTTTACATTTTTTGTGGCTCTTCGTTGTGGTGCCTCTATCGCTTCTAGGTCGCGTTTCAACCAAGGTTGCCAAGCTTGGATTGCGTACTCAACATGCGGGCGCACGTAGGAATTGTGAATCATTGGGAAGATTGATGGGTCAAAACTCCCCCCAATGCCCTTCGCAGCATGCCGACGTGCTGGTTGCCTCTTTTCGCAGCTACCTCACCTTGTTTTGAACAGTTGAGGTCGCTCTGTACGATCATACCAAGGTCACGTTCCTGGGAGCTGGTCTGCAATCGGTTTGTCCCAAGTAAATAGGTGTAGTTATGTCTATGGCGTAAGTGTACAACGCGACATTTGTCTACGTTGAACGGTAGGGCGTTTTGAACTGACCAGTTCGACACTGTGTTAAGATCGCACTGGAGCCGCTCGTGGTTTTCCGGTCCTCTGATCCTTCGCCATATCTTGATATCATCAGCGAAAAATAGGAAATCGGAAGTAATTGATCTCACCAAATCGTTAATGGACACCAAGAATAGACGAGGTCCAAGAACCGAGCCTTGTGGTACTCCATATGCCACATCGATTACATCAGACAATGAGTCACAAACTCTCACCACTAGCCGTCGTTCTTGTAGAAAATTGCCAATCCAACTCAGGATTGGTTCGCCAATGCCGTAGTTCCGAAACTTCTGAAGGAAAATGCGATGGTCTAAGCGATCAAACGCTTTTGAAAAGTCTAGGTAGATGACATCGACTCCTACTCCATCATCAACAGCTTCAGTCCAGCTATTACGTGCAATTAGTAGGTTAGTATTACACGAATGCTTTTGACGAAAGCCATGTTGCTCTGGGGCTATTAAGTTGTGGCTTTCCAGGTATTGCATCAGCGCATCCGCGATGATTGACTCCAACACAGAGGCCACAGAGGGCAAATTGCGGCCGCACGGTAGGTGGTAGACAGTAAGTGTGGACTGAGGACTGACTGCCGGAGAGACAGACTAGAGCCCACACGAACACACAGCTCTCTTTCTTCCGGAAATCTGGTGATCCAATATAGTGCGCGTCCTGATATTCCGTAGAACCAAAGCTTCAATGAGAAGCGAGAATGTGGTACAGTGTCATACGTTTTGGAGAAGTCAATAAACAGTGCATCTGCTCCAGGACCCCGATCCAAAGCATCCAACCAACCTTCGCGTGCAACTAGCAAATTAGTTATGCAGGAGTGGTCACTGCAACAACCGTGTTGAATTGGACTGAGCAGATCAAACTCTCGTAGATGGTTTTCAATCACATCCCTAGCCAACTTCTCAAATAACTTGACCAGTACGCTTGTCAAATTTATCAGTCTATAATTGGGAGGGAGATGCTTGTTGTTCATATTAAAAATCGGGCAGACGATAGCATCCTTCCAGTCTTTGGGCAAGGAACAGACGTGAAACGACAACCAAAACAAACATGTAAATGGACCACATGGTTTGCTTGCGAGTTCGTGCAAAAGTTTTGGGTGTATATCATACATATCGGATTTAACAAGATTTAGCCCTGGAAGAAAGTGGTGAATTGTGCATCCGAAATTGAGAAGTCGGTTAAACAGGAGCCCTGTGGGAGTCCCACCGCTAAGTCAACATGCGGAAACTGCTCCTTCCGAACACAATTCTCGACATACTGCGCACTGAGTAGACAGGCTTTTTCGTGATCATTATTGTCAGTGAAGTCGTCGCTGCCAAATAATACTGGGATAGATGAGCCAACGTTACCACGCTTTTGACGTAGGCGGAGAATTGTTTTGCGTTTTCGGAAGCTGAGAGCCACCTCCATCTCATGGCTAAGTCCAGTAGCTCGTAAAGGACTCTTATAAGAATTTCGAGCTTCACGATAACGCCGAGAAGTACATTCCGAGAGAGCTGTCTTACAGATCCGCCAGCGTCTCGTCCGTCTATTCATTAGCTGGTGTGCAACTGAGTCCAACCATGGTAGCTTTGCTTTGGCAAGCTTCTTCATCGAAAAAGGGATGTGGTGAGGGACATATTAGAGAGAAAAGACAAACGTATCCCAAGCCGTCTGTATATCACCATCTGGCAAGCTGATGCATGGAGAACTGACTGCCTTGGCTCTAATAGACTAAGAGTCGGTGGGCAAAATGTTCGGAGTTCGTGCCCTGCCTGAATCGTAGTCCCTAATGAGAGCACAACTGAATGACAAAAACACATGGTCACTGGTTCCCAAAGGAGGACCATACTCAAGGTCTTTCACAAAGTCAACCGACTTCGCGAAAAGTAGGTCAAAGACAGAAGTAGCGTGACTATCTATGTACCTGTTGAGTTGATCGACAAATTGCTGTAAGGGTACTTTCAATGGCAAATCGACAACCCTTTTGTCGCGGCCTCATAAGATAGGTCATGCCAATTTGCTTCAGGGACGATGAAGTCCCCAGTATCAGGTAGGTGTTTGCTGAGTGAGTCCGGATGAAGTCAATGAAACTCCTAGAAGCGCTATCAGAGCTCCTATACAGCAGCATAATTTTAAATTGCGTGGACTCGGTAATTGCGTTGAGTCAGTATAAAAAAGCAAGTAGATGCGAATCCAATAGGGCGCCAGTCGAAGGGTAATGGTGGGTTCGCAGTTTGTAACCGAGTAGACTAATTTGGTTTACCCTGCTCACAACGTTTCAAATTGTACCAACCAAAGTGCGCAAGCCACTCCCAACAACAAGTGAAAGATCCAAACAGCTCCCAAGACGATGTCTAGTTTAGGAATGCGTGTTCGACCATCTTATTAGTCAAATGCATACTTCCCCTAGTCTAAACGTGCGCCCGGTTAGCAGAAAACTTAATCAACTTATGAACGGTATGCTACTGTCGCTGGAAGGGAATATGCACCAGGAAAACACAGTGAATTTAAGAGAAGCAATAGTGCAAAATTTGCTGCGTTTGAACCAAGATTGATAAGGTCTCTATTGACGTTATCTCCCTCAATTTTGGAAGGCCAGGCGAAGACCGACCTTAGTTCCAATAATCAAACGCTACTCAGTACTACGAACATCAGGCACCACTAAAATGTGATCGATCAACTTCTGCCGGTCTTGACAACTTGCATCAGTAACAAGGATGGGACAACGGAACCCGAGTCTACTGCATCTGCAACCCAAGTCTCTGATCAAGTTCAAATCCTCCGAGACTCTAGTCACATATGCAGACGTCGCTGCAAAAGTCCATCTGTTGCAAACACCGCCAATAGAGTGCCAAACAGTAGACCATCATCACTTGGGATAAAGATCACCCGAACTTGCAGTTCAACGGAAGAAGCTCCAACAATAAATCCCTGACTGTCGCGGGCACAAATATCCCCGAATTTACGGCCATCACATCAAGACCAGTGGAACTCACTGTGCATTTTGGGGAATGTAAAGGCCAGCCCCGCAAACCAGGTGAGAGTTACTCGTCTCCCGAAATCCGCACACTACGCCAACCCTAAAAGTATTAGAGTGACACTGGAATCGGACATTGATGTAGAAAATGTGTTAACCTCAGAAATTGCGCTACAACACATGTCTTGTAAGGGACTCATCTCTCTTGAGGTCCATTGGAGCACGCGTCAATCGAAAAAACACCTGGGATGGACATACCAAGCTGGAGTGTCTAAGCACAATCTTTATTTATGACATCCTAGAACTTCCTTCCCTCGGTAGTCATGAGTCCGTTAAGCATGATTCGGAACAGTGGCGGTTCATTCGTGAAACACTTTCCTTGGACGACGTTGTGGAGAAATCATTCAAAAGGCTAGCTTTCGCACTAAAGCTTTTGGATCAGTCCGAGTAGACAGCAAACGAAGTGTTAGGAGGTTAGCGGCGACATCGGAAATGCCTTCCATCTGAACTTAGAGTAAAGGTTGCTGAAGCCTTGCAAATACCAGATTTGAACCTGCATGTAAAACAAACCTACCAGCGATTACGCAGGAGCATCACTTTACCGCTTGGTTACGCCATGCTGCCGTATATCCGAACGTAGAATGGGACGTACCTTGGCTAAATCAGTTTTGCGAACGACGTGCCATCATCACCCCGTCAAAAAACGAATAACAACCGACCACGCATCGGTCGGTATGGTATCACACTTGATTCCCTTAGCTCCCTGTGTGATCCTAACTTTATACCAATGCGCAAGGCCTTTACAATAAGCTGGCTGAACTGAAAGATCGCCAAATTTCAAAGCTATGCGATATCATCGGGGTCACGGTTATATAGTTGAACACTGGAATGACAGACGCTGAACTCTCTCCCGGGCATATCACTCATACGAAACGACCGGCTTACGAACGGAGCAGGGGTAATTCTTCATTACCGAAGCGACCTACAGTATGAGGCCGTTGAGGATTCCGACTTACAGTTTGCCAGTTCTCTTTGGTACCGCCTGCAATTACATGGCCGAGACACCTGTCTTATAGCTTTAGTGTATCGTCCTCCAAACGCTAGACGGGAAATGGGCTGCCACCTTGCGACAGCTTTAAGATGCAGTCTAAAGTGAAAGCACACATCCTTACCATGGGTGATTTCAACGTACACTGTTTAGAAACCCCTGCTACAATCGGAGAACAATACAATGCGGATTTGCAGGAGATTATAACCAGTGTTCTACTTTACAATAACGGTATTATGCCCACTCGTTTCAGCAGAGGTAAAAGACAATCCTTACTGGATCTTGTGTTTACCAACGAGGAACATACGATTGATGTTCTGATTGTAAACTGCTCTTTGAGTCATGGTGATCAGGCAGTCATCACGGACGCCGCGGATTTTTGGATCAACATGTGCTGGATACTACTTTTGCCACAGATTACTGTTTTAGCAGCGTTTTATCTGTGTGAATTGTGCACCATTATTCTTCTTTTGGCGTATTTTCCAAGCGGTGGAAATTTCGTGGCTATTCTTTGGCTAATTCCGGAGATCTCATTGATTTGCCATACCGCCATCTCTGTCCGCCATCTTGGATTTGCTCTAGCTTGTGATGCCGTCTCAATCTACTTGTGGTTCGTGTTCGAAAGTTGTGGGAAATAAGGCTCATGCACTTCGATGCTTCAGCTGTGATGTTTTGTTCCATATTTCGTGCATTGGCTTATCCGTTGACGTGTTTCGAAAATCGCTCGACATCCGACATCGGTTTTTTCAAGTTATATGTGATAAATGTCGCGGAATACGCAGCGACCGCAAACAACTACGGAAAAATCTCTCTTTCAGATAGAAACAAACCGTTCACCACGTGGGATCAAACGCCCTCGTGAAAGTACCTCTGTCACCTCGCCTTCTATTGTCTCTCCGCGATCTGCACCACCACCAGCGTCTTCGACCCCGGCAGAACCCCAGGTTCAATGTTTCCCACCGATGGAAGACTCAGACTTAGAAGCTACGAAATGCCGCTTCACTGATCGGTCCGTGAATTTCTGAGAGCCTGTCTGTGAACTTCTGAACACCGAGGATCCGTGGACCACTCAAAAGCGCAAGGGCCCACGTAATCGAGTTCAGACGTCACCTGCTGATAAACAACTACCCAATCAGTTAAGCGCCTCTAGTTCTGCTCCCACAGGTTCATCACTGATTTCGCTGAGGCGTCATAATCTCATGGTCTTCCACGTTCCGGAGTCAAAAGATGAAAACCCTCAGATACGTTATGATCACGATGTTGAGTTCCTCCAGGGGCTCATCGATAGACTCTTGGATGTGGGTGAGGACAGTGTGACGATTAAACAAGTAATCCGACTTGGCCAGAAAACTAACCAGTCATGTCGACCTCTGAGGATCACCTTTGCAAATCCTAATATGCCGCAGCTCATACTGTCTCGTCTGTCAAGGCTGAAAGGCATGAAAGTTCACATCCGCCGAGATTTGGAACCCGAGGACAGGGATCGTTTGAAGACTGCGGTCATTGAGCTCAAACGCCGTATAGAGGAAGGTGAGACTGACTTACAAGTTGTAAATTTTCGGGTGATCAAGAAGGGTGTACGAACCCGTATCAACCGTTTGCTCAACCTCCAGGCACGTCCCGCAGTACCTCCCAGGACCTCCGTGTCGCATTCGCCAACGTGTGCAGCCTAATGAACAAACGTGACGAACTGTGCCACTTCGCTGTCTCGGAGCGGCCGGACATTTTAGGACTTGCAGAGACATGGCTGAACTCTGACATCATAACCCAAGAAGTCGTGTTGTCAGGATACTCTTGTTTCCGATGTGACCGAAAATCAAAGGCTCACGGTGGTGTTCTGTTGTACATAAAATCGTCACTATCTGGCAAACTTATCAGTACCTATCGGAGCGAGGATAGTTTATGCGAGCAATTGTGGTGCACAATCCGTCTCAGGCGCGCAGAACTAATTGTGGGGGTTATCTACCGGAGCCCATGAAACAGTTGCTGCGATTGGATACCACATGTACAGAAGCACATGAGCCGCCCTCAGTTCTTACTGATGGGGGATCTAAATTTACCTAAGATAATTTGGCCAGATGTTCGACTTCTTCCCGGTCATGGCAACGTTGAGGCTCAATTCGCTAAAATGACTATTGAAATTGGGGCAACGCAACATGTCATCCAACCGACGCGCGTAACTCCGTACTCGGCATCTTGTCTGGACCTAATGTTTACGAGCTGCGAGCAAAAGCTAAAAGAGATCAGAGTCATCGAACCTCTGGCGAACAGTGACCACTGCTCTATTGTAGCAAGCTTAGAACTGTGGTTACCATATTACAATCAACAGAAGCCGACATTCAACTACTGGAAGACACACTTCAACGGACTCGTCCAAGCCGCAAGTCAGACTGATTGGACACTACCACATGATGCGTCACTTGAGGCGTGGTGGTCATTAATAAAGGGGAGGGTTAACTCGCTCTGTACTCGGTTCGTTCCCCTTAAGTATCCAAAAATCGGACCTGTCAAACCGCATTGGTTTGATAGGGAATACAGACAGTTAGCGCGACGACGTCGTAAACTTTGGGATAGATACATCAGCTCGGGTTGTGATGAAGATTACGCGGTGTACAAGAAACAGCGTAACTTATATAACGCCGCAAAGATCAAGAAACGCCGGCAGTTCGAAGAGGAGCTAGCATCCTCGGCCACAACTGCACCCAAGCGAATATTTGCCTACTTGAAACGTCAACTGAAACCTGGAGACGACCTACCGGTCTTAGAGAGCTTAGACGGGAAGACACTCATTTCAAGCGCGGAGCGCGCGGACGCCCTGGCTACGCACTTCCTCACTGTATTTTCCAGTAAACCGGCGGCTGTTCCAGTACCGGCACAGGTTGCGCAAGTCTTGCTCGACAGCCTACAATGTGATGCAGTCGAAGTACATCAGCTACTCATCGACCTCAATGGTGCAAAGCCCCCCGGGCCAGACGGACTTCACCCACTAATACTCAAGTCCCTATCGATTATCATCTCACCAGTTGTGACAAACCTTTTCAATAGATCGCTCTCTGAAGGATCCGTCCCGAACGACTGGAAATGCTCGATAGTTAAACCGCTTCCCAAGGGTGGTGATCCGAGTAAAATAGAGAACTATAGACCGATCTGTTTGACTTCGGTATTATCCAAAGTTCTCGAGAAGGTTGTGAAAAAGTGTCTGCTGTCGTTCTTCGAATCGATGGACGTATTGACGCCAGCGCAACACGACTTTACGAAAGGGCGATCCTGCATCACCAACTTGATGTACGCAAACCACCAGTGGGTTCGAGCTCTCAATGAACAGAAGGATGTTGACGTGGTGTACATCGACTTTAGTAAGGCGTTTGACAGAGTGAACCACGAGGTACTCCTTCGTAAACTGAGGAAATACGGAATCGGTGGCACGTTACTTCAGTGGATACAAGAGTTTATTGTGGGACGAAGGTTTAGAGTACAGGTCAATGACTATCTGACAGAATGGTTCCCATCGACCAGTGGCGTGCCTCAAGGAACTGTACTTGGGCCAGCATTATTTCTTATTCATATCAACGGTCTTCCGCAGCAGCTCCAGTCACCATGTGTCCTGTTTGCAGATGATTTGAAAATCTGGAGGATCATTGAAAACCAGGACGACTGCGCTCGCCTCCAGCATGACTTAGAGCGACTGTCAACGTGGTACACTGAAATGCAACTCCCTCTTAACGCAAGCAAGTCGGAGTTCATCAGTATCACCAGACGTCCAGCCACTCGATCATACACCTTGGGCGGCCAGTTGCTCCATCCCAACACATCTGTCAGAGACTTAGGAGTTCTCTCACGACATGATTTAAGATCACTAGAAAATACAGAGAAATTGTACCGTGCGGGACTTCGTATGCTCTGGGCATTACGACGCAGTTTCTCCACATGGTCCGAAGAAACCGTCCCTCGTCTAATCACCTCGCTCATTAGACCATTCGTTGAATACAGTGCCCCAGCTTACCATCCGATAACCCAATGGGAAACTGAAAAACTGGAGAAAATACAGCATATCGCAACTGGAATGATACCAAGTCTACGAAAGCTTCCATATGAAAAACGTTGTGAAAGGCTCGGACTGTACACACTATCCTATCGCCGAGTAAGAATTGATCTTATTATGACCCATCGAGTACTACACTTGAATCACTTCCCCATACTGCGGCCAATATTTCACCTGCGAGAACCCTGTAACACCCGAGGACATCGTTACAAACTCAGGGTCCCCAGCATGAACAAAGTATCACATCAGCTTTGTATCGAACGAAGAATCGTAAACTTATGGAATACACTACCAGAAGGATTAATAGAGGCCGATTCTGTGAAGTGTTTTAAAACCCGTATCGACGATTATTTTGGAAACCTGTGCTTTTGTGAAACGATGCACATACAGTGCCAAAAGAAGACATTGTATGTCCGGAAATAATGACGCTAGTACAAATTTCTAACCGAACACGGATAAACGATTAACGGACCAAACACAACTGCTGATAATTCACAAGTAAATTCTGATTTTTCGTGATTCGATAGAGTTGTACAGAAACCTTTCTACTTGATCTTAAATACAGTCTCAGTCTCATCAGTTTCGGCTTTATCTGCCAAGCGGAATGTCGCCACCAGCACCCTGAGATGGCGCGTACCATTATGCGCTACGGCCGCTTAACCCAGCTCATCAGTGCGACAACTTGGTCGTTCCTCGCTGAAGACCACCCGAAGTCGCTTGTCTTGAATTCGTCAACAAGTTTAATCAAGTGGTTATGGATGCCACAGAGACAAGCGTTTGCAATGGGTCTATAACCGTGTCATACACGAGTAGAACTAGAAAATGGATGACTACATGCCACGCAGTCTGGCAAGAGTATAGACCATCACCAACGCCAGATAATTGCGACAACTAGGCAGTTCATCTTAACCAATGCACTCAGCTGCTCAGAGATGACAAAGTCGCATATCAACAGAACGTAACGAAAACTTTCAACGCTAACTACGAACTGCTGTACAAGTATGTTAATGGCCGACGTAAGGTGAAGCAGGGAATTCCTCTACTCTGGACGTTTGATGATCCAACAAGAAGAGTTACTGAAGCAGAAATGCGTTGCGGACGCAAAATGTTCCCAAATCTAAGAGGGTCTAAACATCAAGCCATCTTACTGCCGAAGTTATACTGCAGAAGCTGACGTCTCTTCGCAACCACAGCTCCTCTGGAGTCAACACTATTCGCCCAGAGGCACTAGGAGCAGATTCCTGCGGTGTGGAAGCTTGGAATATAACCCCGACTCACAAAGGGGGAAGCATGACTGAGTCCTCAAACTACCGCCCAGTGTCTCTTATCCCTGTATTGTCCAATTCCATGGAATCCATCGTTCGAAATAATTCGGAACACTGGTAGCCCGGGTTGGTTGCTCACTTGTTGAGAATCCATTGTTGCCAATGCATTGGTGTGTTACCTAGAAAATTGTAGGATTATTGCTCCCGAGCAATACGGTTTTCGTCGAGTGCGATCAGGTACAACGGATTTATTAAGCGCACGAAGTTGATGGACCAAGTCAACTGAGGTTGGAGAGGCAGTTGATGTGATCTACTTGGATTTGTCGAAGGCATTCGATTGTTTAGACCATCGGATTCTCCTTTTCAGGCTCCAATATTATGGGATCGAGGACCTTCGCTTGAGTTGGATCGAAAACTTTTCCCGGAGTTCCTTCTGACCCCATGACAGTCGAGTCCGGTGTGCCCCAGGGCTCAGTTCTAGGTCCACGATTGTTTTTGGTATTCATCAATGATCTTGCACGGGCAATCGCTTCAAATTTCCTGCTTTTTGTTGGCGATATCAAGATGTGGTACAGAATTCAGGCGGATGCAGATCAGAATTTACTTCAACGTGCCCTAGATGTAGTACATCAGTGGTCAACCCGAAATCTGCTATAGTGCAACGCGGGTAAATGCAGGGTGCTCTTCATACGAGACTGGAGTACCTATTCCTACAAGCTAGGAACGCAAGTACTGCAGCGGTCATCCGTCGAATTCGACCTTGGAGTGCCTGTTCAGAATAACTTGGGTTGTTCCAAGCAATCCACAAAAAGCATCGAAAACTGGTAAGTAGCATGTCGGCTTGCTACGACGGGCATTCAGACAAGTAGATACCACTATTTTCAGACAGATGTTGAATGCGTATGTTGGCCCCCATGTAGAATACGCAATCCAAGCATGGCAGCCATAGCTGAAGCACGACCTTACTGCACTGGACAAAGCTCAACGTCGAACTTTCAAATACACTATTGAAATGCGCCACCTTCCATACGAGCAGAGGCTGAGACCTTTTAAAGTATTCAGCGGGCGGTAGCGCCGATTACGAGGCGGGTTGATTATGGCATACCTGATTGTACACAATCCAGATCATTTGTGCCGCCCTTTACTGCAACTCAGCAATAAAACCAAACTTAGATGTCACTCTTTGAAATCAGCAGAGCAGTATAGCCGTCTGGAGTGGTGTATATATCTCTTTTCCACTCATATGTCAACTATGGTACGCTCTCTTCGAATCGGTTATTTCTCTCTCCACGCTTGCCAGTTGAAAAACCGGTTGGATGACCCACTCCGTCACTTACATTTTGTTACTTGACAGTACTCGCCATAGTACTCCCGGGAAATATCATGGATCTATTCCTTTCACCTATTGAAGCTATGGAAACACTCAGAGTGCACGGTTACTGCATTAAATACCTTAAGTCCATTCTTTTGACAGTAAAACTACCAACTGTATTTTTTCATTAACGATTTTCGATAACCCATCAGACTACCCAACGGGGTGTGTTAAACAGTGCTTCTTAACCCGTTTAAAATCATTGTTCATTGCCAAGTTGTCGCAGCAACGGTTTATATTGCACGCCGAGGAAGCTGGTCAATGGGCATACGGAGGACATGACCTAGCCAACCTAAGTGGTCAAAATTCAGCAAACACTAAAATGAGTAACCAGAACGTTTTATGCCAAAAACCAACTGGTGGACCTCAGCATTGCTCACCCAGTGTTCCCACCAGACGTGGGCAGTACTCCGCAAGCACTGTGGTCGAACACTGCCAAGCGATTAATTTCTTCAACGAGAATTGGTCAAGTCTCCGACAGTACAGTAGAACTGGTCTTAACGCAACGTTATACACCATAACTTTCACTGACAGACTGATATCCCGCCGTCTCCATATATATTGGGGCCTCTGGAAATCCATACGGGCCCTGTTGTTACACGAAGTAACCTACCCTGTGACGCGACCACCAGAGGTAACAGAGTAACCAATGTATATGAACCGATCCAGCACTTCGAGTGGCTGTTCGCTAATCGCCAAAACTGGAGGTATATCGGTCCGGTCTTCCAACAATGTTTTGCAATTTGATGGTGATAAGCACAAACCAAGTTGTGCAGCGCTACGAGTCACTCTGTGCGGAGGTGTTTGTATAGTCACTGCGTCAGACCAAGGGATAGCTGTCGTCCGCATACTCCAGGTTTGTCATTCGGTCGCCTGGGAAAACTTCCACTCCAGTATTGTCTGAAAAAATGAGTTATTCCTGATCAGTTCCAACACAAAGTTGAAGAGGAAAGGAGATTTAGGACAACTCTGGCGAACACCACTTATTGTAGGGAACTCAGGAGGCAGTTTTCCGGAGACACTTACACGGCCTCGGGAATCACGGTGGAGAGAATTCAGAATGGAACTGAGTTTAGCTGACATGCTCCTCATAAGTAGGCACTGCCACAAGCTGGCGCGGTCTACAGACACGAAGGTAGCCTTCGATTCAATGAAAGCCAATATAGTTGGCCGCCTGTAAATGTGTCTCTGTCGGACACTTGGTGAAGAGTATATATATGGTCGCTGCGACAATGACCAGAGCGGAAGCCAGCCTGGCTATCAGTGAATCGGTTCCCACGTGGACCAGCAAATAAATAAATATAAATAGATAAGTGGTATATTCCTCGGCGATGCGAAGCAGTCCAAATATGCGGTCTGATCAGTGTGTAGAGCAGGATCGCACGAAATAAGTAATAGTTCACGCATTTTACTATAGATCCAAAACGCGTGTTGCGCTGTTGATCGTCGTCGGTCTGCTAGCCTCGTTTATCTATCATCGGATCTAACGCGTCGAATTATTGTGCTGACTAAGTCCTGTCTCCCGACCGGATTTTGTGACTAACTGACGGCATAGTGAGGATCGTGCTTTACCAGCATTTTTATTTATAGACTGAGAGTTCTTTTTATGTAACTAATCCCTTTTATTTTGGCCTTTACATAACATACTAAACTTTGAAGTACCCGCCACTTATAGTTTTGCTTCCAGCCTTTTCCCGACAAAGCAACGGTTTCAATTATCGCCAAGATGGAGCACAAGGAAATCCTCTCGGCTATGCTGAGGATGACTGCATCGACTTTCTGCAAAGTCTCTTGCCAACCAATATTCTAAAAATCTGGACACTGCACCCTTAATTGTATGGCTCACTGGCGGTCCTTGATGTCAATGGAACGATCTTTGGATGAATATGGTTCATTCAGCCTAAGAAATGCAGAACGTTTTGCTTCTGGGATAAATATGCTGATATCTTGTACCTGTAATCAACTGTAGCCGTCCGGAATGTTAGTTCTGATGATGATTGGACCTCAATGAATACTTATATGCGAATCTGAATTTAGACCAGAAATCAGTTCAGGGTTAAGAATTCTTTTCGGTAAAC
Source organism: Dicrocoelium dendriticum (assembly GCA_944474145.2). Taxonomy (NCBI): domain Eukaryota; kingdom Metazoa; phylum Platyhelminthes; class Trematoda; order Plagiorchiida; family Dicrocoeliidae; genus Dicrocoelium; species Dicrocoelium dendriticum. Next base: position 77,686,118 of record OX104065.1, on the reverse strand, counting down.
TCTCTTCAAACCCAAACGTTTACATAACACTGATTGTGTGGGGTAGGCGTCAAATCGGGCTGATCTTGGTTCATCTGATTACAATGAGAATATTTGTTGTGCTGAAAATCAGCATTGCCCGTGATTCGTTGAAGATTTTGAATGAGTATCTGAATTTCAGTACTCGGCTGGAGGAATCCATGGTTGAATTGGAATTTCTGAATGAATGCGTACAGGCAAGCCGCTATCCAAAACACTTCTGGAGAGAGATACGGCGCTGTGGCCTCTACCCAAACGTAAAAAATTTGAAAAGGCATGCACTCAATTATGTGGACACCATCCGCGTTAAAGTGTCGGAGCTGGAGAGATACATTTCGCAAAGGTTTCCATCGGTGTTAAGCCTGTCTGAGGATCTGAGACGGCCTTTTGTGGAATATGTAGAATTGGTTAATCTGAAAATGGGAGCAATAAAGCCGAGGAAATTACTTAGTACCCTTAACAACTAGGTCCCACAATTGACCTTTCCGAATAACCCGGAACGGTATGTGCCCAACCTTTCCAGTGCAGTACTAAGCCCGACACAGCTGGAAGTGTTATCATTAGGCCCCAAATTTTGTATTCCATGTAAGAAAATAGATCAGGCAGCCTTAGAAATGCAGTTTGAAAGCCTGATGTACAAACTAGAGACCTGTTTCCAACATCTTCTAGTGATGTTGAGAAGCTAAAAGCTAGTCTAGTGAATAGTTGTCATGAATATGTTAAGGCTAAATCATCTAGTAATGGTATTATTTCAAGGGAGCGAATACAGGCAATTAAAGAGTTACGGTTAACCAATGAATTAATTATCTCTAGACCAGATAAAGGATCCGGCATAGTGTTACTAGATAAGGTGGATTATATCTGTAAAATACAGCACATCCTCAGTGACGAAAGTAAGTTCCAGAAGCTTATGGCCGGAAAGGACAACACAGGGGAGTTAGAGAAACAGTTGACCGGCTGCCTCAGGCGAATGATGCAGGCCAAACTTATCACAAAGAGCGAATACGAAAAGTTGAAGTCTTCAGGTGGATACCTACCGAGATTATATGGCCTTCCTAAAGTTCACAAGTAAGGCGCCCCAATGCGTCCAATCTTGGACATGGTGGGTTCTCCCCAGCATTTGTTGGCCCAATGGATGGTGAACAAATTGCAACCGTTACGGGATATGGTTTGCACTTACTGCGTGAGAGACTCCTTCGAATCTATTGTGTAGATATCTGGACTCAACTTTACTAACAAAAGGAGGATAACTTTTGATGCCCAGTCGCTGTTTACAAAAATCCCACTGCTCGAAACGGTGGAATACGTGTGCGAGTTGACCCGGCAACTACCAACATACGCTACCTTTCCGGAGGATTTGCTAAAGGAGATACTATTTTGCTGCACGTTAAATGTTCAATTCACGTTCAATGGTGAGATGTACCGTCAGATTGATGGAGTGGCCATGGGATCTCCTTTGGGGCCGTTGTTGGCTGACATCGTTGTGGCGAAATTAGAACATGGCCCACTGAGGACGCATATCTGTGGAACTGAAATGTACGTACGGTATGTCGATGACACCTTCGTGCTTTGCGAATCCGAAAAGCATACAGAACAGTTGCTGAAGGCCTTTAATGACGCACATGAGAATCCACGCTTCACCTGTGAGCACGAAAATGAAAACCACTTACCTTTCTTGGATGTAGAAGTCATCCGCAACTCGGACGGCTCAGGTAGCAGAAAGGTACACAGAAAGCATACGTGGACTGGACAGTACACTAACTTTCACAGCGCAGTGCCTTTACAGTACAAGAGGAGTTTAATCCGATATCTTGCCTTCAGGGCGCGCAGTATTTGCACTCCGGATACCGTCAACGAAGAGCTACAGAGAATCAGCGACGCCCTTCGTGAAAATGGTTACCCCGATAAGTTTATCATGAAGCATATGAAAGAACGAAAGCGAAAGCCACCTAGAAGCATTGCTCCCAAGAAAGAGCTATCATACATTTGCCATTTAAGGGCGATACTGCAGCTGATATCTCGACGTCTGGAAGATGCTGTTGAGAAAACTTATTTCGCAGCCCGCTTAAGAATTGTTTACCACAACAAGCAATTGCTTGCAAAACCTTTGAAAGATAGTCTGCTATCGTTGACCCGTTCAATGCTCGTTTATCAGTACTCGTGCTCCTGTGGTGCACGACAAGTGGGTGGCACAACGAGACGTCTATCCCAGAGGATTCGCGAGCACATCCCGGCGTGGTTTTACAAAGGCGAAATGAGGTCCTCAGACAGCTCAATCACGTCGCACCTCCTCGAAAGTGGCCATACTGCATCTGAGAATGACTTTAAAGTCATCTACTCCCTACCTGAACGCTTCTCATAAGGAATCCGAAAGCAAATCTTGTCTATTTCCGAGGCTATTTACATCCATCATCTGAAGCCGGAATTATGTATACATAAACGATTCACACGGCCGATACTACTACCGTGGCTGACTGACATGGTTACTTAACTACCCGTTGTGACCTTATCTACTCACTTTGGGCCGCTGAAGCTTGTATTAATTTCATTTGGTGTACTTTTCTTACCATCTGTAGCCGCCTTCAGTCATCGATCTCGACCTTTCAAACACCTTAGAAATCAATACCAGCCCGATTTGACGCTTACCCCACACAATCAGTGTTATGTAAACGTTTGGGTCTGAAGAGAGTTTACCGAAAAGAATTCTTCATCCTGAACTGATTTCTGATCTGGATTCATCCGATGACTCGTTCAAGCCGCAAGTCAGACTGATTGGACACTACCACATGATGCGTGGTGGTCATTAATAAAGGGGAAGGTTAACTCGCTCTGTACTCGGTTCGTTCCCCTTAAGTATCCAAAAATCGGACCTGTCAAACCGCATTGGTTTGATAGGGAATACAGACAGTTAGCGCGACGACGTCGTAAACTTTGGGATAGATACATCAGCTCGGGTTGTGATGAAGATTACGCGGTGTACAAGAAACAGCGTAACTTATATAACGCCGCAAAGATCAAGAAACGCCGGCAGTTCGAAGAGGAGCTAGCATCCTCGGCCACAACTGCACCCAAGCGAATATTTGCCTACTTGAAACGTCAACTGAAACCTGGAGACGACCTACCGGTCTTAGAGAGCTTAGACGGGAAGACACTCATTTCAAGCGCGGAGCGCGCGGACGCCCTGGCTACGCACTTCCTCACTGTATTTTCCAGTAAACCGGCGGCTGTTCCAGTACCGGCACAGGTTGCGCAAGTCTTGCTCGACAGCCTACAATGTGATGCAGTCGAAGTACATCAGCTACTCATCGACCTCAATGGTGCAAAGCCCCCCGGGCCAGACGGACTTCACCCACTAATACTCAAGTCCCTATCGATTATCATCTCACCAGTTGTGACAAACCTTTTCAATAGATCGCTCTCTGAAGGATCCGTCCCGAACGACTGGAAATGCTCGATAGTTAAACCGCTTCCCAAGGGTGGTGATCCGAGTAAAATAGAGAACTATAGACCGATCTGTTTGACTTCAGTATTATCCAAAGTTCTCGAGAAGGTTGTGAAAAAGTGTCTGCTGTCGTTCTTCGAATCGATGGACGTATTGACGCCAGCGCAACACGGCTTTACGAAAGGGCGATCCTGCATCACCAACTTGATGTACGCAAACCACCAGTGGGTTCGAGCTCTCAATGAACAGAAGGATGTTGACGTGGTGTACATCGACTTTAGTAAGGCGTTTGACAGAGTGAACCACGAGGTACTCCTTCGTAAACTGAGGAAATACGGAATCGGTGGCACGTTACTTCAGTGGATACAAGAGTTTATTGTGGGACGAAGGTTTAGAGTACAGGTCAATGACTATCTGACAGAATGGTTCCCATCGACCAGTGGCGTGCCTCAAGGAACTGTACTTGGGCCAGCATTATTTCTTATTCATATCAACGATCTTCCGCAGCAGCTCCAGTCACCATGTGTCCTGTTTGCAGATGATTTGAAAATCTGGAGGATCATTGAAAACCAGGACGACTGCGCTCGCCTCCAGCATGACTTAGAGCGACTGTCAACGTGGTCCACTGAAATGCAACTCCCTCTTAACGCAAGCAAGTCGGAGTTCATCAGTATCACCAGACGTCCAGCCACTCGATCATACACCTTGGGCGGCCAGTTGCTCCATCCCAACACATCTGTCAGAGACTTAGGAGTTCTCTCACGACATGATTTAAGATCACTAGAAAATACAGAGAAATTGTACCGTGCGGGACTTCGTATGCTCTGGGCATTACGACGCAGTTTCTCCACATGGTCCGAAGAAACCGTCCCTCGTCTATTCACCTCGCTCATTAGACCAATCCTTGAATACAGTGCCCCAGCTTACCATCCGATAACCCAATGGGAAACTGAAAAACTGGAGAAAATACAGCATATCGCAACTAGAATGATACCAAGTCTACGAAAGCTTCCATATGAAAAACGTTGTGAAAGGCTCGGACTGTACACACTATCCTATCGCCGAGTAAGAATTGATCTTATTATGACCCATCGAGTACTACACTTGAATCACTTCCCCATACTGCGGCCAATATTTCACCTGCGAGAACCCTGTAACACCCGAGGACATCGTTACAAACTCAGGGTCCCCAGCATGAACAAAGTATCACATCAGCTTTGTATCGAACGAAGAATCGTAAACTTATGGAATACACTACCAGAAGGATTAATAGAGGCCGATTCTGTGAAGTGTTTTAAAACCCGTATCGACGATTATTTTGGAAACCTGTGCTTTTGTGAAACGATGCACATACAGTGCCAAAAGAAGACATTGTATGTCCGGAAATAATGACGCTAGTACAAATTTCTAACCGAACACGGATAAACGATTAACGGACCAAACACAACTGCTGATAATTCACAAGTAAATTTTGATTTTTCGTGATTCGATAGAGTTGTACAGAAACCTTTCTACTTGCTCTTAAATACAGTCTCAGTCTCAGAATATGTGCTGTGCTAAAAGTCAGCATTGCCCGTGATTCGTTGAAGAATCTGAATTCCCCTGATTAAAATACGGGATTTCTATCACCGGCTTGGTTTATATACGTTCTCTGGCTAGTCCTATTCTCAAAAACCAACCTAAGGATATGATATTAAAGGGCATCGCTGTGGGACATGGTTTGAACAGCTACCGTTCCGACGACAATCCGCTGTTGTACTTCATCTACTATCATGGACTCATCGACGGAATGTCCAGCGGGCTCACAAGCCCAGCAAAGCCTCTCATACTTCGTTATAAGCGGTTACAAGAGCTCCTCTACTGTGATGGAGGCTATGCACGCCAATCTACCACCCACGTCAAATTGGGCGCATTACAGCATCGTGTCATAAAAACTACGTCGCACCTACATGGACATGTCGGATCACTACCAAATAATATTGGGCGCAAACGTCCAAACATTGGTTTAATACGATGATACCGATGGATCGTATTTAGAAACGGAAAGTAGCGAACAAGCTTGTTTTCAGGGCATCATCATCAGGCTAATACAACCACAATAAAGCAAGCTACAATAGACACAATGGGTTTAAATGTGTTCACTGAAGCAAAGTAACTAATCGATAAGTCTACGTGCTTGGTCCGGTTGAGGCGAGGTCAGGTGAAGTGGCGTGAGTGTCAGTGTTAGTCGCGTTGGTCTGAGGCCAAGGCAGGGTTAAAGTGTGGACGAGTTTTTTCTGTGCACATAGGTCCGGGTTATAGAGCCGAATTGCGATCGCTTCCGCTGCCGACAGCGCGCGACACCCGACTGCCCGTGTGTGGGACACAGTAAATCGGTGTGAATACGTCATGCGAATTGATTTGATGGTCGGAGCCTACTAGATGCGACACTACTGCACTCGTTACATTCTTCCTCGCGCCGCTGTAGGAGCCAAGCTGGGCAATTCTCCCGAGCCCTAACAGACAGTTGCCTGGTTGTATCCCCAATATACCTTGCTCGACATGAGCAAATGGTACACACAGGAGATCTGCGACCGAGATATCCTGTCTTTAATTTGTTGGCGCACAATCGGCGTTGAGGTGAAGCTTACGCGTAGATTAGCGGCAAAATACGTTCTCTCTGTTGCTAAGGAAAGTCTTCGGGCGGTCCGTTCCGCTATCGCGACCCCCTTAAATGGTAACGATAAGTATACCATCCGCTTCTCCGCAGAAACGGGTTTGAGCTTTTGTACTCGCGGTTCCATGTGCCTTTGGATGAATTTTCCAGGGTACCCATTACGTAATGTGAGCTCTCCCCATGATGAGTACGGAATTTGCAAATACATGTGTCGAGATGCTTCAAAAAAGCTGGCTCCATCCAGATGTTGAGGACGTTTATCCAACTCAGTGACTACTGTGTCATAAGGAGAGACAAACCTGGAAAGCCGCATAATCGTGGAGGAGACGACATCAGTTACGTCAACGAACTCCGGTGTAAATCGGTGGTCTTGTTGTTTACATTCTCAACATCGATGGTTAGTTGCTGTTTAATTGAATGTAAGCCAAAATTTTTGAGCGTTTTCATTCTGTAATTAATGGACACCACCGGCTGAGTTGAAGAACTTTGCCGATTATTTTTCTCCAGCGTTACTGCCCAAAATTGAGAGATCCCTCTGTATCCTTGTTGGTGATTTCAACAAGAGTGACAGCATTCATCAGATCAATCGGTCTAACAAACATGGCGAACTTCGAAGCCAGACTGAATGCATAGTTCGATTTCGTCTTCACAAATAAAACTCAGTTATTTTCTATACTAAAAGGCACTCCTCTGGGCAACTCAGGTCAATGCATTCTGAAGGTATGCGCAGTCATGTACTGCAAGACCAAGCGTGTCTGTTTCACAAAGAAGCCATTCACAACCGTCAGGCGGAGAGACTGCTCGACAGAAAATATTGCAAAACTCTAAGCGACGTTAGCTTCAACTGACTTTACAGTCTTCAAGAAGGAAAAGCTATTTTGGAGTGCGATCATTTTACTGAATACAGTAAACCCTACTTCAATTTGTACTTCTCCGTTGAGACCATCTACCTACGGATAAAAAGATTTTTCCCGCCGTTACTGAAGCAACTTAAGCGAAATAAAGAAAAGGCCTATAAATACAAAATGACTGCGAAACTTAAATGACTCTCTTTGGCAATCAAAGCCGAGATAAAAAGGTTGAACCGCTTATCCATCAAGACAGTTCTGGGCTCTCACGATTGTCGCGATCTCTGGAGACTACGGAAACACTAATGTGGCCAAAGTGCTCACAAGCGCATTGATAAACATGGATGTGCACAAACTTAACGCTGAATTTGTTCTTCTCAATAGGGAATGTAATATTTGACCCATTTCAACAACACAGGTCAGTAGTCACTTTGACAGGCAAATTGTTTGCCGTGAACTCAAAAAACTGAAGATAAACAAGGCCACTGGCCCCGATGCATTGTCACCGATTGTACTAAAGCAATGTGCATACTACCTTGCGGAACAATTGGCCGAAATTTTTGACCGATGTCATATGGAAGGCACGATCCCTAAAATTTGGAGACCTATTAGGATAAAACAGTTCCAAAGAAGGACTCACGAAAGTATCATCCAATGTACATCAGTGATGTAGAAGCCGTTGGAGAAACTTGCGCATCACATTATCACACGTACCAATGAAGATGATAAATGGTTGGTGGCATCCGGTTTCGGATTTGCCTGTCACTGTGGCAAGCCACAGGACGCCTGCGCCTACAGAGGGACCATGGCTTCCTTGCAGTGCATCACCCATAGTTCCATTCACACACCCCATATCCAGTGTAAATCCGAAGCAATAAGACCGGGAGGCATGTGGATGGGAGCCACGTTTCACCAACCGAGCCGGCCCACACTCCTTCACAGGCAAACACAAGCACGCTGTATTTGGGAATCAATCGTACACAAGGCGTTGGCTGGACCGTAGTCCGCTGCACACTGAGTGCATGGAACCACTCTTCGAGTCTACAACCGCCACAAGGATCGTGAACCCCGTCCACTCCAGCAACGACCAGGTGTATCCTGGAGCCAGTAGGGACGAGGTAGTGGGTAACAGACAGGTAGACACCTTGTAAACATGCACATCAAGCGCAGCAACACCAAAGATATTAGGCAACAGCCAATCACTTGAAACGACAACATGAAATAAAATAAATAGGATAATGCATACAGATACGGAGACATAACTCTTCAATTAACAGGCGTATAAAAATTGATTACGAAGGAAAAGGCGATAAGTTCAAGACGACAGAAAATATATTTTAAGCAAATGCCACAAATGCGAAAATGTTATCGAAGTAAACTACAGTTAACTTAAGCGACATGTGCAAGTTTATAGAAGATAGCTCAGGTTGACAATAATGTGAGATAAAAAAGAAACAGGACAATATAATAAAACAAACAGCTGAAATAAAGAGATACAACATGCAAGCACGCAGTTAATAAATCGAATGTAGCGCACCTACAAACGCTGCACCGGTTCTGCCTACGTTCTCTGCAGGACCCGTCGTACTTCGGTCGTGGTCCCGAGTGGCCTCGCTCATGGCTTACCAGGTCTGCCTGACTCAAGCACTCAAGACCGCATGTGCTACAGCAACATGCGCTCGATGTCGACGGAGTAGAACCCAACGGAGAGGGTCTTTTCCGCACACGCCGTTTTCTCTCTGCATGCACGACGGCTTTCCCTTGCACCTAGGCAAAGGAGTACGTGATCAGATAGCACCATGCACGCCGATCAACAGCCTCCGACTCGCACGAGTTGCCATCAAGATTAGAACGCGAATGGCTCACTTTTATCATGTCATGGTAACGTATAACCTTGGTTTCTCTACATGCCGCTTCTCAATACTCAGCTGACCATATAACAGTTCCATCGGTAACCGCGTAGAATCCATACGCCAAACATAACCGGCAACCTCAGGTGTCTCAGCAAAAGTATGCAGTCCACTGCATACATTAAACTTCGAAGCAACACTTCCGAGTCGGTAACTCCGTCGCATCATCCGATGCGCATAATCCGTCGCAAACCCTGTATGTGGAACCGTTCGAGATATCACACATCCCAATGGTACATCGTGCAAGTTTCAGTGATGTACAGAAAAAGGGACAGCATCATGGATTTGTACACCAACAACTTCGTGCCAATGGTAAGCTGATGGTTGTCCCATATTCCCTATCCTAGCTTCCCGAATCCCGCCGCTGCCTTCGAGACGCGGATACGTAGCTCAATGTGAAGCTGCTGGTCAGTAAACATCACAATGGCAAGGTAGTAGAAGCGAGAGTTGGTTTCCAATACTTCAGCACCAAGGCAGATTCCCCGCACAATTGCAGATCGCACCTCTGGTGAAGGTTGTAAGAGACAGACAGTTTTGCTAAAATACACCACTGCTTCAAACTGGAGCAAACTACAAAGTCATCCGACGTCTCTCCAATCCCCTCTACCCTCGCACGCATACCACTGTGTAGACATTCAAGTAAACTTACAACCAAACCAAACTTGCAACCAAACTTACCCAACACCAGCCACAATGTCTCGCGGTTCACCGTATCAAATGCATTGGTGAAATCAGTCAACAGCGAGTACAACCGCTGGTGTCGTTCTGTGCACTGCTCCTGCAACTGACCAGCCGCAAACACCATATCTATAATGCTGCGACCCGAAAGGAATCCACACTGCTCTTCCGCCACGTTCGGTTCCACAACCTGACTGACGAGGCGCTTGAGCAAGATTCGGGCAATCACATTACCCACACAACTAAGCAAGTTGATGCCAGGATAATTCGTGCAAGATTGCTTGCTCCGTTTGCCGTTGTACAGTGGAAGCACAAAGGCAACCTTCAGCTCAGGATGCACCTCCTTCTCATTCTATACGCGTTGCACCAAGTGATGCAGCGAAGTCACCAACGCGTGTCCCCGTGTCGCAATACTTCAGGCAGGATCACGTCGGCACAGTCACATTTGCTGTTTCGCAGCGGAGCAAGTGCTCTCTGCATCTCATCCAGTGTCGGCGTGTCCGTCAGACTCGCCTCCACATCGTGCTGCTTCACGCCGTTCAATGTATGCCAGTCGATCTCTGAACGGCTGTTAAAGAGAAAAGCAGTGTTTTCACCAGATCTGCATTATGTCTGCAGTCTGTATGCAGGTAGCGCCTGAACTACCAGCGATCAGCGGCTTTAGGCACTTCAATCACGCTCCATACACCGCCTTCAAGGAGTAAAAGAATACCTTGTGTTAACGACGTTCGGCGTAGCAATATATCTGCTTCGCCTTCTCAGTCCACCATGCAATTTTATTGAGACCGAGCTCCCGGGTCAGTCGCCGTCAAATTTTGCCGAGCGTTTGCTCCTTCCCCAAGTCTCTGGGGTCTGCGACACGTGCAGCAAATGCTGCATTCTTCGCCGACAAAAATGCGTCAATAGTAACATTGTTCCCATCGAATCAGCCGCATTAATAATCCGACGGAGCTCCCGGGTCAGTCGCCGTCAGATTTTGCCGAACATTTGCTCCTTCCCCAAGTCTGTGGGGTCTGCGACATGTGCAGCAAATGCTGCATTCTTCTCCGACACCAATGCGTCAATCGTCGCATTGTTCTCATCAAATCAATCAGGCCGCTTACAGTTTGCACGCGCTATCGTCTGCTCGGCAGCATCTGTCATCTGGTCGAGAATGTGGTGCCACGGGTCGCCCACTGTGGCTATGCAGATATTGCCTTCTCCAGCTCAATTAGTTTCGCCACAGTACAGAGGAAGAGAATGTCTAAATTATGCCGATTCACGGCGGGAATGCAAAACGTGGATTTAGGAAACTACATGTGCAATTTGGTCCGCACCAATTTGTGATCAGTGCCACACTCAGCTCCACGCAGTACACGTGTCATGCGCATTTCACGCATATCACACTGACGTACGATGACATACTCGAACAGGTGAGCGTGACCATTCCGTTGGTGCGTCCAAGTTGCTATATCACTCGCACTCAGTGCAAACCGAGTGTTTGTGACCGTCAGGCCGTGAGTAGCACACAGTGAGAGTAGCCTGTCACCGCTCGCATTCGCTGAACCAATGCCATGCGAACCGATAACATCTATTCACACCGATGCATCACGCCCAACGCGCGCGTTGAAATCACCCAGCAGAAATAGTCGGTCGCTCCTCAGCACAGACCGTATCGCGGAGGACAGCTGAGTGTAGAATTGTGCACCCGTGTCATCAGGATAACACCGTACGTGGTGACAAAAGTGGCAAACACACCTCTTCCGAAGCGTAGGCGAACAGTCATCAGTCGCGTGCTGATGACTGTTGGTTCACCCACGAGCTGGCCATGGAAACGAGCGAATCCGACCCCATGTTCACGTGGTGCTGAGCCGGCGTTGCCCACCCAGTAGCATGTGTAGTCAGCACCTGTTTCATGCAACTCAGCTTTCACAAAAAGCAGAGTCTCACTGAGCGCCGCAATAGGGATGTGGTAGCGCGCCAGTTAAATCGCGAACAGTGCAGTGCGTCGCTCGGGGCTTTCACTCGATTTCCGGTCCAGTAGCGTGCGCATGTTCCAGCACGCAATGCTTAGAGCTTTGCGCGCAGGCATATGATTGCATTGGTGGGCAATAGCAAGCGAGGTGGCCGTTGTGCTTCGGAGATTTGCTTGAGGGACCCAACCGGAGCCTTTGGTTCAATAGCCGGACCCATAAGCCAGTGGGTGATTTGGAAATTAGCTTAATGGACTCCATCCGGAGACTTTGGCTCAACAGCCTGACTCACAAGGCAGTGGGGAGCAGATCCAGCTTGGGAATGTGATCGCAGAGACAGATTGGGATCTGTTTGACAGCCGTCACATGCAGCCTTTGAGGTACCAGAAGGATTCATATATATTTTGCGACCGTAGTAAGATACGCACCTGCGACAACGGCCAAATGCAGGTGGGTTTTGATAGGTTTGCGCCAATCGGACCAAGGGCTGCCTGGCTTCAGGCGAGCAGTAGCAAACAATTTAGCACCCGGAGGCGCTCTCCCATCGTCAGAAACAATGCGTGGCATTCGTGCTCTACGACAATTGAGCTGTGAGCTTATAACCTGTAGACCTGTTGTCTCCCAGGGCTATATTTTACGGGAAGAGGGCCACCGACCACTTTCTAACGTGCGAAGTGGATGGACTAGGATACTGGCAGGGCGCCCACATCTGACAGGAGGACAACTCAGGTCCTCAACCAAAGTCTTCGATTAAATGTACACCCGAAAGGCAGCGGGTCCAGCACATGGTCAGTTCCCTGCCTCATGCGGATTGGTGTCCTGGATCCTAGCAGGGAGAAGGGCGTAAACCAACTCCCACCCAGCGGTTACCACGAGAAGGTGTGCAGGACAGGAGCCAATGGCAAAACAGTAGCAGCAGTGGGTAAACAATCTGTCAGGATGTAGCAACCCCGAGCCTCAGCGCACCATAGGCTCTCCCGCCACCTGACCCACGTGGTTGGCGGCATCCGGTATCGGATTTGCCTATCACTGTGGTCAGCCACAGGACGTCTGCGACTACAGTATGACTATGGGTGGCATGAGTTCCAAAACCTACAGCTCCAACCACACACCCCATATCCAGTGTAAAGCTGAAGCAATAAGGCCGGGAGGCATGTGGATGGGAGCCACGTTTCATCAACGGAGCCGGCCCACACTCCTTCACAGACAAACACAAGCACACTGTATTTGGGGAATCAAACGTACACAAGGCGGTGCATGGGCCGTAGTCCGCTCCACACTGAGTACATGGAACCACTCCTCGGGCATAGCACGCCCACAAGGACCGTGCACCCCGTCCCCTCCAGCAACGACCAACTGTCTCCTGGAGCCAGTATGGACGAGGTAGTGGGTAATATACAGGTAAGCACTTTGTCAACACGCACATCAAGCGCAGCAACCTCGAGGATATCAAGCAACAGCCTATCACTTGAGTAGACGATTTAAAATAAAATAAATCGAATAATGCACACAGATACCGTGACATAACTCTTCACTAAATGGGCGTATATAAAAAGTGATTAAGAACGAATCTGCGATAAGGTCAAGACGTCAGAAAACATATTTTAAGGAGATGCCACAAACGCGAAAATCTTTTCCAAGTTAACTTCAATTAGCTTAAGCGACATGTGCAACTTTATAGATAGTTCGGGTGGACCTTAATACAAGAGAGAAACATTAAGACAATAAAACCAACCCACCAGCTGAAATAAACAGACACAACATGCAGGCATGAGTTTAGTAAATTGAATGCAGCGTACCTACAAACGCTGCACCGGTTCTGCCTACGTTCTCTGCAGGACCCGTCGTCACTTCGGTGGTGGCGCCAAGTGGCCTCGCTCATGGCTCACTAGGCCTGCCTGACTCAGGCACTTGCCATCGCATGTGCTTCAGCACCATGCGCTCGATGGCGATGGAGTACAATCCATCCGCGCTTGCCGCTTCTTCTCTGCATGTATGAGGTCTTTCTCCTGCGCCTCAGCAACTGCCTTCGTGATCAGATCGCGCCATGCACGCCGATCAACCGCCTTCGACTCCCATGAGCTGCAATTAAGATTAGAACGCCAGGGGACCACTTTTCTCATGTCATGGTAACGTAACCTTGGTTTCTCTACATACCGCTTCCCAATACTCAGCTGACCATATAACAGTTGTCTCGGTATCCGCGTCGAATCCATACGGCCCACATGACTGAGCCACCTCAGATGTCTCAGCAAAAGTATACAGTCCAATGCATACATAAAACTTCGAAGCAACACTTCCGTGTCGGCAACTCTGTCGCCCCATCCGATGCGCAAAAATCTGTCGCAAGCTATGCTGATGGAACCGCTCGAGATATCGCACATCGTGCCGGTGCATCGTACACGTTCCACTACCGTATAGAAGAAAGGACCGCACCACGCATTTGTACACCATCAGCTTCGTGCAATGTTGAGCTGATGGTTGTCCCATATTCGCTATTCTAGCTTCCCGAATGCCGCCGCTGCCTTCGAGACGCGAATACGTAGCTCACTGTGTATCAGCTGATCAGTCGACATCCCACTCCCAAGGTAGCAGAAGCGAGAGTTGGTTTCCAATACTTTAGCACCAATGCTGATTTGCAGCACAATTGCAGATTGCACCTCCGGTGAAGGCTGAAAGAGACAGACGGTTTTGCTTGTGTTGATGGTGAGCCCGAATTTGGGCGCTGTTGATGCCAGAGCACTAGTCATGTGCTGCAACTCATTCGCGCTGCGTGTAAACAAAAACATACGGAAAATTGTCTCACAGACTGGGGTTCTCGCACCGAAACGACGGATGTTCAGCAACCCAACATCAATACGGTGCTCCCCACAAACACCGTAAACAAAAGCCGCATCAATAGCACGAGACATCGCTGCATGAAGATCAATATTAAACAGGGCAGGAGCTAAGACACAAACTTGCTCCACACCAGAGACAACGGCAAAGTCATTCGACGCCTGTCCAATCGCCTCTACCCTCGCACGCATACCACTGTGTAGACATTCAAGTAAACTTACAACCAAACCAAACTTGCAACCAAACTTACCCAACACCAGCCACAATGTCTCGCGGTTCACCGTATCAAATGCATTGGTGAAATCAGTCAACAGCGAGTACAACCGCTGGTGTCGTTCTGTGCACTGCTCCTGCAACTGACCAGCCGCAAACACCATATCTATAATGCTGCGACCCGAAAGGAATCCACACTGCTCTTCCGCCACGTTCGGTTCCACAACCTGACTGACGAGGCGCTTGAGCAAGATTCGGGCAATCACATTACCCACACAACTAAGCAAGTTGATGCCAGGATAATTCGTGCAAGATTGCTTGCTCCGTTTGCCGTTGTACAGTGGAAGCACAAAGGCAACCTTCAGCTCAGGATGCACCTCCTTCTCATTCTATACGCGTTGCACCAAGTGATGCAGCGAAGTCACCAACGCGTGTCCCCGTGTCGCAATACTTCAGGCAGGATCACGTCGGCACAGTCACATTTGCTGTTTCGCAGCGGAGCAAGTGCTCTCTGCATCTCATCCAGTGTCGGCGTGTCCGTCAGACTCGCCTCCACATCGTGCTGCTTCACGCCGTTCAATGTATGCCAGTCGATCTCTGAACGGCTGTTAAAGAGAAAAGCAGTGTTTTCACCAGATCTGCATTATGTCTGCAGTCTGTATGCAGGTAGCGCCTGAACTACCAGCGATCAGCGGCTTTAGGCACTTCAATCACGCTCCATACACCGCCTTCAAGGAGTAAAAGAATACCTTGTGTTAACGACGTTCGGCGTAGCAATATATCTGCTTCGCCTTCTCAGTCCACCATGCAATTTTATTGAGACCGAGCTCCCGGGTCAGTCGCCGTCAAATTTTGCCGAGCGTTTGCTCCTTCCCCAAGTCTCTGGGGTCTGCGACACGTGCAGCAAATGCTGCATTCTTCGCCGACAAAAATGCGTCAATAGTAACATTGTTCCCATCGAATCAGCCGCATTAATAATCCGACGGAGCTCCCGGGTCAGTCGCCGTCAGATTTTGCCGAACATTTGCTCCTTCCCCAAGTCTGTGGGGTCTGCGACATGTGCAGCAAATGCTGCATTCTTCTCCGACACCAATGCGTCAATCGTCGCATTGTTCTCATCAAATCAATCAGGCCGCTTACAGTTTGCACGCGCTATCGTCTGCTCGGCAGCAGCTGTCACCTGGTCGCGAATGTGGTGCCACAGGTCGCCCACTGTGGTTATGCAGTCCACATAACACAGGCGTGCAGTCATCGGCTTCTCCAGCTCAATATGTTTCCCCACAGTACAGAGGAAGAGAATGTGAAATTTACGCCGATTCACGACGGGAGTGCAACACATGGATTTACGAAAATATATGTATAATTTGGTCCGCACCAATTTGTGATCAGTGCCACACTCAGCTCCACGCAGTACACGTGTCATGCGCAGTTCACGCTGACGTACGATGACATACTCGAACAGGTGAGCGTGACCATTCCGTTGGTGCGTCCAAGTTGCTATATCACTCGCACTCAGTGCAAACCGAGTGTTTGTGACCGTCAGGCCGTGAGTAGCACACAGTGAGAGTAGCCTGTCACCGCTCGCATTCGCTGAACCAATGCCATGCGAACCGATAACATCTATTCACACCGATGCATCACGCCCAACGCGCGCGTTGAAATCACCCAGCAGAAATAGTCGGTCGCTCCTCAGCACAGACCGTATCGCGGAGGACAGCTGAGTGTAGAATTGTGCACCCGTGTCATCAGGATAACACCGTACGTGGTGACAAAAGTGGCAAACACACCTCTTCCGAAGCGTAGGCGAACAGTCATCAGTCGCGTGCTGATGCCTGTTGGTTCACCCACGAGCTGGCCATGGAAACGAGCGAATCCGACCCCATGTTCACGTGGTGCTGAGCCGGCGTTGCCCACCCAGTAGCATGTGTAGTCAGCACCTGTTTCATGCAACTCAGCTTTCACAAAAAGCAGAGTCTCACTGAGCGCCGCAATAGGGATGTGGTAGCGCGCCAGTTAAATCGCGAACAGTGCAGTGCGTCGCTCGGGGCTTTCACTCGATTTCCGGTCCAGTAGCGTGCGCATGTTCCAGCACGCAATGCTTAGAGCTTTGCGCGCAGGCATATGATTGCATTGGTGGGCAATAGCAAGCGAGGTGGCCGTTGTGCTTCGGAGATTTGCTTGAGGGACCCAACCGGAGCCTTTGGTTCAATAGCCGGACCCATAAGCCAGTGGGTGATTTGGAAATTAGCTTAATGGACTCCATCCGGAGACTTTGGCTCAACAGCCTGACTCACAAGGCAGTGGGGAGCAGATCCAGCTTGGGAATGTGATCGCAGAGACAGATTGGGATCTGTTTGACAGCCGTCACATGCAGCCTTTGAGGTACCAGAAGGATTCATATATATTTTGCGACCGTAGTAAGATACGCACCTGCGACAACGGCCAAATGCAGGTGGGTTTTGATAGGTTTGCGCCAATTGGACCAAGGGCTGCCTGGCTTCAGGCGAGCAGTAGCAAACAATTTAGCACCCGGAGGCGCTCTCCCATCGTCAGAAACAATGCGTGGCATTCGTGCTCTACGACAATTGAGCTGTGAGCTTATAACCTGTAGACCTGTTGTCTCCCAGGGCTATATTTTACGGGAAGAGGGCCACCGACCACTTTCTAACGTGCGAAGTGGATGGACTAGGATACTGGCAGGGCGCCCACATCTGACAGGAGGACAACTCAGGTCCTCAACCAAAGTCTTCGATTAAATGTACACCCGAAAGGCAGCGGGTCCAGCACATGGTCAGTTCCCTGCCTCATGCGGATTGGTGTCCTGGATCCTAGCAGGGAGAAGGGCGTAAACCAACTCCCACCCAGCGGTTACCACGAGAAGGTGTGCAGGACAGGAGCCAATGGCAAAACAGTAGCAGCAGTGGGTAAACAATCTGTCAGGATGTAGCAACCCCGAGCCTCAGCGCACCATAGGCTCTCCCGCCACCTGACCCACGTGGTTGGCGGCATCCGGTATCGGATTTGCCTATCACTGTGGTCAGTCACAGGACGTCTGCGACTACAGTATGACTATGGGTGGCATGAGTTCCAAAACCTACAGCTCCAACCACACACCCCATATCCAGTGTAAAGCTGAAGCAATAAGGCCGGGAGGCATGTGGATGGGAGCCACGTTTCATCAACGGAGCCGGCCCACACTCCTTCACAGACAAACACAAGCACACTGTATTTGGGGAATCAAACGTACACAAGGCGGTGCATGGGCCGTAGTCCGCTCCACACTGAGTGCATGGAACCACTCTTCGAGCCTAGCACGCCCACAAGGACCGTGCACCCCGTCCCCTCCAGCAACGACCAACTGTCTCCTGGAGCCAGTATGGTCGAGGTAGTGGGTAATAGACAGGTATGCACCTTGTCAACATGCACATTAAGCGCAGCCACACTTGGGATGTCAAACAACAGCCAATCATTCGAAATGCCGATATCGATTAAAGTAAACACATATGACGACATTAATACTCGCTAAATGAGCATATAGAAGAAATTGGTTATAAGTGAATCCGAGATAAGTACAAAATGTCCGAAAGTTATTTTAAAAATGCCAAAGCGATAAAATTACGCAAGTTTACCACAATTTGCATGAGCGACGTGTGCAAGTAAGAAGAAGATAATTTAGTTAGGCAGAACAAACCAAATAACATGTAATGAATTTTATCCACATTAAAAAGACCTAGTTTAAGTGTAAGTTGGCTTAGCCCAACTGCGGTGGGGAAGCATCATGAATGCAACGTCAGCCTCAGCATGCATACAGCTTAGATCACGATGTGGTCTGCGCGAACATCTACATGCGATTCTTGGATAGTATTAAATATCAAAATACCGTATGCTTGATGGTCCTCCAGGTTGGGGGTTTGAAATGGGATGGCGTCCATTTCTGTAAAACTAAATCACTGCCACCCCGCTGCCTTGCGGACAGGCTTTTGAGCCAAAGGCTTTGGATGAGGACCCTAATCGTTCTCCTGTCTAGGTCTGGGCGCCCTGGCAGTATCCCAGCCCACATACAACCATGACATTTTCTTCAAACATAAACTTCATCCTGCATCGGCCGTCGCGCAGATTATCAAGGGTCGCCTTATCTACTGCATACAGCAGGGCGGATAAGCGAAAACATGCTACTGCTGGCGCCTCCCTTCTTTCTTTTCCACCTTTTTCTCTTACTCCCATCCCGGCCCCCATTACTAACCTTCCTTCTATAATTCCCAGCTTAATTGACAGCAACCGAAGTGCTACTGGAGTAGTAACGTCTGCAGCCACCATCCCACAGCACCTATCGGACGCCTATCGGAAAAGGTCCCTTATAAGGTCACGCTGTCCCGTTTCCATGGCGACATTCAACGTCCGCACTCTAAGACAAACAGGTCAGCAGGCTGCACTCGCACGCACCTTGGACACACTGGGTGTTGATGTGTGTTGTGTGTCCGAAACTAGGATTAATGACCCTAACGGGGTTATTGAATTGACTGCACCCGGCTTATCCTCCCGTTATTGGTTGCACGCACCCGGAGACGCCGATGCGGCACTCACGGGTCAAGCTGGTGTAGGTATCATCCTCAGCTCCAAGGCTGAGTCATCGTTGGTTGATTGGATTCCGGTGAACAGCCGTTTATGTGCAGCCCGTTTGACGACAGCAGCTAAGGTGAATTCGCGAAGTAAAACAAAACGCTGTTTGTTTGTGATTTCTGCTTATGCTCCCACCGACTGCGGTTCTAATGCAGTCAAGGACACTTTCTATCACGAACTGAACGGGCTACTACGCAGTGCTACTAGTTCAGATATTATAGTACTTGCAGGGGATATGAACGCGCAAGTAGGGCGTCTGAGCTCTTCAGAAGCTCAGCTGGGTGGTAAATTTGGACTTAACGCCGAACAGACTGACAACGGCGACCGTCTGCTGCAACTGTATGCGGAGCACCAGTTGTTTCTCACTAGCACTGTTTTTAGACACAGTGGGCGCCGAAGTGCCACTTGGCGTCCACCCGTAGCTGGCCAGCAATGGACCCAAATTGACCACATAGCCACAAGTTACAGGTGGCGCGGTTCCACTCTGGATTGCCGCTCGTACTGGAGTACTTGTGTCGACTCTGACCATGCCTTGGTGCGCTGTCGTTTCTCCATGAACTTTACCGGAAGGCGCACAAAGCGTCTCCCCCGATTGGCAACGGAGAAATTGTCCCAGCCCTCTGTCAGGCAAGCCTATCAAGAAGCACTGCATAGCGAACTCTCGCTGTCTTGTCCCAATGACACTGAACTTCAGTGGAATAGAATCTCGGCCGCTATGCACGACGCAGGAGCATCTATTTGTGGCAATATCAGTCGTCACCGCACCAGTCACTGGATATCCGAGAGGTCTGTGAACCTGTTGGAAGCTAGAAGACACCTCCCGGCTGGTTCGGAACACAATGTGACCAGACAGGCTATTAGGCGTGAACTAAAGCAGAGCCTACGGGCTGACAAGGAAGCCTGGTGGACCAGTCGGGCTCAAGAAATGGAGGAGGCTGGAGCAGTAGGCAATTACCGCAAGCTCTTCCAGCTAATCCGCACCACTGGTCCCAGAAAACCAGGCGTCAGTGAGACAATCAGGGACAGCGCAGATGCGTTGATACACAATAAGGAGCGCCGTATGGCTCGTTGGGCTGAGCACTTCGAACATCAGTTCAACTGGCCCCCTGCTCCCGGACCTCTTCCTACTCAGGTGATGCAGTACGTGCCATGGACGGTTAGCTTAGAGACTCCGTCGGAGGCCGAGGTCCGAAACGCGATCACAGCCCTCAATCGTTTTCGTGCCGCTGGCCCGGATTCCCTAGCACCTGCACTATTTAAGGATGGAGGTGAGGTCCTCTGCAAGGCACTGACCTCCCTATTCAAACGTATCTGGAACGAAGAGAGTGTGCCAGCTAATTGGAGCGAATCAATTATAGTGGTAATATACAAGAAGGGCAGTCGCACAGACTGTTCGAACCACAGGGGTATTAGCCTAACGCCAGTTGTGACAAAATTACTGGCCTCGATTATCGTTCGTCGCCTCACTGCAGAAAGGGAATCTCGGATTAGGGAAGAGCAGGCCGGTTTTCGCCCAGGACGTGGCTGTATAGACCATATGTTTACTTTGCGGCAGGTGCTAGAGCAGCGCCACGCATACCGCAGAACGACAATAGCTGTGTTCCTCGACTTCAAGAGTGCGTTCGATTCAGTCGATCGATCGATTCTGTTCGAATTACTTGCGCGGAAAGGTGTTCCCACGAAATATGTGAACATCCTTCGTGCTCTATACTCGAACACTACAGGTCGCGTCAGGGTATATGGTGCCCTATCGGATAGCTTTTCGACTACAAGTGGCGTTCGTCAGGGTTGTCCGATTTCCCCGTTTTTGTTCAATTTCGTCGTGGATTCTATCATGGAGTGTTCCCTTGCGGAATCTCATGATGTAGGCGTTGAAGTGCTGCCTGGTGAAAGGTTAGTTGACCTAGATTATGCGGACGATATCGTCTTGCTTTTCGACAATGTTGAGGCGGCACAGTCAACCCTGAATAGCCTATCCAGAGTGGTCCCATTATTTGGTATGCACTTCGCACCTTCAAAGTGCAGAGTGTTGCTGCAGGACCACCAGCCACTTGATGACCCCTTGACGCTTGCTAACGAGGAACTCGAGGTGGTTGATCAATTCACTTATCTTGGCAGCTGCACCAGCAATGATGGGCGCATAGAAACTGATGTCAGCTCACGCATTGCAAAGGCCAGAGCTGCCTACTTGAATCTGCGTCATATTTGGCGACAGAAGGGAGTTTCCCTCCATCTGAAAGGCCGTGTATACAAGGCCACAGTGAGGGCCGTACTGCTCTACGGTAGTAAGACTTGACCCCTTCAGTCTGAAGCGGTCTGAGGCGCCTTCAAGTCTTTGACCATCGTTGTTTGCGAAGCATTGCTGGTGTCGGATGGCACCAGCGTGTCCGCAACGATGATGTGCGTAGGCGAGTACTAGGTGGTGATAATCATGCTAGCTCCCTAGAACAACAGATAGCACTGAATAAGTTGCGTTGGCTCGGGCACGTGCTACGCATGCCTGGGCACCGCTTACCTAGAAGGGCCTTGTTCAGTCTACCAGGTGTAGGATGGCGCAAGGCTCGAGGTGGACAGAAGTTGACTTCGCAGCGGGAAATGAAGTCCCTGACAACTAAACTGGGTGCCGTTGGTCGGTCTCGCCTTCCAGGCTGGAGTCCACGTGACTCACCTTGTGCTTGGCTTGAGACTCTACAGGACATGGCTCGCAACCGACACCAGTGGCGCGTCTGCTGCCGTCTCCTAATCGGATTGTCTGTTTAAAGTGTGTTTGGTGCTGAGTTATCTGCGGGGTAATGGCTGATTATGACGCGGGGCAGTGAAAGCCACAAGGAAGCTGTCTCGCCGATGCCGCCTTATCTTTGCATGATAGCCAGCTGTTTGTGACGGTATGCTGTTTACACAAGGTGTAGGCGCCTTGACCCTGAATGTTTGCTTAGGTTTTCAGGTAAGTCCTCCTTCTCTCCCTCTTCTTATTCTTTATTTCATAGGTCCTCATGGTTGTATGGCAGCGAAGCATCAGTTCAAATGGCTGATGTACTGCTGTTGATGATGATGCTTGATGGTTCGATGTAACTGAGGTACCGAGCTTTCTTATCAGCTGTGTTCACTGGTGCTCCACCTCAAGACGTCGAACAGCATCGGAGTTCCTTGCAGAAAGTGACGCCACCTTCCAGTTGCTCAATCTATGAGATCACTTGTCGCCTTCCGAGAGGTTAGATTTCCACTCGCTCATTGGAACTGTTTTACCATCGCCTAACTATCTCAGCTGTTCGAGTAGCAGTGAACTGCACCTCTACCTCAGCCAGCAACACAAGCAAAGCCTGTGTAATAATCGCAAAACTTCGTAGGCACAGTGCGCTTCAGAAATGGAGACAGCGGCTCACTATGGAAACTTACGTAAACTCTGCTAGATCATTCGGACCGCTGGCCACAGAAACCATGGAGTGAATGAAGATATTTGCCGGACTGCATCTGCGCATGGATCGCTGGGCTGAGCACCCCCAATCTCAATCCACCTGACTTCCCCGTCCAATTGTCTATCCAGTATACCCAATCGCACATCCTTTGACACCTCGCTGGAACCACCCACCCAGTCAGGGTCTTCTTGAGGTTTGACACTTGAAGATATTCAGGGATATCAGCTAGGAATGACTTCCCCCGGAACTGTTCAAGCACGATGGAGAGGTATTTGTCAACCAGAATAGCTCCATCCTTTGGGGAGAGTTAATTAGCATCCCGATCTTCAAGAAGAGTACAAGCACCCTATGCACTAACTAGGCAGGAAATGGTCTGATGTTCATTGTTTCCAAAATGTTAGCATCTATTCTACGCAGCAGAATAACCCATATTCGACAACTGTATGCAAGGTAAAAACAGGCTGCCTTCCAACACCGCCGAAAGTGCGTGAACATCTGATCACAGTCCGCATCATCTCTGCCCACAGCTTATCATACTTGTCTTTCGGGACATAAGAGCCGCTTTCGATTTCGTCGATCGACTCACTGTATGTGTAACCAAAACCAAACCAAAAGCCAGAAGGCGCCCAGAAATTTCTAGGCAGTCATATTAGCACCGGTGGAATGGAAAATGACGTCAGGAACCGTATAGCTAAAGTTCAAGACGTTTTCGCCAATCTCGGCCATCTGTTGCGCCGGTGCGACATCCCTCTCGCCCTGAAGGGTAGAGTTTGCAATGCAGCCGTCCATTCAACCCTACTTTAAGGTTATGAAACTCGGTCCACCAATTCGACAAACATAGAGAGGCTAGCTACGTTCGACCATCGATGCCTTCGCAGCTTAGCTAATGTCTGGCAGAAACATCGCGTGAGCATATTCGGTGCCGTATATTTGATGCAGAAAGAGCGACTGAAGGACGAAGAGCATGTTTGGTTGGATACACTTGTTGGTATGATGAAGAGCCGGCCTCAATGGCATTTGTGTTGTGAGCTTTTTTGTCCACCCTTTCCCTTTTAGCTTGGCCCCATGACCGCGATCTCATACGCGTTGCGTAATAAGAGTATATTTAGAATTACACTACTCTTGCAGCTTTTTATTCTATGGTATTTGAGATCTATCTTTTTTGAGTTGTGGCACACTAACCATCGTGTATTGGTGATGTTGGTGGTGATGACGACAAGGGTGATGATACGGTTTGTGATCTCAGGTGTGGGTCCCTGCCAACATTGCAAGAATTTGCATTTCGAGGGTGCGAAGCATAACCCGGAAACAATTGACAGCCAGTGCTAATCGGTCCACTGCTGATTGGCACGTTTGTAATCTCTCATAGATGTGGACAATGTCCTCGGTGTGCTCCAAGCCCGATCGGTGAACGGAGTTTCCACAACTGTGTTAATTACGAAGTTAAGGTATCAGCAGTACCCCGGTACGCAGTACCCACGCATCACTGCCACGTAACAAGCAACAGTCAGGTGTGGGCTGAGGATACTACAAAGGTCGCCCGGTCCCCTGCGCAGGCTCGAACCCGCTCCCTCGGATAATAAGGCAGGCTTGTGATCGCGTAGGCCATGGAGCGGCCTGAATTACGGAGTTGAAGAGAAAATTTGACCGCGGGAAACCTTGTTTCCCTCCGCTGGATATACTGAAGCGCGGTGACAGTTTGCTATAAGCCCTCACCTTGCCCGAACTACGCGTGATTCTGACATTTATTATATCGAGGAACAAAGCTACGATGCGTCGCCAGCGAATATGGCGGTGTTCCGATAAGGGAGGTAACATGAAGATGTGGTCAACACAGCTCTGACTTTGACGAACCCCAACTTGTTCCTCACGAATCTGATTATCACGGGTACCAGTCAGTACATGGAGAATGATGGAGGCAGATAAGTTAGAGACGATTGAGAGCAGACTGCTCAATAAATGTCGCATTCGGAACGTGAGCCTCCCTTGAAAATTGGGACTATAACGGTGCGGCTCCAGTCCGTTAGGACATTTCCCAGCTTCCAAAGCTTCACTAGTAAGTCGTGCAAATCATCCGCAAGAGCAGATCTACTGAATTTGGAGAGGTCTGAGGAATTTGATGTGCTTTTGCGGCTTTATTCAATTTTAACAATCCCATTTAGTTTTCGACTTCAACGCGTGAAGGTGGATCCAAGGAGAAAGATCATCGAGAAGAGCGATCAACTGTCGCTAAGACAGCTGTTGACACGGGCTGATTAGACGGTTTTTAGTGTTCGACCCAAAGCTCTAGACGATTTGACAATTTGCGGATTGGTTAATACTTGGAGTGTTGCTACTCGTTTCGCGTACCAGACGAAGTGACTAATGGTAGCAGCCATTCCCATCTCCGACAAACGATGTGACCACCAGTATTCGCACGGAGTTTTGCCCTCATGTCTTCGCGAGTGTCGTTGTGTTCGCTTCTAATCGAAATGTGCCGGTAATCATCCATGAGTTTTGGAGACTGCGAAGAGTCCCAATGTCTACCTTGGATAGTGGATTTACCACATGATGATTTACCTGCTTCAAGTAAGGTCTGGTGAACATGCGACTAGCGACCTATGAAGATCGGGACAATAACGGAGCAGCTCCAGTCGCTTGGGATAGTTTCCTGCTCCCACAGTTTCATTAGTAATTCGTGTAAATCATCTACAAGAGCAGGGCCCCCGAATTTGAAGAGGGATGGAGGAAGACCATCTGGTTCCGCGGCTTTATTCAACTGCAACAGTCCGATCTCACGTTCGACTTCTAAGCGAGAGGGCGGATCCAAAGGGACAGCCCAGGGAGCAGGGCGATCATTGGTCAATGAGGAAGCTAACAATTCAGGTTCATTAAATTGCCTTACAAAGTGCTCAGCCATACGCTCCAAATGTTTCGACAAGTTGTGGATAGGCTGTCTACTCTCGCCACGTATAGTTTCACTAACACCAGGTCTCCTGCTGCCCGTTTCACGTATCAGATGGAATAATTTCCGGTTATCAAGGGCAGCGGCCACTTCCATCTCTGACGCTCGATGTGACCACCAGGATTCGCGGTTTCTTTTCAGCATAGCTCGGAGTGTTGCCCTCAGATCTTTGCGAGTCTCGTTGTGTTCGCTTACATCCGGAATGTGCCGGCGAGCACCGATAAGTGCCAGAGACTGCGAAGAGACCCAATGCTCGTGCTGGTTATTGGATGTACCACATGAGGATTTACCTGCTGCTAGTAAGGTCTGTTAAACGTGTGACTAGTGACCTACAACTGTATAAAGTGAGCGCTTACTCAACTCGCATGCCACTACAGTTGGCTGGTGTCTATGCGTTCAAAACGTCATCGCAAGCGTCCACCAAAGCGGCACATGCAAGTGCGTGGTTGAAGTACGTATTCGCAAGAAAAGTCGAACGAGTTCTGAACACGGCCTCTCTAAAGGCAACTCATCGTGCTGTGACAGATTTGCGCCCATGATTGGTCCCACATTAGTGGGCGCTCTGTGATTGATCTGTGAGTGTTTTGCCAGAAGAGCTTGCAAGAAATAAACGAACAGCTTCAAACAGAAGCAGCAACCACTCCTTTCCTCTCCAACTTTGTTATTAAAATGAGCATGAGTGACTCCGTTCTTTCAGATTCTACCGGAGCGGAAGTGCAACCAGATGACAGAATGACAAACCTGGAGTATGTGGACGACATAACTCTTCTTGGGTCCAAGGTAGTGGCATTGTAAACACTGCTGGATAGACTGACGCGTAGCACCGCACGCTCCTGCATGCACTTTGTGCCTTCAAAGTGCGAAGCACTGTTGCAGAACAGGACCGACACACCTCCGGTTCTGGCTATCACCGAACAACCACTGAAAGTGGTGGATCGGTTAACTTACCTTAGTAGCTGTCACATCCCTCAGGAAGTGACGTTGCGCATCAGCAAAGCCCATGGGGCTTTCCAGAGACCCAACCACCTATGGAGACGGCGGGATATCAGCCTGTCAGTGTAAGGCATGATGTATAACGCTGCGGACCAGAGATCTGGCCAGTTCGCGGTGAAGACATAAAACGCCTGGCCGTGTTTGACCACCGATGTTGCTCACGTCCGGTAGAAACACAGACTGAGCAATGATGTGGTCTGTTAGTTGGCTTTTGGCAAGAAGCCTTCTGGTGCCCCACTGGAGTGTTTACTGAATTTTAATCGTTTACCTTGGCTAGGCCGTTCTCCGTGTGCCCGTTGACCAGCTTCCTCGGCGTACATTACACGCCGTGACTGTACCAAGCTGGGTGAAATCACGAGGTGGTCAGTCCATGAAGTGGCATAACGGCATAAAGAAATTGACTGAGAGAATTGGTTAGACGGATGCGTGTTGTCTTGGTGTATGGGGGCCTCGGGATGGTCCACGCCGATGGTTAGAGACCGTAGCTGACGTGGCGCAGTCACGCAGCCAGTGGCGTTGCTGTATTCGGTTTCTTATATTTGATGGTTGATTTTCGTTCCATTTTAGTTAGTTTAACACAGTTCCTACTCGCTTCCACTTTCTTTACATTTTGCTATAAACCCCACTATCTTGCTGTTGTTAGTTATTGTTATTCTTGCGATGTGATTTATGTCAACTGAATACACCACATTTCCGTGCTTGGATCATGGTTGATCAACTGGACTGTACTGAAAGGGAATCTAAACCGTGTTGGTCGCACAGATGAAGTTATCTGGTAGACAAATTTTCAATTGCCAGCATCGCAACATCCATATCACTTTTGTAAAAAGAGCTCGTTTAGTTGGTGATAGAAGTCAACTTTCACCGAGGCTGCGCTACAGTTTGTGGGTGCGTAGGTAGCAATATCAAATATGCATTGTTTGTCCCTGGGCGATTTCGAAGCTTTCGATGAGTCAGCTACTCTGACGGCGCACATTCGCCTACTGGCTTAGATCCAGACGATCAAAGCAGCTTCAGCCAGGGGCTCTAAACTATACCCTCCTCGGCTTGGTTGGCATTGGAAGTTGTATAATACCAAAATAGATGCAATGAGAAAGTGACACCAGCGTCACATGAATGCGATTGTGACGTGAGCACAAAGATCGAGTCTTGCAGGCGGGATTCCGATAAGCAGAGATCGATCGACATGGTCCTCAATGTTCGAGCAAGTGCTTCCTGTGGAGTGATTTGCAACAAGGTGCACACGTTGATGAATGTCAGTCTTATCCAGGATTGAGGGCTCTACAAAGAAGCGGGTGAATTGTAGTTGCCCGTTTGGTTGGGTGTACGGTCCGCAATCACGTGAGTTGAAACTAACAGAAACAGCTTGTAATCAAAATGAGAAGTCCAAGAAATGTGAGCTTGAAAACTGGGGATAAAAGTGAAATTGCAACCGGATGATAAGGATGAGAACGGGAAAGAGAGGAAGAAAACGATGGCTTGCACAGTAGCATCTTTACCCCTATTTACCATGCTTGATGACGCAAATAGGGGGCCGTTACTCAACTTCAGCGAAGCCCTGGGAAACAAAATACTGTTTGAGATAAATGGAGCATAAAGATGAACAAGCTTCAATTGAACATGGCTAAGTGCAAAGTGATGCATCTGCGTCACCAGCCGGTGAGCGCTTATAAGATTGGAGACCACACCTTGGCGAAGGTTTCTCAGGAGCGTGACCTGGGTGTATTGGTACAGGAAGATCTCGGGTGTTCAAAACAAGCAGAGAAGGCGACGAGAACCGGAAATCAACACCTCGGCCTTCTTCGCAGAGCCTTCGGTCGGTTTGAACCCTCAATATTTCCTCAAATGCTTAACGCCTACGTGCGACCTCACGTGGAATATGCTATTCAAGTGTGGCAGAAACAGGATCTCGTTGCACTCGAGACTCCTCAACGACGGGCAACCAAGAACGTCAGGGGCCTCTTCCATCTGCTCTATCAGCTTAGGCTGAAATCTCTAAGAATCTACAGCAGTCGATATCGGCTTTTGCGGGGGGATCTCATAATGGTCTACCAGATTCTGAAGAACCCAAACCACATCTGCCGCCCGCTGCTGGAATTGAACCACAACACTAAACTAAGAGGTCACCCTCTGAAACTGACAATTCATTATAGCCGGCTTGAATGCCGTAGAAATTTCTTTTCTATCCGCGTGCATGATCCTTGGAATGCCCTCCCTAATTATGTCGTCTCTGCTCCCAATCTGGCGACATTTAAAAAACGTGTTGACGATGCATTGTCTCACTTACATTTCATTTTATGACTTGTTAGCCAGGGGCTACAAAACGCAATCAAACGGCTTCCTGCCAAACGCCTAACCAATGGATTTATGGATTTATACGTTTCATACGCGAACATCTCCGCTATTCCACATAAGTCTATGGTGAGTCCACCACAACGCTTTTCACTTTATTATGCAATTGATTTTCGCAATAATTTCCATCCCACGGGACTTGTTAAGCGATGCTTTTTTACCCGTAATAAACCATTGTTCCATTAAGTCAGACGGTCGGTGTCTGGTACAACTTATTTAATACCAAATGTGCCAGCATCGCAAGATGCTAAATTGGATCCACTCGGCCAGAGTTCAGGGTGGAAGTAGAGACGGGGAGTACAAAGTATAGTTGGCAGATCATAGAAATCCTCTTGAATAAATAAATCAATGCGGTTGATGATGACATTCGTTGGTACTACGATCAATCGGCTAACAAAAACATGATGTGAACATTCTATGCAATCCAAGAGATGGCATGTGTGGAGAACATAGCGTGCACAGAAACTAAGATGATGACCTTAGTATATCACAAAAGCATGTTTTTGAAGTAGCACGGTGTTGAGTAACGCTGATTTTGAATACCAAGCGCTCGTAGGGTACGATGCTACTGATTTGCATGTCACTGATGGGCGCGATAAAGCCCGTCTCAAATAAGTATCAAAAGCTGTTGAAGTCAGAGTGGGGCGATCGAGGCTGAAATAACCAGGAAATACAGACAATGAACCCGGGTGGTTATACAAGGTGGAGCGTTGTAGTCAAATGAGGAAATTAGATTATATGAGTAATACGGGAAAGCAACTATCGTGAAAGGTAGAAATAACGCAAAAATCCAAACTCTTCGCAAAATGATAGGTCGTAAGCATTGAATACTGTGACAGGAGAGCGATCTGACTAAAAAAAAGCACCCAAAAGGAGATATCTGCAGTCTAGAGTACTTTTGAGAGCGAACGAAACGCATAAATGGTCGAGGTCAGTTAGTAATAGGACCACTGGTGGATGCCTCACTAGCTGCTTCGATCGCCGACACCAGTGATTTCTCACGTTTATCGGGGGTTTTGACATTGTGCTGATTTTCCTTATCGTGTTCGGATGTCTAGGTGAGACAGTG
Source organism: Dicrocoelium dendriticum (assembly GCA_944474145.2). Lineage (NCBI taxonomy): Eukaryota > Metazoa > Platyhelminthes > Trematoda > Plagiorchiida > Dicrocoeliidae > Dicrocoelium > Dicrocoelium dendriticum. The sequence continues at coordinate 77,656,169 of OX104065.1, read as the reverse complement.
ATTCAGGCTCTACCCACATAGAACGTCGCAACACAAACCAACTGATAGCACACTCGAGGTACTAATGTTGGGCGGGAGTCGACAAACGAAAGTGCACACGGCTATATCGACCTTCGAAAGCGATAAACCCCACCAGATTGAGCCCATTTACGAAAAGTGAGTTATAGAAAGGGATTCGGATGAGAGGGAGGCAAACACAAAGGACGACAACTATTGTCGCACATTATAAGTACTATCCGAAAAATGGGACCAAGAACGTAGTGCTTACAGACGGTCGTAGGACCAATGATAGATTGTTCCTCATGTTCCATTAATTGAACACGGTATCCATGTCGCGAACTGATAGCGCAAGTTGTTTAGCAGGCCACGCAACTCCAAACGAGAAGCGCACTCTGAGAGAGGATGGTGTTCTGTGCGCGATACATCTAGCTCTCTCCACCGCCTACCCCAGTACAAAAATACACGAGTGATGTAGTGCACAACAAGTCCGCGGTTGGACGACGAATTATCATCAACTGCTAACAGAACCGACGTACCTCTGAGTCCGGGGGGTGTGGGTAACCACTGTACCAAATGGTACTTCTCTGTGCATGCTTTGTCAATCTAACGGACCCTATATATGCAGATAGGCTAGCGGTTATCATACCGATACGACAACAAAAAACAATTAGATCTCCATCAATAGATCTAAACGTAATATTTGTGAATACCAGTCATGCTTACCCTCCTACAAAGTCAATGTATTATGGGGCACAGGAACGGCAGTCAATGGCTGGCCAGGGGCCGAGGGTTAGTGTTACTCTCTATTATGACAAAGATAGGACCAGTTCCACATGACGAGAAGCTGGGAGGGAAAGTATTCACGAATTGCTAACCGTTTATATACTACCACCGTTTGCTAACATTCTAACTGTTCTAGTCTGTAAGCTCACCAGTTGAATAGTTCATAGATTATGGTTGAATGTGAAGTATGGGTGTGAATTTTAAAGACATTCCAGAGATACAGATGTGTCTTCACGTGGTCCTCGTACGTTAATTACAGAACAATGACTTCCGTAGGTAGGCACGCCTTGATACAACATTCTCTTCAATGGGCACGCACATGATGCAACATGGAACTCGAGAGCATTTCTCTTGGCAAGGAGGATAGTGAAAATGAACAAACCAGTGACCTCAGCAAGCAGGCGGAATACCAACTAATTTTGCAGTATCGGATGAGTGCCGAGAAGTAGCGAGTTTTATGGATGAGTGCAAAATAACACGTTTCGAAAACGGTTAGTTGAGTATACGTTGACCATCAACGTAGACTTGGATTAAGACCCAGAACAACCGAATACTTTTATACAGGTGCCTGAGAACCTCGTAAATGCGTTTCCATATTCTTTTACCATAGTTGGAAACCACGAGCAGTGAAACACCCGAACGTGCTACCGTTTCTAGTTCACTCTTGCCAGCGATTAATTTCAGTTCACCAGCAAATACTTCTTATCATTTGTTCTACACGGTACTACATAAAGAAAATTATTAAATACAACAAAAAAGCATCCGAGAGCTTGATTGGTCTGGCAAAGTTCGCGGTATCTAGAATAACAGACAAGATGAAAATTCTATTTATGGGATATCAGAAACTACCTGTAATACAGACTTCCCTGAATAATGGGCAAGATATGCCAATGACGGAACGCTAATTGCACACAAAAAATCACAGAATAACGGAAAGGCAATTAGTCGACCGTCACACAGGTACCCAAACAAGTCGAGTGCGCACATTTAAAAGACAAAATCTGAAACCAAGCGCTCCTTCTTCGTTTGGTCAGTTTCATCTACGTACACGCTGACAATAGAAATTGTCTGACCAATCGTTCCTGAGGCACCGCACAATTCAACCATGCTGCGCATTCCTTCTTTAACTTGTTCCACTCCATGGGAGAAACCAGCGCGCATTTTCTGTGCAGCTGCTGTACTTTGGTTACGTAGGTTGGCCACTCCTCTAGCGGATTTCGCACGTAAGTCCGAGAATTCGCCTCTCAAAACTTTTACACCGTGGCCCACATCCCGACGAAGTCGGCTTCTGAATTCTTCTAAATGTTCACGAAAATGTGCTGGATCAGGGCTATCTACAGCACGCGCCAGATCCGCTAACGCATCACGGTACTCTTCCGCTAGTTTTTCGTTTGAAACAACTAGTTTTACATCAGCGCTGTTCGGACGTTGCTTTGTGTGGCAACATATGGCTTCCATGTGCTGCAGTACATCATCCGGATCTAGGACTTGGTCCACAGAGTCGAAACGAGGTGAGATATTTCGTATCCTAACAATGCAGGAACCAGAACGAATGAAGATATACATGAGATTTCGAGGAGCGCGTGCAACATTAACATCATCTTTGGGATCATCATCACCAGCATGCTCCAACGGTGGCTCAGTAGGTGAGCATGCCTTAAGAAAAAGAGACTCGGGTGTTTTTCCTAAGTAGTCTTTCAGAGACGTATCGAGAAGCGAGAGTTTCGTGGCTCCAGATGCAAAATCAATTCTTATCTCACCATCTGGAAGCAAATCTCCAACAGGAATTTCATCGGCCGTAGCACGGCAAGTAGCCTCGCTGAAACATCGAACTTCCTCAGCAAAATGGACAGCTCTGCAGGTTGTGCAAAACCAGTAAGTCGGTGGTTTCAGACATATTGCACAAACACGACCGGACGAAATGTACTGGACAGAACCCTCTGCAATACCATAGGTAGGCTTCTTCGTATTAACTCGACGCACCGTGTATTCGACATCGACCTCTGGCACTGGAATAACACCAATGAATGTTTTACCACCATATGCAAACGGGGGCTGAGGTCTTCGAAGACAGCGTGTTTCATAGCAGTAACGAATGGTTCCTCCTAGAATCCCTGTCAGAAGAATGACAAGCATTGCACCGTAGCCATAACAAAGGGAGACAAGGTATACGTTGGCATGATGCATACTCGATAAGACGCGAAGTCTTATTGGTTTTGATAACACCATATCTACACCGGAACGGCCTCCACAATGCCAATCGCCGGAGAGATGACCTCTAACATTGTTTACCTCCAGTATACTCGTTGACGGATTACTGAAGTAAATGTGGAATGTGGTTGGCGCAAGCAGAGGCTGTACAATGTATGAGTATGTATGATTGACTAGGGAGTTAGAAACGGATTGATTCAGATATACCACACCAACAGGTGAAACCCAAAAGAAAGAAAAGTGTAGATGTGACGTGATAGTACATCTGAATGAAATAGTTTGACCAGTATATGTTCCAGCGATGGTGCCATTGATCAGATTTTTTAGTTCTAAAGTTAAATTAATGGACATGGATGCATCGCAGTTTGTCTTCTCAGACGCACAAGGTGGGAGGCCAATAAAATTCTCTTCATTGGCCAATGCAAAGTTGGGACATGTACATTTAATTGGATTGTTCGAAACGTCTATTGTACGTGGATTCTCCAAACGCCCGTGAAAGGCTAACTTTGGTAGAAAAGTCAATCTGTTGTTTGACATATTCAAAATAGAAAGCACAGGGCTATAGAGCAGAAGATCAGAAGGGACAGAAGTAAGCTGATTTTCACTCAAATCTAGATGGATCAGTTCCTTCAGACCATAGAATGTTCCCATTGGAATGACACTGATACCACAGTTAGAAAGTACAAAATGGCGAATGCGTGACGGGTGGTTCGGAATAGCCCACTTCTTTTCAATCAGAAGATGCTCCACTCGGATTAGAAGATGAGTGAGAGCAGAGATAACAACGTCGGATAGAAACGCAGAAGACAATGTGTACGTAGTTCCAGGTGTACCAAGAATGTCTAATCTGCTAGCATTAGGACAGTTGCGGAGGTCGACTGATGAAATGTAAGGACTCGAAGCGGTTAACAGAACTGTAGCAACAGCGTCGGATGGGTCAGTCCAATTGCAACTAAGTGGAGAATCTTCCATAACCGAATATGTGACTGAATCAGTCAAAAGCACAAAAAAACTTAAGAACGCTGGACAGATATCATCCCACATGTAACAAATATTGTAGTGTGCGTCTCTGATTGATGGTTCCAAGGGCCTCCGTGTTCAGGTGGGCCGTGACAGATCGATTAGGCTGAAATGTAAAACAGATACTTATTAGACGGCTGGATAATTTCATCACAACTACCAAGTAAGTGATGGAGCTAGATGGCTGGTGCGCCTGATTCACACCTCGTAGCGAGCTGGATATCGCTGTCACGATTGCCAATGAAAGACTGAGGTTGAGGTGAACGGTTGGATGGCAAATCAAGTTCAGTTGGGGTTGGAACAATAGGATAATTACGTGATAGTTACTTCTGCTGCGTATCGTTGAACTAGGAACTGACGGGGAGATTTGAGAAACCCAAAGCAAAAGATGCAATGCACCATGGCCAAATAGTTACTGTCCACATAGCCTGTCCATCGGTCCCAGCCAGGCCGCTTACGTAAGAGAAAGTGAATGGTGATGGCAGCTAATAATGATAATGCCGAGGCATGAGAGAAAATAAAACAGGAACAGGAGAAAGGCAAAGGTACAAATCGGCTAGGTGGAGAGAAAGGTTAGGTATTGCCATCCAAAAGCATCTGACGGTCGAAATCCTCAACCGGAAGCGAGTTCCAGTGCAAAATAACGGCGTGGCAAACGCGTTTGCGTCCTAACCTGATCAGAACACAGTATGTGAAGCGCAGCCGGTATCCGCGGGGAAATAGTGGTACTAAACAGCCAGAAAATGCCTGGACTGATGCTAGTCGTTAAAATACGCAAGTCGATCTTTAGTTTCGATTAGCTGGAAGTCCTAAGGAAATTCAAGTATCTGGACAGCTATTTTAGCACCCATGGGATAGAAGATGAGGTCAAGTCAGACAAACTGTCTCCTGGTCCTCCATCTTGGGGGTTGGAAATGGGATGGGACCCATTTCTGTAAAACTAAATCATTGCCACCTCCCCGCTGTTTTGCGGATAGGCTTTCGAGTTGAGGACCCTAATCATCCTCCTGTCTAGGTCTGGGCACCCTGGCAGATCACAGCCCACATACAACCATGATAATTTCTTCAAACTTTAACCACATCCTGCATCAACCGCCACGCAGATTATCAAGGGTCGCCTCATCTGCTGCATACAGCAGGGCAGGTGGGCGAAAACAAGCTACTGCTGGTGCCTCCCTACTTTCTTTTCCACTTATTTCTCTTACTCCTCTCCCAACCCTCATTACTAATCCGGTTCGAAGCCTAAAGGTATCAAGCTTGTCTAGTAATTTGACGGCGCGAGTTCGAGCTTGTGTAGGGTCAGGGCGACCCACGCAGTATCCTTAGCCCACGTGCGACCGGTGGTGGTTGCGCGGCAGCGAAGCGGCGGGACTGCGTACCGATGCCATTCTCCCTCTTCTCCCATTACTAAGCTACCTACCACAGTTCCCAGCTTAATTAACAGCAGACGTGATACCACTAGAGTCGAACCCTCTACAGCTAACTGCCCGCACTACCCACTGGACGCCCACAGGCAACAGCCCCTCATAAGGTCACGCTGTCCCGTTTCCCTGGCGGCGTTCAACGCTCACGCTCTAAGACAAATAGGTCAACAGGCTGTACTCGCACGCCTTAGACACACTGGGTAATGACATGTGTTATGTATCCGAAACTAGGATCAATAACCCTCAATGGGGTTGTTAAACTAACTGCGCCCGACTGGTTCTCTCGCATCCGGAGACACTGATGCGGTAGTCTCTGGTCAAGTTGGGGTGGGTATCGTACTCAGCTCCAAGACTGAATCACCGTTGGTTGACTGGGTTCCGGTGAACAGTCGTTTGTGTGTAGCCCGCTTGCGGACACCGACGAAGGTTGATTCACGAAGTAGTACAAGACGCTGCTAGTTTGCGGTTTCCGCTTATGCTCCCACCGACTGCAGTTCTGATGCCGCCAAGGACCCATTCCACCAGGAACTGAGCATAGTAGTACGCAATGCTACCAGTTCAGATATCATAGTACTTACAGCAGATATAAATGCGCACATAGGTCACCTGGGCTCTTCAGAAGCTCGGCTAGGTGGGAATTATGTGCTTAACTCCGCCGACCGAACGGACATCGACGTGCGTCTTTTGCAACTGTGTGCGGAGCACCAGTTGTCTCATAGTAGCACTGCCTCCAGACACAATGTGCACCTTCCTGTATTGGGCCAGCGATGGAGCCAGGTAGCCTGGTTCCATACCGGATTGCCGCTCGTTCTGGAGAACTTGCGACGACTCTGATGATGCCTCGGCATGCTGTCGTTCTACCAAGAGGTGCACCAAGCATCTTCCCCGATTGGCAACCGAGAAATTATCCCAGCCCTTGGCGAAGTGTTGTATTAACGCTTTTCCATTCACTTACCTGGCTTTTACCTAAGGCATCGTAACCCGTTCTTTTACATTCCAGTTCAAGTACTTCCGTTGTTGGACCAGTAAAGCGTATTCCTCTGTCTCCGAGTTATCCCATTTGTTGTGCTACATTCGTTAAGCGCATCAATTTCCATGAATCACTGTCTTCGTCCAGACAAATTTGAGATCGATCCAAAGGCATCTGACGCTTCTAGGCAATGGACTTATTGGTTTCCACAATCCAACACCTTCCTAAAACGAAATCAATCTGAGCACTTAGACATCTAGGTATGCGCGCAAAATTTCTTTCCTTTTCAATCAATAAGCACGTTTCTGAATGCAAAACATTCGACAGCACTGTTATATTTGTGAAAAACCCCATAGCAAGATCAGAAGTCAGTGTAAGCGAACATTTGCTTTCGATAATTCCTCATCGGGCTTCTAAAGTTTTACACGCACACACACACTAGAGATGTTAGCTAGAGGCGCGAAACACCTCAGATACCGTGCCGCAATACACAAAAAGGGAACAAAATACAACAGGTGCAAGTCAGATGAGCTACCGGTAACGGATGGGCATAGTGCCCGTAAGCTATCTGCTGACTATTATGCAACAAAAAGAGGAATTTCCTAAGCAAAATTATAAAAGGCTAAATAACGAGATCTTGGTTGGGAGGCTAAAAAGGATGGGGAGAGACAAAAAAACTCACAGCACGAATACCAATGAGGTCGGCTCCTAGCCATATCAACAAGTGTATCCAGCCAAACGTGCTCATCGGCATTTGGACCCCAACCAGGGAGCCCAGACGCCCCAAATGAGGCCAGCTTCGAAGTGAGCGCCTCCATTCCTCTCGACCAAGTCATCGCTTGGCCACTCCTCCTCTTCTGCCATCCACACTCCCGGCGCGCAAACAACACACGTCGTGGAAGTCGGTGGGCTGGCATGCGCAACACGTGCCCGAGCTATCGAAGCCTAGTGCATGAAATGACCCATAAACAAGGCGTCGAAGAGGCTCGTAATCACGCGGTGTTCCCACCAGATGTGAGCCAAACTGCCAAGGCACCGATGATCGAACGTAACTAGCCTCTTTATGTCCGCTGATCTAAGGTGCCAGGTTTCGCAACCGTACAGTAAGGTCGAATGTACGGCTGCATTGTACACTCTACCTTACAGGGCGAGAGATTTTGTTATACGGTTCGTGGTCTCATCTTCAATCCCATGGGCGCTGATACAACCTCGCAGGTAGTTGAATTTCTGAACGACTTCCAGCTGATCCCCACCAAGGGTCAGCGCAGGAGGCGATCCCGCCTGTAGTTTGTCCGGTAGAATGCGTCTTAGTTTGGCAGATATAGGAGGACTGGTTGTGATGATACGATGACAGATATCGTGCTTGGACACCATAGTGACGTCATATACACTAGCCAGAGAAGGAAAATGCTGCAGTAATAACGAGCAGCGTGAATTTTAAGTAAAAGAACTTGAAGTCTGATGGAATTGACGGTAGCTAGTCGCCTGGAAATAGTTATCGACTTTGTACCGTCTCGCAGCTTGCCAGAACGCATGTATGCGACAAGGCCGAGTTTAGTGAGAAGTCGATACCAATAATAATCTTCTGTACATCCACAACCAGGAAAATGGAAGAGAAATTATGTCGTAATGCAAGAGTCAGCGTGAGCAATCTCTGGCCATACGTCGCGATCTTGGTTTGCTTAGTCGCCTGTAACGTAATTTCTGTTGGTCGCAGAGCGCGTTTTCCAGTCAGTATCAACAAAAAGTGAAGTAAACTTCACTCCTCCTTTACTTTTACGGTATGGTGGAATCGAAAACGAGTAATAGTTTGACCAGTAGCAGCCGTCGCCATCAATTACTGGCGCTGTCATTTCCCTGCCGAGAATCCACGAACTTTTTCGGGTATTTACAACCGGGGCGACAATTGCTAGCAGCATCACAGAAACGGGGGAAGTAGCAACACGATCGTGATCGTCTGGTGCGATATTGACTACGGCGCTTACTCCTTGAGACAAAGCTACGGTTTGCAGGTCACTCACGACCGACTTGAGACACAACGAGTTCTAACCGAGAGAGCCTTTCACTCATAGTATCTAGTGCGGCACTTCCAGATGGAGTATTCACAGCAGACTGAAAGAACCGTACATGGACTTTGTCGGTCGCTTCGGTTAATTTGTCTAATGGGAGTTCATCAGCGAGAACTGCTAATATCGCCGTGGTAGTTGCTGAAAGCCATTTAGTCCTGAGTTGTCTAAAAATGGAATTAACCAGGATCGAGGAACCCACAAGAACATGTGCAGCAGGAGCTGAGGCGGACTGCGGTCTCCATGCTAAATACCTGAAATTAGCATGTGTAACCGTGCTTCATCGGAAACTGTAGTGTATTTTAGAATGATTAATTAAAGCGTGTCATACGGCGATCCAGTCGACATCGGATCAAGAATGTCAACAACCTCCGAGGACCTCTAAGACGGAAGATGAGCGATGACGTATGAAAACAGCAATGGTTGCGAAGTGATCCTACGAAAATGAAAAATTACCACCATCTGAAAAACTAGACATGTGGGTTTCAAACTTCAAAAGTGGGTAACGAAAAACCAATGGAGTTTTCACATGGTTCACAGGGATCAGCGTGGTTAGACATTTTGAAAGAAAAAAGGAAGAAAAGCAATGAAACACAAGTACATAGTCATCATCATTGTACACGTCAACTAGAGGTTGAAAACACCTCAGCTAGTTTGAACTAATACATAAAGGAAAAGGGAAATAAATACAACAGTTGCATGCCAGCTGAGCTACCAGCAACGGATGGGCATCGTGCCCGTAAGCTACCAGCCGGCTACTAGGCAAAAAGAAAAATTATTATGTAAAATTATATTACGCCACGAAATAAGTTCGTGGTTGCAAGGAGAGGCCAAAAGGGATGGGGAGGGACAAAGAAACTCACAGCACGAATACCAATGAGGTCGGCTCCTAGCCATATCAACAAGTGTATCCAGCCAAACGTGCTCATCGTCTTTTGGACCCCAAGCAGAGAGCCGAGACGCTCCAACCGAGGTCAGCTCCGAAGTGAGCGCCTCCATTCCTCTCGACCAAGTCATCGCTTGGCCACTCCTCCTCTTCTGCCATCCACACTCCCGGCGCGCAAACAACACACGTCGTGGAAGTCGGTGGGCTGGCATGCGCAACACGTGCCCGAGCTATCGAAGCCTAGTGCATGAAATGACCCATAAACAAGGCGTCGAAGAGGCTCGTAATCACGCGGTGTTCCCACCAGATGTGAGCCAAACTGCCAAGGCACCGATGATCGAACGTAACTAGCCTCTTTATGTCCGCTGATCTAAGGTGCCAGGTTTCGCAACCGTACAGTAAGGTCGAATGTACGGCTGCATTGTACACTCTACCCTACAGGGCGAGAGATTTTGTTATACGGTTCGTGGTCTCATCTTCAATCCCATGGGCGCTGATACAACCTCGCAGGTAGTTGAATTTCTGAACGACTTCTAGCTGATCCCCACCAAGGGTCAGCGCAGGAGGCGATCCCGCCAATCTTGGAGGAACGCTTTACACTTCGAGGGTGCAATGCAAAGCCCGAAGCGGCTGACAGCCAGCGCTAATCTGTTCAGCGCGGCCTGGCACGTCTGGGAGCTGTCACAGATGAGGGTAATGTCGTCAGCATACTTCAAGTCAGGAATTCGTTCTCCTGGGAGCAGATCCACACATTCTAAGTCGTATCCGGTGAACGCGATTTCTATGACTTCGTCAATAGCGAAGTTGAAGAGGAAAGGTGACAACGGACATCTTCGTCTGACACCGCTGGAGACATTGAATGGTGGCGACAGCTTGCCGTAAGTCTTCACTCTGCCCATGCTACACGCGTATAATGCTCGGATAATATTTACATATTTCTCTGGCACAGCTTTCCTGAGTAAACAGTTCCAAAGGGCACATCGATCAACCGAATCGAAGGCACCTTTGATGTGCTCCAACTGACGCAAGGTGAAGATGTGGTCGATGCAGCCACGACTCCGACGAAACCCGGCTTGCTCCTCAAGAACCTGGCTATCACGAGCGACAGTCAGTCTGTGAAGGATAACAGAAGCAAGTAATTTGGAAACGATGGGGATCAGATTGATTCCACTATAATTGCCGCATTCCGAGCGCGAGCCTCCCTTATAGATGGGAACAATAACGGAGCGGCTCCAGTCGGTAGGGACAGTTTCCTGCTCCCACAGTTTCACTAGTAATTCCTGTAAATCACCAACAAAAACAGGGCCCCCGAATTTGAAGAGGACTAGAGGAAGACCATCTGGTCCCTCGGCTTTGTTCAACTTTAACAGTCCGATCTCACGTTTGACTTCTGATCGAGGGTGGATAAAGAGGGACAGTCCACGGAGCAGGGCGATTACTGGCCGGAGAGGAATCGAATAATTCCGGCCGATTGAATTGCTTTTCAAAATGCTCAGCCCAACGCTTCAAACGTTTTGACAAATTGTGGATAGGATGTCCACTCTCGTCACAAATTGTTCCCCTAACACCAGGTCTCCTGCTACCCGTTTCCCGGATCAGATGGAATAACTTTCGATGGCTGCCAAAGGCAGCGGCTACTTCCATCTCTGACGCATGAAGATACCACCAGAATTCGTGGTCTCTCTTCACGCTAGTACGGAGTTTTTACCGGAGCTCTTTGCGAGTTTCATTGTGTTCGCTTCCAGCCGGAATATGCCGACGAGCATCGATAAGTTCCAGAGACCACGAAGAGACCCAATGTCCATGTTGGCTAGTAGACTTACCAAATGAGGATTTGCCTGCTGCTAGTAAGGTCTGGTGAACATGCGACCAGTGACCTCAATTGTCTCCAATGAGAGCTTACTCAACTCGCATGTCAGCGTACTTTGATAGGCATTCAGAACAGCTGGTTTCCCCAGTTGGTTGGTGTCAATGCGCTCGCAGTCGTCGCTGGCGTCGACCAAAACGCATTCGCATGTCAGCATATACAAGTGCATGGTCGGTGTCCACACATGTGCTCCAAATCGAGCGACAGTTCTGGATACAGCCTCTTCAGCGGTAACTGACTGCAATGTGATCGATCTGCGTCCAAGGCTGGTGGGCGCCAAGTCATCCTCCGACGGACACTGTGTCGGAAGTTAGTGCCCACAAAAAATAAGCGGGCATCTTCACACAAATGAAGTAACCGCTCACTGTTACCATTACGGGAGGCTACACCGTGCTTACCGCCCAGATGCATTTCATCAATGGACAGAATGCTACAGTTGCCTCTGCTGTTGGTTCAAACTTACTTTTAGTAAATCAGTCAGAGGCTGAAGTAGTCTGGAACACTGGAATGAAACGATTGTAGTAGTTAACCATCCCGAGAAAATGACGACAACTTTCGAAAGATTGAGGTAATGTGTGATTACCTGCGTCTTTTCTGGAAGTGGGCTAATACCATTGTGGTCGATCCGATGACCGAGAAAATCGACACAAGTTTGGCCGATAATACACTTGTCAACGTCAATCGTCACATCATGCTGAGTAAAATGATCGAAGATCAGGAGATGTGACAGGTTTCTTATTATTAGAACTGGCGACGAGAATACCGTCGATGTAGGCAAAAACGAAATCCACCCCTCTAAAGATATGATCAATGAACCGCTGAAAAGTCTGGGCAGTGTTTCACAATCCGAAGGGCATACGAACAAATTCATAGAGACAGAAGGGGGTAGTTATTGCGATCTTTGGAATATCGCCAGGAGCATCAGGAATGTGATGGAGTGCATGAACTAGGTCGATTGTAGAGAAAAGAAACTTTCCGTGCAAATCGACAGAAAAATCATGGATATGGGGAATTGGGTACCTATCCGGGGCAGGGATACAGTTGAGCGTTCGATAATCGCCACATGGTCTTTACCTGCTGGTCTTCTTCGGCACCAAATGAAGCGGTGATGCCCAGCAGCTTTTGGAAAGGCGAATGATCCCGAAGTTAAGCATGCGTTCGAACCCTTGCCGCCTGTAGTTTGTCCGGTAGAATGCGTCTTAGTTTGGCAGATATAGGAGGACTGGTTGTGATGATACGATGACAGATATCGTGCTTGGACACCATAGTGACGTCATATACACTAGCCAGAGAAGGAAAATGCTGCAGTAATAACGAGCAGCGTGAATTTTAAGTAAAAGAACTTGAAGTCTGATGGAATTGACGGTAGCTAGTCGCCTGGAAATAGTTATCGACTTTGTACCGTCTCGCAGCTTGCCAGAACGCATGTATGCGACAAGGCCGAGTTTAGTGAGAAGTCGATACCAATAATAATCTTCTGTACATCCACAACCAGGAAAATGGAAGAGAAATTATGTCGTAATGCAAGAGTCAGCGTGAGCAATCTCTGGCCATACGTCGCGATCTTGGTTTGCTTAGTCGCCTGTAACGTAATTTCTGTTGGTCGCAGAGCGCGTTTTCCAGTCAGTATCAACAAAAAGTGAAGTAAACTTCACTCCTCCTTTACTTTTACGGTATGGTGGAATCGAAAACGAGTAATAGTTTGACCAGTAGCAGCCGTCGCCATCAATTACTGGCGCTGTCATTTCCCTGCCGAGAATCCACGAACTTTTTCGGGTATTTACAACCGGGGCGACAATTGCTAGCAGCATCACAGAAACGGGGGAAGTAGCAACACGATCGTGATTGTCTGGTGCGATATTGACTACGGCGCTTACTCCTTGAGACAAAGCTACGGTTTGCAGGTCACTCACGACCGACTTGAGACACAACGAGTTCTAACCGAGAGAGCCTTTCACTCATAGTATCTAGTGCGGCACTTCCAGATGGAGTATTCACAGCAGACTGAAAGAACCGTACATGGACTTTGTCGGTCGCTTCGGTTAATTTGTCTAATGGGAGTTCATCAGCGAGAACTGCTAATATCGCCGTGGTAGTTGCTGAAAGCCATTTAGTCCTGAGTTGTCTAAAAATGGAATTAACCAGGATCGAGGAACCCACAAGAACATGTGCAGCAGGAGCTGAGGCGGACTGCGGTCTCCATGCTAAATACCTGAAATTAGCATGTGTAACCGTGCTTCATCGGAAACTGTAGTGTATTTTAGAATGATTAATTAAAGCGTGTCATACGGCGATCCAGTCGACATCGGATCAAGAATGTCAACAACCTCCGAGGACCTCTAAGACGGAAGATGAGCGATGACGTATGAAAACAGCAATGGTTGCGAAGTGATCCTACGAAAATGAAAAATTACCACCATCTGAAAAACTAGACATGTGGGTTTCAAACTTCAAAAGTGGGTAACGAAAAACCAATGGAGTTTTCACATGGTTCACAGGGATCAGCGTGGTTAGACATTTTGAAAGAAAAAAGGAAGAAAAGCAATGAAACACAAGTACATAGTCATCATCATTGTACACGTCAACTAGAGGTTGAAAACACCTCAGCTAGTTTGAACTAATACATAAAGGAAAAGGGAAATAAATACAACAGTTGCATGCCAGCTGAGCTACCAGCAACGGATGGGCATCGTGCCCGTAAGCTACCAGCCGGCTACTAGGCAAAAAGAAAAATTATTATGTAAAATTATATTACGCCACGAAATAAGTTCGTGGTTGCAAGGAGAGGCCAAAAGGGATGGGGAGGGACAAAGAAACTCACAGCACGAATACCAATGAGGTCGGCTCCTAGCCATATCAACAAGTGTATCCAGCCAAACGTGCTCATCGTCTTTTGGACCCCAAGCAGAGAGCCGAGACGCTCCAACCGAGGTCAGCTCCGAAGTGAGCGCCTCCATTCCTCTCGACCAAGTCATCGCTTGGCCACTCCTCCTCTTCTGCCATCCACACTCCCGGCGCGCAAACAACACACGTCGTGGAAGTCGGTGGGCTGGCATGCGCAACACGTGCCCGAGCTATCGAAGCCTAGTGCATGAAATGACCCATAAACAAGGCGTCGAAGAGGCTCGTAATCACGCGGTGTTCCCACCAGATGTGAGCCAAACTGCCAAGGCACCGATGATCGAACGTAACTAGCCTCTTTATGTCCGCTGATCTAAGGTGCCAGGTTTCGCAACCGTACAGTAAGGTCGAATGTACGGCTGCATTGTACACTCTACCTTACAGGGCGAGAGATTTTGTTATACGGTTCGTGGTCTCATCTTCAATCCCATGGGCGCTGATACAACCTCGCAGGTAGTTGAATTTCTGAACGACTTCCAGCTGATCCCCACCAAGGGTCAGCGCAGGAGGCGATCCCGCCAATCTTGGAGGAACGCTTTACACTTCGAGGGTGCAATGCAAAGCCCGAAGCGGCTGACAGCCAGCGTTAATCTGTTCAGCGCGGCCTGGCACGTCTGGGAGCTGTCACAGATGAGGGTAATGTCGTCAGCATACTTCAAGTCAGGAATTCGTTCTCCTGGAAGCAGATCCACACATTCTAAGTCGTATCCGGTGAACGCGATTTCTATGACTTCGTCAATAGCGAAGTTGAAGAGGAAAGGTGACAACGGACATCTTCGTCTGACACCGCTGGAGACATTGAATGGTGGCGACAGCTTGCCGTAAGTCTTCACTCTGCCCATGCTACACGCGTATAATGCTCGGATAATATTTACATATTTCTCTGGCACAGCTTTCCTGAGTAAACAGTTCCAAAGGGCACATCGATCAACCGAATCGAAGGCACCTTTGATGTGCTCCAACTGACGCAAGGTGAAGATGTGGTCGATGCAGCCACGACTCCGACGAAACCCGGCTTGCTCCTCAAGAACCTGGCTATCACGAGCGACAGTCAGTCTGTGAAGGATAACAGAAGCAAGTAATTTGGAAACGATGGGGATCAGATTGATTCCACTATAATTGCCGCATTCCGAGCGCGAGCCTCCTTTATAGATGGGAACAATAACGGAGCGGCTCCAGTCGGTAGGGACAGTTTCCTGCTCCCACAGTTTCACTAGTAATTCCTGTAAATCACCAACAAAAACAGGGCCCCCGAATTTGAAGAGGACTAGAGGAAGACCATCTGGTCCCTCGGCTTTGTTCAACTTTAACAGTCCGATCTCACGTTTGACTTCTGATCGAGGGTGGATAAAGAGGGACAGTCCACGGAGCAGGGCGATTACTGGCCGGAGAGGAATCGAATAATTCCGGCCGATTGAATTGCTTTTCAAAATGCTCAGCCCAACGCTTCAAACGTTTTGACAAATTGTGGATAGGATGTCCACTCTCGTCACAAATTGTTCCCCTAACACCAGGTCTCCTGCTACCCGTTTCCCGGATCAGATGGAATAACTTTCGATGGCTGCCAAAGGCAGCGGTTACTTCCATCTCTGACGCATGAAGATACCACCAGAATTCGTGGTCTCTCTTCACGCTAGTACGGAGTTTTTACCGGAGCTCTTTGCGAGTTTCATTGTGTTCGCTTCCAGCCGGAATATGCCGACGAGCATCGATAAGTTCCAGAGACCACGAAGAGACCCAATGTCCATGTTGGCTAGTAGACTTACCAAATGAGGATTTGCCTGCTGCTAGTAAGGTCTGGTGAACATGCGACCAGTGACCTCAATTGTCTCCAATGAGAGCTTACTCAACTCGCATGTCAGCGTACTTTGATAGGCATTCAGAACAGCTGGTTTCCCCAGTTGGTTGGTGTCAATGCGCTCGCAGTCGTCGCTGGCGTCGACCAAAACGCATTCGCATGTCAGCATATACAAGTGCATGGTCGGTGTCCACACATGTGCTCCAAATCGAGCGACAGTTCTGGATACAGCTTCTTCAGCGGTAACTGACTGCAATGTGATCGATCTGCGTCCAAGGCTGGTGGGCGCCAAGTCATCCTCCGACGGACGCTGTGTCGGAAGTTAGTGCCCACAAAAAATAAGCGGGCATCTTCACACAAATGAAGTAACCGCTCACTGTTACCATTACGGGAGGCTACACCGTGCTTACCGCCCAGATGCATTTCATCAATGGACAGAATGCTACAGTTGCCTCTGCTGTTGGTTCAAACTTACTTTTAGTAAATCAGTCAGAGGCTGAAGTAGTCTGGAACACTGGAATGAAACGATTGTAGTAGTTAACCATCCCGAGAAAATGACGACAACTTTCGAAAGATTGAGGTAATGTGTGATTACCTGCGTCTTTTCTGGAAGTGGGCTAATACCATTGTGGTCGATCCGATGACCGAGAAAATCGACACAAGTTTGGCCGATAATACACTTGTCAACGTCAATCGTCACATCATGCTGAGTAAAATGATCGAAGATCAGGAGATGTGACAGGTTTCTTATTATTAGAACTGGCGACGAGAATACCGTCGATGTAGGCAAAAACGAAATCCACCCCTCTAAAGATATGATCAATGAACTGCTGAAAAGTCTGGGGCAGTGTTTTCACAATCCGAAGGGCATACGAACAAATTCATAGAGACAGCTTTCCGTAAGCTCGCACTCTGCCCGAAGTAAATAGATGGGGTCACCAAATATAAGGTTGACTGAGAAATAATAAACCGCTGAAGGTTTAGGCGAACGGGGACCTTTGTGCGATTGCTCAGTCAGGTTACAAGTGGGAAAAGTCGGCGAACAGGTATCTTTTAAGTACTTGTCTGACGGTACTAACGGAGAAATCGAACGCTGATCCGTAAACGGAGTTCCGACGACCGATGGGAAGCACCCACCCAACAATCAAATTCGCCACGAAATCAACGAAACCGGGAGACGAACGAAGTTCGATTAGATATCTAGCTGGGATGTGTGTTAAAACAAATGTACAATAAATGACGGAAAATAATATAGGTAGTTACAATAAAAGACGTAAAGATATATAACCACTACAAACTTGTTGGAAACCAGAATAAGCCTCCTGGCTGGCTCTGAGCACAAGGTGACCAGAGGGGCTATCAGGCGCGAACTAAAGCGTAGCCCGCGTGCTGACAAGGAGGCCGGGGGGACCAGCCGGGCTCGAGAAATGAAGGAGGAGGGAGCAATAGGGAACGATCGCAAGCCCTTCCAGCTGATCCGCACCACTAGGCTCAGAAAACCAGGCGTCAGTGAGACAGTCTGAAACAGCAAGGGTGCTTTGATTAATAAGGAGCATCGTATGGCTCGTTGGGCAGAACTCTTTCAAGATCAGTTCGGTTGGCCCCATGCTTTCGGACTTCTTCCTACTCAGGTGATGCAAGATGAACCATGGGCGGTTAGTTTAGAGGCTCTATCGGAGGCTGAGATCCGAAACGCGATCGCAGCCCTCTATCGTTTTCGTGGTGCTGGCCCGGATTCCTTCCCATCTGCACGATGTAAGGATGGTGGTGGGATCATCTGCAAAGCACTGACCTCCCTGTCCGAAAATGTATGAAAGGAGACCATTCCGGCTAGTTGGAGTGAATCCACTATAGTGGCAATATACAAGGTCAGCCATGCCGACTGTGCTAACCCCAGGTGTATTAGCCTAAGGCCAACTGTGACAAAATTACTGGCCTCAATTCTCGCTTGTTTCCTCAACGCGGAACGGGAATTAGAGTAGCGAAGAGCAGGCAGTTTTCTGCCATAGACGTAGCTGTATAGACCATATATTCCTCTGCGGCGAGTGCTAAAGCATCGCCACGCATGACGCAGACCAACAACAGCTGTGTTCCTCGATTTCAAGAGTGCGTTCGGTTCGGCCGATCGAGCCATTCTGTTGGAAATACTTGTGCGGAAGGGTATCCACATGAAATAGATGAACGTTACGTGCTCTGTAACCAAACACTACAGGCCGCGTCAGGGTCTAGGTTGACCTTCCGGTTGGCTTTATGACAATAAGTAGCGTTCCCCAGGGTTGTCCAATTTCCCAGTTTTTGTTTAATTTCGTAGTGAACTCTATCATGGGGTGTTCCTTCGCGGAATCTCACGATGCAGGCGTTCAGGTGATGTTTGGTGAAAAGCTATTTGATCTTGATTAGGCGGACGACATCATTTTGATTTCTGACGATGTTGGTGCGGCCCAATCAGCGCTGAATAATTTCTCTAAGGTGGTCCCATTAGTTGGTGCGCGCTTCGCACCTTCAAAATGTGAAGCGTTGCTGCAGGACCACTAGCCACTTGATGATTCTTTGAGCCAAGATAACGAGGAAATGAAGACATTGACGACTAGTCTTAGTGCCATCGGTCCGTCTCACCTTTCAGGGTGGAGTCCACGTGACGCACCTTGTGCTTGGCTGGATACGCTACAGGACATGGCTCACAACCGAAACCGGTGGCGCGTCTGTTGCCGTCTCCTGATCGGATTGCCTGTTTAACGTGCGTTTGGTGCTGAACTATCTGTGGGTTAATGGCTGATTATGACGTGGGGCAGTGAAAACTGCAAGCAGGCTATCTCGCCGATGCCGTCTTATCTTTGCACGACAGCCAGCTGTTTGTGATGGTATGTCGTTGACAAGGTGTAGGTGCCTTGACACTGAATATTTGCTTAGGGCATAAATTTTTCTCGATAAGTCCCGCTTCTCTCCCCCTAAGTATACTTCGCTTCGTAGGCCGTTATGAGTTTATGGCAGCAAAGCATCAGTACAAATGGCTGACGCACTGTTGGTTATGATGATGTCGCTTACTGAGCTTTTCATCAGCCTTTCTGTAGTCTTTTCAACAACAACGCGAAATATAAAGAAAACAAAACGGAAGGAAAGGAAAAAGTAATTGAAATAAACCACAAGCGTAAAATAAACATTGGAAATCAAGAAATCAAGAAATATAAATATGGAATTTAAGCTTAGGTGTGAAGGGGAAGAGCTGCAGCAGCAAACCAAAGGGGTCGATTCAGTGTTCAAATGTCTTAACCGCTGATGCCAATGGTACATCCCCAGGCGGAGTGTTCCAAGACTCGATCATCCTACTCGATAACCGCAGATCAGCCTCCACGAGATAGGATAAAGGGTTGTGCGGCTTCCTTGGATGTCAAAGAAGAGCCGGCAATCGAGCCAGAAGGAAAAGGTGAGATAAGTCCGGACCAATCTGACCCGATAAGATGCGATAGGCAAGGATCAGAACGCCCCGGTGACGCCGATACTGCAGGGGAAAAAGAACCAGCTTAAGCAATCCCTAGAGATGTGGCACAGTCTTAGCCTATGCATCTTCTTGGTGCTGATCTTTAAAACATGCTCCACTGCCATTTTGTACGGCATTAAGCAAGGGGACAGGCTTAGGCGCGGTACTCCAAGTGGGGTCTGGTTAAAGCCGTGCAAAGTTGAACAAACCTTTAACCAATTGGGATTTCAAATGACCTGCCTACCATTCACAGCATTCTAAGCACTTTGTAAAGCAGCTTTTGTCCAGTTTGCGCTCGACTTGAGTTCCGGTGGCAGCGTGAAAATTAAGTCGATTTGCTCGGATACGCGTGGTTTTTCGTTGCCCCCTAAACAGTAAGTAAGGCGTTGATGGACTATTGTGCCCAAGGCGCAAAACGGAACACTTAAAAGCATTTATGGGTAGTTGCCACAAAGTGGACCAATCCCACAGTTAATCAAGCGCACGCTGCAGAAACTGGGAGTCGTCCAGATCACTGACCATGCCCCAGAACTTATTGTCATCTGCAAACATGAGAGACGACACCCCCATCTCCTCAGGCAATTCATTAACATACACGATGAACAACAGTGGACCGAGGAAGGACTGCTGCAGAACACTACTGAGAACCAAATGTCGAGAAGACGTTTGAGCTCACCCGAACGCACATACTTCTAGTTCAAGTTCAGATGGGACTGGAACGATAGGAAAATCCCTTGAGTGTTCCTTCTTGAGCGGATCTTTGAGCCGGGAAATGGCAAGGTGCTCCAAGGCCATGATGGATCTAAAACGAAACACCCGAACCAAGGCACCAGAAGTCCCCTCTGTGCCGATCACGTGAAGTAAGATATAAAAAGAAAGTGGACAGAGGGCACAGTAGCTGAGGTGTTCCCCACCTCTAGCTAACGTGTATGATGATGATGATGGACAGAGGGAATGAAAGTAATTTGAATGAAGGATAATACCAACGAGTGAAGGGAAGCGCAGAATACCTCACCCAACCCACTGCAGGTCAAAGCAGAAAGATGGATGACAGATGGAGTTAGGAGAAGGGAAAGGTCAGATACAGGCGAAAATAGCTCCCGCCTAACGAGCGTCATGTTCCTTTTACCGGCAAGCAAACTAGGGCCTCCAGTACTTCGAAGTTTGGGTTACTTCTTTTGCTTCTACAAAAGAAGTGAAGCAAGAAGAAGAGCAACCGGTGTACTTTCTTGGATCATAGCACTGACGTCTGAAAATTGACAATAAACTTAGAGTAATTCCAGGAGAAGATCCGACCAACACTTATCTGGGACCTTTTTAAGGGCTTCTACAGTGGTACTTCTAATAAAGACAGAAGGGAGCGCGTTCCAACTGTGAATTACACGATACGCAAAGAATTTGGTCCTAATTGCTAGCCTGGATCACCGATGCTTAAGCTTATATCCATGCTCCCACTGGTGGTCTAAAGCAGCTGGTTCCTATAGGTAGAAAGGCCTGATCCAACTGAAGCCCTTCAGAATTCTGAACACTTCTAGCAAGTCGCCTCTCACTGCGCCGTCTCATGGAAAATAACCTAGGCTCCTAAGACGCTCATGCTGGTGCCCTCAACCATAGTTGTCAAATTTTAAATTTTTTCATGCAGACATCAATCCGGAGATACGGTGCCCAAACCCGCACACAGTATTCTGTGAGGCCATACCAACGCCTTATATAAGAGAAGGAGAACCTCGGGTTTAATGCTGCATAAAGCTCTCTTGAGATGAAATAGGTCCGACCGTACCTTGTACCATTGAACAAACACTTAAATCAGAACCTCAGTATGAATAATATGCTAGGTGGAGCTCGTGAGGTTCACTCTCCCCAGGTGGATGCTTCTACCTGCTCCTGTCTCACCTCTCCATAGAACGCGGCCACAGCAGAGCTCGACCACTGGAAGACTACTCAGAGTACCTCCCTTGAATGATGTGTTGATGAGTAGTGTGGTCTCGAGCTCACTGCTGACGGGAATTCAAATTGTGTGTAAGCGAGCGAGCACGACTGCTTTGGCTAACTCAAGAGCAACAGAAATGAGGTCACCAGGAGCTATGATTAATCGAGACTGAGTATAGGCAAGCACTCTCCGACGACGTACCCAAGAGTTCAAAGTTGTCTCAGTCCAGTGCAACTGAGAGGACTGTGGTTGAGGAGTTCAAGATTATGTGCCGGAGGATGAAGAAAGCTTGAGACCCGAGTCACCAATAAAGCCGAAGAAGGTGACGTAAATGCCAATTCACACAGTGGTGTACAGCCACCAGCGCTATCTCCGCAGATCCAAGTTGAAGCCACAGCTACCCCTGTTGCACGAGAGCCAAAATCGGGCTGTCTTCTTGGGTTCTATTCCCGAGGGGAACCTTAAAAGGAAAGCTGAGGGCGGAAAGAAACTGCGACAAGCATCACTAAATGTATGGTACATAAATGTTTGTAGCTTAAGAAACAAGTGGGGGGCTGGCGTCGAGTTGTAGAGGTGTAAACGTGGTAGCTATTACTGAGACATGGCTTTCTTTCAATGATTCAATATGTGATTGTCTCCTAACTGAATTCTCGGGATATAGGAAAGACCGTCCTAGGTGCCAAAATGGAGGTGGGGTGCTTTCGCTTATTCGTTCGCACTATAGTCATGGGGAAGCGCCGTGCATCCCAAATGTCCAAGTCATTTCCTGTTTTTCGAGAGAGGGAGGTAGGGTCGAATTAATTGTTTGTGTTTACTGAAATCCATCCTCGAAGCAATGGGGGAACAAGGAGATTAGCGAGTTGTTAAGACGAGCTGCGTCTACAGCGCCAAACTTTGTAATAGTTGGTGAGCTTAATCTACCACATACAGACTGAGCATGCGATCAATAGGACACACTCTTTGGAAGGAGGCTTAATGCAGTGAGTGCAAGCATACGCCTTTGTGCAACACGTCAATGCTCCAAATAGAAGTCGTCGCGGGAATGTTCCGTCTTCCTTAGACGTTGTAATCAGTAAGCATAGTAGGTTGTCAGCCATTACCGTGGGACCGCCAATCGGTAAGAGTGATCACTGTGTTCCTTCTTTTTGCATTAAGTTGCCGAAGACAACAGCTGAACACCGCTTGACACCGGATCTAAGCCGGATTAATACCATGCTTTTGAGGGTAAAGGCCACGAACGTTACTTGGGTTCTTGAACAGACAGAAGCAACTATGAAGCAGAGGTGACATATGACCAAGTGGTCTCACACAGCTGTTAGAGGAGTTTGCTCCCTTGCGCACGATACGCCACACAAACAAGCCTCATTAGTGACGCCAAAGAACTGGTAGAGCGTTGAAACGACGTAATGCTCTATGAGACCGGAGGATTCCGTAAGTCGTTGATGTACTAAAAATGTCGCAAGTTGGTCGTCAAATTGCAAAGGCAGGCCAAATACTCGCACGAGCTAAGGCTGGCGGGTAAGGTAAAGATAAAACCGAAAAGCTACTATAGCTATATGCAGTCGAAGTCTTATTTAAGGAAAGCTGTTGGTAACAAATGCAGAAGAGGGTTTTAAGGTTACAGAAGACCTAGATAAGACGCAGGAGTTGGTGCGTGTTTTTCAGGTAGTCCATCGAAAGGACAGCAGATACGCAATCCCCTCGCAGCCCCATAGCGTAAGCGAGGTGAAAATGGGGGAAATCTTACTAACTGCGGTGGATGTCTTCTCTGTACCGAAAAACTTGAACCCCTACAAATCTCTTGGCTGTGATAATGTGCATCCGGCCATTGTAAAGCCAACTGTCGATATTCTCTAGCTTCCAGTCTTTGAATTTTGCAGGGTCTCTTCGTGAGGGAAGGATAGCAAGGATTGGAAAGTAGCAGTTGTAGTGGCCATTCATAAAGGGGGTTCTAAATCATCGCCTAATAAGTACAGGCCTGTTAGTCTGACCAGCGTACTTTTGAAGTATCTGGAAAAGCTTATCAGAGATTGAATCCGTGAGCATCTCACTGCCTATAACTTGATCGAAGCGGAACAACACGGTTATGTCAGGAAAATATCATGCCTCGCTAACCAGCTCTGTTTCCTTAATGAAATAACGGTGTTTTGATGAAGGGATTCCAGTAGAAACATGTTAGGTTGACTTCAGTAAAGTTTTGGATTCAGTGAACAAGCGCTTTCTACAAAAAATGATGACCTGGTTTGGACTACACCCTCAGTTGCTTGCTTGGCTGTCAGAGTTTCACTACGGTAGGGCATTTTTTGTTAGGGTTGGTAATGGTCTTTCGAGTACAGGCACTGCACATAGTGGAGTCCCCCAAAATTAAATACTCGGTCCGCTACTGTTTTTTATGTTTATAAATGAACTGGCTCTTTTACTTGAGGAGCCCTCCTACATATTTGATGATGATTTCAAGTTTGTTAACAAGGGCGACAAAGCTACACCATCTAGAGATCTGGCTACTGGCCACACTCATGGGATCTGCACTAAAATGCCAGCAGATGCCAAATCTTGACTCAGAGTGGCGAAAATGTGGTATTGTATGCACGCATTGAGTACCTGACAATGCAACGTACTACCGGAGCCCGCGATCTTGGCATCATCGCAACGAATAACTTTAAGCCATCGGCGCAAGATAAGCATGCTGCATACGAGGTATTTCGACTTAGGAGATATGAGTTGTACCAAGCCAGAGGCCTTTCTTCCTTTGTATAAAGCAATAGCTAGACCACATTTGGAATACGGTGTTCAGGCTTGGGCGCTCTTCCTGAAAGATGTAAATTGTAGTGAGTATGTGCAGCAACTGGCCATTCGAATGA
Organism: Dicrocoelium dendriticum; assembly: GCA_944474145.2. Taxonomy (NCBI): domain Eukaryota; kingdom Metazoa; phylum Platyhelminthes; class Trematoda; order Plagiorchiida; family Dicrocoeliidae; genus Dicrocoelium; species Dicrocoelium dendriticum. The sequence goes on along the minus strand of OX104065.1, from coordinate 77,631,974 downwards.
TTGGCCAACGCTGGTTACCGTATGAAGTTCTGTTAGTGAACTTCGTTATGACCTGCCTTGATCACCTGCTTCCTAATGCGACAGTCTGATTGATCAAACCATTGATTTGGTTCTCATATTGCCCGATTAATGAGTTAGTTGCTCTCTGTACAAGCCGCTACGGGCTATATTCTATAGAAAAATTTTGCTTCATAACTGTACACGCCCGATGAGAATTATCGAAAAGAATATTTTTCGCGTATTTGCTTACTTCTGACTTGGGAGGAATGGGGATAATTTATGAGCATCAGACTGTTTTCAATGAGATGCAGATTGAGAGGGACTTGATAGAAAATCAAGATCATGAAGGGTCTCAGCGGTTTCAAACCCGCCGGTCTCTTTGAATCATCTACGACGGACCACTTGTGTGGCTACAGTCTAAAGTCAAAACAACAGTGATCTAGACATGAGATAAGAGCAAAGTTCTCAAATCGAGTAGTGGCTAGTTGGAAGAAACTTCCTTCTGCATTACTGGAATGTAAGACGGTTGAGGACTTCAAGCGAGGCCTGGACGGAATGTAGTAATTCCTGTTCACCGAATTCCTGTGAGCAACCATATCAGTCTCTAACTACAAGCAAGTACATGAAAAGGTTGTGGCTACTTTGCTCCTACTTTTCGCTTCTTCTAGTATAAATGCAGGAATTTATTGTCACGTCGAAGTGCCGGGAGATCTTTTCGCTTACTGGCACACGAAACGGGACGCTGGTTAAGCGAAAACATGTTTCGTCGCTGGATTAAGTTCAAGTTCAATTGGGACCGGAACGATAGGATGATCCCGTGAATGTTCCTTAGTTTGCGTATCGCTGAACCAAGAATTGATATATGTTAGATTTTGAGGGTTATTTTCGAAGTACACGTTGTTTGGGTGGATTGCGGTATGCAATCTTAATGTTGACCACGATTCCCATTGAAGTGAATCTTGGTCTTTCGATGAAGCATACATTGGGTGTTGCCCACTCGAAAACACTGCATTAATAGGACGCGTTTCGAGGTTATTTTCTCTACTCAGATAGAGATAGCAGGCACCGAACGTGTACTTCGAAAATGCCCCTCAAAATCCATCATTAACCGTTGTGCTAAGCGTTGCTCGTCGTGACAATTGGCTTAAGGGTAGTGGTCACAACAATCATCACAACGGTCCCGGGTTTGATGTCTACTATCTCTATCTGATGAGGGGAAATAACCTCGAAACGCGTCATATTAGTGCAGTGTTTACGGGCCGGCAACACCCAAAGTATCCATCAGCTACGGTCCTCGTGATCGAAAGACCAAAGTTCACTTCAATGGGAATCGCGATCAACATTGAGATTGAGTATCTCAATCCATCCACACAAAGTGCACTTCAAAAATGACCCTCAAAATCCATCATTAACCGTTGTGCCAAGTGTTGTCATCGTGACCCGGTGGCTTAGAGGTAGCGGGCACAACTAACATCCCAACGGTCCCGGGTTCAATGCCTGGTATCTCTAGCTGGTGAGAAGAAACAAGCTTGGAACGCGTCAGAGTAGTGCATTTTCGGGCAACATCCGATTTCTGCGGGAATTGATGTCCGCTTGAGATGTCGAAATTTCTAAAACAAAGACCGCATCACACCCTGTCCGACCAATTAATGCCCACATTTCCTGCCCAACAGTCCCTGCCAGGCCGGTTTATGTGAAGTAAGGTAAGCTAAGAAAAAAAAGCGGAATGTCAGCTAAATAATAATAAGATCAAAGTATGAGTAGAACTAGAAAAACAAGAACAGGAAGCTAAAGTCTGTTAGGAGAAGGGGAAGGTTTGGTACTGCCACCCAAGAGCATCTAACTGACACTCAAAACCCACAACCGTAGATACCCTAAGGACTTGCTCCAGAAGCGAGTTCCAACATCCAATGACCCGGCACGACAAGCGAGTTTCCATCCTTACCCGATCAGAACACCGTTTGTGTAGCTTCAACGAGTGACCTCGGAGACTAAGCAGCTTGGCGGGAGTAAATAGCCAGGACAGGTCTGGACCGATCTTAACCGTTAGGATACGGTAAGTAAGGATCAAGTCTCCTCTAATTCTCCGGTAGTGCGCTGATTACATACCCAAGCTAGGCAAACGTTCAGGGTACGTTTGCCCCCGTAAACCCTGTATTAACGACTCGCAAAACCTTCTCCAGTTCCATTTTGTCCCTTACAAGACATGGTGGACAAGCCTGGACGCAGTATTCTAATCGGGGTCGCAAAAACGTTGAGCAAAGCTTCACAAAAATATCGGCCGTGAGAACACAGAAAGAGCGGAGAATAAACCACATCATATGGAATCCTCTACAAGCAGTCTTTCTCCAAGTATCCTCAGAGTGAACAAGTGTAGTCGACGCCTAGACCAACCTGCTAAGTGACAACAGGGATTTTAATTCCATCGACTACATAGCGCGTGGGGGGACTATCACCTCTAATGTGGAGAACAGAACATTTCGCCTGACATTAACCATAAGGTTGACCAATCCCAGAGCTTATCCAAGGCACTCTGAACTGCGTCAGAACCCCCAGGGATATCCAGTATAATCCAGAACTTGAAGTTATCAGCAAACAATAGCGGCAGTGCTCCTGGGGTAGGCCGACATAAATTGTGAAAAGCATCGGCCCTAAAACCGAGTCCTGCGGAAGGCCAATAAGAACAGCCTGTCAAAGCGAAAGGCTACGACCCACGCGTATATAGTTCTCTCCCCTTTAGGAACGCAGACACCCATTTAAGGGAGACGCCATATATCCTATAAGATCACAACTTTAGAGAAAGTCGTAGATTTGGGACAGTATCGAAGGTTTTCAATAAGTTGACGAAAAGCACGTCAATAGCGTGACCATTGTTTACTGTCAGCCCAGCTTTCACAATCTAAAGTAAATTTGTTAGACACGTAATCCCTTACGGAAACGTGTCAAGCAGCACAGAGGTTAAATTTAGTCAGGTGGTTCTTCACTGAATCCCTCACTACTAAGCTGGTCAAGCTGAAAGGCCAGCAGTTTGCGGGCAGAGCACTGTCACCGTCCTTAAAAATAGGACAGATGATTGCCTCCTTCCATTTCGAAGGTAAAACACAGCTGTCGAGCATTACTGTAAACACGTATGTCAGAGAGCCACTTAGTTCAGCGGCGAATTCATGAACCAGCTTCGGGTGAATTGAATCACGGCCATAAGCTTTGGTAGGATTTAGCCCTTGCAATAGCCCGAAGACTTGTGTCCCCGTTATACTGATTTTAGGCAAAAATTTACCGGGACGGCTCAACCTGAGGTAGAGAGGTCTCACGAGCAGAGACACCAGTATACAGCGCTAAGTATACAAATCTTATCATATGCACCCGGGACCCGTCCGCTCGTAGTAGCGCTGATATAGACGAGTTTGTACTGCTGCGCCTCTTTACGTAGGCAATGAACTGCTCTGGATTTGTTGTGGCTGCGTCAGCTAAATCCTTCTCGTAATGAAGACGAGCAGTCCTAAGATGTCGCTTACATTTATTTCTAACCGCTCGATAGCTTTCGTAGGTGCTGGTTGATGAAGCCGCTTGTTAAGTTCGCCGGCACTTAGAGTGCTTCTGAGACTGAGACTGTATTTAAGAGCAAGTAGAAAGGTTTCTGTACAACTCTATCGAATCACGAAAAATCAAAATTTACTTGTGAATTATCAGCAGTTGTGTCTGATCCGTTAATCGTTTATCCGTGTTCGGTTAGAAATTTGTACTAGCGTCATTATTTCCGGACATACAATGTCTTCTTTTGGCACTGTATGTGCATCGTTTCACAAAAGCACAGGTTTCCAAAATAATCGTCGATACGGGTTTTAAAACACTTCACAGAATCGGCCTCTATTAATCCTTCTGGTAGTGTATTCCATAAGTTTACGATTCGTCGTTCGATACAAAGCTGATGTGATACTTTGTTCATGCTGGGGACCCTGAGTTTGTAACGATGTCCTCGGGTGTTACAGGGTCCTCGCAGGTGAAATATTGGCCGCAGTATGGGGAAGTGATTCAAGTGTAGTACTCGATGGGTCATAATAAGATCAATTCTTACTCGGCGATAGGATAGTGTGTAGAGTCCGAGTTTTTCACAACGTTTTTCATATGGAAGCTTTCGTAGACTTGGTATCATTCTAGTTGCGATATGCTGTATTTTCTCCAGTTTTTCAGTTTCCCATTGGGTTATCGGATGGTAAGCTGGGGCACTGTATTCAACGATTGGTCTAATGAGCGAGGTGATTAGACGAGGGACGATTTCTTCGGACCATGTGGAGAAACTGCGTCGTAATGCCCAGAGCATACGAAGTCCCTCACGGTACAATTTCTCTGTATTTTCTAGTGATCTTAAATCATGTCGTGAGAGAACTCCTAAGTCTCTGACAGATGTGTTGGGATGGAGCAACTGGCCGCCCAAGGTGTATGATCGAGTGGCTGGACGTCTGGTGATACTGATGAACTCCGACTTGCTTGCGTTAAGAGGGAGTTGCATTTCAGTGGACCACGTTGACAGTCGCTCTAAGTCATGCTGGAGGCGAGCGCAGTCGTCCTGGTTTTCAATGATCCTCCAGATTTTCAAATCATCTGCAAACAAGACACATGGTGACTGGAGCTGCTGCGGAAGATCGTTGATATGAATAAGAAATAATGCTGGCCCAAGTACAGTTCCTTGAGGCACGCCACTGGTCGATGGGAACCATTCTGTCAGATAGTCATTGACCTGTACTCTAAACCTTCGTCCCACAATAAACTCTTGTATCCACTGAAGTAACGTGCCACCGATTCCGTATGTCCTCAGTTTACGAAGGAGTACCTCGTGGTTCACTCTGTCAAACGCCTTACTAAAGTCGATGTACACCACGTCAACATCCTTCTGTTCATTGAGAGCTCGAACCCACTGGTGGTTTGCGTACATCAAGTTGGTGATGCAGGATCGCCCTTTCGTAAAGCCGTGTTGCGCTGGCGTCAATACGTCCATCGATTCGAAGAACGACAGCAGACACTTTTTCACAACCTTCTCGAGAACTTTGGATAATACCGAAGTCAAACAGATCGGTCTATAGTTCTCTATTTTACTCGGATCACCACCCTTGGGAAGCGATTTAACTATCGAGCATTTCCAGTCGTTCGGGACGGATCCTTCAGAGAGCGATCTATTGAAAAGGTTTGTCACAACTGGTGAGATGATAATCGATAGGGACTTGAGTATTAGTGGGTGAAGTCCGTCTGGCCCGGGGGGCTTTGCACCATTGAGGTTGACGAGTAGCTGATGTACTTCGACTGCATCACATTGTAGGCTGTTGAGCAAGACTGGCGCAACCTGTACCGGTACTGAAACCGCCGCCGGTTTACTGGAAAATACAGTGAGGAAGTGCGTAGCCAAGGAGTCCGCGCGCTCCGCGCTTGAAATGAGTGTCTTCCCGTCTAAGCTCTCTAAGACCGGCAGGTCGTCTCCAGGTTTCAGTTGACGTTTCAAGTAGGCAAATACTCGCTTGGGTGCAGTTGTGGCCGAGGATGCTAGCTCCTCTTCGAACTGCCGGCGTTTCTTGATCTTTGCGGCGTTATATAAGTTACGCTGTTTCTTGTACACCGCGTAATCTTCATCACAACCCGAGCTGATGTATCTATCCCAAAGTTTACGACGTCGTCGCGCTAACTGTCTGTATTCCCTATCAAACCAATGCGGTTTGACAGGTCCGATTTCTGGATACTTAAGGGGAACGAACCGAGTACAGAGCGAGTTAAGCTTCCCCTTTATTAATGACCACCACGCCTCAAGTGACGCATCATGTGGTAGTGTCCAATCAGTCTGACTTGCGGCTTGGACGAGTCCGTTGAAGTCCGTCTTCCAATAGTTGAATGTCGGCTTCTGTTGATTGTAATATGGTAACCACAGTTCTAAGCTTGCTACAATAGAGCAGTGGTCACTGTTCGCCAGAGGTTCGATGACTCTGATCTCTTTTAGCTTTTGCTCGCAGCTCGTAAACATTAGGTCCAGACAAGATGCCGAGTACGGAGTTACGCGCGTCGGTTGGATGACATGTTGCGTTGCCCCAATTTCAATAGTCATTTTAGCGAATTGAGCCTCAACATTGCCATGACCGGGAAGAAGTCGAACATCTGGCCAAATTATCTTAGATAAATTTAGATCCCCCATCAGTAAGAACTGAGGACGGCTCATGTGCTTCTGTACATGTGGTATCCAATCGCAGCAACGGTTTAATGGGCTCCGGTAGATAACCCCCACAATTAGTTCTGCGCGCCTGAGACGGATTGTGCACCACAATTGCTCGCATAAACTATCCTCGCTCCGATAGGTACTGATAAGTTTGCCAGATAGTGACGATTTTATGTACAACAGAACACCACCGTGAGCCTTTGATTTTCGGTCACATCGAAAACAAGAGTATCCTGACAACACGACTTCTTGGGGTATGATGTCGGAGTTCAGCCATGTCTCTGCAAGTCCTAAAATGTCCGGCCGTTCCGAGACAGCGAAGCGGCACAGTTCGTCACGTTTGTTCATTAGGCTGCACACGTTGGCGAATGCGACACGGAGGTCCTGGGAGGTACTGCGGGACGTGCCTGGAGGTTGAGCAAACGGTTGATACGGGTTCGTACACCCTTCTTGATCACCCGAAAATTTACAACTTGTAAGTCAGTCTCACCTTCCTCTGTACGGCGTTTGAGCTCAATGACCGCAGTCTTCAAACGATCCCTGTCCTCGGGTTCCAAATCTCGGCGGATGTGAACTTTCATGCCTTTCAGCCTTGACAGACGAGACAGTATGAGCTGCGGCATATTAGGATTTGCAAAGGTGATCCTCAGAGGTCGACATGACTGGTTAGTTTTCTGGCCAAGTCGGATTACTTGTTTAATCGTCCCACTGTCCTCACCCACATCCAAGAGTCTATCGATGAGCCCCTGGAGGAACTCAACATCGTGATCATAACGTATCTGAGGGTTTTCATCTTTTGACTCCGGAACGTGGAAGACCATGAGATTATGACGCCTCAGCGAAATCAGTGATGAACCTGTGGGAGCAGAACTAGAGGCGCTTAACTGATTGGGTAGTTGTTTATCAGCAGGTGACGTCTGAACTCGATTACGTGGGCCCTTGCGCTTTTGAGTGGTCCACGGATCCTCGGTGTTCAGAAGTTCACAGACAGGCTCTGAGAAATTCACGGACCGATCAGTGAAGCGGCATTTCGTAGCTTCTGAGTCTGAGTCTTGCATCGGTGGGAAACATTGAACCTGGGGTTCGGCCGGGGTCGAAGACGCAAGTATTTACCTGCATACTCTATCCATGGAGGTTGCGCCCGTGTCTCCCTGTAATATGCGTCCGGTCGTGGGTTCCGAGTAATTCTGGTTCCTGGGTGTACGTGCATCGTAGTAGACCGAGAGGGCTGAAAGACAAAAGAGACTTCGTAGGTGGCTGGATAACCACGTGATGGACCTGGATGGACGGTGTGATTGTGCCACATCTCGTGGTTAGCTGGACGGTACTGTCACAGCTGTAGATAGAGAACCGAGCGCGAGGCGACTAGATGGATGGCATGAAATCGCACGATAAGTGGCCACCCCACAACAACGAATACGAAGGCAAAAAGAGGAGGAAATGACGATCACAATGTAGGCTACGCTGGACGACAACTTGACTATGTAGGACTAGTAAATACTAGTCCGACGGTGCGCGAAACTAAGCGCGGATATCAGAAAGCAATTGGACTGTATTCGATGGGCTACAAGAAGACGCGGACGGATGAAGCGAGACAAGAGCAACACACTGGCGCGGGAACTTACAAGACGGTTAAGTGACGAGCCGGCTGTAAGGACGATTAAAACAAGGAAGAATAATGTACAATTAGTCAAGAAGGAAATAGTACATAAAAGATGGCAGTTATCTTTTTGGACGTTACAACTGTTAGCTTGCTACGAAGACACCGGCGCGCTACACCACTGTCCAGTTGGCTGCGTGCTGACATTGTGCTGATGGCTTTCAGTTATTCGTCAAATGATAGCCGGATCACGTGCTTCATCAACGCAAGCCAATATCAATGTATTGTCAGTAGAATTTACTGTAACCCATCCAATGCTAGTGCATAATGGTTGACAAGTTTGGGCGTTAAGAGGCAATTCCAACAAAGTTTCAAATGCAAGTGGGATAGGAACAAAAGGAGATTCCCATGGTCGTTTTATCCTGAATGCGTTGTTGATCCACATTCGAATTCGGTACACGATTGGCCAGTTGTATGAGCCAAATTAGCACTGCGGAACCCGTCGTGGTCAAGCGATCAAGAACCACGCGCCCTGCGCTAGCAGACCCCGCTGCGCCGGTTACGTGCAATAAGAAAAGGAAAGGTAACATTGTACTCTAGGCATACATTGGGAGAGATGCAAAATGTGAAGAGGAATTTAATACGAGTAAGTAAGAAGAAAAGGAACTGAAGAGCAATCAAAAGAAAAATTAAAAAAAGAAAGGGAAGATTCGGACCTGCAAGTTGAGGGCGTCAACTTGACGCCTAGGCGACGTTTAGACTCTGTCACCGTACGGTGACAATACGACGTCCTCGGGTAGCGCATTCCAGGAATCTATCACTCCACACGATAACCCCGTCAGAGAGCTAAGGTCTCTCGATAGCGAAATTTAACTGCCCCTGCTTACGAATATTACATCGTCCGCAGACATGGCTTTTCTATAGCAAGTTTTCAAGAAGAGGGGAACCGACAGGTTGACGATAAGACTGCCCAGTAATGACAGTGAAAATAGCGTGATTTCAAGATGGTGATGCTAGCTGATTGGTTTAAGTTCAGGTGGGACTGGAACGATAGGATGTATCCCGTAAGTGTTCCTTCTTTAGCGAGTCGTTGATCCAGGAGTTGATAGGGGTGCTCCGACTTCTTGATGGATCTAAAATGAAAACACCCGAAAAAACACCCTGGTCCATTAATTTAATGCTCACGTTCCTTGCATTAGCTGTCCCTGCTATGCCAGTTACATGAAGTAAGAGAGCAAGAAAAACCGAAGGTAAAGAATAGGGGAAATCAGCTGAAAGAAGAGGATAATACCAGTGGTGAGGGAAAGTACAGAAAATGGAATCGAAGTATGAAGATGAGAATTAGTCAGGAAAAAGGAAAGGTTTTGTGTTGCCACTCAAGAGTATCTAGTTGACGCTCAAATCCCTTAACTGTAGCTTCCTTGACAAATTTTCTGGAAGCAAGTTAAGGCGCTCGATGCCTCGACACGATAACCGTGTCTTCGCTCTAACTCTATCGGACCGCGGTTTGTCCAACTTAATACAATGCCCGCGGATATCAGATAATCTGACAGGACTAAATAGCCAGGACAAATCAAAGAAGGTTGGGATTAGGTCCCCTCTAATCCTTCGATAGTGCATTGAATGCATCCCCAAACTAAGTAGGCGCTCGGGGTACGTTTGTCCTCGTAACTCCTGGACCAACCTACCACCAACACGCAACAGCTTTACTAGTGCCATTTTGTCCCGGACAAGGCACGGTGGACAGGCCTGGACACAATATTCTAGGTGGGGTCGCACGAACGCTGAGAAAAGCTTCACAAAGATATTAGCGGTTAGGGTCCCGAAAGAACGACGGATAAACCACAACATCCGGAAGCCTTTACAAGCCGCCTTCTTCCAGTTGTCTCCAGAGTATAGTCTGGAACGGTGAAGGACATCTAGATCAAGCTGACAAGCAATGTGAGGAAGTCCACTCCCATCGACAACATTACCAGTGGAGGAATCAGACGTTCCGATACGCAGCACTGAACACTTTGCCCGGTTTATGGGCAGGAATCACAAGACAGACCATTCCCAGTCTATCCATGCATCCATACTGTGCGCAATCGAAGCCGCTCCTCTTCCGCTTCATCAGCGGACACACCAATGCATAGTTCACAAGACAACCGAAAAAAGCCGTCTGTCGGCACTCCAACTGCAACTGCGACCTACGCAGCCGTGGCCAGCGCTGGCGCCGCAAAACCACCCGGCTGGGTCCAGGCCCCTAAAAAGAAAAGTTGTAAGGCGGTAAACAACAACAAATCGAAATCACCGTCTACAGTGTCACAACTAGTCTGTGCTAAACAAGGTAACACGACTTGAGAAATTGCTAGCCGAGAAACCGGCCTTACCGAAACCGGTGAAGCCAAGCGATAGCAAGTCACCACGGGGACGGCTATGCAACGTCATGATTTTCCACGCACCTGAGTCGACTGATCCCAGTCCCCAGGTACGCTACGACCATGATGTGCAATTCTTGCAGTCTCTAACCGACAAACTACTGGATGTTGGCGAACCCGGGTTACGAGTGAAACAAGTCACTCGTCTGGGGAAAACAAGTTGATGGCAAGTGTCGGGCTCTGCGCATCGCGTTCGCCGACGAAACTGCCCTAAGGTTAGTACTGTCCCGCCTCGGTCGCCTAAAGGGGATGAAAATCCATGTCCAGCCAGACCTTGATCCCGCAGAACGAGAGCAGCTGAAGTCTGCCGTGATCGAACTGAAACGACGCACGGACGCCGGTGAAACTAACCTGCGTATCGTAAATTTTCGCACAGTTGCCCGGATACCCCGAATCCGGGTAAACAGAGCAATGACGCTTCACGCTCGCCCAGCGGTTCCTACCGCGGATTGCGTGTAGCGTTCATTAACGTATACAGCTTAATGAACAAGCACGATGATCTGATCCGCTTCATTGCTTCACGTCGGCCAGATGTGGTTGGTTTGGCTGAGACGTGGTTGACATCTGAAGTGACAAGCGAAGAAATTGCGATCACGGACTATTCGTGCTTCCGCTGTGATCGACAGTCGAATAGCCGCGGTGGCGTCCTACTTTACCTCCGGTCTACCCTGTGCGGGAGACTCGTGAGCACCTACCGAAGCATTGACGGTCTATGTGAGCAGCTGTGGTGTTCGATCCACCTACGACGCGGCGAACTGCTTGTGGGTGTGGCATATCGCAGCCCAATGAGTAACGGATTGGATTGGCTCACACACGTCCAAAACCAAATGAGTCGCCCGCAGTTCCTGCTCACTGGCGACTTTAACCTTCCTCGAATCTTATGGCCTGAGGTTCAGCTTCTCCCTGGCCATAATGAAGTGGAGACAAGATCCGCCGAACTGGTACTGGAAACCGGAACGGTGCAGCACATCACGCAACCCACCCGCATAACCCCGCGCTCAATGCCATCATGCCTGGACCTGCTGCTAACCAGCTGCGAACAAACAGTGCATGACATAGAAGTTCTTGAGCCCATGGCGGCCAGTGATCACTCGACAATTATGGCCACTATAGACCTGCAGCTTCCATGTGTGCGTCCAGTGGCGCCAACATACAACTATTGGAAAGCTGACTTCGATGGCCTCATTCTAGCTGCCAATCAGCTTGATTGGTCTATGCCACATGATTCATCCGTTGAAACTTGCTGGGCAAACATTAAAGGGGCAGTGCACTCATTGTGTGCGCAATTTGTACCCCTCAAGACTCGGAAAGTTGGACCAATGAAACCCCATTGGTTTGACAAAGAGTATAACCGACTGTCTCGACAACGGCGTCGACTATGGAATGCGTTCCTCCTGTCTGGCTCTGCCAATGACTATGAGGCATACAAGCGACAACGAAACTTGTGCAACAGCACAAAGACGCGAAAACGCCGTCAGTTTGAGGAGCAGCTTGCTTGCTCAGCTAAAACTGCCCCGAAGCGCATATTTGCGTACGTGAAGCGACGCCTGAAGTCTGCAGGTAATGTGCCGGTGCTATTGGGTTCGAACGGACAACCACTAAGTTCAAGCACCGAGCGTGCGTCCGCATTAGCGGCGCACTTCGCTTCTGTATTCGCAACTAACCAAACCTGCGCGCCAAGCTCTGCCGTCGCCGCACCGACTTGATCTGCGACGTCGCGGAGGTACATGGGCTAGTCAGCTGCCTAGACAGCACGAAGCCAGCTGGACCGGATGGTCTCCATCCGCTGATCCTCAAGTCCTTGTCAGCTGTGATCTCACCTGCTGTAACCGACCTGTTCAACCGATCCCTGTCCATAGGCTGCGTGCCTTGTGACTGGAAATGCGCCGTTGTCAAACCGATTCCAAAAGGCGGTGACACACGCAAACTGGAGAATTACCGACCTATTTGTTTGACCGCAGTATTGTCGAAAGTTCTGGAGAAGATTGTGAAGAAGAGACTGCTCCAGCTACTGGAGACCAACTCTCTCCTGACGCCTGCACAGCATGGTTTCGTGAGAGGCCGCTCGTGCATCACTAACCTGCTGCTAACATGGCATGAATGGTTGCAAACAGTAAACCAACGTAAGTCAGTCGACGTGGTATACGTCGATTTCAGTAAGGCCTTCGACAGAGTGAATCACGAGATCCTCCTTCAGAAACTGAGGGAGTGCGGAGTCGGAGGCTCGCTGCACCAATGGATCCGTGACTTCTTAGTTGGACGGAAGTGAAGGGTGCAAGTCGACAGCCACCTGACCGACTGGTACCCGTCGACGAGCGGCGTTCCTCAAGGGACGGTGCTTGGCCCCATTCTCTTCCTGATTCACATCAATGACGTGCCCAATCTCCTTCGGTCGCCGCGTGCCTTGTTCGCGGATGACCTGAAGCTATGGAGGGTGATCAATACGTCGGACGACTTTGACATACTTCAGCAGGACCTCGACCGCCTCTCCATGTGGTCCGCCGAAGTAAGTTTGCCTATCAACTCGGCAAAATCGCTACTTCTGTGCCTCGGTAAAGGTGGAGCGGGCCGATCGTACACTCTCGACGGCCAAGTTCTGCACCCGACGCATTGCGTCAGAGACCTTGGCGTTATACAACGTTACGACATGAAGTCACTGGACAACACGGACAATATGTATCGCACAGCATTGCGTTCGCTGTGGGCGCTGAAACGTAGCTTCTGCACCTGGTCGAAAGAGATTGCCACTCGTCTCTTCACATCCATTGTACGACCGGTGCTAGAATACAGCTCACCCGCCTACTGTCCGTTGACGAAAGGCGAGACAGCTCGAAAGAGTACAACACATAGCCACACGGCTCATTCCCGGTCTTCAGGGTGTGCAGTATGAAGAAAGATGCAGACAATTGGGTCTGTATACTCTAGCCTACCGCCGCGTGCGAGTGGACCTCATCATGACCCATCGGGTATTGCATCTGGGTGCTTATTCGATGCTGAGGCCACTGCTCCATGTCTGTGCGTCAAGCAGCACACGAGGTCACCAGTACAAACTGGTAGTCCCTGACCTCAAGTGGGTAGCTCATCCCTTGTGTCTTGAGCGGCGAGTGGTGAACATGTGGAACCGTTTGCCCTCGCGGATAGTAGAAGCGAACTCGGTGTCGGAATTCAAACAATTCCTGGACGCGCACTTTGCGGATGCCAGATTCGACGAAGCCTTCACAGGAAACTGACGAAGGAATCGTTCAATGATTATAACCCATGGAGCCCGTTAATCCACCAACTGCAGCTTCCGAAACGATGCCCATCCGTAATAGGCGGCGGAGCTGGTGAAGGACTCCATGTGGTTCATCCAAGAATATATCGTAAGTACATGGAGATTTTTCTATGCTTGTAAATATTTTACTTTTTTTCACCTGGGCTAGCTCACTACTACAGGTAACACTGTCAGTGGGACATGTCCTACATTGAGATATAACTACATAGATGTTCAACATCTTTCTCGCTATCATGACAGTAAAGTAAAGTTGAAGAGTCACAGGACCTCCAAGGATACCAACAGTATTCCAGAGCTTTAGGTTATCAGCAAATAAGAGCGATCGTACCTGAAGCTCCCCCGACAAGTCATCCACGAAAACTGCGACCAGCAGCGGATCTAGGACAGAGCCTTGCGGAACGCCGTTAAGGACAAGTTGTCGTAATGAAAGACTGCTTCCCACACGAATACACTGTTCCCGTCCATCCAGAAATGCTGATACCTATTGGAGAGCGCGACCAGATATTCCATAAGATCTCAACTTCAGTGAGAGTCGCGAGTGAGTGACAGTGTCAAAGGTCTTAGAGAAGTCAATGAACACCACGTCCACCGCATGTCCACTGTCTACGGCTTCAGCTCAGCTCTCACAAGCTACCGACCAGTTCGTTTGACACGAAAATCCTTTGCGAAAACCATGTTGCTCGACGCTATGCAGGTTAAATCTATTCAAATGATTCACTACTGTATTTCGTACTAAGTTTTCAAGTGACGTGACGACCACGCTAGTCGAGCTGACAGGCTTGTAATTAACCGGCAGGTGTTTGTCACCGCACTTGAAAATCGGGCAGACAATAGCCTCCTTCCATTCGGTAGGTTGAGTGACTTCTGAAACACACAAGTCAGAGGTTCACTGAGTTCCACTGCCAATTAGTGCAGCAATTTTGGATGAACAGAATCTGGTCCGGAAACCTTAGTTGGGTTCACCTCTCTCAGCAACCGGAGAGCTTGATACTGTTACAGTAATTTCATCCAGACAAGAGTCGTCAGACTCTTGTAGCTAGTTCTCTGTATGGCGTGTTTGTTTTGCGGACAAAGAAGCTTGACTACTGCTCACCAAGCACGCATAACTTGTCCTAGTCGCTATAGGTATGGGTCCCATCCCCTCGAAGCAACCGTGGTATGAGCGAGTTTGCACCACAGCGTCATTTAACGTAGGCGAAGAATTTCTTGGGATTTGGCGAGGCAGTATCAGCAAGGCCCTTTTCATACTGAAACCGGGCCAATCTAAGATGTACCTTGCAGTTAGTTCGAACCGACCGATACCTGTCAAACGTGCTGGTCGACGGAGCTGTTCGATATGCTCGCCAGCATCCAGACCGCTTCTTTAGCAGGCCCTTCCCCGCGGCATATATCCACAGAGGCTGCACTCTCGATTCCCTTCTTTTCACCAATGGAATGTGAGGTACAGAAATGTCGGCGAAGTGAGCCTTAAGTTTGCCCTAGGCTACGTGAACAGTGTCGATCTCAGAGATCACGTAAGGCGCTGACATAGCTTTATCCCGCATCGCTTGGAAGTTCGCGGCCCAAATGTTCGGATACCAACTGCTAGTAGCTTGGCAAGGCCTGATAAGCGTACGCTGGAAAGACAAGCAAAAGTGTTCGCTGGCGCCAACAGGCAAGTCGTAAGTGATGTCATTTACAAAGGTAAGTGACTTCGCAAAAGCAAGATCTAAAATGGACGACTGCTGATTGCCCATGTACCTAGTGGGGAGGTCTACGAACTGGTGTAGTGATACCTGCAGCGTCAAGTAAGGCAGTTCTACACCGAACGATCCCAACGCCGAACTGCAAGATAGAGTAGCCAAACAAACCTCTGGGAGGTAGAAGTCTCCTAACGCCCGACACTTGTTCGCAGAGTGAGTACGTATAACCTCAATGATTCCACTGGAGATGCTCACAGGGCTTCTACACACTAACACGGCCGTAACCTGAACAGAGGATGCGTAAATCAAGACAGCGAGCGCCTCAACAGATTTGTCGAGACTGAAAAACGCTAGTCATCAAAACGACGATGTGATAACTCACATAAAGAGCTAAACCACCCTCTTGACGGCCAATGGAGCGGTCAGCGCGGAACAGTGTGTAGCCAGGCAGATATACTTCGCCACCTGTGATTTGCTTAGACAACCACGTTTCAGTGAAAGAAAGTATATCGGGACGAGATTTGTCTACGAGCCGACCCACCTCGTACATTTTGTTCCTCAGGCTACGCACGTTACTAAATGCTACTTGGAGGACTTCGGCACGACCAGCGCTGGATTGTGCGCAAGTAGAATAGATTCTGGTAGGGCGGAAAAGGACCGCAGGCTGACCACCTGAAAACCCGCCAATCGGAGACGTTGCTAACCAACTGCACGCCAGGCTTTTAGGTCTCTGATGGCTTCCTATAACTAAAGTATCCGCTACCGGAAGATTTTATTGCACACTAACGTTGGTACCTTTGAGCTTGAAGGTAAATCGCAGTAACGCCCTGCGACCTGTGATCTAAGCAGACATCATCGAGGATTCGGTTGACCTACTGGAACGTTCCCCAACCTGATGAGCTTCTTGACAGTAACGCCAGGGAAATCTGGTGGTAAAAGCCTGGTTACATAAACCTTAAGCCAACCAAGATCATCAAGCATGCGCTCGGTAGGAAGAGCGGAGTTGGATCCAGCGACGTTTCTGAAAATCACATGAAAGTGTTCTGAATTTCGTGGAGCATGTGACATTCTAGAAGGATTTATCTAAAAATATGTGTTTTAATACATCAAAATGCTGGTAATCAATGGTAACTATTTCATTGGATCATTGGAGGATAGAGAGCAGAAGGAAGCTCTTTTGTCAGCTCCGTCACTTCCCGATCGTTACGGAGATAACCTGGGTCACTGTGGAAGGTCGCACTAAGAAGCACTGAAACTGCATTGGAAACAGCTGGATCTCCGCAAACTAAAATGAGAATCCAACAAATGTTTGAAACGTTGCTCGGTCTCGGCATCTACGATGGACTCCTGAAGGCGGTTCCAGTCATTCACGATGCGAGTGGATAAAGCCAGGCTGGATGGCACTCTTTGACTCTTCGGTTTGAACAATTTCAAACTGTGGCCTCTTGTCGAAATCTGTGTTGAGATGAAAGAATTCCTGTAATTCCTCCCAACTCTCCTCTAAGAATACGTCAACTGAAGATCAAATCGCGATGACGACGGTAATCCAGGGAAAAGTGGTTCAGTTGAGTCGGAGAGAATGGGACAGGTCCCGCCGCTCAGAAACAGATTTGGATCCAATTCGTCGAACCTTCCCAATCATATCACATTCAAATTTCGTAAGAGAGTAGGCGCCGGGTAACCCGTATTCGAGAAGCGGGCGTACATGTGAAGTAGACAGGAGTCGGAAGAGCCTCGGTGTCAGGCGAGAGAAGGCTCTACGTATAGAGTGAAATACGTAGGCTGCAGCGACTTTTTTCTTGGTATCTTCATCAGATTTGAGGTCAGGAGAAATTATCATTCCCAGATCTCTCTCCTGAGTGATGTTTCTGAGCAAGGAACCACCAATATGGTAGGTTCCAAATGAATCAGACGCACCAACTGGAAGAACCGAACATTTCGCACGATTCATTGACAACTGCCACTTAATTGACCAATCATGCAGCAGGTCGAGCATCGATTGTAACCTGTCAGCATCTTCCATACTGGATACCACCATCCACAGCTTCAAGTCATCAGCGTAGATTAGGCAATCCGCCTAGAGTGCGGACGGTAAGTCATTGATGAAAACTTGGAAAAACACGGGGCCGAGGACACAACCCTGTGGGACTCCACTAGTCATGAGAACAGGGGCGGAAAGTGTTTCGTTTACTTGCACCTGCATCGTGCGGTTGCGAAGGAAGTCAGAGATCCAAGAGAGATTCCCGGCGATACCGATTCTCGGAGTTTAAGCAAAAGCCCTTCGTTCGGGACCCTGTCGAAAGCTTTGCTGAAATCAACAAACACAACGTCCAGGCGTTTACCGGAATTTAGCGACTTAGCCCATTTCTGCTTATCAACGAGTAAGTTCAAAGTACATGAGTGCACATCGAAAACCATGCTGTGCATAAGAGAAGACATTCAGTTCCCCGAGGTAGAGATGAAGAGCCTGCCTCAAGATCCGCTCCATAACTTTACACACCATTGACGTTAAGCAGATTGGACGATAGCGGGCTTGATCTTGCCTGTTCCCTTTTTGTAGATGGGTTTGAAAATGCTCAGTTTCCAAGCCGACGGGAGATGTCCAGCTTCAAAGGAACGACGGAAAACCTGACAGACAGGTGGGGCGATGTAGTCCGCCAGTCCTAAGGAACAGGAGGTGCAACCCATCCAGGCAGGGTGAAGAATGCGGTTCTAAATCAAGGAGAAGTTAAACCACAGAAGTGATAGTGTCTACTTGATCCGACAGATAAGGAAAATGGGACGGTGTTGTCGAAGGAGGTATCGTTGTCCGACATAGAAAAGGCACAAAAAAGGAGTACTGAACTTTCAAAAAATGAGAACGGGGTCACGAAATACGTAGTGGAAAAACCAAGCGAAAACGCCTTAACTTGACTTGACTTGACTGTCATGATAGCGAGAAAGATGTTGAACATCTATGTAGCTATATCTCGATGTAGGACATGTCCCACTGACACAGTGTTACCTGTAGTAGTGAGCTAGCCCAGGTGAAAAAAGTAAAATAGTAAAATATTTACAAGCATAGAAAAAATCTTCATGTACTTACGATATATTCTTGGATGAACCACATGGAGTCCTTCACCAGCTCCGCCGCCTATTACGGATGGGCATCGTTTCGGAAGCTGCAGTTGGTGGATTAACGGGCTCCATGGGTTATAATCATTGAACGATTCCTTCGTCAGTTTCCTGTGAAGGCTTCGTCGAATCTGGCATCCGCAAAGTGCGCGTCCAGGAATCGTTTGAATTCCGACACCGAGTTCGCTTCTACTATCCGCGAGGGCAAACGGTTCCACATGTTCACCACTCGCCGCTCAAGACACAAGGGATGAGCTACCCACTTGAGGTCAGGGACTACCAGTTTGTACTGGTGACCTCGTGTGCTGCTTGACGCACAGACATGGAGCAGTGGCCTCAGCATCGAATAAGCACCCAGATGCAATACCCGATGGGTCATGATGAGGTCCACTCGCACGCGGCGGTAGGCTAGAGTATACAGACCCAATTGTCTGCATCTTTCTTCATACTGCACACCCTGAAGACCGGGAATGAGCCGTGTGGCTATGTGTTGCACTCTTTCGAGCTTGTGTATCTCGCCTTTCGTCAACGGACAGTAGGCGGGTGAGCCGTATTCTAGCACCGGTCGTACAATGGATGTGAAGAGACGAGTGGCAATCTCTTTCGACCAGGTGCAGAAGCTACGTTTCAGCGCCCACAGCGAACGCAATGCTGTGCGATACATATTGTCCGTGTTGTCCAGTGACTTCATGTCGTAACGTTGTATAACGCCAAGGTCTCTGACGCAATGCGTCGGGTGTAGAACTTGGCCGTCGAGAGTGTACGATCGGCCCGCTCCACCTTTACCGAGGCACAGAAGTAGCGATTTTGCCGAGTTGATAGGCAAACTTACTTCGGCGGACCACATGGAGAGGCGGTCGAGGTCCTGCTGAAGTATGTCAAAGTCGTCCGACGTATTGATCACCCTCCATAGCTTCAGGTCATCCGCGAACAAGGCACACGGCGACCGAAGGAGATTGGGCACGTCGTTGATGTGAATGCTGGGCTTGACCTTAGATAAAGCACGATCCTTGGTAGGCCGTCAGTTAGTCGCACAATTTGGTCGGAAGACGAAACTTAGTCAGCACTATAAATGGACGCGTTAGATCCGATGATCGAAGAACGAGGCTAGCAGACTGACGACGATCAACAGCACAGCACGCGTAGCCGGAATCAGAAGGCGAATCGAAACACGAAAAAGTTCTTTATCGGTTGTTGGTCAGTTAAAAGAAAATTGTATGGTAGTAGCATAAAGGAGAATAGGAGAAGAGACATGTGCAATCGCTACGCGTGTCAAAGGCTCCGACTGGGAAGCAGATGGGACCCGGCTTTGTTTACTCGTGGAGGTAGCTGAGCCGGAATTAGTTGTGGATGGGAAATGTAAGGAAACAAGAGTCCAAGGCTGTGGAAACTTCGAACTTCGTCGAAGTATAGTGAGGGCTCTAGAGTGGCAGTCCGGCGAGAAGGCGTCGACTGTTTAATGAAGTACGGCAGCGGCTACAGGAAGCAGTGATAGTAGTAGTGCATTATTGCAGACTCATATGGTTAGAACAAATGTCGCAGCAGGCAATAACATTGCCTGGATACATTATATCCATCTAGTCACACCCAGGACAGTGTGCGGCCTTGGAGCGCGAGGTCACACCTGTACCGCAGTTCAGGCATTTGGAGGTCATAGCTGTTGGATCAAGGTCTGCAGAGACTACGCGAGACAGCACATACTATAGGGAGCTCTTACCACTCGATAAATTGGATGCAAAAACACAAGATCCGAGAACTCTAAAAGAACGATCGGAGCGACCGTCCTTTAGCGTTTGTACATATCTTTCTTCCCAATTGCATCTTCCTATTCTCATTTTCACTATTATTGTATAGCTTTATTTTAACTGTCCAAAAACCGAGAAAGAACTTCTTCGAGTTTTGATTGGCTTTCCGGTTTTGTGACCAACTAGCGCAACTAGTTTGGCGCGTTGTCGAATTTGAATCGTTTCTTTGACAGCACCTTTTTCCTCTGCCTTTCAGAACGTCATTCCGGCGAAACTACTGAATTATAGAAGAGCAGTAGGGGTGAATGTTATAGGTAGAAATTCATTACATGTAGGCTCACTCAGACAGCCGTCACACGCCTGGAAAAGCGCTGTACGCGCGTTTCATCCTTTCGGGAATCATCAGTAGTGGCATTCCATCGGACCCTGGTAGGGCTCGAACCCGCAACGCGACTGTTGCCCGTCTGTGGCTGAGACCACTGAGCTATGGGAGACGGCAACTATCATCGTGAATAAGTTACTGGATGTGATATAGCGCCGCTCACTACTCACTGACTTACACGTTGCTGCCGTGCAGAGGACAGGGTAGCCCCCTCACCAAGCGACGAGCATACCAAACTTCAGCCGCCAATTAACTTACGGCATTATAAGCCGTATTGTCTGTGTACTGATTATAGAGTAGTAGTAGGGGGAGTTGAATGTTGTAGGTAGTGTTATGGGATAGTGCGCGGCGCTATATCACATCCAGTAACTTGTTCACGATGATCGTTGCCGTCTCCCATAGCTCAGTGGTCTCAGCCACAGACTGGCAACAGTCGCGTTGCGGGTTCGAGCCCTACCAGGGGTCCGATGGAATGCGCACTGCTGATGATTCCCGAATGGATGAAACGCGCGTATAGGGCTTTTCCGGGCGTGTGACGGCTGTCTGAGTGAGCCTAGATGTGATGAATTTCTACCTATAAGAACTACTGAATCAGAACAAGAACCTGAGGAGAATAGTTAATTGTAACTTTTCTTTCACCATCTCCTGTGTTACGTAGTTGCTTGCTTATGGAGTCTGCGTGTTGCGTACTAGACGTTCCGTCTCAGTCCCTTTAGTTCTCCCCTGTCTGTGTCTTATAATTGGCGACCCTGTCAGGATAAAGGAATAATGGCGAAGCCAAGTAACCCATCCGATGAAGAAATTGTTCCGCTGACCTCCGATCCGAGGGTAAGGATTGCTTTTGCTTTGGAATCTTTGTCGGAGGTCATGCAGAAGATGACAACGAACTTGACACCAGCCCCTTCCACACCCACGTTACCACTTCCGGAATTATTTTTACCAGGCACGCCCTATCTCCGATGGGAAAACAAGTGCGAATGTACATCCAGCACCTTCCGGTCCTAAAAGGCGGTACTGTGATTATGGGCTTATTGGCAATCCAGGCATTTGCTAAAGCTGTGAAGAGTAACGGGTTGGATGGAGAGATCACCATGGAAAGGTTCGCCGCGCTTCGCAGTCTCAGATCGGCCCGGCATGCTCGACGAATTGCGCAAAGCTTTTCATGACCGGTCTCAAAGACGGGGAAAACGTAGAAACGTACGCTCGCGAACTGCAGAGGATGGAAGTAACTGCCTATGCAGACGAAACGTACGAACAACAAACGCACTTTAGAGCAGTTGCTCGAAGGCATCCAACCTCCCTAGGTAAAATAAGAGTTTTGTTTACGATGCCCTTCTTGTCTCCAGGTAGCCCTAGAAGTGTCAGACCAATTGGAGCAAGTGGACGCGTCCAGTGGCCCTATGGAACTAGGTTGTGCGCTGAAGGGGTGCAGTCATGCTAGCTTCAAGCCACCAGAATGACGGAATTGGAATCGCATTCCTTATCGATGGGGTTACTCGCGACTTGCAATACAATCGATTTTCCGAAGGCCTCCCTCCTCCACTAAGAAGAGGAAATTTCCCGCCAAGGTTTGGCAGCCAACATCTTCAAGGTGAGTGCGACCGTGTGGAGCCAGGTTTCCTTCCCGCTGTCGCATTACAACGAGCGCATGCTCAGTAAAGTTCGAGTTAATCATTTCAGGATTGACACTGGTAGGTCTAATCGACACGGGGCCATGCAGGTGCTTAGCCCAAACTAATATAACCAAGTCGCTGACAGATTGGGTGCGTGTAGTGACCTGGAGATTCCCCGTATGACTGTGTGAACTATTCTAAAATATATTCAAATTATAACTTTCTTATGTATTAGGGAAGCAGGCGGTTTGCCTGTTGTAACGTTGTTCCCCTTTGTTTGAAACACGAATACGCTATCCGCCTTTGGCGCGCGACTACACTGCGAACGACGCTCCGTCTACGCTCTCGACACCAACCACATTCTCCCTAGCTAGCTCTCTTCGGGTGCCTTATTTTTAGCAGTAGCTAACTCTCCTCCCATCCAATAAACCTTTTTCCTGGCGTAATTTATGTGTTCTACCCATTGCTTTTAGTTGGCCGTCTGGTTTCGTACCGAATAAATAGCGCACGATCATCGCACTATAATTGGTGACCTTGACGTGACACGAACCCGCAACCTTCTTATAACGCGATGATCGTGCGCTATATGTGGACGCCATGCCGCTATCATCTGACTGCTGCTAATGGGGAGCCCCTGTCTGTTCGGGAACCTATCATTGCTCAGGTGCACATTGCTAATGAGAAGTTCCACCACGAGTGTATTGACGCTGATAACATTCCGTTTGTTGTAACCATTGGAATGGATTTATTTAGGCGTCTGAGTTGTCATTTAGATTTAGTCAAATGGCAGTTGATCACCGACAGTTGCGTTGTATTGCTCAGACAAGGCCAGATCGACAGTCTTGAAACTTTTACGATCAGTGAGAGCCCCTTTGACGAAGAACACCGGGTAAACACGTTTATCTTCTCACTCGACCTGCCAACGGACGTGCGAAGGTTGGTAAAGCTTAAAGAAGTGTTGCTAGACCACTCCGATGCATTCGCCTGGCAGACTGGGGACCGGGGCCTCACCAGTGTCGTGAACTACCTAATCGAGACTGGGAATACGACCCCGATTAAGGCTCACCCAAGACGGATCCTAGTGTAGGGCAAAGCAAGCTGCAAAAGCTCATAGGCGAGATGTTGAAAAAGGAGCTTATACAACCCTACACTTCTCCATGGACAGCCCCAGTCGTTTTGGCGCGGAAGAAATACTGTGGGTTTAAGTTGTGTGTTGATTATAGGCAGCTAAACGAAGTTAATCGGAGGAATGCATATCCACTGCCCAGAATCGATGACTTTTTCGACGCGCTCGGAGGGTCAGCTTATTTCAGCACGTTAGATTTGGTATCTGGTTATCGTCAAGTGGATGTTGAAGAGCGCGACTGTGCGAAGCCAGCCTTCGTGGTCCCTACAGACCTGTATGTGTTTCATACAATGCCTTTCGGTCTAGCAAACGCTCCTGCAACGTTTAAAAGCCTTATGCAGAGAGTGTTTTACGCTTTAATTCACACACGCGTTTCGTCTATCTGGACGATGTCAGCTTACATGGGAGAACGAAGAATGAACATCTAAGCAATGCAGCAGAAGTGCTTGCGTGTCTAATCAATGTAGGTTTGAAACCCAGCCAACAAACGTCACCTACTACGAGAACAAGTTACCTATCTCGGACACATCATATCTAGGGCAAGCATCCAGACAGACTCTCGCAAGACAGATCAGGTAAGGCGTGGCCAATTCCCACTAATGTCGAGGAGTTACGCAGTAGCTTAGGACTGGCGTCGTACTACCGTCGATCCATCAAGGGGTTCTCGGAAGTCACCAACCCTTTAAACGCGCTGTTGCAGAATGGTCGCAGTTTCGATCGAACAGTCGAATGGCAACGGGCTTCGATCGATTGCGTTAGTCTCCGTGTACCACCCTGATGTTAATCTTCCCAGAGTTGTCACCACACTCTGGGGAGTTTATTTTGGAAACGGATGCCAGCGAGCAGGCCATTGGAGCGGTTTCGTCACAAAGAGGGCAGGCTGGCATGGAGTGATTTCAAACAGTGGTAGAGGCCTTACGTCAAGATAACGAAATTACTGTACAACAAGGAAAGGTTGGCGTTGCTGTTTTGCATAAAAGCAAATCGGCACTACCTGTTAGGAGGAAAGCTCGTTGTGCGGTCTGATCCGCAATCACTCGGGTGGTTGCGGAACTGCAGGGACCCTGGGGGCAGACTGCTCGATGGCAAAATCAGCTACAGGAGTATGAGTTCGAATGTCGCCATCGGCTTGGGAAACTACACGGCAACGCGGCCGCGCTACCGGGGATTCCTACTCGAGATCATGGAAATGGTCCTTCCTGCATTGTGCAACACGTAACGCTAGTAAACATACAAAAAGCCGAGTATGGTCGTTGGCAAGAAGCAGAGGCTTCGGACCCAGACGTATCACTTACCTACCACGAGCGGCGCTCGGGAAGAGACAAAGCAGCTCTAAAAGAAATGGTAGGGAAAAGCTACGAAGCTCGGTGCTTGTGGGCGATGTGGAATAAGATCACGATCGAAGAGGGTGTGTTGGTCTGCGATTTCGGACCGACTTACCTAAGGAGGATCGTAGTTCCATAGGCGTTAGTTACGGAAGTGCTGTCTGAACTGCACTAACAGCTGAAGCACGCTTGGATCAATAAACTAGAATCGGCGGAACGCCGGCGATTGTGGTGGCCGCAGCAACGAAGAGCCGTTGTCAACTTTGCCAAACTTGCAAAAGATGCGCGAGGTTCAACAATCCGCGTATTGTTCAAAGGGCACCATTGCAATCCATGACAGCGGGTTAGCCGAACGAAATAGTTGGAGTTGATCTCGTTGGTTCGCTACCGGAAAATCCTAGGGGGAATCATTACATCCTAGTCATGGTGGGCGACTGCACCAAATGTTGTGAAGCCGTGCCAATGGCGCAGGCTGATACACTCCCTGTGGCAACAGCGCTGACTAACTACGTGTTTGCCAATGGAGAGCACCTGGGCAACTGCATTCCGAATGGGGGATCATGTTTCGAAAGCTCACTGGTCCATGAGATGTACAAAGCACCCGGTATCGATAAAACGCGAACAACAGCTTACCACCCACAAGGGAACGGACAGGTTGAAAGCAAGAATCGGTCATTGAAGTCCGTCTTGTAGTTGTTCGTGGACCAGAACCTCTATGAGTGGGATCCGTTGTTGACTAATGCTTATTGGCCTATCGCAGTACGGTCCAGTATTCTACAGGGCAAACACCGTCGTTTATGTGGACGGGTAGAGAAGTTCGGCTGCCCTCGGATGTCCGATAACCGATATCACTGCAAGTGTACACGTCGGTTGCAGATTACGTCAGCAAGCTTCTTGACTACTTTCGACGCACACACCAAGCGGCACGCATTCATTTGGCGGATGCTCAACGGAGACAGAAGTAATACTACGACAAGAAGGTCTTCGGTGCCCCGTTAAAAGAGAGCGACCTGGTAGATTTGCCTCAGGTGCCAGTATCATGAATACCGGCGAAGCTGCATCGTGAGTGGGCAGGCCCCTACGTGGTAGACCAATAATATCTGATATGACTTGTGTGATTGAGGACCCAAAGTAAACAATCTGGCAGCACATGATCGTACACCTTAATCGGCTTAACCTTTCCAACTCGAGCCTGAGCATTCGGATGAGGAGCATCACAATGAGCCACCACCAGAAGTAGCCACCGAAGTTGAACTACCAGTACCAGGGGCTTTGGCGTGGCAACGGAGCCGTTGCCTACATAGAAGGGGTGCGCTGTAACGAACGAGCGAAACTAGGGTGGCGCGTGGTCGAATTTGAATCGTTGCTTTGACTGTACCTTCTTCCTCTGCCTTTCAAAACGTCATTTCAGGACAACTCATGGAGCGGAACAAGAACCTGAGGCGAACCGTTAACTGTAACTTTGCTTTCATCCCTTCTATGGTACATTGATTATTTCTTATAGAACCTAGGTGTTGCGTAATAGACGTTCCGTTTCAATCCCTGGAGTCCTCCCTTGTCTGTATGTTATCGGTTCGGCTACACGTGTTGTGCTGTTGATCATCGTCGGTCTGCTAGCCTCGTTCTTCGATCATCGGATCTAACGCGTCCATTTATAGTGCTGACTAAGTTTCGTCTTCCGACCAGATTGTGCGACTAACTGACGGCCTACCAAGGATCGTGCTTTACCTAAGGTCAAACCCAGCATTCTTATTCATGGACTAGGAGTTCTTTTATGTCGTTAAGCCGTTTTCGCTTGGCCTTTCCACTACATATTTCGTGACCCCGTTCTCATTTTTTGAAAGTTCAGAACTCCTTTTTTGTGCCTTTGTTATGTCGGACCACGATTCTCGCACTGACAACTCAGAAACTTTTGTTGGTCTCCCCTTCCCTGCCTTAGATTCATTTGTGGATTTTACAATTGGACGCTCTTTTCCCAAACGCCGTATGACTTCTCAATCACTACTGTTCGCACATGTCACTTCCCAGCTTCCTACTCACATCGCAACTGATCTTATAGATTTGTTCGATCCGATTCCGGCTGACGTACCTTACAATAAGTTTAAAACCGCCTTACTAAAGTGCACCACCGCCTCCGCTGAAGCTAGATTTCGACACTTACTTTCCGGTGTTGAAGTAGGCGTTCGCGCGCCCTCATGACTCTTCAGGCATATGCGTACGTTGGTCGGTTCCTCTAAGATCGAGGACACAATTCTGCGACAGTTCTGGACGAAATGTCTTCCAGCGAACACAGCTCTTCTCGCCGTGTTCGCAGATGATTTGCCTTTGGACAAGCTGGCTGAGACAGCAGACCATGTTCATGAGTGCTTACATAAGCACGCAGCATGTCACTCAGTTGAGTCGACAGCTAACGGCGCTCTTAAGACCGACCCGATTGAGGCCATGTCCGAGAAGTTATCGAAGCTGGAGCTCGTTATCGCTAGCATTAATCGCTACCGTGGTAGAAGCCCCAGACGCTCCTCTCGAAGTAGCCGTAATCCCGCCAGGAGTACGAAATGTCATTTCTGTTAGTACCATCACCGTTTTGGCGATGATGCAAGGCATTGTCGTAACCAC
The DNA here is from genome assembly GCA_944474145.2 of Dicrocoelium dendriticum. Lineage (NCBI taxonomy): Eukaryota > Metazoa > Platyhelminthes > Trematoda > Plagiorchiida > Dicrocoeliidae > Dicrocoelium > Dicrocoelium dendriticum. The sequence continues at coordinate 77,604,881 of OX104065.1, read as the reverse complement.
CCGAAAGCATTCCACAAACCGCAGTACTGAAACCTTCACGCCAGCCAGTGATGATGACAGCTGCGGGTGGCCCATCTTATAGTCGCCTATTTTAGGCCTACTATTCCTCAACCAAGTTGTACTTCTTGGTTGACACCGGTGCCGAGGTCAGCGTTATTCCTCGTGCTGTTGAAAAACGCAACCTACTTCCAACCGGACTGATATTGCAGGCGGCGAGCAATACCAAGATCCATACATACGTCCGGGAAATGCTGACCCTCAACCTTGGTCTTCATGGAAGTTTTCTCTTTGTTTTTCTCATCGCTGATGTCTAATGCCCCATCCTTGGTGTTGCTTTTCTTACCAAGTTCGGCCTAATCGTGGACCTGCGTAACCGTAAACTTTGTCCGTTTCTGGTAAAGTCGCTTCGATCATTTCGATCGGTCTTCGCTTGGCATTGCCCGCCGACAATATGTTCACCAAACTATTGTTGCAGTTTCCTGCTCTTTATCAATCGTCTAATGACTTTCCTGAGCCTAAGCGCGAAATTACGCACCACATCCTAACAGATGGAACGCCAGTAACCGGCCGACCTCGACGATTAATTCCAGACAAGCTCGTTACTGCCGAGGCAGCGTTCAAACATATGCTTCGACTCAGTATCTTTCGTCCTTCCAATAACCCATGATCCTCCTCGCATCATAAGGTTCCCAAAAATTTCAGTGGCGACTGGAGACCTTGCGGAGATTACCAGGCACTAAATAATTCTACCGTCCTCGACAAATATCCGATTCCGCAAATCCATGACTTTTCAACTGGTTTATATGTAAGAACAGTTTTCTCCAAGATTGACTTGGTGCGTGCATACTACCAAATTCCGGTTGCTCTCAACGATATTGCGAAGATCGCCATAACCACGCCATTTGGTCTTTATGAATTCGTTGGCATGCCATTTAGACTACGAAATACCGCACCGACTTTCCATAGGTTCGTTGATCAAGTCCTTAGAGTGCTTGACGTCGTCTATGCCTACATTGACGATATCCTTGTGGCCAGTTCCAATTCTGGCGAGCATCTGTCACATCACCGATTGATCTTAGAACGTTCTGCTTAGTACGGCGTTACGATCAATGTTGACAAATGTGTTTTTGGCCAAGATTCTGTTGATTTTTGGACCACTGAATTGATTGCAATGGCATTAGTCAACTCCCCGAGAAAGCACAAGCGATTACAGATTACCCCATGCCTCAATCTTTCAAAAGTCTGCGTCGTTTTCTCGGCCTGGTAAATTACTACAGCCGTTTCATACCAGATTGCTCTGAGCTACTCCAGCCATTGACCGATATACTTAAAGGCAGCTCACGAAAATTTGAGCCTACTCAAAAAGCTATGGATGCATTCGACAAGATTAAGCACTCGTTGTCCAACACTACTGCGCTTAGTCATTTGAGGACGGATGTTGACGCCACTCTCATCCTCAAGACTGATGTATCTCAGACCGCCGTTGGGGCTGTTCTCCAGCAGGTAATCAACGGTCAACCTGAGCCGCTATGCTTTTTCTCTCATAAACTTCAGCCAGCACAGACGCGATATAGCACTTTTTGTCGAGAATTTCTAGCTATCTACCTCGCTGTCAAACATTTCCGCACCTGCTTGAAGGTCGCACGTTTACCATTTTCACGCACCATAAGCCACTTGCCTTTGCTTTCCGTGGTTCATCCAACCGTTTCTCCCCCAGCGGAATTGTCATTTGGATTATATCCCACAGTTTTCAACCGACATTCGTCATGTTGCTGCTGCCAATAACTTTCACCGATGCCATATCGGGTAGGTCTTCACAAAGCTTCACGGCAGACGATCAACTTAGAAGACATAACAGTTCATCAGGAAGGAGATCCTGCGTTTGTGCAACTGAGACCAAATCTATCGATCAAAATAGCGCAGTTACCAATCCTTAACTCAGGCTCCAAAATTTACTGTAATATTTCTACTGGCAAGCCCCGGCCTTTAGTCCGTCAGCATTACCGCCGAATCGTCTTTGATCACTTGCATGGAATCACACCCGAGCATCCGAGCCACCGTCAAGCTGATTACTGCTCGCTCTCTTTGGCACAACATGTGCTCCGAGGTCCAGCAGTGAGCCAAACACTGTATCACTTACCAAAGCAGCAGGATCCACGGTCAAACGATTACCGTCCCCGGTACATTTGCTCTTCCCGACGCTCGTTTCAAGTACGTTCATCTTGACCTCGTTGGACCATTGCCTTCATCTACTGGTTTTGTCTACTCATTGACATGGGTTGATGGTTATGCGCTTTGGCCACTTGCCAACGCTTTACGTGATGCTTCTGCAGAAACTGGCGCGAACATGCATTGGGAATTGGATTTCTGTCTTTGGCACGCCAGCCACTATTACTACCGATAGAGGGTCCCAATTCAATTCGGCCTTCTTTCGTGACAGGAACCGCTTGCTAGGTTGTTCCCACCCACGGACAACCGCTTATCACGCAGCTGCTAGTGGCATCGCTGAACGTTTCCATCTCCAACTTTAAGCCAAAATTACTGCTTCGCAGTCCAACCCACAATGGTCAGAACGCCTACCGCTTAAATAAATAACTGAATATACAGTTTATTCTCAAATTTATAGAGAACCACCAGCAGGCACGATCAAAGTTTACAGGTATTTGTGTAGCACTCCGATACCTTTTGTTCAATCGTGCGTAGTGTAAACGGTCATTGTACTATAGGTGCAGTGAAACGGTACATGTAGATGGAGAGGATCATATTCTTGCACTGTCGGTAAAAACTGGAACATGAGTCTAGTAGACTTGCCAATATGTGGTTTTGGACAGTGACGTTGTTCAGTGGCGAGTCACAGCCGCCACGTCGCAGTGTTAGTAAACAGACGTTTGTTGCTTTTTATAGGGAGAACGCTTTCCAGGCGGCAACCAACTACTTCCTGAAACACTGCTCTGAAGCATTTTGAACACAAATGTATAACTGGCAAAGTCGCTTGACGACTGATTTCATATTCGGTTATTCGCAGCCAAATGGCTTCCATTTTTCTCTGTTGGCTGGACAGATTGCTTGGTCAGGGCCACCATAATTGTTGAGGCCGGTTGTGGATGGGCCCATCGCGAATAGTTGACTTGTTATATCCAGGTTAGCATAGTTTTAAAATTTCTGCTGTCTGGATTTTTCAGATGTATAATTGGCGAGAGTGTGAAAACGTGTCCGACTCACCATAATGGACAACGGTTGTGGTGATTGCATTTGTGTTCCTTTGGTATACTATCATGCTCCATGTAGGTCCCTGTCGGTTATTCCGTCCGAAGGCTTGGGAGAAAACTGTTCCTCAGCCCAATCCCGGATCCCCAAGAAGTTCCGGACATCGGAGAAAAGGGAAAGTGATGGGCAACCGAGAGGATGCTGCAAGAACAGGCGTGGAGTTTAACCATTGTTAAAGTCGTATGTTACAACATTTGGAGTTCAGACAAAATCATGTGCAACAATGATTATGCTGAAAATGTCTTTTGAATGTCCTATAGAATCATTAATCGTATGGGTAGATTGCCAACGTCTGCGTAGAGATAAGACGGTTGTACCATTAAGTAACCCACGAACTATAAGTTTAGTGTAAGGAAAAAGTTGCGTGGGAAGCGAGGAAAGAAACTTGTAAGCCTGGTGGTGATTGCACGGTGCAAGCACAACAAGCAGCCAGCGTAATGCGATACGGAGCGCAGAATAAGAAAGTTAAAAATAAATAGCTTGCTGCGAGAGAGATCTAAATATCAATTAAATAAATAAATAAATACTTTATTCTTGACTATGCGAGGCACGCCCATGGAGGCATGATCAGATATGTACAACTGTACAAACATTTTATGGCAGCTGTGACAGTAACAGTAGAAAATTGGTCGTATGTCCAAAATAAAAAAATAAAAAAATAGTTTATTTTCAGTTTCCTAGAGACGCACTAACTTAGGCATGATCAAGGTTTAAAAACTGTTGTGTATCACGATGATACATTGGGTTCAATCGAGTGTAGTTGAAACGGTGTCGGGAAGAGTTGATATGTGAATCTAGTCGGCTTGCCAGTATGTAGTTGTGGGCTGTGACTTTATTCAGTGGCGAGTCACATCGCCACGTCGCAGTGTTGTTAAACAGACATTTGTGGCTTTTTATAGGGAGAACGCTTGCTAGGCGAAAACTTACCACGTCCTGCAACACTGCCGTGAAGCATTTTGAACGTTAATGTTGAACTGGCAAAGCCGCTTGACGACTGGTTTCACCTTCGGTTTTTTCTCGGGGTAATGGCTTCTAATTTCCTCTGTTAGTTGGACGGGTATTTTGACCTGGGTCGCATTGATTTTTGAGGTCGGTGGAGGAGAGGGACATCGCGATTTTTCTTCTTGTTATTTGTCCGGGTGAGCAAAAGGTTCAATTTTTCCGCTGTCCAGATTTTTCAGATGTATAATGTATGGGAGTATGAGGATATGTCCAGTTCTCCATACTGGACAAGGGTTATGGTGATTGTAGGTCGGTCCTTGCGGAGTTTTACCATCCTCCATGTCAGTCCTTGTGGGTTATTACGTCCGTCTTGGGCCAAAACTGTTCCTCAGTCTAATCCCAGATCTCCAGGATGTCCCGGACCTCAGAGAAAAGGGAAAGTGATGGACAACCGTGGTAAGGCAACGGAAAGATTGGATGCATACCTTCTAAGCGAATAAGGGTTACTGAGATAAAGAGTGTCTCCTAACAAGCTCTGAAAATTCGCAGATACACGGAGCCTAGGACCACCAACTGTTTCTAAACAGAGGCCGAAGTTAAGACGATCGACAGATGGTGGCGCTAGGAAGGTCTATCGGTGGCCAGATGTAGCCATTCCAATAAGACGCTTAGTCTCTAGTGGATACCTACAGTGACGGTATAATTCAACAAACCAGCGAAGGTATGTGACTTAAACAATCCCAGAGAGGAAGAGTTAGAGATAAGGAGTGGTTCCTAGCGCAAAGACGCATGCTACCTACAATGACTCACTGCAGCTGAAAAGCTGTATCAAAGTTAAGACGAAGAACAGATAATGTCGCTGGAGGAGAGAGAGTACCAGTGGCTAGCAATAGCTTTCGGATGGGGCCTTCTAGTTACCAGTATACACTTACAGTGTCAGAATAAGTGATGCAAGCGGTTCGGGAGAATGAAGTTGGATATGCGCTGTAACCTACCGTTGCAGTTAGCTAGGTGTTTACAGAGGTAACGGATAAGATGGGGATAGTGAATTTGAGCGCGCAGATATTTACGCTGATGAGCTAGGTTCTCTCAGTGCTTAGTCAGAATAACCAACATATATTTCTGGCGTGAAGGAGAGTTAATTGGTGGGGCCTGTGTCCGATAGGTTGGGTTTTCGGATTTAGAGGTGCTCTGGGTCATGTTCCAAAAGTTCATCCTCCGGTATATTTGTGTTAAAGAGCTGGCATGTAGGCAGGGTAGCAAGGTGTCTATGCAGGGAGGATCGTAACTGTGCAGTATTCTCGGCTGCACTAACTTGTAATTGTAGCCTGAACCAGATGCAAGCGAATCTGCAGAGAAATAAATTGTTACGCACGTTGGTAGGGCAATGGTTAAGGGTCTATGGCGCAGTGAATAGCGAGAGTCACCGTGTTGTTGAATAAGTCCTGCAAGGTTTGCGTTTGGGTTGTTTATCGTCTGGAATAGGAAGCTGAGGTTAAGTCTCATGCTTCGTAACCACAGAGGTTCAATACCAAGAAGTTTACAGCACTTACGGTAGTTAAGAGTAAAAGGGCAAAGCAGACGCTTTGGGAATGAGCGTTGTACTTTCTCAATTGCTATGCGGTCACTCTTTCTGGAGTCAGCAAATATTATTGAGCAATATTCCAAAAGAAGTCTAGCGCGTACCTTGTATAGAGTGAGTCTGGATTCGGTTACGAGCATTGTCTCGCAAATATGACCAATGAGGGATCTGGCATTCGCTACACTATAGCTTACTTGTTCTGAGAAATCTAGTGAGCTTGAATAGTGTACGCCGAGATCCTTTATGGTTTGACAGTTGGCTAGTGAGACGCCATTCAGGGTTAGTGCACTAGGCGGTACAGTGCATCTATACGACAGGGCGTTGCACTTTGCAGGAGAGAAAGCAAGTTTCCACGTGTTACACCGAGAGTCTAATGCTTGTCATGTTGAATATTGAGGAGGCCGCGCCCCAGGTTACCCGGGTCAAAGAAGAACACCACTTTGATATAAATAAATAAATAAATAAACTTTTATTCTCGACAATGCGAGGCACACCTGTACAGGCATGATCATGTTTAGCTAACATAGTGTGATCAAAATGTACAAAGAGTACCTGTTTGGCATAACCGTGAATGTAAGTGTATGGGTGTATATATGTATGCAATTGTCTATGAATGTAGCTTGGATTTTTGAATGTGCCGCAGAATTTTTGACTGTTATCCGTAGGAATGTGAGAATAAGCGATTGACGTCTGTGGGTTGGATACCATTTTCCGGATGTCCACGGGCCAGTGACTTTATTTTGTGGCGAGTCACATCCGCCACGTCACAGTGTTGATAAACAGACATTTGTGGCTTTTTATAGGGAGAACGCTTACCGGGCGAAAACCCACCACTTTCTGGAACACTGCCGCCGAACTATTTGCTGGAACGGGTTGAACCCGAACCACCCAGCTGGCACCACGAGGAGGTTGTTCGGCTAGCCAGCGAACAGGCACACCGTTCCATCTTCAAAGAATTAAAGTACGTCGTTGCTGTAATGTGGGAAGGGTATAGGGCCCAGTACACTTCCCTGGAACACACCACTCGTAACAGGTTTCGGTGAGGATTCGAAGTCCCCAAGTCTCACCGACTGTGTTCGACAGGAGAGATAGGAAGAGAACCGAGAGTGCAGCTGGTCCGATATACCGTACGAAGCCAGTTTGGTTAGAAGTCCAATATGAGGGACGCGGTCGAACGCCTTTTTCATATCCAAGATGATGAGCAGTGTTTTCATACAATCAGTCATGGCGGTAAGATTGTTCAGAAACTCCAGCTGGCATGTTTGACAGGATTTTGACTGGAGAAATCCATGTTGGGATTTGTTGGAGATTACGATGAGTCAATAACCGTAGGAGCTCTTCCTTGACGATTCTCTCCATCACTCGTGAAGCGAATGGTGTGTGAATAATAGGTCATTAGTTTCCAATGTTTTGATCGCTTCCCCTTTTGTGTCTTGGCATGACTACTGCATGTTTCCAAGCAGCGGAAATGGTTCCATGTTTCATGGAATAGGTAAAGGTGTTAAGAAGGAGGACGGTGATATCCAGGCCACATAGAATTAGCAGAGCCGATGTAAGGCCAGCAGGTCCGGCGTGGAGGGGTACTTTAAGGGCTTGAACTTCCCGAGTAATGGTAGGCGGGTCAAATGGTACAGCGCGTAAGGCATCAATGGTGCAACTGGGAATATAACAGGCGGGGTCAGGTTAGCATTGGTGAAAGCGTCGCAGAAGTAGCAGTTCCTGATCTCCCAAATTTTAGCCTGGTCACTGGTAAGTGAGTTGTCTGGACGAATAATCTAGTTAATCAAATTCGAGGCGGGTTGCTTCTGCGCCTCATCATAGAATGGATGGCTTTGATACGGTTGGTAGAGTTTAGGGCTGTGTGTTCTTCGGACGGATATGCGGTAGTTAGGGAATTTCTCTACCAAAACAGAACTTCCTTGATGCGAAGAAGGAGGAAGAATTCTTGGATTCTGCTGTACTTTGCACATAGACTTTTGAGCTTGACGAGTGGTTTGCGAGGGGTTGCATCCTGAGGTGGCTGCATTGCTTTTATTTTTGTTATAGATGCAAGTATGTCCAAGCAGTAAGTAAGATTTCTATATAGTACAGAAGAGGCAGTGTCCGCATCTGTAGCCAGAAAGAATACATCCCAGCAGATGGATCTCAGAAGTAGAGCAAAATTTGTTCGTTTGATGCGTTTGAAGGGCCGAACAGAACATGCTGGTCTAGCCACTAAAGGACGAGTGATGCATAGTTGGAAAGAGAGCTTTAATATGTTGTGATCGCATTCAGTGAGTTTGTCAACCACGCTAGCAGTTGCATACGCAACTCCGTTTGTAAAATGTAACTCTAAGGGGTTATTATGCCTAGTGGGTGCATGCACGTGTTGAGTCCACCCAAATGCAAATGTGGTGTCCACAAAGGTACGGTATTTGGGTGGCGCGGATTGCGTTTCCCAGACCATTTGTGGCAAGTTGAAGTCACCACCGATTAGCTTATAGTGGGTAGGCAATAGGGATACTAGGTGAAGAGCTCATCTAGACTGAGTATACCGATGGTGTTAGCGTATGGAGGGTCATACAGACAGCCAATTAAGATCTTGCTGTACCCTACTTCTCTGAATCCATACCGAGTCTTCCAGAGGGCCGATTAAAAGTTTTTGAAATGATGGTGCTCCGAAATCGTCAAGCACATAGATAAGGCATCCGCCACCGCAGCGGTTGGCACGTCCATTGCTGAAGGAGGCGTAGCCCGGGATTCGCACCTATGAATCGGAAGTGTCAGCATCGTGCCACGTTTCTGTGATGAGCACTACCTAAGGACCGGATAGGATAATGACGGGGTTGATAAGGTGCATCTTATGTTTGATGGACCTTGCGTTATTGAGAAGTAGAGTGAGTGCTTCGTTGCAGGAATGGGCATCTGCTGCTGTAGCAGAGACAGAAGTAAGCTGAGTAGGTTGCGTGTGCATAGTTGCTTTTGTCTCAGAGGGAGTGATAAGAGTTATAAGGTTACAGAGGTCAGACAAAATTTTACTTTCCGCGTTATCTTAGAGCAGGCCGGGTTGTAGAAGTGGGACGGCTTGGTTACCATGCTGAAACGACGCAGACGAGACAGGTTTGTGGATGTGGGAAAGGTTATTGGCGATGACTAAGTTATTGGCTAGGATATGTTGTACGTAAGCAGTAGAAGATAACGGCTGGGTACAGTGAGTGTGTAGCCCTGAGGGGCATACTCTTGCCAGATGTGGGTTGGTTACTGCGGTATCTGTATCGCATTCCGAGACTCGGAGAGGGTTGATGGCCCGTTCGCATGCAATGGTGAGTCGTCTGGTTAGGTCGTCGGTTGGATGCGTGGAAGACAAGCTCGTAGGTGCGGCAAGAAGTGTCTCAGAGGAAGCAAAAACCTGCGTTGCCGTTAAGTCGGGGCCGTTGAGTCGCGCAGTGGGGAACTTTGGAGCCGGTTCACCTGGGGTGATATGGACTGATAATACATGCTATTTGGGGAAGTAGTTATTAATGAGCCGGCGACTACATGAGATGTTGGAAGGGCTGGTAACGATGGCTCAAAGGCATCTGTGGGATGTTTGAGAGCCTGTAAAAGTGGTAGAGGGCAGCCTCGTCCAACGTTCTTGTGAGTTGTGGCGAGCCGTAGCCCGCCATATTCCTAAAAAGGGGCGGGAACGCGTACTGAAGTGTTAGGCAGTTCAATACTCATTGGGCTTGTAGGGTGCGGGCAATTAATCTTTGCTGGCGAGGGTAGGGTGGTGAGTTTCTTTACTTCGCCGAGTGTTCTATAAGCAGCAGGTTTGTAGCGGGGTACCTGCAATTGATTATAATAACTGTCAGCTTGGTAGCACCGCAGAAATGGCGGCATTAGGGAGTAAGGTGTGGAGTCGCCAGCAGACGGTGTTATATTGAACAGCCTCGGGTTGAGAGACTGGTTCGGCTGGGGCTGTGAATTGGGCAGTGTTGTTGCACGTGTTAGCGCTACCGGTTGAAGGGAGGAAGTCGTGCATGTTCTGGCTGTGGCTGAGGACATTGGCTTTTATATGGCGAGCAGTTGGCTTTGGAAGCAAGTATGGCTTTCTGGGGGGCGGCACTTGTTTGTTCGTAATTGTGTTCTCCCACAGTGGTACAAACTTGTTAAATATTGGATTTTCAGGTTGCAATCTGTCTATTCTGATATGAGCACTTGTTAGGTTGCACGGAGGGTGGGGGTTGCTTGTTTTCGTTTGGACGTTCACTGGGTTGATGTCTCGGCACGTAGGAGCTGCAAGCGACAGGCTTTTAATGCGCCTTCGTTTTGGGCGGTTGCGTGAGAGTTCAATAGTTGTCAGTGGAGTGCTATTCATAGGTTCGTTGGATGTGTTGCCAATAACTCCTCCGGGCAGAAATTCGGTATCGGTGTCACACATGTCGGAATCGATCGGTTTATCTACATCAGCCTCAACTTGACCGAAAGCCGCTTCATAGTGCACTAGCGAGAGGAATAGCATCTTCACTGTGTTGGACGAATTTGGTTCAGTGCCGTAGACCCTTGTCACATTTGGGTCCACGTGTTGTTGCAACAGATCATGATCTACTAGGAGTGAATAGTAAGTCCAGTAGCTGTGGGGGAACCTTCCGCCCTTTGCTTAGGCGGAAGTTTATTGGTTGATGCAACTGCTCTCTGGAGAGCTGTTTGTCCGGCTTGATCACGATAGGCCCCAAATTAGCTGCCTCTCGCATAACGAATCGTTTTGCTATTAAAGTCTTGGCCAATGCTTGATCTCTAAAAGTAATAAGTATAGGGTACGATTTACATTTGGATGTTTTTCGTAGACGTTAAATTTCGAAGGAGGCAGGAGTCATGTTACAAAGATTGGTGAGCGAGTGCTGCACCTTCGCTAATTTGGTTCTGTCGGGGACATTGAATAGCATTATGTTATTTGTGCGACGAACTCGTTCATAAAGTTCATTAGCAATGCGTGTAAGTAACTCCCCTGCTACTTTGAGTTTATTCACCTTATTAGTCTGTGTAATTCCCGAGAGCTGTGCTAGTGGCAGCATTTTTGCTAGGGTTTCGCTCAGTACAGAGATGTTGCTTTTGAGCGCTGTCAATTCAATCCAAGAAGGTTAATTTTATCTTGTGCATCTTTCCGTGGATCTGATAGGATTATTCTGCAGTCAGAAGTTGGGGCCGAGTCAGTATTGTCAGGTTGTGTCATAGTTGGTTTAGCCAATTTGTTAGCAGGTCTGTGCACAGGCTGCCTTGTTCGCA
>OX104065.1:77574772-77593346 GCA_944474145.2 Dicrocoelium dendriticum | reverse complement strand
CATGTTTCAATTTGTGTGCACCAAATGACCACATGTGAAATTCACAGAGTTGGCATGTTTTTCGCCAAAAACCAGAACAGTGTGTTTGTTTTATGCACCAGAACGTTGTTATTGCCCCTTGGCTCACACAACATGCAACACTTGTGAAAAGACACACCTATAAACTTGCACATGTTTCGACTATTTCAGGACACTCTTAGTTTGTGCTATTGGCATTTTTGGCCCTTGAGGTTTTGTGTACTCAATACACATACTAATCGCTAGTTTTGCGTGTTGTCTCCATACCTCGGCCTCTCATTCAGGAGTCGGTGTGAACCATCGCGAATAAATCTATCTGGTGCGACTATATCAGGTGGCGACGGAGTATTTCGATTACCTCACTTCAATAACCCACGGTATAACAGATGGCAGTGAAACCTACATGGCAATGAGGGTTCTATGAACAACAAATACATGAACTTTTACGGCAGCAACAGGCACAAAAAGAAGCGCTAATGAAATTGATCGAGACGCTCACACAGCGACTGAACGTGCAACCCGAGGCTACTCGTCCAACCTATCAAACTAATTCCGTTGATTTGCTGTGCAATTCCATTACCGAGTTCAGTTATGCTCCAGATTGTGACTCCACTTTCGAGACATGGTTTAAACGATGGCAAGACTTATTCTGCACCGATTTCAATGGTCAAGAAGACTCATAGAGTGTCTGTCACCTCCTCCGAAAACTTGGAACTAACGAACACGCAAGGGTTCTCGACCATTTATTGCCGAAACAGCCCAAAGTCCTCACCTTTGATGAAGCAGTATCCCAGCTTTCTGAGATATTCGGTGAGCCGGCTTCGTTATTTAGTTTTCGTTTTCAATGCTTGTATATAGTTAAACGCGATACTGATGTCTATGGCACATTAGCCGACACCGTCAACCGTGAATTCAAACGTTTAAGCCACGCTCATTGACGGATGATCAGTTTAATTGTCGCATATATATAAGAGCCTTACAGTTCCCTGACGACGCTGAAATTCGTATACGGCTCCTCTCTAAACTCGATCAACATCCGGACATGTCCCTCAAATCCCAGGCAGCCGAGTGTAGACGCATATTAACCCTGAAACATGACACGGCTCTTATTGAGCACAATTCACAGACGTCATCCAACGTAGTTCATGCTGTGAAAAACGAAGTGCCCAAAACGGCGACCAAACGTTTCAGACACATGCCTTCTAAGCCACCTACTCCATGCTGCTCATGCGAAGAATGGCACTTCACACGGTTCTGCCCCTTCAAACGACGCTTTTGCCAGAAATGTCAGAAAACGGGCCACAAAGAGGAATTTTGCATCCGGCGTCGATCACGGAACAGCAAGCGACACTCTTCCACCCATAAGAACCGTAAATTGGGCATTGCCAAATCACTACCCGTTCAGGTTGCTTTTCAGAATGGTTTTGTGTCACGTAAAAAGTTCATTACGGTGCTTATGAACGTCACTCCAACTCGTTTACAACTGGATACTGCCTCCGACATCACCATCATCGCGAAAAGTACCTGGCACCATATAAAGAAACCAAAGTTGTTCCCGACTAATAAAATAGCCTATAATGCTTCTGGAGGTGCCCTTACTCTGGTCGCACAGTTTACTTGTGAAATCTCATTTAACGGTGTTCCTAAGACGGGAATCTGTTACTTAACTGACAGACCCACACTTAATCTGCTGGGTATTGATTGGATTGAGAAATTAGAACTAATTGACACCCCCCTAAACACCATATGCAAGCAGTTTCAAATGCATACAATCCCGCCAACGGAACCTATGCAGATGATACAGTCTTTAAAGCGCAAACTTTCCACCGTGTTTTAAAATACCCTTGGCCACTGCACAAAATGCAAGGCATCATTAACGTTGCGCCCAGGAACAACACCTGTTTTTAGACCTAAGCGTCACGTACCTTACGCTGCTATTCAACCGCTTGAGCAAGAACTTGACCGCTTACAGCAGACTGGTGTCATTACTCCTGTAAACTATTCTGCATGGGCAGCACCCATGGTCTTAGTAAAAAATCAAACAAACAACTACGCATCTGCGCTGATTTTTCGACTGGCCGCAAAGCAGCCCCTGACAATCATCAATATCCCCTTCCAGTGCCAGAAGCTATTTTTGCCAACTTAAACGGGGGCACACGTTTCGCGAAGCTAGATCTGTCTGACGCCTATCTCTAGGTCGAAGTAGCGAAGGATTCTCGTGAACTACTTACGATAAACACTCATCGTGGTTTGTTCTAGTATAAGCGCTTACCTTTTGGTGTAAAATCGGCCCCATCCATTTTTCAGCAGTTAATCGACACTATGTTGGTGGGTACCACTGGAGCAGCGGCTAATCTGGATGATATAGTTGTTATGGGTCGAACTCAGCCCGACCTACTAAACACGCTAGATAATGTGCTTACCCGAATACAGGAATATGGCTTCTGCCTACGCGAGGACAAGTGGAATTTCTTTTTAACTTCAATCAAATTCCTCGGTTTTATCCTTGACAAGAATGGTAGACGCCCGGATCCGTAACATACCAACGCGATCCACAACATGCCTCCACCGGCGGATACGTCCGCTCCCTGCTTGTTCTTAGGACTCGTCAGCCATTGTAGGATATTTTTGCCAAAGTTGCATCGCCTACGTGCACCACTAAAGCAATTACTGACCAAAAGTTCTACGTGGAAGTGGTCCTCAGAATGTGAAGTCAGTTTCAATTCGAGTAAGTCACTGCTAACCTCAGATCTCTTACTGACACATTACGATCCTACTCGGGACATCATTGTAGCCTCAGATGGATCTGCTAAAGGTATTGGTGCGGCCATACCCCATGTTAGTGTTGACGCTTCTCAAACGGCTATTGCACATGCTGCTAGATCTCTCACAACCGCTGAAAAGAACTATAGCCAAATTGAAAAAGAGGCTTTGGTTATTATATACGCTGTAAAGTAATTTCTCGAGATGCTGTACGGCCGCCGTTTCACGTTGTTCACCGATCATAAACCACTAATGACCGTTTTTCGGCTCCAAAAAAGGAATTCCAGTGAACACAGCTAACCGCTTGCATCGCTGGGCACTGACATTGTTAGCCTATGACTTCGACATACGCTATTAGTCAACTACCAGTATTGGTCAAGCAGAAGCTTTATCGCGACTTATAAAACCTCACAAACAGAATCAGGAAGATACGATGATTGCATCTGTAGAAGCGGAACCGGACATTGCGTTCATTATAGATGACGTGTCGAAAAATCTTCCGGCTACCTTAAACGCGGTTCGTCATGCCACCCTCCAAGATCCCTTAATTAAACAATTTGCTCATTTCCAGCAATCGAAGTGGCCAACCACATGTAAATTGGCTGAACTTCAACAGTTCTACAGGAGAAGACACTCTTTGTCCACCGTGAATGCTTTTGCATACAGGGTCGTTATTCCTAAGATCCTGCAAACGAAGGTGCTACGACAATTTCAAACTGGTCACCCTAGAACAAGCCGAATGAAAGCACAAGCACGCAGCTATGTCTACTGGCGTTGCTTGTATAAACATTTAGAAGAGTTAGCAAAGAGCTGCAATAAGTGTGCAGTTGCTGCAAAAGCACCACCAAAAGAAGAAATCCACCCTTGGCCAACACCTGACAAACCGTGGATTAGTGTGCATGTAGATTTTGCCGGATCCTTTAATGGTAACAATTTGCTAGTGGTTGTCGACTCATACAGCAAATGGCCCGAGGTGTTTCTGATGCAAAACAGAACCGCTGGAGCCACCGTTTCAAAATTAAGACAGTTATACAGCCGGTTGGTCTACCCAGAAACCCTGGTGTGTGATAATGGTACACAATTCACTTCAGCATGTTTCTCCAACTTTTGCAAAAATTGTGCAATCACTTACATCAAAACACCGCTGTTTCACCCGCAATCCAAAGGCCAAGCAGCACGTTTCGTGGACGCTTTTAAGCGCGCCCTCTTGAAATCAGCAGGGCAGGGAACGAAACAGGAAATCCTTGAACGATTTTTTTTACATCGGGTCACACGGAACGCCCAAACGCCGAACGGATTTTCTCCGGCCAAGGCCTTGATGAATCGTATGTTACGAACTCCAGTTGCTCTCCTTAGGCCCACAATAGAAATTACGGCTAAGGAACAGAAACCTACTGTGGGACAACAGTCATCTAAACATCGAGGGACAAGACAACGTGCGTTTACCCACGGTCAACTAGTCCTTGCACGCGACTATCGCAATGATCATCCAAACTGGGCAAAAGGAATGGTCACTGGTAGGCGGAGTTAAGTTATTTAAGAGGTGCGAGTTGGATCACAATTATGGATTCGTCATGTGAACCAGCTGCGAGCAACTAGGTGCATACCCGATGAAGAGAGTCACAGCCTGCTCCTTGACATGCTGATTGACACGTTTAACATTCCACGGTACATAGAAAACTCAGAGGCACCGAAGTTTCCACCCGAGAATACAGAACAAAGGCGCCGGGCAGACCGCGCTCGCAAAACTACGACACGGTTGCAGGCAAACCCTTGGAAGCGTTCTTACGATTGACGTCTTCAACAAGGGAGACGTTAGGGATAGAACCAAAACCTAACCCGAATAAGATACAGGGGTTTTCGATAGTCAAAGCCAGCTTATGCCACAGAATTAGGTTCGAACTTGTACTTGCAACCAGAACACGGAACCAAACATGTTTCAATTTGTGTGCACCAAGTGACCACATGTGAAATTCACAGAGTTGGCATGTTTTTCGCCAAAAACCAGAACAGTGTGTTTGTTTTATGCACCAGAACGTTGTTATTGCCCCTTGGCTCACACAACATGCAACACTTGTGAAAAGACACACCTATAAACTTGCACATGTTTCGACTATTTCAGGACACGCTTAGTTTGTGTTATTGGCATTTTTGGCCCTTGGGGTTTTGTGTACTCAATACACATACTAATCGCTAGTGTTGCGTGTTGTCTCCATACCTCGGCCTCTCATTCAGGAGTCGGTGTGAACCATCGCAAATAAGTCTATCTGATGCGACCATATCAGGATGTCCCATAAAGGCACTAGCCTTTGGGTAGTTTGCTAACTTTTACATAGAGTGAAGGGTGTTGTACCAGTAATTAATCCACGAAATAGAAGTTTAGTACGAGGTAACAATTGCGTGAGAAGGGAGGAAAGAAAGTTAGAAGACTGGCTGCGATGGAATGGTGAATGAACTGCACGTAGCCAGCCTAATACGATAGGGAGCGCAGAATACGAAAGTTGAAAGCGATAAATATTTTGCCGCTCAATTTGTAGTAAGGCGGCAGAAAGATTGAATACCTTCTAAGAGAACAAATGTTATAGAGAGAAGGAGTGGCACTTAACAAGCTCCTGATATGCGCAGAGATGCACGGAGCCTACGAGCACTAGCTGCTGCTAAACAGAAGCTCCGAAGTTTAAGGTGCTCAACGGATAATGGCGCTAGAAGCGACTATCAGTAGCCATTCCATTAAAATGTTTGGTCACTGTTGGATACATACGATGTCACAGAATACATCAAAAAACTGGCTAAAATAAGTGATACATACGTTTCAAAAGAATATATGCTAGCGAGACAATGAGTGTATTCTAGCGAGTTGCAGATGTGCGCAGAGGTGCACGGAGCCTACGCCAAAGCGCTGCAAAGAGTGAAAAAGCTAAGATAAGAGACAGACAGTAAAGCTGAGAGAGAATATCGGTGGCCAGCAACGACCTGCGGATTAAGCCTTCTAGGTACTGTTGGATATCTACGGTGACACGGAATAAGTCAACAACCCAGCGAGGGTATGTGGTGCAAACAATCCAAGAGAGGGAAAATCGGAGATATAAGGAGTGGCTCCTAGCGCAAACCTTCAGCTTACCTACAATAACTGCTGCAGCTGAAAAGCGGTAGCGCAGATAAGACGACGAATTGACAATGGCGCTAGAGGGGTGCGAATGTTGACTAGCAATGGCATGTTGATGGAGCATTCGAGTCAATAGTGGATACCTACGGTGTCCCAGAGTTAGTTAGCAAATGTATATGATACAGTCTCTCCCAGCATAAAGGTTGGAGAGATAAAACAGTGGTTCGCAGCAAGCACCGGATATGCGCAGAAATGCATAAAGCTTATGAAGGATAGCTGTTGCTAAATGAAGATGCCAAAGGTAAGACGATAAGTAGATATGTTTTTGGCGGCATCCGGTTTCGGATTTGCCTGTCACTGTGGCCAGCCACAGGACGACTGCGCCTACAGAGGGACCATGGATGGCTTGCGCTGCACCACCCACAGCTCCAACCACTTACCCCATATCCAGTGTAAACCCGAAGGAATAAGACCGGGAGGCATGTGAATGGGAGCCACGTTTCATCAACGGAGCCGGCCCACACTCCTTCACAGGCAAACACAAGCACCCTGTACTTGGGAAATCAAGCGCACACACAAGGCGGTGGCTGGACCGTAGTCCGCTCCACACTGACGGCATGGAACCACTCTTCGAGCCTAGCACGAACACAAGGACCGTGCACCCCGTCCCCTCCAGCAACGACCAACTATCTCCTAGAGACTGTATGGACGAGGTAGTGGGTAATAGACAGGTAGACACCTTGACAACATGCACATCAAGCGCAGCCGCTTCGGGGATGTCAAACAACAGCCAATCACTTGAAATAACAGTAACAACTATAATATATATCTGTTAACGAAAGGAACAAGCAGTATCTCCTAGTAGCTCCGGATAGGCGCAAAGATGTATGGAGCCTACAACGAATCGCTGCAGAAAACGTAATGAAGGTAAGATGAACCACAGCTAATGGTGCTAAGAGAGAACCAATGGACAGCAAATGCACTCGGATTAAGCCTTTTAGTTATTACTGGATACTTACAGTGTCAGGATAAATCAACAAACCAGAGAAGGACTGTCTACACAGTTCCTTCTGCGGGAGAGCTGTATAGTAGTCTGTAGATGCCCCGGATAGCCTGAGTGGCTGCGACGTATCGCAACACCGTTACTTCGCAAAACCTAGTGCGCAATAAATAGTTTATTGTCATTTTATGGCATGATTCCCTGCTATCTTTCTGCCTTTGCAGTTTTATTCAATGCCGTGCAAATGTAATATCGCATTTGTTTATATGTGTCGGATGCTAGATACTCACCGTTAACCCGCAAAACCTAGTGCGCAATAAATATGTAAAGATTGATCGAAACTAGTTTGGCGCTTGTTTGAATTTAAATCGTTGCTCTGACGTCACCTTTTCTGTATGCCTTTCAGAAAGACACTCCTGCGCAATTATTGAAGAAGAATTATTATTAAAACCTGAAGCGAACAGTTGACTAGCCTACGCGTTGCGTAATAGACGTTCCGTCTCGATCTCTGGACGTCTACCTTGCCTATATGCTATAATTAGCGACTTTGCCAGGATCAGGAGATAATGACAAGCCAGGTAAACCGTCTAGTGATGAAATTCAACCGCTGACCTCCGATCCGGGGTAAGGATTACTGCTGCTTTGGAATCCTTATCGGTCGCTATGAGGAAGATGACAACAAACCTGACACCCGCCCTTTCCACAGCCTTCTTACCCCTTCAGGAAACGTTTTTTCCAGGCATGCCAAATCTCCGATGAGAGAAAGAGGAGCAAATGTACGTCAATCACTTTCCAGCCCAACGACGTGGTACTGTTATCATGGGCATGCTATTAGGCGAGGCATCTGACAAAGTTAGGGATAGTAAAGTGTTAGATGGAGAAAGCACCATGAAAACCTTCGCTGCCCTTCACCGTATCTTAGATCGCCCTGGCCTGCCCGACGAACTGCGCAAAGTTCTCCATGCCCGGTATCAAAGACAAGGAGAAAACGTGGAGACATTCGTTCGCGAACTGCGGAGGATGGCCATAACTGCCTACACAGATGAAACGCAGGAACAACGGGACAAGCGCGTGTTAGAGCAGTTGCTCGAAGGCATCCAAACTCCCTCGGTAAAAAGCGAGTCCCGTTTACGACGCCATACGTGTCTTCAGGCAGCCCTAACAGTGTCAAATCAACTAGAACAAGTCGACGCGTCCATGGGCCCATGGAGCCGTGCTGCGCGCTGAAGCGATACAGTCCCGCTAGATTCCAGCCACAAGACCGAAGAAATTGGAATTGTTTCCGTATCGGGGAAAGTACTCGTGACGTCCAGTACAATAGAACTTTCGAAGACCCCGTCCTCCCCACCAAGAAGAAAATTTTTAGTACGGACTGATCACCAATCACCCAGGTGGTTGCAAAACTTCAGGGACCCTGAGGGGCAGATTGCTCGATGGCCGGAGCAGCTACAGGAGTATGAGTTCGTATGTCACCATCGGCCTGGGAATCTACGCGGCAACGAAGACGCGTTATCGAGAATTCCGTCTCGAGATCACGGAAACTGTCCTTCCTGCATTACGCAACACGTAGCACTAGTCAACTTACAAAAAGCCGAGTATGGCCGTTGGCAAGAGGCACAGACTTCGGACTCAGACATATCACTTATCTACCACGAACGGCGCTCGGGAAGGGACAAAGCAGCTCCGAAAGAAATGGAAGGAAAAAGCTACGAGGTCCGGTGCTTGTGGGCGATATGGGATAAACTCGCCTTCGAAGATGGTGTGTTGGTCTTCGATTTCGGCCCCACGTACCTGAGGAGGATCGTAGTTCCACAGGCGTTAGTTACGGAAGTGCTGTCGGAACTGCACCAACAGCTGGGACAAGCTGGAATCAGTAAACTCGAATCGGCGGCGCGTCGACGATTTTGGTGGTCGCATCAACGAAGAGACATTGTCAACTTCTGCCAAACTTGCGAAAGATGCGCGACGTTCAAAAGTCCGCCTATTGCTCATAGGGCACCATTACAATCCATGACAGCAGGTTACCCGAACGAAATAGTTGGTGTAGACCTCGTTGGTCCACTACCAGAAACACCGAGAGGGAACCGCTACATTCTAGTCATGGTAGACTACATCACCAAGTGGTGCGAAGCCGTGCCAGTCGCGCAGGCTGATAGTCTCACTGTGGCAACAGCAATGACTAAGCACCGGGTTTGCCAATGGGGAGCGCCTGGGCAACTGCATTCCGATAGGGGATCATGTTTCGAAAGCTCATTGGTCCAGGTGATGTGCAGAGCACTCGGTATTGATAAAACGCGAGTAACGGCCTACCATCCACAAGGGAACGGACAGGTTGAACGTACGAATCGGTCGTTGAAGTCACTCTTGAAGGCGTTTGTGGGCCAGAACATTTACGAGTGGGACATGTTGTTGCCTAAATGCTTATTGGCCTATCGCAGTACGGTAGGCTCTTCTACCGGACAAACGCCGTCTCTTTTGTAGACTGGCAGAGAAGTTCGGTTGCCATCGGATGTCCGATTACCGAGATCACAATAGATGTACCCGTCGGTCGTTGAATACGGCAGTAAACTCCTTGACTCCGTTCGACGCACACACGAGGCGGCACGCATCCATTTGGCGAAGGCTCAACGGTGACAGAAGGATTACTACGACAAGAAGGTCTTCAGTGTCCCATTGAGAGCAGGCGACCTCGTATATTTGCATCAGGCACCGGTATCCGGAATACCAGTGAAGCTGCATCGTAAGTGGGCTGGCCCCCAACGTGGTAGACCGAATAATATCTGATCTGACTTGTGCGATTAGGGACCCAAAGAACGCCGTTGGGCCGCACATGGTCGTACACTTTAATCGGCTTAAACCTTTCCATATCAAAGCTGAGTATTCGGATGAGGAGCACCACAATGAGCCACCGACAGAAGTAAACACATAATTCGAAGTATCAGATCAAGGGGGCTTTGGTGTGCCAACGGGGACGTTGCCTACATAGAATGGGTGCGGTGTAAAGAGTTATCGAAACTAGTTTGGCGCGTGGTTGAACTTAAATCGTTGCTCTGACAGCACCTTCTCTGTATGCTTTTCCGAAAGACACTCCTGCGCAAGTATTGAAGAATGACAAAAACCTGAGGCGAACCGTTGACTAGCCTATGTGTTACGTAATAGACGTTCCTTCTCGATCTCTGGACTTCTCCCTTGCCTGTATGCTATAAATAGTTTAGTTTCATTTTATGGCATAATTCCCGGCTATCTTTCTGCCTTTGCAGTTTTATTCAATTCCGTGCAAGTTGTACATTGTATTGGAACATTGTATTTAACGGGAATAAAAGCTCCGGCTTTACATGACCCATAGGGTAAAAAAAGTTCGGGTCGGGTCTAATGAAAGGCCAAGCAACCTTACAGCGGGTTGGACTCGCGTGTTAGCCGTACCTTCATCGGGCTTATGTGGCATTTAAACAGAACGTACGCCGGATTAAAGCGAGACATCCCACCACGCCCTTCGAAATGGCAGTTGTTTATGTGTCGGAAGCCAGATACGCACCGTTACCCCGCAAAACCTAGTGCGCAATAAATAATTTAGTGTCATTTTATGGCATAATTCCCGGATATTTTCTGTCCTTGCAGTTTTATTTAATTATATGCAAATGTGATATCACGATTGTTTAAATGTGTCGGAAATCCGATACGTGGCACGAACAGTATTTTCGAATGCGTATGCTGTAACGAAATCGAAACCGCAATGGTTCTTTTTAAAGACTACTTAAATGCTCTCTTTCTTTCCCGTTTCATTTGCAGCTTCTCGAGCAACCACAGATATTTGAAAACATGCGAAGCCACTTTACCGACTCAAAACTTTGACATTCCCTGTTTGTTTTGATTGTCTTCTCAAGGTCCTGTACACCTCTGCTTTTCCTGTTGTGGAGAAAACGTGCTTGCCCCGTGTCTGCTCGTTTTTGCTCGTTTCACGGTTGCGTATTGCGATTCTGTGAGTGCCCGCTGACTGCGTGTGCTTCTCGCTTCGTGTGTCCCCTGTGATTGACTCCGTGCTGCTTTCTACCGTCGTTGATTCTTTCCGTGCTTGTTTTCTAGCTCACAGTCACAAGGAACTGGAACCGCCACCTCCTTACTCTTATAGATTACTTTAGGAAATGGTGCGAGGCCATACCTGTCAAAAATCCGGATGCGGCAACGGTTGCGTCAGCTATCGTAAATGAGTGGATTGCCCGCAATGGAGCACCGCTGTCACTGCATTCAGCTAAGGGCGCCGTCTTCTAGAGTCACCTGCTTCAGGAAGTGTGTCGACTGCCCTCGGTGAGGAAGACACGTACCACATCGTATCATCCACGAGGGAATAGATTAGTAGAGCGTACCAGCCGAACCATAAAAGGGACTTTGCAGGGTTTCCTGGAGCGGCACCAGTCAGATCGATGGGACGAAGCGATTCCATAATGCATGATGGCGTATCGAGCGTCTGTGCATGCAACCACGGGGTATTCTCCAGCCTTCCTGACGTTTGGTCACGAGCTTCGTTTGCCTCTGGAGCTGATATCCCCTATTCCCCCAATCGAAATTTGTTCTCTCTTAGACTACGTACAACAGCTTGGCGAGCGTCTTCGATCAGCCTTTCTGTGTGCGGGAGAACACGCAAGGATAGCACAGCATCGTCAGAAAGTATGTTATGATCGGCACAGGAGGGGCCCTGAATATCACCTTGGAGATCGCGTATGGTTTCACCGACCAAGATCTCCGCCTGGCGCAGCAGTGAAGTTTCACCGACAGTGGCAAGGGCCATAAGAGATTGTGTTCGTCCGTTCACCCACGGTGTATGTCGTCCGAGATGTCGCGCAACCAAATTCCGACGTTCTGACCGTGCATTACAATCAGCTGAAACCAGCGGGATCTTCAGCCTCTACTCCGAAGGAGGAAGTGGTTCCACCCGGATGCCACCCGATCGTGGAAGACACTGTGGAGATACCCCACGAAGGCGGCTCGGCGAGTATTCAGGGCACTGGGACACTGAGGACAGTGTCTTCGCCTGAAGGGGTGTGGTGTAACGAAATCGAAACCGCCATGAGTCGTTTTAAAGACTACTTAAACCATCTCTTTCTTTCCCGTTTCATTTGCAGATTCTCGAGAAACCACAGATATATGAAAACATGCGAAGCCACTTTACCGACTCAAAACTCTGACATTCCCTGTTTGTTTTGATTGTCTTCTCAAGGTCCTGTACACCTCTGCTTTTCCTGTTGTGGAGAAAACGTGCTTGCCCCGTGTCTGCTCGTTTTTGCTCGTTTCACGGTTGCGTATTGCGATTCTGTGAGTGCCCGCTGACTGCGTGTGCTTCTCGCGTCGTGTGTCCGCTGTGATTGACTCCGTGCTGCTTTCTACCGCCGTTGATTCGTTTCGTGCCTGTTTTCTAGCTTTCGCAGATACCCTACTCCAGGAAATTCGTTACAATGCCATGGAGTCGGTAACGTGCTGCACAACGGTCGATGCAAGGAGTAATAAATAACAGTCGCGTGGGTACATCCAACACTGGGAAATAAGAGAAGTGGTATGAACAAGCGTTCGCGTGTGTGCATGGAAAGGAAATTACGAACAGCTGAGCAATAATGCCATAATGTTATGTTAAACGTTAAAGCATGTATGTTTTGAAATGGGCGACGGAAGGTCGAATGAGGCAGTCAGGACATACGAAATCATGGTTGCCATGACAGCAGCCGTCGCTGCGGGAATAAATGGCGATGTATTTTGAGATGGAAGATATAGCGAGTGGTGATACTAATAAATGGTAGCTGTAGTACCTGCGCTATGTTTTGAAGGAATTAAATCTTCTTAAAGGGTTCAGAGACAAGTGCTGTTTGGTGATGTTTACGTTCAAGGCACAAAAAGTACGTATCAAATAAAAGATAGTCTTTTATTTGATACGCTTCATGCGTGTTAGGGAAAAGCCAGCTGAATAAATGGGTAACCGTTAAAATGACGTGTGTGGTGTGGTATATAACTATTTTAAAAGTTTCACACGGTGACAGCTAGGGAAGTGCGGGTTGAAACTGCATATTTAACGCATTTGTTTACAGCATGGGTGAAAGTGAATGTAGTTTGCAACCTACAAAGTATGTTTCACGGATTATCAACAAATGATTCGCTACGTAATTTGTAATGTATGGGATAATTAATTTGGGCAGAATTTTATAGTGGATGGATACGCAACACGTGATAATAGGTGAATTTTTTAATGTACTTAAGGGAAATGGCAAATCCTAGCGATATGGTTCATCCCTGCAATCGACGAACGCTATTTCTATCTAGAATGTTTCGATGTACATGGATTTTGTAATATTATTTATTTTTGTTATGATATAAAAATATATGTATATATAACGCTTTTATAAACTGATTGATTTTACATATG
This sequence comes from Dicrocoelium dendriticum, assembly GCA_944474145.2. Classification (NCBI taxonomy): domain Eukaryota; kingdom Metazoa; phylum Platyhelminthes; class Trematoda; order Plagiorchiida; family Dicrocoeliidae; genus Dicrocoelium; species Dicrocoelium dendriticum. The sequence continues at coordinate 77,580,050 of OX104065.1, read as the reverse complement.
TTGCTAATTTAGTTATGTAATTTGGTTTATATGTCATATTTAGGTATTTGGTAAACATTTTTCATATTTTTCATTGACTTGTAATATGTTACATAGCATATTTCTCGAATGTAAATGGGTAATGAAACATAATGGCCAGGTATTTATTAAAATCCCGTTCCGGTTACTGTTTTAACGCCCCACAAGTGGTATTAGTCCATGTTCTTCTTTCGTCAGCGGGCTTAGTTTATCACTTGAGAGAGCCGCTGCAGGAAGTATATGGGTTAACTGTTGTGTGTTATTTCACTTGTTTGTAACGGTTTACTTCTCTCCATATGTGCTTGCGTAAGGTTCCATCTAGCTGCAATCTTTATCAAGCGAAGCTTGTGGTAAAGTGGTTTACTTCATGTATGGACGGTTATAATGCATCGAGCACTGGAATACTTTGGATAATCCCGGTGCTTATGACCTTAGGCTATGGGATGTTCTTAATATTCCTGGAGTTTCCGAGGCCACACAGTATACGATGGACCGACTCTGGGACTGGTCTACTTTGTGGCTTGTGCCCATAAATCAGGATAAGTTTTCCGTTCCTCATATAGGAGCAAAGTTTTCGCCTTTCAGATACGTACTCGGTGGGGTTAAACTCCCCTTGTCTCCAACCAGGTAGACCTAGGCGTCGTCCATTCCTCGTCTTTGCATTCTGATGACAGCTGGAAGAAGGCCGCAAGTAGAGGTTTCAGAATGTTGTGGTTAAAAGGACGTTCTTTCGGGTTCTTAACGGCCGACATATTGGCGAAGCTGTTCTCCGCTTTCATCCGCACCCATCTGGAATGGCTTCAGGCTTGCCCGCCCTGCCTTGTTCGGGACAAAGTGAAGCTCGCGAAGGTTTTGAGAGTAGGTACGCAATTGGTCGAGGGGAAACGGGGGCATTCGTACCCCGAGCACCTACTTAGCTTGTGTATTTATTCAATGCACTGACGACGGGTTCGAGGAGACGTAATGATTACTTGCCGCATGTTAACTAGTAAGGTTACACCGTAAGTGAGCTGTCTATGCAGCTCGGCTAGGTTGCCTAGTCTTCGTGGTCATATCATGAAGGTAGACAAGCGGCGTTGTGACCGGATCAGGGCTTAAACTCGGTTATCGCGTAGTGGTATAGAGCGCTGGAACTGGCTTCCGGGAGGTGTATTCCGTGAACCTACGGTTAAGGGTTTTGAGCGTCAGTTAGACGCTCTTGGGTGGAAACATGAAACTTTCCCTTCTCCTGACGACATCCATCTTCAAACTTTATGTTCTTATTCTGTCACTCACTGCACTCTTTTGTGTTATCCCTCAATTTAATGACTTTCATTCCCCTTCATCGGACATTTACTCTATGCTTCCTGCCTACTTAACGTAACTTACACTGCCGGGACTGCTAGTGCAGGGAAGGTGGGCAGTAATCGATTGCTCATAGTTTTCAGGAGTTTCCTTTAAGGTCTACCAAGACCTACCAGCTTATCATTTCCTGGCTGAACGGTTTGCTTAAAAAGGAACACTCAAGGGATTTTCCTATCATTTCAGACCAACTGAATCTTAATCTGAACACCCCTATGCTTCCCTGGGCAAACCGTTAATGCCCACGTTTGCTGCCCTATCAGTGCCTGCTTCCGCACTCATGTGAGGTAAGTGACTGGCTAGCCCAATAACCTCCTCGTGGTGCCAGCTGGGTGGTTCGGGTTTAACCCGTTCCAGCAAATGGTTCGGCGGCAGTGTTCCAGGACGTGGTGGGTTTTCGCCTGGCAAGCGTTCTCCCTATAAAACGCCACAAATGTCTGCTTAACAACACTGCGACGTGGCGGAGGTGACTCGCCACAAACTAAAGTCACTGGCCCGCGGACATTCGGAAAATGCTATCCAATCCACGAAAAGCAATCGCTTATTCCCACATTCCTGACGATAACAAACAGTCAAAAATTCTGCGGCGCATTCAAAAACACAAGCTACATTCCCACACAATTACATACGTGTATACACCCATATACCTACATACACTGTTATGCTAAACATGTCCTTTTGTACAATTTGTTCACACTATGTTAGCTAAGTATGATCATGCCTGTAAAGGTGTGCCTCGCATTGTCGAGAATAAAAATTTATTGATTTATTTATTTATAGGTGAGAAATGGAAGGTGCGGAAAAAACAGTGTACATTAAAAAAGGAAAATGATATCAATGCTTCAGAAGAGATAGAGAAAAGGAGGTTGAAGTATGAAGATCTGAGTTACTCAGGGAAATGGAACCGTTTTGTGTTGCCACGCAAAAGCTTCAAGTCACCTTTGAAACCCCTGAATGCCAGATTCCCTGTTAACATAGTGCAGAAGCACGCTGAAGTTCGGTTAGTGCACCTTAAAGGGGTGACCGAGTAGAGTGGAAACTGATACCGGGATTAAGTACCTCAGATACATAATCACCAAGCCTCGCAGTGAAGACGCACGTTGTTCACTTGGGGCACGTCTGTTGTTGACGTTCTTCATGGCCTTCCTAACTTTCAGCCTATGGTTTACCGGGAGTTGCTGATGAAAGCCAACGTGTTATCTAATGCTGCTAACAAACATGATGCCAAGTATTGCTGATGGGATAACAGAGTGCCAGAAATGGAGATAATGCAGGACCATAAAACGGGTGGTCGTTTAAGCAACCGTAGGTAGAGGCGGCACGCAAGGTAAAGGAAAGAATAAGCTGTTCAGTCCCAGTCGAAATGATCACGCACGTATGGGTGAGGTAATTCATACTCATCCCCACGCGGCGGATCACTAAGCAACCGGTAGGTGACATAATATCAAAAATGCAGTGTAAGGGCAAGGAAAACATGTACCGTGTATTATACGTCAAGCGTGCTTCTTGCCTTGGCACCGCACGTTACCCTGGTGCCTTGCAAAGCGCAATCCTTATTGCGGTTGCTTAGAAGATGGGGCTGTCACGAAGGAACGGATAAGTAAATGTGTGTCTTAAAAGGCAGCGGAATTGCGGGTGCTTCTGCTGTCCGTAGGTACACCTGACGACCCCCATTATGTGTTAGCCCGTTACCGAGGATGGCGTACCTGACGTAAACGTCATGTAGGAGAGGCAACGCATATGGGAGTAGTGGGTGAACTTAACGGTCAAGCGGAAGCAATAGATAGCACGGTTGTAATTGAACGAAAATGGTAGCAATATGAAAACGAAGAACTTACATACACCGATGGCAGGTGAAATGTTCCTGTTCACTGTACGAGGCGCACACCTGATAATACAAAAGGCCGCAGTCGCAGCACATGACCCAGTCAAGCACCTGTCCACACTGTGCCCCGCAGTCTGTTTGGAGGCACGAAGCGCACTTGTCATTGTCGTAGTTGGCTGGGAGTGGTGCATGGCTGCGACGCTTCCTTGGAGGCCTATACACCATAGCGGTTTTCTTGTGCAACTCTCGAAAACGAAGTGCCTTCCTTTCATGCTCCAGACTGGCTGGCAATTCCGGAATAGGAACTAAACGTTGCTTACGCCTTGTGCCTTCCTTGGTACCTTCACTCGTCCCTTCCGCAGCCGAATCCATTACTTTTGCAGAGGCTGAAACCGCAACGTCCTCGTGAGAGCTGCTGAGGTTCTATAGTAACTCACGCAAGTGATCCATAACTTCCCTATACTTCGCATCGCCCAGGCTGCAAATTTGTACCTGAATATCACCCAGAACCTGGCTACATTCCAGAAGCTTCCGTTCCCTACTTACCGCTGCAACAGTGGAACTGGACGCTGGGGGGACGACGGCGGAAGACTTGGATGCGGTGACTCACGGTTGTTGCGCGTGCGACACAGCCCACCGGTTGGTACGCAATATGTCGTCAACCGGTCTGCCTGTAGCCTGTAATGCGTGCACAATGTGTGCGCACGGCAGTAGCCATTGCCGGCTGCAGCTGCATTGGCAGGCTACCTCCTCACGCATTAACACGGTGTACCTTCTACGGGTACCTTGCACTTGACATGTATCATCGGACAACTACCTCACTGTCACCTTCTACCTAGTGTAATGGCATCTCAGGCGCTTCCTTGCATACCCTGAAAACTGAAAAGCAGCCTGCCCTAGGCTATGCAAGAAAGAGTCCATTGGATGCTCCGACAAATCGGTGTTACCCATGACATCTTCCCACTGAGGTTAAGCATCAAGCACGCGGTTAACAACCGCGGTAAACAGGTCTAATAAAGAGGTCCGCTCGGAAAGACCGCTCTTTAAATGCCTATTTTTGTTTTCCACGCGGTTCGTTGTAAAACAGCCGAACAAACAGGTAGACGTAAAACGGTGCGCGGCCCATGATTAGACAAAGGGCAACCTGGTTCGTACTAAGTATCTGTGCGCGTCGGTGTTCCGCTCTTTAATGGCTGTCAAATACCTGACGAACAACCGAGAGCTCCTAGCGTACACTAAGTTCCGTACCCACTGTTCAATAACCAACCTGTCGGTTGCACTTTTTGCGGATAACCCGTTGCAACGACGGGTGACGTCCTTCAGTAGGTGGAAACTGCACAATGCAATCCGAGTGCATGGGTACTCTGCTTGGAATGCATGGACCTGGGCCATGCGCTTATCAATCACTACCGTCTGTGCTGTCTCAGTCGCTGGTAACATCAGCCGTTTGTTGCGCACGGCGTTCAAGTACGCTGCGGTTGTCTCATTAGGAAGCAACGCGTAGAAAATTGAACGCCCAATACCATGCAAATCTACCAACATGCAGTGCCACAGTATGTAGCCACCGCAGTTCATCTGGTGCGTCGCGTCCGCCAGCAATACCTCACTATAAAGCTCCACAAGGTCACGTACGTACCTGGGAACAAAAATATGTAGCGTATCTCCGACTCCTCATACTCTACATTACATTGACCGGCGCTCTCAAGCAAATGTATAACAGCGTCAACCGAGTTCCCCTCAACCTTCCCCCTCATCTTATCTCTTATGGTCCGGAAATCGTAACGGTTCAACCTTCTACCGTAGTGCGTCAACGCATATCTCCTGAGCTCACGTGTGTCCTTGAAAGACTGCATCATGCGATAGATGTCCGCTTCCGCGTGCCGCGGGAGCCGTCTGTTGGTGACATACAGAAACGGCTTTCCTACATGAAAGTTATGGCTGTGCTCAAGGCTGTAGGATACCATGTCGTAGCACCAGCCGTTATGCCGTATGGCAATATGTGCCTGGCAGTCATAACTTTTGTACCTAAAGTTAATAAGCGTCTCACAAACATTACATGTGCACCTACCGCTTGCATCTGTATCCTCTTCGGGA